>JBBGZY010000135.1:708333-1416666 GCA_037952925.1 Lithobates clamitans | reverse complement strand
CTTACTGCTTGTAATACACCAAGGAAAAAAAAACTTTTGAAAACCATATGCTAACCATCAAGGCTTTCTTATGTAAAAGCACAAGAAAGGCTGACTCTATTGACACACTACAGATTTACAACAGGGATCCAAGCAGGAGAGATAAAAACAAGTCTCAACTGTCCATCTGTAAAGTGCCCCAACCACTTGGGGAATCCTCCCAGCTCTCTGCCCTGCAAGTCTTAACAAGACTATGATCCATAATTACACCGACCTTGCTTGTCTTTCTATACACATACTTGTGTGTCTTTGTGAAGCAGCATCACACAAACCACGTCGTAAAAAAAAAATCCATCTAAAACAAAAAGAATATTATTTAAAAAAAATACAGCTCATTGCCTGAAAAACCGACCAGAAAATATACAATGCAAATAACTACCAATAAAAAAACATAAAACTGTCTAATTTACACTGCTTTAAAATTTGCATACCTATCAATGATATTTAATTCTTTTATGTTCATTGTTAAAATAAGATGATAAGGTAGATGAAATGTGTTAATAAATAAAATGAATTCAGAACAGTGTTGGTGTTCAAATAAAAGTACAAGTTTTATATTAAAACCCAATCACTTAAAAGGCATAGTTACCGTGATGGAGTAATGTTTGCTTGCAAAGAGAAGCAGTTTGGAAGTCCATCATACATAGAGATCAGGATACCCCAAGCTTTTTTTTCTAACTGAGAATGTGGAAGTCAGGCTCAAGTTCTAAAATCTGTGCATAGAAACTGATCTCAGGCTCCTAACCCTTACCTCACACTCCTCGTATTTGATATTGTCGGTCAGTTTCCAAAGCATTTTCATGGGCTTTTGGGAAGAGAAATTCTTCTCCTTTCTCCCTTGTCCCCACAAAAGTCTAGAGCCCCTGTGTGTTGTACAGAAAGAGTGAGGCTGCTGCAGTGTTTGGTGCTCTGATATCTCCCTCTAATGGTGGAAAGTTGCCTCTTTTTTTTTCTTCTGCTTCTCTCCAACAAACCCTAAGTACCTTATTAGCATATCAACAATAGCCCAATTGCTAGGTGACATAAGAACCTGCTCTGAAGGACGCTGCTACAACATAGAAAAAAAATCTGGCCAAACATGAGCAATGTAACTACTCTATTCTATTCTTAAAGTATCAGGACAAGTAACAACATCATAAACACATAAAAAATACAATAGTTTGCATTGAAATTACATTTCTGTTGGTCAGAATTTCAAGATGGGTACACGCATGTTGGGTAAGTGTATCCTCAGTGTCTATAATAAATATACTATGTATTTTTGAAAAAAAATAATCAGAAAGTCATCTTTTCATAGAAGACTGGCTTCATGAATTAATTCTGATTATTATTATTTACATAATAAAGGGAGATTACCATATTACAATACAATTCAATACAAAAAGGTTAGGAGGACCCTTCTTGTACATTTTCAATTGGAGACTCTCCTTTTTTTTAGCCTGTGCCCTATTTGATATTCTGTTTGGGTGAATGAATATATTGGGAAAGTGTGAAATGAGAAAATTATGCACCATCTAATGAACAGTTTCACTTTGACATTAGTATAATGGTTCATTTTAATGGCTAATTGTACTGGACTCGTAGGAGCAACTCTGGGACAAGCTGCCGACTATAAAGAAAAGAAAAATTCTCCGAGCATTTTATTCGCATGAGCCTTTCCCATTTTGGGTTGATTTACTTAGGGCTATAGGTTGTACACTTTGCAAGTGGCATTGCATTTTGCAAGGGAATTTCCCCAGAGCTTGGGAAAGGGATGAAGCTCTGATTGATTTCCATCATCAATCAGGTGCAAGGAGAAATGTTTTTTTTTTTTTCATGTGATTGGGTCTGTGCAGAGAGAAATTTCACCACATTCACTAAGCTCTGGGGAAAATGCCCCTTGCAAATGCAACTTCCTTTGCAAAGTGAATAGCTTATTTGCCTTTTAGTAAATCAACCCCCGACAGGTTTCATTTTCACTCCAGAGTAATTGTATTTATATTCTATGTCTAGTTAACAGTTAGAACAGGCAGCAGTCCCACCCAGTGTTATTGATGGATGCATACGTGCAATAGGGTCCAGCTCAGTCCAATGTCATGAAGATGCAGGAGGTCTTTGCTAGGCTACAGACAGTGTGCTCTCTTCTATTGTACCTGCACTTGTCTAGTCCAAATAGTTGTTTTTAGCTCATTGAAGTTAAAATGACGTTGAGATTAGCCTTTGGTGTATGTGCTAATAGGTTGGCACTGTGAAAAGGGCTCTATAGCTGGAGCTAGCGCCATCCACTTGGGGTCAGACGGGGCCCACAGTCACATCAACAAGATTACCATGACCGCCCAGCTAATTGAATGCGAATTATTAGCGTTAGGATCAAACAGAGCAGTGTGAAGGTTAGCAAGAGTGTGAAAGGACGCTTTAACACCACCGAGCACATCAATAGTCTTTGCATTAAAAGAGTCATCATTAACATTTCTTGGGTGGAGTAGTTGCTTCAAGGACCTGCTAATAGTGTGAAACTCTTAAATATACAAGTCCAGTGTAAGCCTCATTGAGATGCAGAGACTAATTCTTGTATTAATACCTCCCTTGGACAGCTTACTGATTACTGATAACGTGATAATGTATAGCTGCTGCTGATATAAATCATTAGTGACAACATAAAACACCATAGATAATAAAAATATACATGTCCAGTGCAAACCTCACTGAGATGCAGAGACTATTAATACCACCCTCGAACAGCACTGATAACGTGATATTGTATAGCTGGTATAATGCGGATATAAATTAATAGTGACAACACACAAACACCGTAGATGATAAAAAGATAAATGTCCAGTGCAAGCCTCGTTGGGATGCAGAGAAATTCGTGTATTATTACTACCATTGAACAGCTGCTCACTGATCACCTGATACTACATAGCAGCAGATATAAAGGAGTGGTGGAAACATATTATATAGCCACTATATATAATAGAAAATATACATGTCCAGTGCAAACCTCATTGAGATGCAGATAAATGGGTGTATTATTACCACCAATGAACAGCTATCTACTGATAACAGGATACTACAAAGCTGGTATGCAGATATAAATGAATGGTGGCGACATTTTATATAAACACTATATATAGTAAAAAAATATATTCATATCCTGTGCAAGCCTTACTGAGATGCAGATAATAATTCGTGAGTTATTACCCCCCTATGAACAGCTGAACTTACTGATATTGTGATAGTACCTAGCTGGTATAAACTAAAACAAAACGGAATGGTGGCAACATTTTATATCAACACTATATACAATACAAATGTTTTGTGCCACGGATACATCACTCACATCCTATTATAACAAAGACTAGTAACTAAAATAAACAGTTATGCCAGCCAAACACCAAAGCAACAAAGTTGGCCTTACTATGCCATGCTTGAATACAATTAAGTAAAGGATATTGCTAAATAGCACAATCGTGATATTAAAATAATCCTCGTATTTTATCTTTGAATCACAGGTGATGGTAATCTATATTATAGAGTGTTTATTTCAAAGTTTTAAAGTATTGTCAGACCAATGTATTTTAACAAAGTTATAGTTGTGTATTTTTTATAGGCTAGAAGCCTGGTTTTGAATATATACCTGCTATGCATGGAAAATGGAAAATAAGGGCACAAGCATATCTATGCACTGTGCATATATGCTATATATATTTATAACTGTGTATGTATATAAGCAAGCAGTGCACACATACCTCAAGGTACAGGAACTGAACTGTACATTTATCTCTACAGACATCAGTGTGTACAACTTGACATCTCTTGTAAGCATAACATGTATGCACTGTGGATAGACATACACATATGTAAATATATTTATAGTGTACATAGACACCTGTATGCTCCTTCAAAGTGTGGTGCTCTATATAGAAAGGGATCAAAAGCTCTAAAACATACTTAATTTATATACACATACTTATTTTATATAGCACACAGGCACGTGTACGGCCCTCCACAGTGCAGTATTCTACATAAAAAGGAACCAAAAGCTCCAAAATACACTATACTATTCATCACATACTATTCATCACATATATATATATATATATATATATATATATATATATATATATATATATATATATATATATATATAGTACACAAGCCAGGAATATATATATATATATATATATATATATATATATATATATATATATATATATAGAGAGAGAGAGAGAGAGAGAGAGAGAGAGAGAGAGAGAGAGAGAGAGAGAGAGAGAGAGAGAGAGAGAGAGAGAGGGGCTCTCAGGTCTGTGTGTAATATATATATATATATATATATATATATATATATATATATATATATATATATATATATATATCCCTCTATCTATCTATCTATCTATCTATCTATCTATCTATCTATCTATCTATCTATCTATCTATCTATCTATCTATCTATCTATCTATCTATCTATCTATCTATCTATCTATTTATCTATCTATCTATCTATCTATCTATCTATCTATCTATCTATCTATCTATCTATCTATCTATCTTATCTATCTATTACACACACAGACACCTTAGAGGCCCTGGAGCCTTGGAGAGAGCATTGCTGTATATGAAAATAACTCACAAGCTCTGAAACACATGCATTACAACACAAATACATAACAAGCAATGCACATCTTCTATATGCAGTGTACAGTACACCCCTTTATACAAAGACTCTTTAGTCACATGCATTATAGTATATAGAGAACAATCCACATGGAAACACTATAACGTGGCCTGCCTGTAGAGTGAATGAATTCCAAGCAGATATCATTCACCTTTCTATCCAACCTATAACCCTACAGAAAAATAAGTGGCTCAGGGCGGTTTATCCTGCTCTGTTCCTCACCTGCCTTGTATTTTTAATGAACAGGAACAGTCCATGAGAGCAGACAAAGGCAAACATTTATCTGAACCTCCATGGCCTTCCACTATAAAATTAGATCCACAGTTGTACAGTTTAATTTCCCTTTAAAAAAAAGTAAATAAAAAAGTGTGACAATGCTGGTAGAATCAGGAAACACATACTCATTAATAATCCAAGGGTCAGTGAAGAGGCGCACTTCTTAAAATGTCATTTAAATAGTGGAGTGACATCTCACCTGCCAATCCCCCATCCTGGCCAGCATGGACATCCTCTAATCCCTGGGTGATGATAGACTAAGGGAACCGCCTGTTGATACGACCAGCTTCAACAAATCCTTCTCTTACCTGTACAAGAACATCTCACCTGCTCATAAAGAACTGGTTGCTACCTGTGCGCGCATGCGCACAAGCCAGGAATTTGTGCTTAGGTAACTTACTATGTTCTTAGCTGTCTGAGTTGTTGATGGATTTACAGCAACCGAAGTCTCCACATAAACACCAGGTTCCCTCCCCCTTCCAGTCCCCTTACTACCAGCTATTTATTGCTCAGGGGTGGCTGATCTCCTGCATTGATGAAGTCAAGTGCTATGGTGATAATGGGGCAGTGAGACCCCCTTTGTGTTCAGATCGCAATCTAAACTTAAGGGACTGTACATTGGTTCACAGGGTTGTGATCAATATCCTCTGTTGAAGAATGAGTTTGGTTTTATATTTATGTAGCAATGCCCCCCCCCCCTTTTCTATAAAAATAAATAGAAGAAATAAACAATGTCCCCTTTTTCCTGGCTTCTGTTATCTTGCATCCTTTCTGTCACAAAATGGAATGGTTTGTATAATGAAACACATCTCAATAGCACATTACTGCCGGGTACATTATTAAGGCAATCTTAATGCAATAAAGCCTTACTTTATGCCTGATAGGAGATCTAGAGACAGTAAATACAAACCAGGCGCTGTTTGCTTTGTGGTAAATACACTGATTGTTGACTATAAAACAGTTATGGGCTTGTGATCTTGTGTTCTACCTTCCAGTAAAAATAAAGGGCATCACAAATCACAATATGCTATGTCAGCATTCCCAAATCCAGCTACACACTGGGGGGGATTCTTAAAGATTGGAGCAATAGGGGAGCAGCCAATCACATTTCATGTTCCAGCCAGTATATAGCTTGTGTAGTTGCTATGGGTAACCATCCCATCCTTACTTTGTTCAAGACTTCTACATTTTCTTTATGAACTGTAAATAAAATATACTTAACTGATGTGGGACTACAAATGACAGAAAGTTAATGTGGAACTACAAATGGCAGCATTCCCTTCGGAAATCTGAATAAGCAACAGAATGCCAAAGTACGTTGTTGACTTTATGCAGACATAGTAGGCACATGCTGCTCTTGACATAGGTAATCCCCTCATAGCAATGGCTGAACTATAATCTAACACTATGGGGGTTATTTACTAAAGGCAAATCCACTTTGCACTACAAGTGCAAACTACAAGTGTACTCGAAATTACACTGAAAGTGCACTTGGAAGTGCAGTCGCTGTAGATCCGAGGGGGGGGGGGGGGGGCATGCAAGGAAAAGAAAAAAACAGGATTTTAGCTTGCACATGATTGGAAAATAAAATCAGCAGAGCTTCAACTCATTTCAGATCTACCCCTCAGATCTACATCGACTGCACTTCCAAGTACACTTTCAGTGCAATTTCAAGTGCACTTTGCACTTGTAGTTTCACTTGTAGTGCAAAGTGGATTTGCCTTTCGTAAATAACCCCCATATGTCTTTATCAAACCAAGCTTCCTGAGCATGCAATATACAATCTGATTACACAATCTCCTATGTAGTGTAAGGGCTTGCCTGATTTGATACTGATAAGTTTATCTTCATATTACAAGCTAAGGGAGATTGTACAGAGGTTGTGCAAGCAGATTGTATAGTGTATGGCAGTGTTTAGGTACTTGTGGTCTTTCAGAAATCCTGGAGAATTTTATGACAGGTTGTGAGTCTGTATTGAACATCATAATCGGTGTAACCCAGAAACAATAGCAGCCCTCTGCCCGGGGTTCAGTGCCTCCATGGGCAAATAATTAGTACACTCCAGACACGATCTATGAATGGTTTACCACTATATACCGGCCTCCCGGGATGCCCCACATGTATTGTCTTAAGGCAGCAAAGAGCTCCTGTCAAACTACTGAAGAGGAGCATGGAGCTCTCCTCTACTTGTATACACAGGAGTGTACATTACTCAGTGAGAGAATGGTTGGGAGAGGCTCATAAGCAATGAGCCATGAAGGATACCATTCACACCACATCAGCTAACAATTCCCATCGATTACACGAGATAGGGAGCTGCCTGAAAGTAAGAGCATTCGATGTATCCTCTCACTTGTACAAAACAATAAAGGAGCAAGATATCTGTTGTGAATATACAGATGCAATGCCATGTGCCTAGGAATTATACGGTATATCCACAGATTTCATTAAACATAATAAAAAGTAAACAATAAACATTCAAAAACAACTTTCAAAACAAATAAATAATAATAACAGTAATAAAAAATATATAATAATAACAGTAGTAGTAGTTGTAGTAATAATAATAATAATAATTATTATTATTTGTATATTTATATTTGTAAAACATTTGTTTTTTAGGATAAATAACACACTTTTTACTCCCAAGAGAACAGAACTTGTTTTAAGCCCAGTGTGCATGGAGCCTGAATATTTCTTAGTAATTTGACACATAATAAAAAAGTTGATCGACGTTACAAAAAACTTTAAAAAAGTTACAGGCTACCATAGCATTAAAACTGCACAGTACATAAATATGTATATACATTGTTTCAAGTCTTTCTTTCTTTCTTTCTTTCTTTCTTTCTTTCTTTCTTTCTTTCTTTCTTTCTTTCTTTCTTTCTTTCTTTCTTTCTTTCTTTCTTTCTTTCTTTCTTTCTTTCTTTCTTTTTCCCTCTCTCTCATTCTTTCTTTCCTCTTCTTTTCTTTTCTTTCCCCTTCTTCATAAAATAAAATGATATATACAACACAGCCAACAAATCATTGGTGCGATAATAAATAGGAAATAAAACCTGAAGAAGCTTTATTCTCCCAAGTTTGATACAATATTCTTCAACAGGTGTTTAGAAGCAGATCGCTATAGCTGCACACTGTTTACAAAGCAATGCAATCATCAAAGACATTAATCTGCACGTATCAAATCCCGAAATGCCTTAAATCTGCCCTGGAGGAAAATAACTTAAAAAAAATAAAATAAAAGCAAAAAAAGCAGTGTTCTGGATTACCCCTTTTGTTGTTACAACCAAATGCATGACAGCTGCTACTAGCAATATATAATATATATGTATATATAGGGGGAGAGAGAGAGAGAAAGAAAGAAAGAAAGCAAGAAAGAAATGTGTGATATATATATATATATATATATATATATATATATATATATATATATATATATATATATATATATATATATATGCATTTTATTATATATAAGTATAATATATGTACTAGACATAAACACCTGCAGGGTCCTTGTATTACACACAATAGAAAACACCACAAACACTTGGACATACACTCTCTCTATATAGTACACAGTAAAAATGTAGGATCATTCACAGTAAATATGCTCTACATAAAAAGGAGTAAAAAGTTCCAAAAACACTATACAGCACAAACACATGTACACAACACGCCTCCATATAAATATATACACACACATGTAAACCGCTATGTGGTTAGACTGTACCCAATCCCAATAATTCCAATACTTGTCTTTTTACCTTTTTTATCTGTTTATAATATCCTTTCGAATGATTACAGTTCCCATTACAAGAATCTCCGTAAACGCTTAAAACAATTGGGCTGTGAGTCATGATAGAAGTAGATGTTTTCTGATCCCTTGGATAAAAAAAAAAAAAAAAAAAGAATATTTATATAAATATATATCAATATATATCACAAAGTAAACTTCTTGTATCCTCTCCGCATTACTTGCACATCAGCCAGGTAGGGTGAATCAGACTTCAGCCTTGCGATCCAAGCACCATCCAGCTTCCCTATGCAGCACACAGCAAGGCATTGCTCTGTACCCCCTCCCCCCCCCTTGCTGGATTTATGGGGAGAATAATATTATATTTAAACATCCAGATCTAAAATAAGGAATTATCCCTTTTCCATCTTAGCAGTTTTCCTTCCTCTGAAATAGAAAACCACGTGCTAATATTACTAGTATTTTACTAAGCTTGCCATATCCTGGGGAGTGGTTAGAAGAGCCCAGCTACAGAGGAGCTCACATTCATAGTTTAGTAGCCACAGGCTAATGCCACAACCAGAACTCCACCGACTTTGCAGACTTAGCACAGAGTGTCTTTGTTTTTTTCTGCTACTATAAATATTGTTATGGTATAAATAAACACAACAGTAACGAAATATGATGAAAAAAAGGGTCATAAGCTACCTTGGTGCAAAACTTCTCCAGATATTATTATGTGGATTTTATTTTTGTTTGTTCCTAAGGTTCTAGCTTGTGATTGCACGTGGAAAGCATGGGAATAGCTAGCATCTGCTCAGAGTTCTTTGGATACTTATTAAAACTTCAAGGGTTTGGGTGATACATGGCTTTTGTTTGCAAATGAAAAGCGGAGGGTTTATATTCAATGAATGTTACATTATTGGGACAAAAGAATATGAAAATGGCTAAATGAAAGCATGGAAACTCTTTAAAAGCAATCTTTTCACTGTAAATAAAGTGTAAGAACTACATTACAGACTATTAGGTGTAGGGGGTGATGCAGAGAGAGGTATGGATACTCACACACTGCCTAGGGCACCTGGAAATACACTGTAACAATGTAACACACCATTGTGCCATAAAGAGTAGGATTACTGTATAGGGTAGTATGATGGGAGAGAATAGAGGAGAAAACTGGTACACACCATAAAGAAGGACCATAGCAATACAAGGCACCTGGAAATACACTGTAACAATGTAACACATCATTGCGCCATAAAGGGTAGGATTACTGTATAGGGTGGGATGATGGGTGAGAATATAAAAAAAAACTTGCACACTATAAAGAAGTACCATAGCAATACAGGGCACCTGGAAATACACTGTAAAAATGTAACATGCCACTGTGACATAAACAGTAGGATTACTGTAGTGCCCCGTACACATGAGCGGATTTTCCATCAGAAAAAACTTGGATGGTTTTTCCGACTGAATTCTGCTGAAGCTTGGCTTGCATACACACAGTCACACAAAAGTTCTCTGAACTTTCGACCGTCAAGAACACGGTGACATACAACACTACGACGAGCCGAGAAAATGAAGTTCAATGCTTCCGAGCATGCGTCGAATTGTTTCCGAGCATGCGTAGGAATTTTGCGTGTCGGAATTGCTACAAACAATCGGAATTTCCGATCAGGACTTTTTCCGACCGAAAAATAGAGAACCTGCTCTCAATCTTTTGCTGGTGGGAATTCCGCCAGCAAAAGTCCGATGGAGCACACACACGGTCGGAATTTCCAACCAAAAACTCCCATCTGACTTTTGCTGGGGGAATTCCTGATCGTGTGTATGGGGCATAAGTGAGAGAATTAGGGTGGGATGATGAGAAGAATAGAGGACAAAACTGTACACACTTACACCAAAAATAAGGAACATAGTAGTACAGGACACATCGGAATACACTATATTATGCAGCATACAATCATGCCATAAACAGTATGTACAGTATAACACTATGTGGTTGATTTACTAAAGGCAAATCCACTTTGCACTACAAGTGCACTGCAATGGACAATCTCAAGGCACCCTTTACAGTTATGGACAGTCTCAAGGCACCCTTTAAAATTATGGACAATCTCAAGGCACCCAGTAAAATTATGGACAGTCTCAAGGCACTCTTTAAAATTATGGACAATCTCAAGGCACCCTTTAAAATGATGGACAGTCTCAAGCCACCCTTTAAAACTTTGGACAATCTCAAGACACCCTTTAAAATTATGGACAGCCTCAAGGCACCCTGTAAAATTATGGACAGTCTCAAGGTACCCTTTAAAATTATGGACAATCTCAAGGCACCCTTTAAAATGATGGATAGTCTCAAGGAACCCTTTAAAATGATGGACAATCTTAAGGCACCCTTTAAAATTATGGACAATCTCAAGGCACCCTTTAAAACTATAGACAGTCTCAAGGCACCCTTTAAAATTATAGACAATCTCAAGGCACCCTTTAAAATTATGGACAGTCTCAAGGCACCCTTTAAAAGCATGGACAATCTCAAGACACCCTTTAAAATTATGGACAATCTCAATGTACACTTAAAATTATGGACAGTCTCAAGGCACCCTTTAAAATTATGGACAACCTCAAGGCACACTTTAAAATTATGGACAATCTCAAGGCATCCTTTACAATTATGGACAGTCTCAAGGCACCTTTTAAAATAATGGACAATCTCAAGGCACCCTTTAAAATTATGGACAGTCTCAAGGCACCCTGTAAAATTATTGACAGTCTCAAGACACCCTTTACAATTATGGACAATCTCAAGGCACCCTTTAAAATGATGGATAGTCTCAAGGCACCCTTTAAAATGATGGACAGCCTCAAGGCACCCTTTAAAATTATGGACAGTGTCAAGGCACCCTTTAAAATCATGGACAATCTCACGGCACCCTTTAAAATTATGGACAATCTCAAGGCACCCTTTAAAATTATAGACAGTCTCAAGGCACCCTTTAAAATTATGGACAGTCTCAAGGCACCCTTTAAAATTATGGACAATCGCAAGGCACCCTTTACTATTATGGACAGTCTCAATGCACCCTTTAAAATTATGGACAATCTCAAGGCACCCTTTAAAATGATGGACAGTCTCAAGGCACCTTTTAAAATTATGGACAATCTCAAAGCACCCTTTAAAATTATGGACAGTCTCAAGGCACCCTTTAAAACTATGGACAATCTCAAGGCACCCTTTAAAATTATGGACACTCTCAAGGCACCCTGTAAAATTATGGACAGTCTCAAGGCACTCTTTAAAATTATAGACAATCTCAAAGCACCCTTTAAAATGATGGACAGTCTCAAGGCACCCCATTCTAAAATGTAAAAAACGATTCTAATAGTTTTACATAATGCTGCAGCATCGACACATGTGGGACACCCAACATTAGAGGTGATTTATTCTTCCAAAGCAAATACACTTTTGCCCACTAGTACCGACTAGTTTTCCAGTGTTTCTCCTCTCCCTCAGTTTCTCTCCATCACTCAGCTAATGTGACCCAGTGTTGATGGAGAGGGGCAGGGGAGGGGCAAACAAGGATGCTGTGCAGGCAATCAACAACCTACTTATCAACACTGATGACATCTCGGGTTGTTAGGACACCAGTGGCTGGAAGGTTGAAATGGTGCACAATAAAAACTTGTGACTTTGTGTAACTAAAAGACAGGATTGATCCACCTGCTTGCTTGTATACATTTTTAGGCAATTTTTGGGCATTTTGCAAAGGCACCGCTGAGGAAACCTCAAGGCACCCCAGGGTGCCTGGGCACCCTGGTTGAAAAAGGCTGCCCTGAGGTTCCTCCAGAGGTTGCTATGGATTCCTTGAGAAATAGGAGGTGAAGATGCTGGATGTGGAGGTCCTGGGCTGAGGTGGTTTCACGTGGTCTGCAGTTGTGAGGCTGGTTGGATGTACTGCCAAATTCTCTGAAACGTCCTTGGAGAAGACTTATGGTAGAGAAATGAACATCCAATTCAAGGGCAACAGCTCTGGTGGACATTCCTGCAGTCAGGATGCCAATTGCATGCTCCCTCAAAACTTGCGACATCTGGGGCATTGTGCTGTGTGATAAAACTGCACATTTTAGAATGGCCTTTTATTGTGGCCAGCCTAAGGCACACCTGTGCAATAATCATGCTGTCTAATCAGCATCTTGATATGCCACACCTGTGAGGTGGATGGATTATCTCGGCAAAGGAGAAGTACTCACTAACACAGATTTAGGCTAGGTTCACATTGGAGCAATTTGTCATGCGATTTGAGAGATTTGAGAGATCAAATCGCATGGCAAGTCGCAGCCTGTTGGAGGCAATGGCACTGTTCCAATCGTGCGACATTTTGCGGCGCCACACCGATTTGCAAAATTAGTTCCTGTACTACTTTTGCTGATTTCAGTACTACTTTTGCTGATTTCAGGTGCGACTTCAATAGACATCTGTGCATGAAGCCACACAGATGTCTATCAAGTAGCACCTGAAATCGCACTGACCTTGCTACTTTGAAATCGCGCTACTTCAAGTGAAGTAGCGAGATTTTGAAGTAGCATCAATGTGAACCAGGGCTTAGACAGATTTGTGAACAATATTTGAGAGAAATAGGCCTTTTGTGTAGATAGAAAAAGTCGTAGATCTTTGTGTTTAGCTCATGATAAATAGAAGCAAACACAAAAGTGTTGCAATTATAATTTTGCTCTGTGTATAAATATATATATACAGTATATATATATATATATATATATATATATATATATATATATATATATACTGTATATACGTAGAAGAGAGGGGAATGCTGGTACACGCACACCCTCACTATATAAGAACCATAGCATTACAGAACACATGGAAATGCACTATACTGTATAATTCAGCATGCAAATATGCCATAAACAGTATGTACAGTTTTACATATAAGTGTAAGAATTAGCAAATGGTGATGGGAGAGAATAGTAGAGAAAACTACACACACACACAACCACACCCCTCATTGCTTGTCCTGACCAGTGAGACCTGCTTTCCTAAAGGAATATAACATGTTCTTTTTATAGAATGCGTTTTCAGTTAGCTTAGTAAATAGGACAGTGTTGTGTTCACTTCCTTAATCCAATTGTGCGCATAAAAAAAAAAAGTTTTTTGTTTGTTATGAAAATTCTCTTGCACATGATAGGGTATGCAAAGTGAACACAGCTTCACATTATTTACCAAACCACATACACTGTGCAAAGTGAACATTTATTCTAAAAAGTGAAAACAATTGAAATTGAATTGAAACAATTGAATAATTGAAAACAATTATTTCCTATGTGCCCCATTACATTACAACACTGGAGTGATTTGCAGTGCGTTGTAGTGTGGGAAAAAGCAGCATATCTGCTGGATGGCTCCACATCGCTGCACAGTACATTATGTGATATTTCAAAAACAAATTGGAAAAAAAAAGCAGTGAGATGTGCTGAAATGCTCCCTGCTGAAGCCAACTGTGCACTAGCCTGCACTGTGATCCACTGCATTTTAACATGAATGCAGCCTAAATCAACCCTGCAGTATCTTTAGCTTCATTAAAGCCTATAGTTCATCACAAATGAATAAATACAAATCAGCACAAGGAACACTTACAGTCAATAGTAGGTGTCCCTTGTACTGCTGAAGTCTTCCTCATTTGATCCATGTCCACCCTCGTGGCCATCATTTTCAGAATGGTGGGCAAGGCCATCTTTAAAAATCATGGGGGCCCATACCTTACTAAGTGTGGAAGTAGTGTTGGTGCAGAGCAGCACATAGAAAAGTGCAATGAACAATATTCATTTCAGTGCATTGGAAATGGCAGTGCAGTGCATGGTATGTAGCAGTAGGAAAAATGCAGGGCAGTCAGTTAGCAGTATTTAGTAGTAGAGTAGGGCTCTATGTGGTGGCAGGGATGTCAGAGGGCAGTATGTACTGGTAGGGCAGTGAGTAAGCAGTATGAAGTAGTAGGGCAGGGTAGGGCAGTATGTAGTAGTAGGGTAGTCATTGAGCAGTATTTGGTGTTGGGATGGTCAGTAAGCAGTATGTAGTGGAAGAGCTGTAAGTGAGCACTATGTAGTGGCAGGGTAGGACAGTATATGGTGGCAGGGCAGTCAGTAAACAATATGTAGTGATAGGGAAGTAATTGAGGAGTATTTAGCCGCAGGGTGATCAGTGGGCAGAATGCAGTGGCGGTGTGGTCAGTGATCAGTATATTGTGGCAGGGTGAGGCAGTATGTAGTGGCAGGGTGGTCAATTAGCAGCATGTAGTTGCAGGGTAGTCAGTCAGGATAGGGCAGTATGTTGTGGCAGGGCAGTCAGTGAGCATTATATAGTTGTAGGGCAGTCAGTGAACAGTATGAAGTGGCAGGGTAAAGTAATGTGTAGTAGTAGGGCAGTAAGTAAGCAGCGTGTAATGGCAAGATAGTGAAGTATGTTGTGGCAGGGCAGTAAGTGAGCTACGCGTAGTGACAGGGTAGGGCAGTATGTAGTGCCAGGGCAGTCAGTGAGAAGCATGTCCTGGCAAAGCAGTCAGTCAACATTGTGTATTGGCAGTGCAGTCAGTGAGCAGTATGTAGTGACAGGTTGGTCATTGAGCAGTATGCAGTAGCAAGGTAGTCGGTGAACAGTATGTAGTAGGGCTGCAACTAACGATTATTTTCATAATCGATTGGTTGGCCGATTATTATTTCTTTTACAATATATTTTTATTGAAAAGTTTAACAAGTTTTGTCGGGATACAAATAGAATATCATTGTAGAAAGATGCTTACACTCTTAAGAGGTTATCAAATGTCTAATCCATATGGCTGCAACGTAAAATTATAACAATAATTATAGTTAAGTAAGGCTACTGCCCACTCGAACCTGAACGGAGTACTTATAACTTCTTGGTAATGTTGGATCAAGTTGTAGCACCTTTAGTATATCTCAAGATCAGGGCCTTTGACACTAAAGGAGGTTGGGTATTTAGAGTTAGTTTACATTGCTCCCCCATCAGAGTCAAGAAGAGAGAGGCTCCAGGACTCTCCATTTGCATCCATAAATTGAATCATTAAACATAAAAAGACAAACCAGGAGGGCAAGAAGAGAAGTCAATTAGAGTAAAATTAATCAAAATAAAATAAGGAAGATGAGGGGGGAGGATGGGAAGGAGAGGAAAAGGAAAAAAGTAAAGGTGAGGAATCCAAAGTCGGAGTCATTTCCCTCGGCCTAGGCCCCCCACTATTCAGTTCTAGAGACTATGGGGCTTGGAGGTACTTTTTTTTTTTTTTTTGCCACATCAGTGTCTATTTTCGGGGGTGAAAGTTTCAGCTCTGCTGTTCAAAACTTTCCCGACTCGTTACTCACATCATGGTGGCTTCTGTTGCACGTTTTTTTGTTTTTTTGTTTTTTTTATTTATTTGTTTATTTATTTTTTTATTACAGGTTACTTTTATTTAGTCTACATGCTTACAACATCGCACCTTCCTTCCGCAGATTTATCAGTAGAGTCGAAACTTAAACCCCCCCTTCCCTCCCCCCCCCCCCAAGTCGCCCCACCTCCTCGATGTCCTATTCTTCATACATCCTTGTTCCTCCAATCTGACTATATCAATCCCTCCCGGTGGACGCCACTCCTGTTGCTCAATACCCATCTCTGACTACTCCCCAAAAACTTCATTAGCTGGGTCTATTGATTTCCCAAGACCTCTACAGCCCTTATTGAACTTTTAAATCTTTGCCACCCCTTCCATTTTTCCTCATACTCCTCCACTTTCGCTTCATCAGTGTATCTCAGGTATTCTAAATTCTGGGTTTCATTTGTTTTATCATACCATTCTTGTATAGTTGGGCTATTTTTCTCCTGCCAGTGTCTTACAAAAAGGCTTTTTGCTGCATTCAACAATTGTGGTACAAGTGTTCCCAAATATGATTCGGTTGGCATTCTAAATCCGTGAAATAAGCATGCCCACGGGTCGTCCGGGATAGCTATTTGTGTTATCTCGCCTATAATTTCCCTTATCTCGTCCCAGAATTCCCGTATTTTTCTACACTGCCACCAAATGTGGGCCATTGAACCCAGCTCTTTGCACCCCCTCCAGCAGAATTGTGAGGTTTCATTCTGGTATTTGGAAGCTCTGTCTGGGGTGATGTACCATCTTGACAAACATTTATAATTTAACTCAGACTCTTTATAGTTCACGGAGGTATTGTGAACTCGCTTTAATAGAATTATAGCCTCATCATTTCTGAGTTTTGAGTTTAATTCTGACTCCCATTTTTTAATATATACTGGAATATCTGTTCCCTTCAGGTCCATCAATATCCTATAAGTTTTAGAAATCCCCTTCTTCCCTATCTGCCCCACGCAGAGTTTCTCTAGCGATTGGAGATAAAATATATGATGTAACAGCGCTAAAGTCCGTGGATAAAACAATAAAATAACGTTAAAAATAAGTAACAATGGTCCATGAAATTAGTCCAAGAGAAAGTCTATGATATGTAGATCATTCGTAATGGGGATGGATAAGGGAGCCAGGGAGATCTGTGCAACCAGGATACCAAGGGCAGCTTCCTGTTAAGTGAAGTCAATTCTCCATGTATACATAAAAATCCAAAAATAAAGCGCCTCTTAAGTATCAAGGATTTATTCAAGTAATAAAAGCATTATGAACACTTACATAAAGGTAGACGATTGGCAGCTTCCATAGAGAACTAATCCCGGTGTTCATCAATGAAATCCCAATGGTTTGGGGGCTAGATGGATACCGTGCGGGTGGCCGCGGACCTCCGCTCGGAAGTGCCGACTGTGTGTGCGGTGTAGTGAGGGAACCACTTCCGCGTTCCAACAGGTCACATGGGCAATGACGTCACTCGGGTAGTTCAGATTCGCTGGGGACCACTACGCGTTTCTGAGCATGCGCGAAGCTCGTAACGGGCATGCGCGCTCCTTTTTCAAGTGTATTTTGGATAAAGCAAACCAGGAAGCTTAAATAGCTGAAGGATACTAATCAGAACCAATCGAAACGAAGAGGGGAGGGGGGGATGGTATCCAGAGAATGACAATGATAGGAATTAATTCTCTATGGATTAATACTCATTGAGGCCTTTTTTTCCCCCCCAGCAAAACCTCAGTTCATATTTTATTAATATATACTTATATATAAATATATATATATATAAATATAATAACTTTTTGTATTTTGTGTGTATATATAATTCTTTCATATATAAATTTTCATATATAAAAAACTTTTTTCTAATATTTTGCCCATATTACAAGTAATATATTGGTTCTTATATAGATGTATATACATATATCTTTCCATACAACATGAATTACTGTCCAAAATTCCCATGTCCAATTTTATTTATATATCAATTTTCCTACTTTTGATTACACTTCTTATTATTTTTATTCTTGATTCTTATTTTATTTATTTAATTCTTCGTTTTATTTTTCAATCACTATCCAAACATTGTATAATTATGTATTATCAATTCCTTCAACTCTATGTCTTCGGATAAACTCTATCAGCATTACCAATTAATTTATATAATTTATATATTATCACTTTTTATATCAGTCTGCAATCCATAGAGAATTCATTCCTATCATTGTCATTCTCTGGATACCATCCCCCCCCTCCCCTCTTCGTTTCGATTGGTTCTGATTAGTATCCTTCAGCTATTTAAGCTTCCTGGTTTGCTTTATCCAAAATACACTTGAAAAAGGAGCGCGCATGCCCGTTACGAGCTTCGCGCATGCTCAGAAATGCGTAGTGGTCCCCAGCGAATCTGAACTACCCGAGTGACGTCATTGCCCATGTGACCTGTTGGAATGCGGAAGTGATTCCCTCACTACACCGCACACACAGTCGGCACTTCCGAGCGGAGGTCCGCGGCCACCCGCACGGTATCCATCTAGCCCCCACACCATTGGGATTTCATTGACGAACACCGGGATTAGTTCTCTATGGAAGCTGCCAATCGTCTACCTTTATGTAAGTGTTCATAATGCTTTTATTACTTGAATAAATCCTTGATACTTAAGAGGCGCTTTCTTTTTGGATTTTTATGTATACATGGAGAATTGACTTCACTCAACAGGAAGCTGCCCTTGGTATCCTGGTTGCACAGATCTCCCTGGCTCCCTTATCCATCCCCATTACGAATGATCTACATATCATAGACTTTCTCTAGGACTAATTTCATGGACCATTGTTACTTATTTTTAACGTTATTTTATTGTTATATCCACGGACTTTAGCGCTGTTACATCATATATTTTATCTATGGTTCTGTTAGAAGTCTTGTATTTCTGCTGGTCTTAGGGGATATATTTAGTAATATATAGGTATCTATGTACTGATACACAATTGTGTGTTTTTTAATACTAGTCTAACTGATCACATTCTTTTCTGTTTTATTATTTATTCCATATATAGTTTACTGATAATATGGATCTCATTGAAGATATAGAATTTCATAAATATGAGACGTTGGACACCTTATATACTAGTTTACCCCCTGAATTATTTTGTAACTCATCCAAACTCACTCGTTCTGATAGATACACCCTCTGTGGTAAATTCAAGAAACTTGAAAGACTTATCCATACTGCCAACACCCACTGGTGGGATCAATTTTTTCTTAATAAATATGTTAAAGAAAAAATCTCCCCCAGAGATCTTAGGATTTTAAAAACTGGTTCTTTTTTAGATACCGCTCACAGCATGGGAAAATTTTGCAGAATTTTGTACCACCAAATGGTTAGGAGTTATCATCAGTCAGAGGAATTTAAAATATAGCAAGATGGTACATCAGATACAGATGTTGACATCAGAAATCACCTCTTTTAATCTCAAAATCCCCCCACTTGGTTAGAGACGCTCAAAAAGAACACAAAAACCAAAGAAAATAATTTATTAAAAACCAAGATAGGAAAATTTCGTAGGGATTTAGATGATTACAGATTAAATAAAATATTTTCTTGGAAATTAAATGACAAAATACCCGCCTTAATGTCTCTGACACCTCATCCTACCAAACTGTTTTCCAACATCAAAGGCGACAATGATCCTTATCCACCTTATCAGGCCGCCCCTGTTAGAGGTGCACACAATAATAACAATAATAATAAAAATAAAAAAACACCCATTTCACGCAGACCCATACAAAATAACAATATTTTAATAAATAAAAAATCCTCTACCTCTAATGAAGCTCCTATACGTGATCCCAAACTTCGGTTCCACTCACCCATACCCCTCACATCACCAAAACATGATACCATTCAGACGAACAAATCATCAACAGATAAAATAGATATTCCATCTACTACCTCTCAGTCCTCAATACCTCTGATTGTTTCACCTCTGGCTGCAGAGAGCCAAAATCCTGTAAAATATCCTATTTTCACACCATCTACTATCACTTCATATCACTCATCCAAATAAATCTAGCCTCCTATTAGGAGATTTCCAGAGTGGTGAAATAGCTTCACACTCAAAAGCCCTTACCTTTTCTTCTCCTTTTTTAGAAAAAGGTCCACACCACAAACAACGCCAAAAAAGAAAACACATAGACGAGGAAGTAGAGGAGGACGTAACAAACCCAAAATCTCACACAAAACAACAGAAACGATAAAGCTATTCAACTTATCGTCACATATATTATCTTCAGATGAAATTTCCCTACTCAGTAAAGGGCTCACTTTTTCACCTACTATACCACCCAATTCATTTCTTCTGTTCAAAGATCTCAATAAATTTATCAGGAACCTCACCCTAAAAAGATATTTTAATATTCAATCCACAAAGAACAGACCTGTTGAAAGTACCTCCCATACGACTTCACCTGCAGTCACTTCTGGTGAGAATATTTGTGACACATCTGATAGTTCCATCAGTATCTATGATTCGGACTTAGAATTAGACCCTTCGGCCATTGATATAGATCTAGAATTACCTACTCAACATCTTGATCATTCACCTCCAGTTAAACACACTAGTTTTAAACCAAAATCTGTATTTTATCCTATGAGATCCAAGGGACCCTATATTGAGACCTTCTATAGAGTAGTATATTCTGAGTTACAGAAATTGTGTGAACACACAGACAACACACATAAATATCGTCCCCACAATCTCACCCCTGGAGAAAAGGCTGCACTCCACTCTCTCTCCAACAACCCTGAGATTATCATCAAATCAGCTGACAAGGGAGGTGGAATTGTGATTATAGACCGAACAGCCTACATTATGGAAGCTTCCAGATTATTGTCTGATTGCATAACATATAAGAAACTCTCTTCCGACCCCCTGCCCCAGTTCAAAGTTGAAGCAGAAACTCTGATTCATTCTGCACTATTAGATGGTGTTATTACTAAACTTGAAGCTTCCTTTCTGAGAAAAGATTTTTCTAACGCACCTTATTTTTATTATTTACCTAAAATACATAAAAATTCCTCTCACCCCCCTGGTAGACCTATCGTAGCCTCTATGGATAGTATAACCAGTGGCTTCTCTCAATATGTAGATTCATTTCTACAGCCCCTAGCACAGAATCTTCCATCATATATTCGAGATTCTATACATCTCATGGAACTGTTGGCACCTTACAGATGGCAAGACAGCTATTCTTGGCTTTCTCTGGACGTAAATTCTCTATATACGTCCATCCCTCACCAGATAGGCCTAATGGCGGTACAACATTTTCTTTCCCTAGATTCCGGTATTAATGGCAAACAGGCTGTTTTTATTTCTGAAGCCACTTTATTTTGTTTAAGTCATAATTATTTTCATTTTAATGGTGACTTCTACCTACAGACCCATGGTACAGCTATGGGCACTAATTTTGCCCCCTCCTACGCCAATCTGACCATGGGTCTGTGGGAGGACAAACACATATGGAATAATAACCCTTTTGCCCGACATATTATATTTTTTGGCAGATTTATAGATGACATTATTGTCATCTGGGATGGCCCATTATCCTCTATAGAGAGTTTCGTTTCCCACTGTAATGCTAACGATATCGGTCTATCATTCACATCTGAACATAGCAAGGAGAGCCTTCCTTTTCTTGATCTAGAATTATTTCACGATCTCAACTCTATATTTTCTCGCAATTACACAAAACCAACATCAGGAAACTCGTATCTACATTATAATAGTTGTCATCACCCACAGTGGATAAATAACATACCCAAGGGCCAATATTGTAGATTAAGGCAAAACTGCACTAGAGATTCTGACTATATTACACAGAGCATTCACCTTAAAAATAAATTTCTTGAAAAGGGGTTTCCTGAGAAATTGGTTGACCAAGCGTATGCCACTTATCTCCCTGGAAAAAAAATCCAAAACTACAAAACAGATTAATCATGGCACGGTTCGCTTTATCACCAGATACCATAACAAACACAGAAGAATGGAATCTATACTTCAAAAACATTGGGGTATCCTTAAACAGGATCACTTTCTCCTTAATGACCTCGGCGACAAACCGAAGGTCACCTACAGAAGGGCCCCAACACTAAAAAACAAATTAGCACCCAGCAGATTTAAAACCATCAAACCAGAGAGCACCCTTTGCCTTACTCCACTTACTGGCATGTATAGATGTAATAAAGCCTTATGTAAAACCTGTGCTTTTGTAAGACATGGCCAACGAAGTTTCCAACACAAGGATAAAACATACCAATTGGAAGGCTTCTATAACTGCTCTACAGACTACGTTGTGTACTGTCTCACATGTCCTTGTAAATTATTGTATGTTGGACGCACCATTTGTCCTTTGCGACAACGATTCGGCAAACATCGCCGTTTTATAGAAAAAGGCTGTGATGAACACAGCGTTCCCAGACATTTTCTTGAACATCACCACCAATCCACTGCCGGCCTACAGGTTTGGGTAATTGAGTCCATCCCACGCAAATTATCTGAGGCCGAGTGTTTTCATAAACTATGTCAGCGTGAAACTTTTTGGATTTTTATTTTGGAAACTTTAGCACCCAATGGGTTAAATGAGGAACTAGAGGTTAACACCATCATATAGAACGTATCTATTGATCTTATCTATTCCTTTTAATCATTCTATTCATTCCATCATATTACTGGAATAACTTAGGGTGTTCTGCCTATGTTTTACTATATAATTTTTAAATATTTTTATTTATTATATTATTTTATATCTTATTCATACTGTTATCAGTTTATTAACTCATTGAGGCCTTTTTTCCCCCCCCAGCAAAACCTCAGTTCATATTTTATTAATATATACCGTATTTATCGGCGTATAACACGCACCGGCGTATAACACGCACCCCAATTTAGGAGGGAATTTTAAGGAAAAAAAACTTTTAGGAGGGAAGTTGAAGGGAAAAAAACTTACATTTAAATGTCCTTCATTGCAGCCTTGTCAGTGCAGCCATGTCAGTGCAGCCTTGTCAGTGCAGCCTTCCCCAGTGCAGCCTTGTCAGTGCAGCCTTGTCAGTGCAGCCATGTCAGTGCAGCCATGTCAGTGCAGCCATGTCAGTGCAGCCATGTCAGTGCAGCCATGTCAGTGCAGCCTTGTCAGTGCAGCCTTGTCAGTGCAGCCTTCCCCAGTGCAGCCTTCCCCAGTGCAGCCTTCCCCAGTGCAGCTTTACCCAGTGGAGCCTTGTCAGTGCAGCCATGTCAGTGCAGCCTTGTCAGTGCAGCCTTGTCAGTGCAGCCTTCCCCAGTGCAGCCTTGTCAGTGCAGCCTTCTCCAGTGCAGCCTTCCCCAGTGGAGCCTTCCCCAGTGGAGCCTTCCCCAGTGCAGCCTTGCCCCAGTGCAGCCTGGGATCCCCTGTCCCTGCTGTCACATCTTCAAAATCGCGGACCGCGATTTGAAAATGGCGCCGCCGGCGCCGAAGTACACAGAGCCGGTCCTCGGCTCTTTCCGGCGGCTCTCGTTTACTTTCGGCTCCACTCGTAGTCCCGAGCGGAGCTATCCGAACCTACTCGGATAGCTCCGCTCCGGACTACGAGTGAAACCGAAAGTAAACGAGAGCCGCCGGAAAGAGCCGAGGACCGGCTCTGTGTACTTCGGCGCCGGCAGCGCCATTTTCAAATCGCGGTCCGCGATTTTGAAGAAGTGACAGCTCGGATCGCAGGGGATCGGCGTATAACACGCACCTGCAACTTTCCCCTGATTTTAAGGGGAAAAAAGTGCGTGTTATACGCCGATAAATACGGTACTTATATATATATATATATATATAAATATAATAATTTTTTGTATTTTGTGTGTATATATAATTCTTTCATATATAATTTTTTCATATATAAAAAACTTTTTTCTAATATTTTGCCCATATTACAAGTAATATATTGGTTCTTATATAGATGTATATACATATATCTTTCCATACAACATGAATTACTGTACAATATTCCCATGTCCAATTTTATTTATATATCAATTTTCCTACTTTTGATTACACTTCTTATTATTTTTATTCTTGATTCTTATTTTATTTATTTAATTCTTCGTTTTATTTTTCAATCACTATCCAAACATTGTATAATTATGTATTATCAATTCCTTCAACTCTATGTCTTCGGATAAACTCTATCAGCATTACCAATTAATTTATATAATTTATATATTATCACTTTTTATATCAGTCTGCAATCCATAGAGAATTCATTCCTATCATTGTCATTCTCTGGATACCATCCCCCCCCCCCTCCCCTCTTCGTTTCGATTGGTTCTGATTAGTATCCTTCAGCTATTTAAGCTTCCTGGTTTGCTTTATCCAAAATACACTTGAAAAAGGAGCTTGCATGCCCGTTACGAGCTTCGCGCATGCTCAGAAACGCGTCGTGGTCCCCAGCGAATCTGAACTACCCGAGTGACGTCATTGCCCATGTGACCTGTTGGAACGCGGAAGTGATTCCCTCACTACACCGCACACACAGTCGGCACTTCCGAGCGGAGGTCCGCGGCCACCCGCACGGTATCCATCTAGCCCCCACACCATTGGGATTTCATTGACGAACACCGGGATTAGTTCTCTATGGAAGCTGCCAATCGTCTACCTTTATGTAAGTGTTCATAATGCTTTTATTACTTGAATAAATCCTTGATACTTAAGAGGCGCTTTCTTTTTGGATTTTTCTCTAGCGATTGGAGGTCGTCCATCGTTCTGATAGGTTGAGGGAGCGTTTCAACAAAATTTTTTAACTGAAAATATCTCCACCTATTGAGGATCAAAAGATCGCTTTTATTTTTTAACTCCTGAAATGAGAATAGTTTGCCTTTAATCATAACATCTTTTAGCTGAGCTCCATCTTGCAAGATCCATCTCCCACTAAGAATCTCCATTCCTGGTGCAAAAAATTCAGTATCCCTCAAAGGGATCAGAGGGGAGTTATACTCCCATTTCTCCCTTTTATACAACTTGTCCCATGTTTTAAAGGTGTGTTTAGTGATTATATGTGTCTCAGAACTAAATTTCCTAAAACGTGGAAGTATCCAAATTACTTTACTCAATTCTACTTTACTAATTGTGTTTTCCATTTTCACCCACCGCTTTTCTTTGTTGTCTTTTGCCCAATCTATAATTCTTGATAGAGTGATTGCTTCGTGATAACATCTTATGTCAGGTGCACCCCAACCCCCATTCTCTTTGTCTCTAACCAGTGTAGCATAACTTATATGTGATTTTTCCCCCCTCCAGATAAATTTTGTAAAAAGTGAGTGCCATTTTTTGAGATATACTTGTGGTAGTGGAATGGGGAGCATTTGCATTTTAAATAAGATCTTTGGCAATATTGTCATCTTAATGATATTAATTCTACCCCCCCCCCATGACAGCTGTCCTCTTGTAATTCTACTCAACTCTCCCTTAACCTCATTAAGGAGAGGGACAAAATTAACCTGAAACAGTGACTCCCTATTCCCTGTCATCTTTATCCCGAGATAGTTTATCTCCTTTTTTCCCCACGCAAATGGGAACTCTTTGTGGACTGTACGATCTTTTTTATCCATCGTGTTAATTTCTAGTATTTCCGATTTGGCTGGAATGATCTTAAAGTTTGATATTTCCCCATATTCTTTCAAGGTTTTAAGCAGATTAGGGAGAGTTATTCTCGGTCTGGTGATGTAAAGAAGAATATCGTCTGCAAAGGCAGCCAGTTTGTGTTCTTCTTCTCCATCTGATACCCCTGAGATGTCCGGGTTCTGCCTTATCCTTTCCAGCAAGGGCTCTAGCGTCAACACAAACAAAAGGGGGGACAGTGGGCACCCTTGTCTCGTTCCGTTAGTCATTACAAACGGCTCAGATAGAGTTCCGTTAACCTTAACCCTTGCTGAAGAATATGTGTACAGCGCCCTTATCCATCTAGTCATAATAGGCCCAATTCCTATTTCCTTCAGCATACAAAACATAAAGCCCCAGTCTACCCTGTCAAAAGCTTTCTCAGCGTCTATTGACAGGAGTAGACCTGGGGCTCCACTATCCCTCATTTTTTGGGTAACCATGAGGGTTCTGATCCCATTATCCCGTCCCTCCCTGCCCCGGGTGAATCCCACCTGATCTGTGTGTACCATATTATTCAGGGTGTTCTTCACTCTCCCCGCCAGAATTTTCGCGAACAGTTTCGTATCTACATTGAGGAGCGCTATTGGTCTGTAACTAGAACAGAGTGAGCTGTTCTTGCCCTACTTTAATATGATGGCTATAGTCGCTTCTAACGCTTCTCTGCTCATCTCCCACTTTGTGCCGATCCCATTCATGTATGTACATAATTTGGGGATTAGTGGGGAAAAGCCCCGGGCTTTTCCCCACTGCCGTCTCCCTCAGTGTTTTTTTAATTTCCTCTTCTGTAATGGGGCTCTCCAATAAGTTATATTTATCTTCTTCTATTTTCTTTAATCCTAACTCCTGAAAAAAAATGTTAGTTCTCTCTCTTTTTCTGTCAGCCTCGCTTTTTGGGGTCGTGTTATTAATGGAGTATAGTCCTTCATAGTAGTTTTGAAAGGTTTTGGCAATTTCACTTGTTCTGTACTTTACCTCCCCATCTAACGTTTTAATTTTTTCAATGTAGTTATTGGTCTTCTTTTTTTTTAGGGTCTTTGCAAGATACTTCCCCGGTTTATTTCCTCCCACATATCTCTCTCTCTTTAAGAGGTTGTACATTAATCGTGTTTCTTGTTCGATTAAAGTTCTCATGGCCTCTCTTTTGTTGTGAAGTCTTAAAAGCACTTCCTTCCCCCCATCTGTTTTTTGCATCAACTCAAGTTCCCGTATCTCGTTCATTATTTCAAGTTTTTCTTCCCTTCTCTTTCTCTTCTTTTCCGCACCTGCCTTAATCAGGATCCCCCTAATATAGGCTTTATGTGCCTCCCATACTGTTGACTCCGAAACATCAGCTGTTTCGTTAGTTTTAAAATAAAACTCTAGTTCCTTTAACACTAGGTCCCTTATCTCTTTATCGTTTATTAGTTCTTCATTTAACTTCCAACTAGGGCTCTTATTATGAGTCTGTCTCATGTTTACTGTTAAGCTTATAGGTGCGTGGTCAGAGAAGGTCGTTACCCCGATATCTGAACTGATGATCTCCTCTAGCCCGCAGTGATCGCTCAGAAAAAAATCTAGTCTGGAATAAGTCCCATGTACGGGGGAATAGAACGTATAGTCCCTGCTATCAACATGCTGCGCCCTCCATACGTCCACCACCTGATACTGGTGCATTTTCTTTCTCACTCTGTTGATCCAGGCCAAGCTCGTCCCCCGCACATGGGACAATTTATCCTTCCCTGGCTCCAAACACAAATTAAAATCACCAGCCATTATAGCTAGTCCTTCCTTAAATTCCGAAAATTCGGCCAACCTCTCGATCAAATATCTATATGGATTTTTATTTGGACCATATATGTTTGCCAGAGAGCATTCAATGCCGTTAAGTTTCCCTTTCAGGAACAAAAACCGGCCTGCCGGGTCACTCCTTCTCTCCTGTAGATCGAACCTTACTCCTCTGGCAAACCCTATGGCTACACCTTTTGCACGCAGTGTGGGTGAGTCACCGTACAACCAAACTGAAATATCCCTGGAGAGGATTTTATGGTCTCTCTCCAGGAGAAAGTGAGTCTCCTGAAGGAATACCACATCAGCCCCCAGGAACTTTAGTTCCTGCAGTATGTTAGCACACTTAATGCGTGCGTTCAAACCGCGCACATTATATGATATTATTTTTATGTTACTCATATGTACTTCTGGGAATCTTTCCTAGACCCTGCAACAGAGTGGTGGTAGGGCTTGGAGGTACTTAATCCAGGGGGACCACACCCTGTCAAATCTGGCCTGTCTGTCTTTAAGGATGCTGGTCAATTTTTCATTGACCATGATCCAAGAAAGTTTATTCTTTACCAGTGCAAGACTGACCACTGGAGTTTTCCATGCTTGTGCTATTGTAATTTTAGCTGCTGAAAAAATAAAAAAGATGAGAGTTCGGAGATGTCTAGGGGTCTCAACCAGCAGGTCCGCAAACAGCACCGTCTTAGGATTTTTAGGTAGATTTTGTCCTGTCACTGAATAGACCAAGGTGAATATTCTGATCCAAAAGCGCTAGACCTTGGGACAGGACCACCAGACATGTAACATAGTACCCTCTTACTCGCATCCTCTGAAGCAAAGGGGTGAAGTGCCGGGGTACATTTTCGCCAGCCTCGCCGGAACAAGGTACCACCTGGATAGTAACTTGTAATTTCCTTCCACCAGGGAAGTATTGAGTTTTCCCTTGTGCACCATGATCGACCATTGCCCCCAAACCCCCTCCTCTATAGTCTCACCTAGATCTGATTCCCATGCCATTTGGTATGAAGGTTTGGTCTGTTGATTATTGAAGAGGGCATAGAGCTCCGAGATCCCTCCCCAAGAATCAGGTCTGCATAAGCATTTATTTTCAAACAAGGTCCTAGTGGTTATGTCTATCAGATCGGTAGCTAGGGATTTTTTGAAGTGAGTAATTTGATGTAGACGGAAAGATTCCATCTGGGACATTTGTAACGTCTCCCGGAAGTAAGCCTGTTGCCTGATCCCTTTGTGATCTATGAAGTGTGCTATCCTATAAAGGCCTTTGTTAATCCACCATGTAAATTGTTGGGGATTTTGTCCTGGAGGAAAGTGTGGGTTATTGAGTATAGGGGCCACAGGGGAATGAGGAGATCTCAGCAGGTATAATTTGCACACCGTGTCTCACAGATGCAGGGAGTGGGATAAAGAAGGGCACAAAATGGCCCGACATTCTCTTGTCGAAAGCCATAGCAGGAGGTCTACAGGTAGTGAGGGACTGGCCTGCACTTCCAACCATACCCAGTCAGGTTGGTATTTTGTAGAAAAAATCTGGTAAAGTTGTAGCAGTTGGCTCCTTCAATCAGCCCGCACCTTGCACTGCAGCATAACTGAACAGCACTTTGTGCTGCACACATCTCACAGCACACATACAGTTGGAGCACCACTGTACAGGGACTGCAGGACGCTGATACCAAGCCAAATTCAAGTACTTACACTGCTTATATAAAAAATACACCTAACGATGTATTTATGGGAGAGCGGATGGAGTGAGCGTGTGTGAGTGAGCGCTCCGCCCCCCCCGTGTTCCCCAGCTGAGCCGCTGACAGTCAGAGACATGACGACTCACAGACAAGCCGCTGTGCAGCCGGTGGGAAGGGGCCGAAGCTCGGTGGACGGCATCCGAGCTTTCATGTCTCCCCGTTCCTCTGACTGTGGAGATGGACGAGGGAGACAGGATACAAAGAAACACAGCGGCTCTATTACCATTGGCAGTATAGAGAAAACAGAGCGTGGGATCCTTGGTAAGAAGCTGGACATCCCGGCAGTAGGAGACGGCCTCACATTACACGGTAGGAGATCCCCGGCTGCAGGAAGGGGGAGGAAAGCCATGGAAGAAAGTTTCCTGGGCGGTGGAGGGAGCCCCAGAAACATGAGAGAGGAAGCAGGGGCCGGGGAACAGGGTCGCACAAGTTGCGGAGCAGGAACCCCATTAGCATATATAGAGGAACAGGACTTATCTACACAAGATAAAGATGTGTTGGAACAAGTGGAGGCTAATGGGGGGACACTAGAGGCCATACAGTGTACAGAGACTATATCCAGGGGAAGAGGAGAAGACCCGGCCCTTAACATAGGTTCAGCTGAGGTACAGAGCTCCCAAACATTGGTGGAAGTGGACCCCGGTCAGCATCTGCCTAAGTACAACCAGGCATTAATGTGTAATCAGCGGAACCCCCAATATGGGGAAAAAAAGGTCTCAGGGATTGAATGAACAGGATGGAAACCTGGAAAAGGACATTTGGGAAATATTGAGGGCCCTCCCCACAAAAAAATGATATGCAGCAATTAATCAGCACGGTGGAACAGTCATGTTTACAAGCAGTGGAAAGTTTGAAGGAAGACATTAGGGCCCTCGGGCATAGAATAGAAGAAGTGGAAAGTGAACAAGAGGCCATAATACATGCTGTGGCGGATGTTCAAGACACTATTAAAAAGCATGAAGAGGTATTAAATGCGTACAGGGACCAGTTGGACAATTATGAGAACAGGGACAGAAGACAGAATATCCGTATAAAAGGACTGCCTGAATCAATCCCAATATCGGAATTGGTTTCTACAACAATAAAAATATTTAGACAGATTTTGGGGGACCAGGCACCGGAAACTATAGAAATAGATCGGGCCCATCGGGTCTCATCCCTGAACAACAAAGCTGATACAACAAGAGACATTATCTGCAGAGTGCAGATATATACAGTAAAAGACAACATAATGAGGATGGCCCGTAGTAAACCAACAATTCTGTTCTGGTCAAATATAGCATTATACCCAGATATATCACGACGGACTCTGTATCAGCGTCGATCAGTTCGACCCCTGTTAGAAGCCCTACGTGCGGCAGAGATTAAATACCGTTGGGGATACCCATTCAGTTTGACAGTAATGGGAGAACAGCAATACTGCGAACTAAAGATGATTTAGAATCTTTTGTGCAAAGATTGGACCTTCCTATGGTGGACTTTGTAGATTGGAGAATAAATTTTGCAGGATCTCCCCTACAGCAGCCCGAGCGGTGGCAAGAAGTCTTTTATTTTCCCTTTTTTCTGTTTTTTTTTTCTCTCCACCAAGGAAGGGATTTGCAATTAACGCCCGGGAGAAGGGGGGGGGGGATTGAATGAAGGGGCACGGTTGGGAATGGGGACTATTTTGTGGTCAGTAGGTCAATCCCGAGTGAGGGGATTAACTAACGTGCTAAAAGTAGGGAAGGGAGGTGGCCTGTGCATATGGGGTGTATATTTGCACAGGCCCCCGCCCCGGTTAGTAATTGTACTCCAGGGGAGAGTTTTTTGGTGTGGAAGAGGAGTATGTAGGATTTTGGTATGGTACAAGTGGAGAGTTTATTTTTTATTTTGGGATTTAATGTTGGGTGTTTTAGGGGTATGTGGGTAGGTAGGGTCAGCGATGAAGAAACCAGAGAGAGCAAGGTCATGGGGAAAGTAGCAAGGGGCGGGTACCGGGAGTAATTTAAAGAATGGCTACCATGTTGAAAATTATCTCATATAACGTAAGGGGGCTGAGCTCACCGAATAAGAGAGGGCGCCTTTGGGTCGAATTGCAACATTATGGAGCGGACGTAGTCTTTTTACAAGAGACACACTTTAGGGGTAGCTCCATTCCTAGCCTTCCCCAGAACATTATGAACCAATGGTACCATGCAGTGTTTCCAATCGCAAGGGCTAGAGGGGTCACAATTGCCTTTAAGAAGTCATGCCCATGGATAATGGAGACCCTGCAGAGTGACCCCGAAGGGCGTTTTTTATTTGTGAAGGGCACACTGCATGGCATACGATATACGTTCGCAACGATATATGCACCAAATGAAGGGTCAGTTAACTTCTTTGTTAAAACATTCAGGAAATTGGAACAATTTAGAGAGAGATGTCTGATGGTGGGCGGCGATTTTAACCTGGTTCTGGATCCAAATATGGATACATCAACAGGCAGAACCGCCATGTCATTCAGAACCTTAAAACAGGTTAAGCAACCTATACGCTCTCAACACCTTGTGGACTGTTGGCGGGTATCGCACGTAGGAATTAAGGACTTTAGTTATTATTCCAAAACACACGATATGTACTCGCAGCTGGACCTTTTCCTGGTGGATCAATTTTATGTGGAAAATGTCCTCTCGAGCACAATTGGACCCATAACCACGTCAGATCATGCCCCAATAACACTGATTTTCTATTTAGTTCAGATGGGTCATTTAGAGCGAACATGGCACCTGAATGAGTCATTACTGGATAAGAAAGAAATAGTGGAGAAATTGGGTACAAAAATAAAAGAGTATTTTGAAATAAATAAGACAGGGGAAGTGTCAGATCAAGTGGTGTGGGAGGCTCATAAAACAGTCATAAGAGGGGAATTAATAGCGTATGGTTCACATATAAAGAAAGAAGGGAAAAAAGAGATAAAAGAACTATTAGATAAAATCAATGAACTGGAGGTGAAACATAAGGGGAAGCGTGATCCTACAGATAATAGGCGCTTGGAGGGCTTGCGAGAAAACTCTCACAGTGCCTAGAACAAAAAGTTAAAAACAAAATTAGGTTCTTCGCAAATAGGGCGTATGAACAGGGGAATAAATGTGGGCGGTTATTGGCTAAACAACTTAAAAAACAACAGGACTCCAGACATGTCCATAGTTTATTAGTTAGAGGTAAGAAGGTAGTGGGAACGAAAGCCATAGCCGCAGAATTTGGTAAATTTTACGAGGCGCAATATAACATTCCCAAAGCAGATACCCAGGCAGTGGGGGATAGTGAGAGTCATGGCAGAAAAGAGATATGGGATTACATTACTGAAGTTTCAATGCCCAGGCTATCCAAAACAATTATAGATGAAATGGAGCGTCCTATTACGGTCGAGGAGTTGGGTAAGGTGATAGCAACATTACCACTAGCAAGGAGCCCAGGGCCGGATGGGCTGACGAATTTATATTACAAAAAATTCCTTCCATTATTAATAGAACCTCTTTGTAATTATTTCAACTCAATTAATGCGTCTAATCCACTGCCATCAGAAGCCCTTTTGGCGTATATAAAGGGGGGAAAGATCCCCAAAGCTGCGCAAACTACAGGCCTATCTCCCTACTTAACTCGGACACCAAATTATTAGCAAAGATCCTGGCCCTGAGGCTTCAAGGGCACATTGGGGAATTGGTGCATTTAGACCAGACGGTGTTCATGGAAGGACGTGAGGCTAGGGATAATACTATTCGGGCGCTTCATATTCTCCATTGGATGCAGTCAGGCCCAGATAGAGCCCCAAGGATCATACTGTCAATGGATGCCGAAAAGGCGTTTGACAGGGTGAATTGGGGCTTTATGAGGGAAGTTTTGATGGGGATAGGCCTGGGGGAGTGGATGATGGGGTGGATAATGTCTATGTATGCAGATCCAAGAGCAAGAATTAAGGTAAATGGTACACTGTCAGATTGCTTCAATATACGAAATGGCACGAGGCAAGGGTGTCCATTATCACCTTTAATATTTGCGATAACACTGGAGCCATTTTTACGTAAAATTAGAAACAACAGAGAGATAATTGGGACGTGTATAGGACAGGTGGAACACAAGGTAGCAGCTTATGCAGATGACCTTCTCTTTTTCCTCTCTGATCCACAGACATCTCTAGCTGCACTGATGGTGGAGGTACAAAAATTTGGCATTTTATCTAATTTTAAAATTAATTTTGAGAAGTCGATCATCCTTCCTAGCCATGTCCCAATAGTAATGGAAAGGACGCTGCGACATACATATCCATTTGTTTGGGAGAGAGAGTCTCTGGTGTATCTGGGGGTACGCATTAGCGTAGATATGAAACTGTTATACGAACTTAATTATGGCGTATTGCTGACGGAGACAGCAGAAGACTTAAAAAAATGGAAGGGCCAATATTTAACTTGGTTTGGGAGAATTAACGCCATAAAAATGAGTATACTTCCTAGATTAATTTATACACTGTACACAGTACCATATAAGGTACCGGAATCCTTTTTCAGACAGATGCGCAGGATGTTTGTGGCTTTGGTATGGAACGATAAAAGACCTAGATTGGCCTATGACAACCTGCGAAGAAATAAGGCCGAGGGGGGCCTGGGGTTACCTGATATAGCTTTATACTGTAAGGCTATGGCCTTAGTCCGGATTATAAATTGGTGCCATGACACACATAAAAAACTATGGGTTCAAGTAGAAAAGTCTATGGCGGGGAGGAATCTTGCAGGGGCACCTTGGATTCAAAGCTTGTCAAGAGGGCTGTCTCAGTGGAAGTCACCACTAACCCAGAACACGCTGGAAGTGTGGGATAAGTTAAATAAGAGTGGTAAATATGCCCCTTGGATATCCCCTCTGGCTCCTCTGGAGGGATTCCCTTGGTTCCCCCCCCGGGGGAGGAGATGGGGAATCTGGGGGCATGGGGTCGGGATGGGGACTCCACATGTGGCAGGTTTGCCCCGGGTGGAGTCCTACAAACCTTGACAGAGGTGGTGTCCAGACTTGGGCCAGTACATATGGCGGAGTGGAAGTATAATCAAATAGTGAGCTTTCTTAATAAAAGTAAGTTGTCAATAAGATCTATGAACTCACTCACTATGTTTGAAAAGCAGTGTGTGCAAAGGTCAGACCCCAGGCATGTAGTGTCGCAAATGTATAAAGTGATACTTAGTGGGCAGGAGGGGACAACCCCATACTTCGTAAGGGTATGGGAGAGGGAATTAAATCAGGTATTGACTAATAATCAAATTAAAAAGATGATTGTATTAACGTACTCCACATCTATAAGTTCAAAGGTGCAAGAGATGGCATATAAGTTTTTATCACGATGGTATAGGACCCCAGTTAAACTAGCACAAATGTTTCCAACCTTAAGCGATAGGTGCTGGAGAGGATGTGGTCAGAAGGGTACATTTCTTCATCTGTGGTGGACATGCCCAGTAATTAGATCATTCTGGGAGTCAGTATCCCCATGGATCGAGAAATTGACCGTGGGGCCCCTGGAATTCAAACCATTACATTATCTATTCCATGGGATGCCGAGACCCAACAAAAAGTACCGGGATAGTATAACACCGCATTTATTAAATGCAGCAAAAATAACCATACCACAATTTTGGAAGCAAACCCAGGGTCCCACAATATCAGACTGGAGAAATGAAGTCAGCTTAACAATGAAAGCAGAAAGATGGATTCATGTAGTAAAGGGCCAACAAGGGAAATTTGAAAAGAACTGGGCAGGTTGGCAAAAATGTGTTGTTGAGGTGGAGAAAGAGAGAGAGAACGATGAAAGAGAGAGAGAGGCGGTGGTACAGTCCTTGTGAACATGTATAATAAAAGGTATCGACCTGGGAACGAGTCTTGATGTCAATACGCTGACCCATTAAACGGGTAGTGGGGTTTTTTTTTTTTGTCTCTCCTCTTTCTCTTCCCCCACCCTCCCCATGAAGTAAGTACAGAGTGGGAAGTCTTTGGTCTGCCCTTCACCTCTCACTTGTTATTTTTTAATTTTTTTTCTCTCACAGCTTAAGTTGGGAGGAACTAGGCTATGGAATGGCGTATGGTACACGAAGGGTAATTGGTAATTACACTTTTTTGAATAGTTTGGCCAACAAGGGCTTTTTCACACTAATTAATGTTATTTGATAAACACATGAACACTCCCTTTTTCCTTTTTTTTCCCCACATATTAGCTGGGAGAAATATACTATTAAATCTTTAGACTACACGATGGGTAATTGGGAACAACACTTGCAAGGATAGTTTGGCCAATAAGGGCCTCTTACACCAACTAATAATTAACAGATAAATACAAGCACACTTCCACCCCCCTTCCCCCCCCTTTTTTTTTTCTCTCACAGTTTAAGTTGGAAGGAAACAGGCTATGGAATGGCGTATAGTACACGATGGGTGGTAGGTAATTACACTTTTTTGAATAGTTTGGCCAACAAGGGCCTTCTCACACTAATTAATGTTACTTGATAAACACATGAACAATCCCCCCCCCCTTTTTTTTTGGTGTGTGGGGAGTAACGGACAGACTACTAGGTGGTTCCGAAATGGAGGGGGGGAGGGGGAATAGGGCAAGGGACAAGTGGGTGTGGTTTAGGTGAATGGGGTAGTGGAGGGATGTAATGTATTATATTTTTGGGGTTGATGAAATGGGGGCTTTGTAATGATGTATGAATTGGTTGTTGTATTTATAAAATGGAAATAAAATTTTGATTATTAAAAAAGTTGTACCAGTTGAGCCGCCCTATAATACTTCAAGAAGTGGGGAACTCCCAGTCCTCCTCTCCATTTGGAGATATAGAGAGTGGAGTGAGCCACTCTACATCCCCTACCACCCCAAATTAATTTGTATACCAGCGACTGAAGTTTTTTAAAGAATGTGAATGGTATCGGAATCGACAATGATCGGAAATAATATAAGATACGAGGGAGTACCGTCATCTTAATGGCTGCTATTCTACCCATCCAGGAAAGATTATGTGTCTGCCAGTTCTTTAATTCTTGTTCAATGGACTTATAAAGGGGGGTATAATTAACCTGAAACAGTGTGGAAACATCCCAAGTGAGTTTAATTCCAAGATAAGGGAGTGCTTGTGTGCGCCATTTAAAGGGAAAAGACTGCTGTATTGCATCCCGTACCGAGGCAGGAAGGTTTATGTCCAATGCTTTAGATTTAGATTGGTTAACTCGCAGTTCAGAGACAGTTTTAAACCTAGAAAGTGTAGAAATAAATTGGGTAGAGTTGTGATGGGATCTGTTATAAATAATAACAAGTCGTCGGCAAAGAAAGCACATTTATGTGTCCTGCCGCCACTAGGCACACCATGAATGTTGGGGTTAGCCCAGATGGCCGCAGCCAGTGATTCGATCACCAGAATAAAAAGGAGAGGCGAGAGAGGGCATCCCTGCCTAGTTCCTCTCCTTATCTGTAAAAGAGACGACTTGTGCCCATATGCAAGAATGTTGGCCGAAGGATTAGAGTATAATATGCCGATAAGACTTAAAAATTTAGGTTCACAGTTCCATTGTCTCAATGTGTGGAAGAGGAAGGGCCAGGAAACGGAGTCAAAAGCCTTGTGAAGGTCCAATGACAGAAGCATTCCTCGCCTAGCGCCCACTCCATCCCAATTAAAGTGTAAGATAGAGATCAGGTCAATGGCCCGAAATCATGATGCACTAGGGAATTTATTCCAGGTGGTATTTTGAGTTACCATTATCTAATCTTTTACCCTGTTCATCCTTCTATTAATTGTATGAACAATATTATCATGAATGTTTATTATATGACATTATGTACTTACCTGTTCTATCTTATATCCATTTTGCGATTGTAACGTATGTGCTCTGGTATTATGTCAATAAATTCCTTTATGTTCATCTTACTACCTGCTTGCTGGTACATGCTTCATATAAAGTCCCAACCTCCCCTTCAATAATCCCCTTGTTTGTGCTATAGATTTGGGATGGAAACGCTTGACCTTACCAGGTCTTGGTTTCATTTAAAGTCCCTAGGGATGGAAATTGGTGACCTTACCAGGCCATGATTTCCTCAAAGTCCCTAATACCTAAAAACCCCCTGCTCTTGTATGTAGGTCAATGGCCTGTCGGATCTGGTCAGCAGCTTGCCACCCCGTGACAAATCGTACTTGGTCCACATGGATATATTGCGGATATATTGAAATGTATTAAATCGGTTTGCATATATTTTTGTGACTAGTTTGAGGTCACTATTGATCAGTGATATCGGGCGATAGTTTGCCATATCACTATGGTCCTTATATGGCTTAGGGATCAGACTTATGTGGGCTCTATTAGAGTCTGTACTGAGTGATACCCCGTCGCCAAGGGCAGTAAAGAATTTTAGTAGATGGGGTGCCAACAGTGGAGAAAACTTCTTATAATAAGAGGCTGAGAAGCCATCCGGCCCCGGAGTCCTGGACGCATTAGCCTGTTTTATTGCGGTCAATATTTCTGCCATGGTAATGTCCCCCTCTAAGATCTCACGGTGAGAATCTGAGAAAGAAGGGGGGGCCACATCCTTAAAAAAGTCATTCAGGGCTCCGGGAGGGGGGACCCCCTGTGCAGAATATAGGGAGGAATAGTAGGAATAGAATAATTCTGTAATGATCTGTGGGTTCTGCATCAAGTTTCCATTGGGCTGTCTAAGTTTTGGGAGTACCGTTCGGCGGATCCTAGGCTTAAGTCTGCGAGCCAGCATAGTACCAGGTTTATCCTTCAACGTGTAGAAGGAAGCCTGGGTCCACCCAAGGCTTTTTGCTGCTTTAGTTGTCAAACAAAGGTTCAATTCCAACTGAGCAGAATCTATTTTGTCTCTAAGGTCTAGGTCAGGGAGCTGTTTGTGCTGGGTCAGCAGGTCAGTCAATTCCCGTTCTTTTTCCTTTATTAATAAGTTAGAGTGTTTTTTAATTCGGGACGCTATTTGTATGAGATAGCCTCTAATCATGGCCTTGTGGGCATCCCAATTAGTCACAGGGGAAGTGTCCTCCAAGTTGTTTAAGGAGAAATATTCCATGAGGTGCTGCTTCACGTCAAAACAGACGGAAGAGAATCATTTAGTCTCCAGGGAGCGGGACCCCTGGTGTCATGCAGGGAGTTACACATGGTCCAAAGCAAGGAGTGATCTGACCAAGTCACTTCCCCTATCTTACTGGCCTGAAAAAGAGGTACACTGGTGGGATTTGTGAAAAAGTGGTCTATTCTGGAATAGGTATTGTGGACCTGGGAGAAAAATGTGTAATCTTTCCTGGATGGGTTTAACTCTCCCCAAACGTCAACCAAGTTGTGATAATGTAACATTTTGGCTAATTTAGATCCAACTTTAGGGAAATGTCGCGGAGCTGATGAAGGCCTCCTGGTTTTGTCAAAGATAGAGTCTAGGGCCATGCTGGAGTCTCCTCCAAAGAGAACAACTCCTCCCAGGTCAGGGGACACAGCGTGCAATAATTTACGAAAGAAAGGTAGTTGGCTTGTGTTGGGTGCATAGTAAGAAATTAAGGTAACGGGGAGCCCTCTAGGTGCCCCATTAGTGCTAGGTATCTGCCCTCTGGGTCTCTAATTTGCTTCTCCAGTGAAAAAGAGACCCGCTTGGAGAAACATATTGCCACACCCCCAGTCTTACCCGGGTCATTCGCTAGGTAAAAGTGGGGGTAGTAGTGGTGTAGAAATTTAGGATTGTAATTAGAAGGAAAATGCATTTCCTGAAAGAAAAGCACATCTGTGTGTAAGGATTTGTAGTGCTGAAAGGCCATTCTGCGTTTAACTGGAGAATGAAATCCCTGGACATTATGTGTAACAATTTTAAAGGGGAGGCCTGCAATCTGGTTCGCCATGGTGCACTCAAGAAGCAATAAACTCACTCACCAATACCTCAGAGGATCGTTGCTGCATTCTCCAACTGGCGAAGTTCACTTAGTGGTCAGGGCCCAGGACAGAGAGACTCCGGAGGAAATGAAGATTTGAGAAAAGAAAGAAGGTGAGGAAGAGAGAATGGATAGAATATACAATCAGGTACTGTCCTACAAAAATGCAAGGAACAATATTAGAACAAGTCACTTATATTATTAATAATAACTGAATTGTCATAACAAGGAAGAAAGGGGTATAGGCCCCTTGTCGTCAAAAGGTAGCAGCCCTGGGTTAGACCCAGAACCAGGTTTGATCTCAGTCCCCTCAACAAGGAAGGCAAGGAAGGGAAACAAAAACAAACAGGGCAGATGACAACCGCCACCGGCCCTTAACACACCCTTAAATCGTTAACTTCAAAACCATACATTTTTAAGGAGGAGCAGAAGTCTCTTTGTGGTTGTAGGCCGATTGTTATTTTGATTCATTGAATAATCGGTTACTAACCTTAAAAGAAGTGTGGTGTATAATTTAGTTAATATGTAAAGTTTTTTTTTTTTTTTAAAAGGCAATTTATTCTTAAATGTCTCTATGCAGTGGTAAATATAAATAACCAACTATATGGTTAGGGAGAAAATATCTAAATCACTCTGAGAATAACAGACAGAAGAGATATACTGTATATACTATTAGAGGAGATATATACAGTATATACTATTAAAGGGTTAATCTGGTAAATATTATCAGACTCAGAGATTATTTTTTTTTATTTAAAAAAACAAACAATGTCTTCCTTCAAAAAAAAATGTCATTTTATGAATGTTCGTTCGATTTTCTAATCGTTAGTGGGGTCAAATCGACGTTCATTTTCAACAACAGTGACGGGAAAATTTGGAAATAATAGCAAACTTCCTGGTCAAAGGAATTTTCAGACAGTGTATGTGGTTTTCGTTCAGAAATGACATTGATTTTAAAAACAGAATGTTAAAAACAAGTGAAAATTTAAAACATTCTTTCATTCAGAGAATGTACAAAGATTTTCCGTCTGAATATTCTCTTGTGAAAATTGATCCATGTGGCCAGCATAAGGCTCAGTACACACCTATGCAGTTTGCTTTTGATATGTTTCTGCAGTGCTTTTTGCTGTGCGTTTTGATTTTTGCGCATGTAATTTTGCTGCGCTTTGCGTCTTTGCATTTTTGTGGCCAATTTGTTGTTGGTCAGATTAAAAAACACAAATTGCTGCAAAAATGCATTACATGCTTTTCTGCAGCTTCTCCATTGAAGTATATTGAACCAGAAAAGCACCATTTTGCGTTAAAAAAAAAAGTCCCTGACCCTTTCCAAATACGCTGAGGCTGAAAAAAGCATAGTTGTGAAGGTGTTGCATAGGCAACCATGTTAAATAAACTGTAGTGCGTTTCTGCAAAAAGCACCAAAAAAACACATAAGCCGCGTACACACGGTCGGACTTTTCGTCTACAAAAGTCCAACAGACGCTGACGGACTAAAGCTGGCTGGTAATCCGATCGTGTGTGGGCTTCTCCGGACTTTCAACTGACTTTTTTAGCCTCAAATCCGACGTACTTTAGATTTGAAACATGCTTCAAATCTTTCCGACGGACTCGAGTCCGGTCGAAAAATCCGCTCGTCTGTATGCTAGTCCGACAGACAAAAACCCACGCTAGGGCAGCTATTGGCTACTGGCTATGAACTTCCTTATTTTAGTCCGGTGTACGTCATCACGTAAGAATTCGACGGACTTTTGTGTGATCGTGTGTAGGCAAGTCTGTTCGTTAGAAAGTCCGCCGCAAGTCCGTCGAAAGTCCGCCAAAAGTCCGTCGAAAGTCTGTCGGACAGGCTGCTAAAGTGCTAGAGTGCTCCCCTCTCTCCTCCTCCTCTCCTTGTTGGTGTCCACAGGCTACTCTCTCCACCGCCGCTGTGTTTCCTGCCCAAGTCTGTCCCCGCTCCATCCTCCTGTCAGAGGAGATCGGAGCGGCTGGGAGAGACCCGCGCAGTGACGTCGTTGGGGGGCGGGGCGGTCCATGCCACGCGGCGTACAGTGCCTGTCATTTGTTTTTCTCCTCTCGGTCACGATCTTCTCCACCCGGGTGGTGCGGCTGCACACTGTCCTCTCCAGCTGCCGCCCGGGTGGGGTTTGTCCTGAGGGGGGGGGTCTGTGGGAGGGACTCGGGGAGTCTGTACTAATGGAGGGGGGGTGGCTTGTGGGGGGAGTCTGTACTAATAGAGATGGGGGGTTTGTGGGAGGGAGTCTGTACTAATGGAGGGGGGTAGTTTGTCCTGAGGGGGGTCTGTGCTAATGGAGGAGGGTGGTTTGTCCTGAAGGCGGTCTGTACTAATGGGGGGGTTAGTTTATCGGGGGGTCTGTACTATGGAGGGGGGAGGTTTGTCCTGAGGGAGGTCTGTACTTATGGAGGGGGGGTCTGTGCTAATGGAGGGAGGGTTTGTGGGGGGGAGTCTGTACTAATGGAGGGGGGAGTCTGTACTAATGGAGGGGGGATCTGTACTAATGGAGGGGGGTGGTTTGTGGGGGGTCTACTCTGTACTAATGGTGGGGGGTCTGTACTAATGGAGGGGGGTGGTTTGTGTGGGGGTCTGTACTAATGGAGGGGGGTGGTTTGTGTGGGGGGTCTGTACTAATGGAGGGGGTGGTTTGTGTGGGGGGTCTGTACTAATGGAGGGGGGTCTGTACTAATGGAGGGGGGTAGTTTGTCCTGAGGGGGGTTTGTACTAATGGGAGGGTGGTTTATGGGGGGTCTGTACTAATGGATGGGGGGGTTTGTGGGGGGAGTCTGTACTAATGGAGGGGGGTGGTTTGTGTGGGGAGTCTGTACTAATGGGGGGGTGGTTTATGGGGGGTCTGTACTAATGGAGGGGGGGTGGTTTGTGTGGGGAATCTGTACTAATGGAGGGGGGTGGTTGGTGTGGGGAGTCTGTACTAATGGAGGGGGGTGGTTTGTGTGGGGGGGGTCTGTACTAATGGAGGGGGGTCTGTACTAATGTAGGGGGGGTAGTTTGTCCTGAGGGGGGTCTGTACTAATGGAGGGGGGTCTGTACTAATGGAGGGGGGTGGTTTGTGTGGGGAGTCTGTACTATTGGAGGGGTGTGGTTTGTGGGGGGTTGTACTAATGGAGGGGGTGGTTTGTGTGGGGGGTCTGTACTAATGGGGGGGTGGTTTGTGGGGGGGTCTGTACTAATGGAGGGGGGGTAGTTTGTCCTGAGGGGGGTCTGTACTAATGGGGGGTGGTTTGTGTGGGGGGTCTGTACTAATGGGGGGTGGTTTGTGGGGGGTCTGTACTAATGGAGGGGGGTCTGTACTAATGGAGGGGGGGTAGTTTGCCCTGAGGGGGGTCTGTACCAATGGGGGGTGTTTCATGGGGGGTCTGTACTAATGGAGGGGGGTGGTTTGTCGGGGGGTCTGTACTAATGGAGGGGGGGTTGTTTGTCCTGGGGGTCTATACTAATGAAGGGGGGTCTGTACTGAGGGAGGGGTTTATACTTAGTGGGGCATCTGCACTGACAGAGGGGGTCTATACTTAATGGAGGGAGTCTGTACTGAGGGGCGACTATAGTTGGTGGAGAGGGGGGTGACACCATGTTTTACCGCACTGGGTGACACCAACCCTAGTGACGTCACTGCAGCCATGGGCTCTTCTTTCCCCCTCCCTCTCCCTCCCCTCCCTCTCCCCCCTCTCCCTCTCCTCCCTCTCCCTCCCCCCCTCTCCCTCTCCTCGCGCTGCTGTACTAGTGAGCAGCGATCGCCAGCACAGCTGCCCCACTATGTTTCTTCCCCCCGCCTTCATATCGGCCAGGGAAGAAATAGAATAAAAATATAACAGAGAAGAGGATTGTGGGACATGTAGTCCTGAGGACTGGCAGCCCCACTGTAACACGGAAACTGCAGCCCACACAGCATGCCCAGCTGAATGGGAGAGAGAGAGAGCCAGGAGCCGGGGAAAGCTTTCAGGGAAGTACACCCAGGACTCCAGAGGGAGAGGACAGTGCTGAAGGAACACCATAAGAGAGAGAACCCCGCTGCCCTGCGGAGAAAGGATCGGAGGCATTGCCAGAATGCAGATCTGGGCTCTATCCAGTGGAGTCGCCACGGGCAATTCAGAGTGAGCTGACTCCTGATCAGAGGAACCGTTTTTGCTGGGTCAGGTGAGAGGGCCGATCGGCCATTATCTCCTGTAGTATGTCTGCAGTCTTTTGACCATTTCCTGTATTATATCTGCACTCTCTGAGCGCCTCCTGTAATATGTCTTCACTCTCTGACTGTCTCCTGTGTTATGTATGCAGTCTCTGACCATCTCCTGTGCTATGTCTGCACTCTTTGACCATCTGCTGTACTATGTCTGCAGTCTCTGACCATCGCCTGTGCTATGTCTGCACTCTCTGACCATCTCCTGCAATATGTCTGCACTCTCTGACCATCTGCTGTGCTATGTCTGCAATCTCTGACCATCGCCTGTGCTATGTCTGCAGTCTCTGACCATCTCCTGTACTATGTCTGCACTCTCTGACCATCTCCTGTAATATGTGTGCAGTCTCTGACCGCCTTCTGTAATATGTCTGCACTCTCTGACCATCTCAGGTAATATGTCTGCAGTCTCTGACCATCTCCTGTAATATGTCTGCACTCTCTGACTGTCTCCTGTATTATATCTACAGTCTCTGACCATCTCCTGTACCACGTCTGCAGTCTCTGGTCGTCTCTTGTATCATGTCTGCAGTCTCTGACCATCTCCTGTAATATGTCTGCAGTCTCTGACCATCTCTTGTATCATGTCTGCAGTCTCTGACCATCTCCTGTACTATGTCTGGGGGCTCTTTCTAACAGAAGCCCTCTCTGTGTGCATCAGAGAGACTCATTAGTGTAAGCTCATCCTGTATTTTTTTTTATTGTTAGAAGAGCATGGGAGGATCCTAGAAGACTTCTTAGGGGAGCATTTCTATGTTTGAGTCGTTGCCATAGAAACATGTGTAAAGGGGAGGAGTTTGTAAGATGACCACGCCCATGTAGGGGCGCCAGAAATATTTCTGCACCCAGGCGTCTGTGACCCTAGGATCGGCCCTGGTCACTACTGTGAGGGGTTCATTTTTTACTGTAGAACTGTGAAAGTAATATTTACAGTAGCGATTGTTTGCTCTTTTTGTACTATAGAGGGCTCATTTTGTTTTTGTTTTTTAACCCCATTGTGTTACTGGACGATTAATCAATTGTGAAAATAGTAATCGATTAGTTTCATAATCGATTAGTTGTCAATTAATCGATTAGTTGTTTCAGCTCTAGTATGTAGTATCAGGGCAGTGAGCAGTATATACAGTTAGGGCAGTCAGTAAGCAGTATGTAGTGGCAGCATGGTCAGTGAGCAGTATGTATTGACAGGGCACTCAGTGATCAGTATGTAAGGGCATAGAGAAGTATGTAGTGGTAGGGAAGTCAGTAAACAGTATGCAGTAGCAGGGAAGTCAGTGAAAACTATATGGTGGCAGGGCAGTGAGCAGTATGTATTGGTAGGGCAGCCAGTGAGCAGTATGCAGTGGCAGGATATCGAAGTATGTGGTGGCAGGGCAGTCAGTGAGCACAGAGGAAGCCCAGATCCTCATTTTCTCGGGTCCCCTTCTGACACTTGTGGCTCCTACCCCTTACTGAGTGCCCCAATAAAAAGCTGCTTTCTATGGGGCCACTTGTTCTGGCTCATGCCTGAGCCGCCCTGTCTGCATCTGTTGACACAGGCAGTGGGACTCTGCCCCACCCCACCGCTCCCTCCTCATAGGATTTGATTGACAGGAGCAGCTCCCGCTGCTATCAATCTGCAAAGTGAGGAGAGACAGAGCTAGAAGAACCGCTGCTCTCGTGCACATTGGTGGATCGAGATCAGCCTCAGGTAAGTACAAGGGGAGCTGGGGGGATCATCAGCAACAGGAGTTTTTTTACCTTAATGCATAAAATGCATTAAGGTAAAAAAAAACTTTAGGTCTTTAGAATCAGTTTAACCACTGTGTCATTTACACTGTGGTCCAAGACATGGCTGTGCTGTCTTTCAGGTCTGACTGTATCATTAGACTGGCTAAACATAATTACTAATTCTTTGGCAGGTAATATTGTTCACATATACTGTATGTATGTATGTATGTATACTGTATGTATGTAGACTGTGTATTTAGCTGTTTACCTGCACTTCAACTTTGTTAAAGCAACCTTGTTAAGTTTTTAAAATTTCATAAAATGTATGCATTAGGGCCCTTTCCTATTGGGGCGGGGGCGGCGTCGGCGGTAAAGCGCCGCTATTGTAAGCAGCGCTTTACCGTCGGTATTCGGCTGCTAGTGGGGCAGTTTTACCCCACGCTGGCGGCCAAGAAAGGGTTAAAAACCACCGCAAAGCGCCTCTGCAGAGGCGCTTTGTCGGCAGTATAGCCGCGCTGTCCCATTGATTTCAATGGGCAGGAGCGGTGAAGGAGCGGTATACACTCCGCTCCTTCACCGCTCCGAAGATGCTGCTAGCAGTACTTTTTTTACCGTCCTGCTAGCGCACCACTCCAGTGTAAAAGCCCTCGGGGCTTTCACACTGGAGACAAAGCAGCGGCACTTTCGGGTCGGTTTGCAGGCGCTATTATTAGCACAATAGCACATGCAAACCGCCCCAGTGTGAAAGGGCCCTTAATGGTACACAGAGATAAACAAAACCAGATCAAATACTTATGGATAAGTTCTTTAAATACATTTTGATTATAGTTTTGGATAGAAAATGACATGGTTAAACCTATGTCTGTTTATTTTTTTAAGTCTATACCCCACTGGAGAAAATTTATCTTTACGTCTTTCCTGGAGACAAAAGGATGTAAGAGAAAAGGAGAAAATATCTTGAAGTGAACAAGCTGAAGATAGAAGCTGATTGGTTGCTATGCACAACTGCTCCAGATTCCGGCAGCTCCAGCTTTGATAAATTTCCCCCCATAATGTCAGTGAATTGGAAGCTGTTGTAGGAAAAGCTGACAATCTGCATAGAGAGAGATTAGGGTCAGTTAGGAAATGGTTCTTTAATTCTGATTGCTAGCTCTTTGGGGAAACAACCTCTTTTGCTGTCTTTTTGTTTTCAATATTGGGGCTTTTTTGCCTTTCATTTTATTTTGTGGTTGATTTGAGGTCAGCAGTCACTTTTAGCTGTTGCCCGGTCCAGCTTTTTTTTTCTGCAAGTTTTCCCTTTAAAAAAGTTGATTTTGTTTCAGTAGTGGCATTTTGGATTTTTGTTTCTTGTGTGTGTGCTTTTTTACTTTTTGTTAATAGGGGTTTTTTCTGTTCTAAGAGCTGTCTTTTGTTTGCAGTATGCCACTGCATAATTTGAAAGCAAAGAAAAAAAAGTGCAAGAATAGTTGCACCTAAACCACTTCAGATTATATCCTTCACATTCACTGCACCCCTTATTCCTATAGATAAAATAAAAGTTAGGCATATACCAGTTTGCCCCATAATACCTAGTTAAAATAACAATTTTACACTGCTGTATTCTCTTCAGCATCTTAATTCTTGTAAAGGCTAGACTTGCTGTTTAAAATTGGTCTGTTGCTGGCCAATTTTTCACTGCTGTGTCAACTGTGGTTTTTTAAACCTTGGCCTGTACTCTTCTTTTCTAGTACATTTCAGCAAATTCTCTCACTAAAAAGGTCAATTTTAAACTGAAATGAAATGAATATTCACTTTCCTAACACTAAACCGCCTCTCCGCCAATCAGGTGCTCTGATCTGTTACCAGTCACCTGATTGGCTGAAATGATAGGTGCTGTGATTGGACGCCAGGCGTCCAATCATAGCAGAGGACAGGTGGAGAGGACGGGAGAAGACATTGAGGTGCTGTCCCACCGAGACAGGTAAGTGCAGACGGCGGGCCAGTGAGGGGCACACTGGCAGCATTTGATATGGCACAGTGGCTATGTTTGATGGGGCACAGTGGGAGCAATTGATGGGCACAGTGGCGGTAATTGATGGGCACAGAGGGAGCAATTGATGGGCACAGTGGCGGCAATTGATGGGCACAGTGCAGCATTTTATGGGGCACAGTGGCTGCATTTGATGGCACAGTGGCTGTGTTTGATGGCACAGTGGTGGCAATTGATGGGCACAGTGGTGGCAATTGATGGGCACAGTGGCTGTATTTGATGGCACAATGGCTGCGTTTGATGGGCACAGTGGTGGCAATTGATGGGCACAGTGGCTGCAATTTATGGGGCACAGTGGCTGCATTTGATGGCACAGTGGCTGTGTTTGATGGCACAGTGGCAGCAATTGATGGGCACAGTGGCTGGCATTTGATGGCACAGTGGCTGCAATTGATGGGCACAGTGGCTGCATTTGATGGCACAGTGTCTGCATTTGATGGGTACAGTGGAGGCAATTGATGGGCACAGTGGCTGCGATTGAAGGCACAGTGACTGCGATTGATGGCACAGTGGCGGCAATTGATGGGCACAGTGGCTGCGATTGATGGTACAGTGAGGCTGCAATTGATGGGGTTTTTTTCAGAATTTTTCAGCTTGTTTGCGCCCCCCCCAAAAATTTTGAGCACCAGCCGCCACTGGCCAGTATGTGAAAATTTACTGAAATCTCCACTATGCCAATGCTTGACTGCCTTCCCATTTCTCCTTTATGATCTCTAACCCACCTCTCTTTCCATCCCTTTCTTTGCACTTAACTTTTTTTCCACACAAAATGTAAGATTTGGTATGTCAATCATTCTTCAGACTTTAGTGACTGACTGCAGATGAACATATTCCCTGAGTACTGGGGTAGGGATGTTGGGTCATGTCATAGCGCAATGTATATTGGATGGCGAGTCGACAACTGTTTGGAATGTTACCTCCTGCTGTTACTATGTTGTGGATCAATTGTTAATATGCCTGTGACGCTTGTTGTTCACCCACCAAAATGTATCTGTTGTAGCATAGTTTCCTTGCGGAGAATTTTTATTGCCTACTGAATGCCGGATACCTTTTTTTTTCAAAAATAAAGAATTTGCATAAAAGAAGAAAGAAAGAAAACCAAAGGAATAAACAGAGGGGATTCTGCAAAGCATGCATGGAGTCCGGAAAATTGTTGAAAGTGATGGCCAGTAGATAGCATCACTCTTTCTTTAAAGTGTTTGTTAACCCAAAAAAAAAAAATTCTAATTCTGGTCCCTTAAAGCATATTAAACAGCACAGTGCTTGTGCTGTGTAATCTTCCCACCTCTAAACTGTAAAAAAAAAAATCTCCCTGAATCTGCCACTTCCTGTATGCCCTCTCTATACCTACCACAATAACCAATAAAGAGGGCTACTCAGCCCTAATCACTGTGGTCAAAGTGGGTCCCTCTGTTAGACGTAGCTGTCCTCTCTTTCCCTCCTTCCTGCATGTCAGCGTCTTCTCTGTTTTTCTGTTTTTTTCTGTCCCCCACCCTCCCCGCCGCTACTATTAAAAATAAAAACCCTAAAATTGTCACTGCCAGCCCCTCTATTAGAGGCTGGCATACCACACTATCCAAGTCCATTGTAAAAATGAGCCCACTAAATACTTCTTTAGAGCTGTCTTCAGGTTGGTCACGTGACTCGCAGCCGCTTTACAGCTCCAAGACATTGCTTCTGCAGGAGGTCACGTGATCTCCCCAGCTGACGTCAGAGGGAGATCACGGCCCCTCCCGCAGAAGCAATGTCTCGGAGCTGTAAAGAGACCGCGAGTCACGTGACCGGCCTGAAGACAGCTCTAAAGAGATATTTAGAGCGCTTGTTTTTACAAAGGACTAGGATAGTGTGGTATGCCTCTAACAGAGGGGCTGGCAGTGAGTACAATAGAAGACTTAACAAACACTGTAAGCTTACATTAGATTGACAATATTAAATATTGTTTGTACACGCAGGGGTGGACAGTAGGTTTTTCCCCATAAAGCAGTTCATTAACTGTGGGATGCAGTTTGCCATTTACTGCTTGGTATGCCCTGTGGCCTTTTTCAGAGTGTGTTTTGAGGAACACTAGAGAAACATAATACATGGATTCGATAAACACTCAGTGTCTTTGCATTTTGAAATTGAACATAACAAAAATCCTTCAGGCCGTGAAGTTTTTGGAATTAAAGCCATTATGGAGGACAGCGATACCAAAAAGAGGTATCAGAGACTCTGTCGTTGAGAGACCTTTTAGTTCTATAAATTGGGAACATTATCCCCAAAGGGTCTCAATGAGGGCCTCGACATCCATTCTGTGGTATAATGTAGTTTAGACACCTCTGGATACTGTAGCTTTCCATATTATCACCTCATGGTTCATTGAGTATATCGAGCATGATGCATCCGAGCTACATTGTGATAGCCAGCTGTTTAAAGTGGCGCTCGCTTTTATTATTTATTCTCTATTATACATTAGTTATTACTGGCTTTTTATATCTATTTTTGTATATGATTGGTAATTATTATTATTATTAGCCTTCATCCATATATATGAGTTCTATGGATAATCAGTCGACTTGTCTCATAGTTTAATTAAATCTAATTTTAATATAGTATTTTTTACACTTAAAGCGGAGTTCCGCCGAAAAAAAAATTAAAAGTCAGCAGCTACAAATACTGCAGCTGCTGACTTTTAAAATAAGGACACTTACCTGTCCAGGGAGTGCGCGATGTACAGGGCGCCGGCATCTTCAGTAAGGGAATCAGGAAGTGAAGCTTTGTGGCTTTACAGCCTGGTTCCCTACTGCGCATGCTCAAGTCGCGCTGTGCGTTCTGACTGGTCCCTGTCTTCAGGGACCTGTGTATCTCCCAGAAGACAGTGGGGGGGGACGGAGGAGGGGCCAGGACATGGCATAGATCGCCATGGATTCTGCGCCAAACTTTTGCCGGAAGTGGGAGCAAATACCTGTATTAGACCGGTATAGCCAAATGTGACACCGGAGGGGGGGGGGGGGAACCAGATAAGTGGAAGTTCCATTTTTGGGTGGAACTCCGCTTTAATGATATGAACCTAAAAATTAAGGAAGCGTATCACAGGCTCAAATTTTTTTTTATATATAATACGTAACTGTATCTTTGAATATCAGATCTGCTGCAGTTATAAATCCCCCACCAATGCTGTGAGGTAGGTAGTATTGTGATGAAGAGTGTAACTGCGCTGACCTTAAAAAGTGATATATACCTTACCACGTAAACAATTTTATCTGTGATTCATGAAAAAAATTGCTAATAAATTCATTCATTAAAACTCAAAATAATGGAAAATTAAAAACAGTTAAAATGAAAAATCATGTGTTAACCACTTAAGCCCCGGGCCATTTGGCTGGCAAAAGACGAGAGCACTTTTTGCGATTCGGCACTGTGTCGCTTTAACTGACAATTGCGCGGTCGTGCGACGTGGCTCCCAGACATAATTGACGTCCTTTTTTTCCCACAAATAGAGCTTTCTTTTGGTGGTATTTGATCACCTCTGCGGTTTTTATTTTTTGCTCTGTAAACAAAAAAATAGCGACAATTTTTAAAAAAACACATTATTTTTTACTATTTGCTATAATAAATATCCCCCAAAAATATTAAAAAAAAAACATTTTTTTTCCTCAGTTTAGGCCGATAGCTATTCTTCTACATATTTTTGGTAAAAAAATCGCAATAAGCGTTTATTTGCGCAAAAGTTATAACGTCTACAAAATAGGGGATAGTTTTATGGCATTTTTATTGATAATTTTTTTTTTACTAGTAATGGCGGCGATCAGCGATTTTTATTGTGACTGCAACATTATAGCGGACACCTCGGACAATTTTGACACATTTTTGGGACCATTGACATTAATACAGCGATCAATGCTAAAAAATTGCATTGATTACTGTAAAAATGTCACTGGCAGTGAAGGGGTTAACCACTAGGTGGCACTGTAGGGGTTAAGTGTGTCCTAGGGAGTGATTCTAACTGTGGGGGGAGGGGCTGTGTGTGACACGTCACTGATCACCGCTCCCAATCACAGGGAGCTGTGATCAGTGACACTGTCATTAGGCAGAACAGGGAAATGCTTTTTTACGTTAGCATCTCCCCATTCTTCCTGACCGTGAGACGATTACGGGTATCCCCACGGACATCGAGTCCGTGTGACCCGCGATCACCGGCACGGAGCTCCTGGTACCTTTTAAAGGGCCACGTACAGGTATGGTAATCTGCCTGTACATGCCCTTCTGCCGCAGTATATCTGCTTGAGGCGGTCGGGAAGTGGTTAACAATAGTCCCAATAGTCCTCTTCACAAAATGTTTATCCGAATCCCATGTGCACAAATTCACATCTGTGACTTGAAAAACTTTTCACCAATTCGTGAAGCACCACCACCTTCCAAAATGGACACTCACCGATGCCAAGGAAAAATTGGCGCTTACCCAGAAGCCTTTGACATCACTTTCTGCCCTAACTCGTACCAGATCGAGGCATGGACCGCACGCCAATCCCGGGAGACGGAACGGCGCTAGCTAGGTGCCAAAATCACACTGCTGGAAAGACTCAGTGCCGGTCTAAAGGCACCGGACTTTCCCCCCTCCTCTTCTAAGTATCCTTAAGCCGCCCCCCCCTCTCCCCCCCCCCTCCCTTTCTTTTTCCCTCCCCTCCCTATCCCCTTCCAGCAGACCCTCTTGATTGACTACTTTAATATACTACCTCTACATCACTGCTTTGCTGCAATGCCATATACTGCTCTCGTGCTTCTTTATGTTGTCTATATGGAAAATTGATCGTCCATCTTGTGACTATGTATATCTACTGTTATTATATCTAAATGTGCCTATGCATCGCTTGTAATATTTAAATCTTGAATAAAAAATGTTTCTATTGTGAAAAAAAAAAAAAGGCACCGGACTTGTGAGTGTATATACTATATTTTTACTCTATTGATTTGATACATTTTGAAAGTATGTTGTGCAATGATGGATGTCTGCTTTTTATGAGATACCAAGACTAATGTGGAGGGTTAAGGAGCAACCAGTGGCAACCAATTTAGGGGAATCTCAGATATACCTATTAGAGTGGAGTGGTTAACCCAGTATAAACCAAAGGCGCAATTTTTCCTTGGCTCCGGTGAGTGCCCATTTTGGAAGGTGGTGGTGCTTCACGCATTGGTGAAAACTTTTTCAAGTCATGGTTGTGAATTTGTGCACATGGGATTCGGATAAGCACTTTGTGAAGAGGACTATTGAGACTATTGTTAACACATGATTTTTCATTTTAACCCCCCTAGCGGTATTCCCGAGTCTGGCTCGGGTTGGATTTTCAATACCAAAAGCGGTATCCAGACTTGGGATCGCATTTCAGGATCCAGAAAGAGTTTACTTACCTTGTCCCCTGGATCCTGCGATGTCTCTCCGCTGTGATTGGGGAGCTGCCGTGTGTCGCTCGATTCACAGTGCCGAGCTCTGTTCCCTGCGAGCGTTGCGACGCACGGGGACGGAGTTCGGCGGCAAATTAAAAAAGTGAAACACACAGTATAGATACAGTATACTGTAATATTACAGATTACAGTACTGTATCAAATAATTACACATCCCCTTTGTCCCTAGTGGTTTGTCCAGTGCCCTGCATGCAGTTTTATATTATATATATTGTTCTTTCTGCCTGGAAACTGGAGATTGTCCATAGCAACCAAAACCGTCCCTTTACATCAAAAGTGGCTTTAGAGCAGCTAGAAAACAGCAATAATAAATTAGAATCACTTGCAGAATTGAGTGATAGTGATTTATCGGAAAATCGGTCATCAAACACTAAAAGTAACGAAAGCGAAAATTCTGCAACTGAGCAAATTTCAGTGTTTTTGATGTGATTACATTATTGAATATTTTTTATTATTATTATATTATTATTTGTTATAATTATTTATAGTTATTTATTATATTATAATTTTTTATTTCGTTTTTCAAACTTTATCATACCCAGGATGTCTACTAGACTCTGGTTTGGACAGATTTAAGTGAATTATTCCTAAGAATTACAGGCCTACAATATAAAACGCCAAATTTCTGTGCAAAATAATGGTACCGCTTTCAGCACCTAAAATCTGAAATAATCATTCCGCCAGGGAGGTTAACTGTTTTTCATTTTCCATTATTTTGAGTTTTGATAAATGAATTTATTAGCAATTTTTTTCATTAATCACAGATAAAATTGTTCATGTGGTAATGCATATATCACTTTTTAGGGTCAGCGCAGTTACACTCTTCATCACATTGATATGAACCTGTACAGCTGTGACCAAAAGTTTTGAGAATGACACAAATATTAATTTTCACAATCTCAGCTGCTTCAGTGTTTTTGGATTTTTTTGTCAGATGTTACTATGGTATACTGAAGTATAATTACAAGCATTTCATAAGCGTCAAAGGCTTTTATTGACAACTACATTAAGTTTATGCAAAGAGTCAATATTTGCAGTGTTAACTCTTCTTTTTCAAGACCTCTACAATTTGCCTTGGCATGCTGTCAATCAACTTCTGGGCCACACCCTGACTGACGGCAGCCCATTCTCGCATAATCAGTGCTTGGTTCACTCGCCTCTTGAGGATTGACCACAAGTTCTCAATTGGATTAAGGTCTGAGGAGTTTCCTGGCCATGTACCCAAAATTTCCACATTTTGTTCCCCAAGGCACTTAGTTATCACTTATGCCTTATGGCAGGGTGCTCCATCATGCTGGAAAATACATTGTTCCTCACCAAACTGTTCCTTGATGGTTGGGAGAAGATGCTCTTGGAGGATGTTTTTGTATCATTCTTTATTCATGGCTGTGTTTTTAGGCAGAATTGTGAATGAGCCCACTCCCTTGACTGAGAGCAACCCCACATATGAATGGTCCCTGGATGCTTTACTGTTTGCATGACACAGGACTGATGGTAGCACTCACCTTTTCTTCTCTGGACAAGGTTTTTTCAGGCTGTCCCAAGCAATGGTAAAGGGGATTTATCAGAGAAAATGACTTTACCCCAGTCCTCAGCAGTCCAATCCCTGTACCTTTTGCAGAATACCAGTCTGTCCCTGATGTTTTTCCTGAAGAGAAGTGGCTTCTTTGCTGCCTTTCTTGACACCAAGCCATCCTCCAAAAGTCTTTGCCTCCCTGTGCGTGCAGAAGCACTCACACCTACCTGCTGCCATCCCTGAGCAAGCTCTGCAATGGTGGTGCCCCAATCCCGCAGCTGAATCAACTGTAGGAGACAGTCCTGGCACTTGCTGGACTTTATTGGGTGTTCTGAAGCCTTCTCCACAAATGCAGTGGAAATGTTTTTTTTTATGGGATTAAGTTTATTTTCATGGCAAAGAGGGACTTTGAAATAAATTGCAATTCATCTGATCACTCTTCATACCATTCTGGAGTATATGCAAACTGCCATCATAAAAACTGACGCAGCAGACCTTGTGTCATTCTCAAAACTTTTGGCCATGGCTGTATATAGGTCTCTTTTAGAACACTGTGTAATTGTAGCTATAATATGCATTACCTGAATTTGATGCTAATGTTTATTCATTTTTATATATGTTTATACATTTTAATGTGCATATACAGTATAATACAATATTTGTTGTATACATGCCATAATTGGTATTGCGGGCTGGAGTGGTCCCACATAATTGCGTGGGCTTTCAGAGCTCCTCCCCCCCTCCCCATTTTTATATTTTTTTTATATTTTGTTATTTATGTGTGGGGATCTTCCTACTCATTCTTTGTCCCCCTCTCTGGAAGTTCTGCCCCTGTTGTGATGCACTTCTGGCTCTGCCGGAGCCTGTTACAGTATTGATCATTTGGTTTAGCTTCAAGAATATTATTATCATTAGCATGTTTTTGTCCAGATATTGCCATAGCACTTCTGTTGACCTGTTTAATCTGCTTATGAGGCGGTCCAACCACATGCTCCTACGGGTATTAGCAACGCTATTGGGATGAGTCCATCTGTTTTTGTCCCCCTTGAGATACTGTTACAATGTTTCAGTTCATTTTAATAGTTGTCCCGTGTACACATGACTAATACATTTGGCTAATAATGATTTTCTATTTAGTTTGTTGGATGGACAAGGGACTCTGTTCAGTGGGTTTTTACTTGAAGAGGTGGACCTGTTTTTGTGGCATATCTAGCACTGCTCATATGCTTGTTGAGGGAGGGCGATTTGTTAGATCTAAGACCATTTAAGCTGTAGCATTGCATGCAGTTGGTTTAGTTCTGAGGAAGGGGGCATGTTCCCTGAAACGCTTCAGTCTTCTGACTGTGTGCTACATGGCTATGTGACATCACCCACGCCTGGAGTTTCTATGTAATATGCCTGTTAATATTTATGTTTACGAGTATGTAATTGTCTTTTTGTATTAAATAAAGCTGAATAGAGAGGATGGTATCCCCATGGAGGTTTTTGCCCAGTATGGTGAATGGATAATGCCACACCTGCTGGAAGTGTTCAATGACTCGCTTAAAGAAGGCAATTTGCCAACCTCCATGACTAGAGCCAATATAATTTTATTACTGAAACCTGGAAAGGATCCGGTTGACCCAGGCTCATACAGGCCTATTTCACTACTGCAAAGTGATGTTAAAATCCTGGCTAAGGCTCTGGTGCTTAGGGTCAACCGGATCATTGACTCCATAATACATCCCGACCAGGCTGGGTTTATGCCGCAAAAGTCCACTGCCACCAACCTCAGACGCCTATTTTTAAATATGCAGCTGCAGCCAGATAATGAAGGGAGCAGGGCTCTGCTCTCTCTAGACGCCAACAAGGCGTTTGACAGCGTGGGCTGGAGGTACCTATGGGCGGTACTATCAAGGTTTGGGTTTGGAAGTCGCTTTATAGCATGGGTCAAACTGCTGTATGCCTTCCCAAAGGCGACTATCAGGATGTCAGACAGGATGTCTCATGCGTTTGCTCTGGGCAGGGGCACAAGGCAGGGATGCCCCCTGTCTCCCCTGCTCTTTGCCATCGCTATTGAGCCATTGGCGGCGGCAGTAAGGGCTAGTCAGGAGATCACAGGCTTTAAATATGGGAACCTCCACGAAAAGATTATGCTGTATGCCGACGACATGATGCTTTTCCTGGGGGACACCACAAGGTCCTTGGCAGAGGTGACAAAAATCATCACTGGGTTCGGCCACTTCTCTGGCCTGACAATTAACTGGTCTAAGTCGGCTCTGATGTTGCTGGACGAGGGGGGAGAGGTGAATCTACCAGATTCCTGCTCGGTTCCAGTAACGTCATCATTTAAATACCTAGGCATACAAATTTCACCTAAACTAGCGGAATATTGCCCCTTAAACATACACCCCTTGCTATCCAGATTTAGGGACAAAATCAACACATAGAACAGGCTCAAACTGTCACTGGCGGGCAAAGCAAATTTAATAAAAATGATTTTAATGCCACAGCTACTCTATTTTTTACACAACTCCCCAGTAGTGATACACTTAAAGATTTTTAGGGTGGTTAACACTCTTTTCCGCAAATTATTATGGAATTCAGGCACACCTAGAATCAAGCTGGAACAGCTACAAAACCCTAAGGACAGCGGAGGGCTGGCAGTACCCAACCCTTGGCTGTACTATATAGCAGCTCAACTGCAGCAATTGGTTGGCTCCATGAACCGGGACCCTCCTGGCTCATCGGCGCAGTTAATGCTGATTGGGACAGGAGCGGAAACAATCCCGCTAGGCCTTGAGGCCCAGTTGTTTCACAAATCTAATAAAACCACACCCACTCTTACTCTTAATACAGAAAATCTGGAACAAGGGAAGGCAGCTGCAGGAGGTGACAGGTTTCACGGAATACAGCCCAATATGGGGGAATCTCTCGTACGTCGAGCTAGCAAAGTTTCAACAGGGTCCCAAATGGCGTTCATTTGGTATTATCCTTCTATCTCACATATTTAGAAATGGCAAGTTGCTGACGTTCTCAGAGCTACAAAATGAATACAACCTCCCAAATACTATGTACTATTCCTATATCCAGCTCAAACATGCGGTGAATGCACAGGGAAACGCTACTCCCTGGACATTGTCCGCCACCCCTATTTTCCATTTGATACAGTCTAGCACAGAAACCAAAGGTTTTATCTCATATTGCTATCAAATGCTATTGATGCAACTTTTGAAAGCACACCCGACCAGGGCACCATCCCTATGGGAGCAGGATATAGGCCCAATTACGGGAGATCAATGGGAAGAAATTCTGCAATCCATTAATGTGTGTTCTCTCAATGTGGCCCAAAAGGTATCCCAACTATATATAGTACTTAGAGTGCATTACACCCCACTTAAACTTTACAATATGGGTAGGAGGCCTGACCCTATATGTAGCAGATGTGAGCGGCATCAAGGTGATCTCATCCATCTACTGTGGAGATGTCCAAAACTCCATAGGTATTGAAGTGAGGTTATGGGAACACTTAATCAAGTGTTCCAGACTAACATTCCCCTTGATCCAATTCACTGTATTTTAGGAGTCCTAGAGGATATTGTCCCAGAGGAGATGACTAGAATAGCACTCACTAGGGCACTATTTCAGGCACGCAAACTTATATTACTTGGCTGGAAATCGGCCTCGCCGCCATCAGTGAAATCCTGGATAAAGCATATGGGCAACACCTTGATTATGGAAAAATGCATTTACCAACACAGAGGCAGCTCCAATAGATTTGAGAGGATCTGGGCACCATGGTTAGATACCCCTGGACTGAGTCCTAGGGAACTGGTAATGTCCAGACTATTGCAGTGTCTCGGGGGGGGGGCCCATGAGGTTCCTTAAACGGTTGTTGACTGTAAAGTGGTTGAGCATTGAAATGTTACAGGACTTTCGGTAACAAATGATGATTGGAATGTAATATTTACATGATGGTATGTTGTTGCTTGATACTTGTACAATGGAAGCTATGTAAATTTGTTCAATAAACACCTTTTTGATTAAAAAAAGTAAATAAAGCTAAATAGTGGTAATGCACTAGGCCAGAGATGGCGAACCTTGGCACCCCAGATGTTTTGGAACTACATTTTCCATGATGGTCATACACTCTGCAGTGTAGTTGAGCATCATGGGAAATGTAGTTCCAAAACATCTGGGGTGCCAAGGTTCGCCATCACTGCACTAGGCGTTTGCACCCTTCTGTGTGTGCTTTTGCTATTGTTTGTATGGCTATTAAAATGCTAATGGTATAAAATGCAGAATATATACTGTGACCATTGAACATATTTAATGAGAGCTTGATATAAATTGTCCAATGGCAGGATAATTTCACATCAGCAAAAACAGGGACAGCCACAGCAAATTGCTTGCTAAATTCTATGTGCTGGTCAAAGTAGGTTTATTACCGTTTAATGAAAAATCATGTGTCCCTCCTAAGGTTTCCTGAAAAAAGGCCTTTTTTGTCAAACTGAAACCAATCATATTTTAGGCCCTGCTGCTGTATGCAAGCCAAACTAATTGCATAATTTAAAAAAATTGATTTCACGGCCAAATATGCACTGCTAGTGTGTTCTATCTCAGAGACTGTCTGTGAAAATTGTACTGTTTCCAGTCAAATTCGCCTATCTCTAACATCCAACAAATAAAACATATAACCCTTCCCCACTCTATCTAAAACTAACAATAAATCTTAAACTACAGATAAACTTTAAACTTTCAATTGTTATTTTTCCATAGCATACACATAAACTTTACTTCTGGTCTGCTGGTGCCTTTCAGAACATAGAGATGGTTTACAAAACTTGTAGAGCATGTTTACATAGCTTAGTTAATAAGGTGCAGCTCCGTTCACTTCAATCATCCAATTATTTGCAAAACAAAGTCCTGTTTTAAAAATGTTGCTGTACACGACATGAATATTCAAAGGAAAGATATCTTCACTTTATTTACTATGCAAAATTAACAACTTACTTTGCAAAGTGAACATTCCCTACTCCTTTTGTTAATCAACACCAACGACCACTACTACTTTCGTTAGGTGGCCATATATGAAAAAAAAAAAAAAAAAACAGTGGGCTGATCAAGAAAACAAAAACAAAAAACAAACAAAAAACAAATGGGTTCCTCTATCCACACAAGTGGATGGAAGGAATCCTCCCCTCTGGGACATTGTATTTTGACAGAATACACTAATCAGCTGTTGCAGCCAACCAGCCTGGACAACAAAAGTTTTCAAACATTCCCACTCAACAGAAGTCAGTCTAACTACCGACATCAGTCAAACTGGAAAGGTAACACATGGATCGAAATTTGGCTAATCCCTGCTGAAGCTACCGAATTTTGACTCATCTATGGCTAGCTTTAGATTTAAATGAGCTACTTTACTAATGGAGTAGTATAAATTCTAACTTTGTAATTTTACTTGGTGAAGTAAACCCACCCACATTATAGAGTATCTAAACCGAAAAACAAAAATGCAATATATAGCCGTTACCAGTCCTCAGATGTATATTGTTTTTCTTTTCTCAGGCTATTTTTCTTTTTTTCATCCAATAATTCTGCCAGTAACTTACTACCAGTCCTAGGATGACAATGCACACTCACACTACTGTATCAGGTCAAGATAAGGACAAGAAAAACAGGATAGTGCTACAAGAGTCTGCTCCCTTCCTTTTCTCCATAACAAAGAGGGGAATAGCCCTGTAGTCCTGATAGATATCAGACAAGTGCAAAACAATGGTTTGATTAACAGCAAGGAGATGGGTGTGAGGTTGCCCTAAACAAATGAGACTGAAAAATGTGATCGGCTTTGATGAAATTGCTATCATATTTTTTTCAATTCAACTGAAACTTTCAATGAACTATATTAAAGTGTTCAAATTCTTTGACAAAATAACCTATTCAGACCGAATTCAGGTGGTTGATTCAACTTGTGATTGTTAGATTGCTTTGTTTCTGACAATTATTTATGATCATATTTGTGATTGCCATTTACCTAAAGAGGTTGTTAAGTCTAGCTAAAATTCCTGGCATCCCCTCTGCTCCAGGCATATATAAAGCACAGTGTGTCTATCTTTTAAAGATTATATTCCTAAATAGCTTTCTCCACAGATCCGCTGTGTGGTCACGTGATCCCACTCTGCTCTCCCTCCCCAATCTAAGGAGAGAACAGGGAGGGGCTGAAATTCCCCCCTGACATCAGCCAGCTAGCACAAGGAGACCACATGACTGCACAGTAGAGCTGTGCAAGAAGGTATTTAGGTATATCATTTTTTAAAAACTGCCACACAGTACTTATTATTGATTATATATTAGTAAACAAAAGGGGATTCCAGGGATTTTAACATTGACAGATTGGCAGAGAAGGGTAGCAGACACCGAGCGGTTTGTAGGGTGGATGAGCCTGACAGCAGCATCTGAAAAGGGCATAGCCTATTTAAAGGTAAGCCAATGAGAAGGGAGTTGCAGTAGTCGAGGCAAGAGATGACCAGAGAGGGGATTAGAAGCTTTGTAGTGTCACTGGTTAGGAATGGAGCATATCTTGGAGATGTTGTGGAGGTTGAGACAGCAAGCTTTGGACAGCAAGCTTTTTTATAAAGGATTACACCTAGGACCTTGACATTTTTGGGAGGGGTTGATAGTTGAGCCGTTGATTTTGACAGAGAAATTAGGGGAGGAGGCACATGGGGGAGGTAATATTATGCGCTCGATATTTGGTAAGTTGAGTTTGAGGAAGTGGTGTGACATCTAGGCTGATATGTTGGTTAGTAAATTAGTAATACGTAAGGAAACCGATGGAGTCAGCTGAGGGATAAAGAGATAAATTTGGGTATCATCGGTGTAGAAATGGTATTGAAAACCATGGGAGGCGATCAACTGATCCAGGGAGGTGGTGTAGATTGAGAAAAGGAGAGGTCCAAGAACAGAACTTTGGGGGAAAGGAAAAGGTGAGGAGGAAGTAGAGTTGTAAGTGACACTGATGGTTCGGTGGGATAGGTAGGATGAGAACCAGAGAAGAGTACAGTCACGGAGACCAAAGGAGTGAAGTTTTTTGAGGGGGGGGGTGGCCCACTGTGCCAAAGACAGCAGAGCAGTCCAGGAGGAGTAGTACAGAATAGTGTCCATTGGTTTTAGCCATTAGTTAGTAATTTATGAGTTTAAAGAGAGCAGTCTCTGTGTAGTGTTGAGGTCAAAATCCGGGGATAAAGAAAATTGTTTTTAGTCAGATGGTCGCTCAGTCAGTTGTAGACCAGATGTTTAGGGAGTTTGGAGGAGAAGAGGAGTAAGGAGATGGGGCATAGGTTGGTAAAATTGGTGGGGTCGAGTGAGGGCTTTTTAAGGATGGGGGTGACCAGTGCATGTTTTAAAGAGTTGGGGAAGATGCCAGAGTAGCATTTGCGAAAGAGCAGGATCCAGAGGGCAGGTGGTTTGGTGAGTGTTAGAAAAAAGTTTAGCAACCTTGTTAATAGTAGCAGGTTTGAATGAGTAATGATTGTACCTGTGGACATGGGGTGTTAGGTGGACAAGGTATTTGCACATTGAAGATCTCCTCACGAATTGTATCAATCTTATTTTCTAAGTGATTTGCGATCTGGGCAGTTAGTGAGTTAGTGGGTGGAGGCAGTAGAGAGTTAAAGTTGGAGAAGGGTTTAATGGGGACTGGATGACTTAGTCTTACACCACAGGTGCTCAAGAGAGCAGCTACATTTTCTGAGACTTCTGGTGTCATCTGTTTGCCAGGGTTGTAGAGCTCAGGGCATGATTCTGCGTGTAGTGAGGGGGCGAGCTTGTCTAAGAAGTATAACAGTGAGCTGTTGTAGACAGAAATGGCTAGGTTGGGGCAGGAGAGGGGAGAGATTTTTTTCATAGAGGTGGTCAGTAGCAGAGTAGAAAAGAGAAGGGTTGAGGTGGCAAAGGTTTCTACGGGTAACTGGTAGGCATTTGGAGGGAGAGGCGGTGGAAGACCGGGAGAGAGTGAAACTAATAGGGTGGTGATCAGAGAGTGGCAGAGGATTGTTGAAGAAACTGCGCGGAGTGCATAGATAGGAGAAAACAAGGTCAAGGTAATTGCCATTGGAGTGCGTAGGAGTCTGTATCCATTGCTTCAGGTTAAGAGAGGAAGTTTGAATGAGAAGTTAAGAAGTAGCAGTAGGACTGGCATTAACAGGGATGTTGAAGTCACAGAGAACGATTGTGGGGATTTTAGAAGAGAGAAAGTGGGGTAGCCAGGCAGAAAAGTCATCAAGGAAGGTTTTATACCAGTCCAGGGGGCCAGTAGATGACAGCAATTCTTAGAGAAAATTGAGAAAACAGACAAATACAATGTGCCTCAAAAAGAGCAGAGTGTCAGAGAGGGAGGTGGGTGAAGTACTTCATAGGTGCTGCATGGGGCTAGAAGGATTCCCACTCTACCTCCCTTCCGTCCACTTAGTCTGGAGGAGTGAGTCCAGAGAAGGCCACCATGAGAGAGGAAAGCAGGAGAAGCAGTGTCGGTTTCATGAAGCCAGGTTTCGATAATGGCAAGTAGGTCAAAGGAATTTGTGACAAAGAGGTCATGGGGAGAGGTGAAATTGTTACAGACAGAGCGGGCATTCCAGAGGGCACAGGAGAAGGGGATGCTGGTTTTGGAAAGAAGAGGAAAAGAAACTAAGTTCTGTGGATTGTGGCACCTGCCAGAGGGTGTAGGGTGATGGGAGCATTGGGCAAAGCTAAATAATGGAGGCCCTGGGTTTGGGGATATATCACAGAAGCAGAGGGAGGTAATGAGTGCAATTATATGAAGGGACATGCCCCAGCGTCCTGGGGGTTTTATCAGCATGTAGGTGTAGAATTAGCAAGAGTTGATAAGAGCAGTAAAAGGGAAAGGACAGAAGGGACAGAAGGGAGGGTGATATATATAAGCTGTGGGGTGGAGAAGAGAGGTGAAGGAAAGAGATTTTGAGGAGAGACACAACTGCCAGAAGGAATGGTAGAGAGCGCATGTTACAGGTTGGAAGGAGAGCTGAATAGAGAGACAGGCTCAGTCACCTGCGGCCTGTTTGGTGCTTTTCAGTGCAGTTTGCTATGTATGTTCGCTTTGTGCAATTGCTCAAGTGCAGAGCTTGAAGTGCATATCATTTGTATAAAGAATTACTTAAAGAAAGAAACACTAAAGGAAAGGAAAGGACCCCAGCAACGTGCTCCCCCCCAGCAATGTGCTGCCCACATAAGGGTGTGCTAGTTTTAAACTGTTAAGGGTGGGTGTTTGTTGATTAATCATTAGTTAATATAAGGATGGCTAACAATCAAAGCGAGCCTTTCACTTCTAAAGACGGCCCTATATAAGAACCTGAAATAAATAAATAATGTCAGACTAGCAAGAGGCCAGAGTTGTAAAGATAAGATCAGCACATAAAACTTAGGTAAGACACTACAGAGCCACAGAAACATCATGATGATGCACAGAAGGCAACAGATGGTGAAGGCAACATGCCAAGCATGACATTGGTTGGGTAGGGAAAGGGCAGGACAGCTGACTAATCTTGCACAGTACACTATGGGGTTTATTTTCCAAAACTGGAGATTGCAAAATCTGGTGCAGCTCTGCAGAGTAACCAATTGGCTTCCAGGTATTTTATGTCAAAGCTTAATTAAACAAGCTTAAGTTAGAAGGTGATTGGCTACCATGCACAGCTGCACCAGACCACGGTGTCTGTGCCTTACAAAATTATTTTAAATCCCTGCATGCCTCTGGCTCCACTGCTTGGCAATCCTGCTTTCACCACGGGTCTCCACCCCCAAAATTTTGCTTGGTGGACCAAAAAAAGTCTGATATGCATTGCAGATCTCTGTGACCATAGAGGTGTCTTGTCAAAACAATTCCTAGAGGAGTAATATCAGCTTCCTAATTCAGAACTGTATTGCTATACCCAGATAGCACATTTTTTAGCTACATTAATTGAACCTCTGATTTAACCTCCGCTACATCAATGGGATATTTATGCAAGAATTTAGACAAACACACTAATCACATACTGTATCTAAAATCAATAATATATTGACCTCTGCCTCCGCTAAGCTGTTATATATGTGTATATAAATGGGAACAAGACACAAGCAGGACTTTAGAAGTGGAAGATTGGTGTAAGATGGCACAACATACATCCAAAACATATATTAAAACTTCATTGACTGAAGCAAACTAAAACGTTTTCCTGAGGTGGTATCTGGTGCCAGTGAGTGTGGCATCCTATGTCCCGGGTGGCTCCCCACAATACATTAGAGGTTGAGAAATGAGCTATTGTATTCTGTTGGTAAGAAGTCTTCCCCACTGCCAGAAAACAGCGATCAGTGTTGCAGGATTTAGCCAGCGACATTGATCATTCAGGAAGAACCCAATAGACTGTCTGTACACAAATTGATCAATAGATCGTCTTATGTAGAACCAGCTAGCCCATACATGGATTGAAATTCAGCCACTCACTGATAAACTGGCTGCATTTTGATCCATGTATGGCCAGCTTAAGTAAATCTTCCTCTCCCTCCTTCATAGTGTAGCGCTGGCCTCTTGAGAGTCACAAGATAAATCAATACCCCTCTGGTTCCCCTTACCCTGTCAGTCCTCTGCCACCTTTGACACCCTGGGTTCAAACATTTGTCTCCTTTAAATAACAACAGTAAGAAGAAAATACATCAGAATTGATTAAATCAGAAATAGTTTATTTAATTGAACGATAGTAAAAGGAATCAGAGAGTCAACCTAAGTTTAAAATGTTGTCATCAAAAAATGTTATTAATAGCGGAACAACTATCAATTCAAAGATTCAAATAGTCAACAATTAACACTATAATATTGGTGCTTAGATAAGTACATATAATGCCTATGTGCAGTGGCATCATTAAGGGGTGGCTATTGAGGCTGGAGCCCCGAATCTGGGGCCCATAGCCCCGAGCCCAGGGCTGGCCCTATCATGAGCGTGTCCTGGGCTGCCTGACACATCACTGTCTGCACTCCGTGCTTCACTGACATCCAGAGAAGGGAGATGAGTGTGAGAGCGAGTCTCCTCCTTGCTCCGCCCATATCATAGAGTCGGGAAGACGTTTCCCACACAAAGCTCCTGAGCAGGTGAGTGCAGACCATGGGGGAGGGGGAAAACTCTGTATACCCAGCCTTTCTGTATACACCCAGCCTCTCTGTATACACCCAGACTCTCCATATACACCCAGGCTCTCTGTGTATACCCAGCCTCTCTGTGTACATCGAGCCTCTCTGTATACACCAAGCCTCTCTGTATACACCCAGCCTCTCTGTGTATACCCAGCCTCTCTGTATATATCCAGCCTCTCTGTATACACCCAGCCTCTCTGTATATACACTAGCCTCTCTGTATACCCAGCCTCTCTGTATATACACTAGCCTCTCTGTATACCCAGCCTCTCTGTATATACCCAGCCTTTCTGTATAACCAGCCTCTCTATATTCACTAGCCTCTCTTCTATATACCCTAGCCTCTCTGCATGTAACAATCTACATCTGGTGGCAGGTGATGTGACAAGCTGTCTGGAGACCCCGATGTAAGAGGGAGGCTCTCTGGGGACCCTGATGTAAGGGGGAGGCTCTCTGAGAACCCTGATATAATGAGGGGGGCTTTGGGGACCCTTATGTAATAATATATAGTATATATATATATATATATATATATATATATATATATATATATAAATATATAAACACACACACATATATTATATACATGTGTATGCCCACCCAAGCGTATGACTTTCTTTACTTCGCTGCTACGGGCTCTAGCCCCAGATCTTTTGTAGACCTAGCAACGCCCCTGCCTATGTGAATGTATTACAGCAGAGCAGAGGAATGGCTCTTGTGAGTGTCAGACCCCTCTTTACTGCTCCTTCACATATCAATGCAGAACAGCAGATAAACAAGTACAACTTTTAGCAAACAAAAACTGTATTACATTTCAACCTGCTCTTAAAGAGAGTTCTTGGTGAACTGTAGCTCTATTAGCTTCAGTAAAACAAATCCCTGATATGGGGAGGGAGGTAAAAGTAGTCCTGTGTTGCTGTGTGGCAGTCCAGTTAACCTTCAGCTAGCTCTTAGGTGTTTAATTGCATGCAAGAAATATTGGATGGCAAAGCAAAGTAGTTAATCCAATAGGTTGTGTATAACCAGCAGATAATCTTCCTGTATAAATCAAAACTGTAACTGGATTCACAGTGATCACTGACTTAAAGATGTGTATATTTTGTGGAGCTCCAAGCAACAGCAGAACAATGGATAGTAAAGATGTCTGTATATAGTGTCTATGATATGCTGGTACAAATCCTTGGACTAAAGATGGCAATGGGTGCACGAGACAATGGTGTCTATATACAGTGTCTATTATACTGGGCTATTGCCCGCTCACCACATTGGAACAGGAGATGATGATGATGATAATCTCTCAGGAATGTGGCTAAAGGCAATGACATCCGGCCTCTACCGTACCGCATCATGGCTCACATGGATCCGATATCTCCGCAGGATGGATGGAACATGAACGGTCTCCGGGCTGCCGCCAGACAGTGAAGGGGAACTGGGTAACTCCGCCAGAGCAGGCCGCGACTCAGCTGCAGCTCACCCTGTAACAGATCCACACTGGTCCCAAGAGAGGGCCCAGGCCTCAAACCTTCCCTCTTATAGTCCCTTCCAGCGGTCTGTTCTTTTGCATCAGCCAGCTGGTAGTTGTAGTTTCACATAATACAGCCAGAGGGTAAATCCTATCCGTATGGACTACACGTCCCAAGATGCTTTGCTCTTTCTCATCTCTTGATTAAGAAAGTAACAGGACATCCGAAACTGGAACACTAGATGGAAACAGCTCCCCCTGAAACAAAGCCACACAGCGTCTTCTGATTGCAGGAATAGGTAGATAACCAGCTCCTGGCTACATCAGTTATAAACATGACTGCTTGAATGACCTGTGAGTGGGGCTATGCACATGAAAAAAAACATGTAGAAGGTCTGCTCTTGCTAATCTAAATCTCTTTGCAGCTCAGTACACAAAGAAGCATGTGCATTTTTTTCCAAAAAGAAAATGACAGAGAGCAGAGATTTTCCAACATGTTTCAGGTGTATGATAAGAAACTCTTACAACAAGTACCTGTTATCACACCTCTACACATCCCACTTGTCACACGAGATGTTTGGATTGGGCTGTCGAGCCTTAACACTACTATTTATCCAACCCATTCTTATTAGTAATATTTTGGCTAAAGAAACTTTTTGGTTACTTATAAATATGAGATGATAGTTGTCCCTTCTGGACATTTTCAAATGGTTCACATGACAACCTCATGTCCAAAGGTTCTGCGCTCCCTTTCTGATTCATCTTTGTAGGCTTTACTACAGAGAATTGAGGGAATGGGAAATAGGGAAATTCTGCAAGCACAGAAAAATCAAGTGCAAGCAAATAATAAAATGATTGCAGATGATTTGATGATGGAAGTCTTCATTCATGCAAGTATTCATACCCCTTGAAATTTTCCACATTTTGCCATGTTACAACCAAAAACAAAGATGTATTTTATTAGGATTTAATGTGAATGACCAATACAAAGTGGCACATAATTGTGAAGTGGAAGTAAAATGATAAATGTTTTTCAAAATTTCTTACAAAAAAAATCTGAAAAGTGTGGTGTACATTTGTATTCAGCCTCCCCTTAGTCAATAGATTTTAGAACCAACTTTCTCTGCAATTACAGCTACAAGTCTTTTAGGGGATGTCTCTACCAGCTTTGCACATCTAGAGAGTGAAATTTTTGTCAATTCTTCTTTGCAAAATAGTTCAAGCTCTGTCAGATTGGATGGAGAGCATCTGTGAACAGCAATTTTCAAGTCTTGCCAGAGATTCTCAATTGGATTTAGGTCTGGACTTTGACTGGGCCATTCTAACACGTGATATGCTTTGATCCAAACCATTTCATTGTAGCTCTGGCTGTATGTTTAGGGTCATTGTCTTGCTGGAAGGTGAATCTCTGCCCCAGTCTAAAGTCTTTTGCAGACACTAGACTTCTAAGAGTGCCCTGTATTTGGCTCCATCCATCTTCCCATCAACTCTGACCAGCTTCCCCGTCCCTACTGAAGAAAAGCATCCCCACAACATGATGCTGCCACCACCATGTTTCATGGAAGGGATGGTGCTTTCAGAGTGATGTGCAGTGTTAGTTTTCCGCCACACATAGCGTTTTGCTTTCAGGCAAAAAGTTTGCTGTGTCCTACACATGGCTTCTCGCAAACTGCAAATGGGACTTCTTATGGCTTTCTTTCAACAATGGCTTTCTTCTTGCCACTCTTCCATAAAGGCCAGATTTGGGGAGTGCACGACTAATAGTTGTCCTGTGGACATATTCTCCCACCTGAGCTGTGGATCTCTGCAGCTCCTCCAGAGTTACCATGGGCCTCTTTGTTGCTTCTCTGATTAATGCTCTCATTGCCCAGCCTGTCAGTTTAGGTGGACAGCCATACTCTTTCCATTTACAGATGATGGATTGAACAGTGCTCCGTGAGATGTTCAAAGCTTGGGATATTTTTTTATAACCTAACCCTGATGTAAAACTCTCCACAACTTTATCCCTGATCTTTCTGGTGTGTTTCTTGCCCTTCATGATGCTGTTTTTTCACTAAGGTTCTCTAACAAACTTCTGAGGGCTTCACAGAACAGCTGTAATCATACTGACATTAAATTACACACAAGTGGACTTTATTTACTAATTAGTCGACTTCTGAAGGCAATTGGTTCCACTAGATTTTAGTTATGAGTATCAGAGTAAAGGGACTGAATACAAATGCACGCCACGCTTTCCAGATATTTATTTGTAAAAAATTTTGAAAATCATTTATCATTTTCCTTCTCCTCTTTTATATTCTTTATTAAAGTTTCTTAATTTTACATCACATACAAAAAGGCAAAGCCACATTATAAAACTACTGTTAGCATCTATGATTTTACAACAAACTGACAATGCATTACATATTAAATAAAATATGCCCTTACCATACCCCACCTTCCCTCCCTACCCCCCCCCCCCCCTTCTGATCCGGACAGGTTTTCTCGCTTCCACTGCTAACCGTTATATCCTAATTTTGCCAACCAGGGGTTCCACATTTTTTCGAATTCCTTAAGGTTCCCTCTCTTAATGTACAGGACTCTTTCCCTCCATATTGTCTCGTTCATAATTTTTAACCACTCCTCTACTATAGGGGGCTTAGCTGATTGCCATCTCTGCGCGATCAGTTTCCGGGCTTGGAACAGACACCTTATAACCGCTATTTTTAAACTTGTCTCTTCTCCCTTCCATTCTCCATATCCCAAAATACATAATCTGGCATCTGTCTCTAAAGTAGTCCCAAACGTTCCATTTATAACTTCTACTACCCCCGCCCAATACCGGAACAGTTTGGGACATCTCCATACCATGTGGATCAGGTCGCCTACTTCATGACATCTGGGGCATTTGGCATCTAATCTTAGTCCAAACCTAAATAAATTCTTGGGAGTATGATATGCTCTATGTATCAGCATAGATGTGAGATTTTCTGTGAGAGAGAGACCGATACCACATGGCCCATCTCCAGTATTTTTTTCCACTGTTCATCTGTTATTTTCCCTGTGTCCTCCTCCCACTTTTCCCTACACTTAAGATGTTCAGGCCTTGCTATGCTTTTACTGCACAGCTGCATATATATTTCTGAAATAAGTCCCTTTGCATTATCTGACTTGATCACTTTTTGAAGCAATGGTGCATTGTTCCATACTAAAGGCTGTGTCTTAAATTGGGCACTCAGTGCATGTCTCATTTGCAAATATCTATAAAATGTTTGTTTTGGTATCCCATTTTCCTTTTGGAGATCTCCAAAGGTTTTTAATACGTACCCCTTATATAATTGCGATAGTCTATTTATGCCCCGCATTTCCCATTCTTTGAACTCCCCCATAGCAACCACCTCCTGTAGATTTCTATTGTGCCACAGAGGGGCATACTCTGTGAACCCATCATATCCCATTAGAATTTTTATTGCCTTCCATACTTTTATTGTCATCCTAATTGTGGGATTCCTGAAGGAAAATGAGTCTGCCTCTAATACCTCTACCACTGTTTTATGTGGTGCTTCCAGTATCATCAAGCCCCTGTCGGCATTCCCACCTCTTAAATGCTGCAGTTGCGCCGCCAGGAAGTAGCACCTTGGATGAGGAACTGCCATTCCCCCCTACTTGTTGGCAACTGCATATTCTGGAGGCTAATCCTGGCCTTGCCCTTTTTCCATACCAATTCCCTAAATAGCGTATCAATTCTCTTAAACCACTTTTTCTTTAGCCACACCGGGGAGTTGTGTAACAAATACAATAATTGGGGCATCCATACCATCTTGATTAGGTTACATCTCCCAGCTACTGTCAAGGGTAGTCGGTTCCATATATCCATTTTACGTTTGAATTTAGTTAATAGTGGGACTATATTATCTTCTATATACTGATTTGGATCCTTTGTCAGATTTATACCTAGATACTTCATTGTTGTAACAACTTCCAGTTGGGGTATTTCCGACGTCGTGGGGTTACTAAGGGTGTCCACTGGTAGGAGTGCTGACTTACTCCAGTTTACCGCTAATCCCGAAAGATTACCAAACCTCTCTACCATATTTATTGCCTGCTTAAGGGAATGCTCCCTGTCCCCCAGAAAAAGGAGGACATCATCGGCATATAGAGCAATCCTCTCTTCCTCTGATTTTCTTAAGAATCCCTTCATATTTACACAGGACCTAATACTAATTGCCAACGGTTCCATCGCAAGGGCGAAGAGCAGGGGAGACAATGGGCACCCCTGTCTCGTCCCCCTTTATAGGCAGATTTTTTCTGAGTATTCATTATTAACCCTAATTTTTGTGCTTGGGCCATTATACAGTATTTTTATCCATTTTATAAAAACGGGTCCTAATCGGAATTCTTCCAAAACCCGCCAGAGTTAGCCCTACTCCAGGCTATCAAAAGCCTTAATTACATCCAGGGTCATAATAGCTCTTGACCCCATATTCTCTGTCTGGGCCTGCAAGTTCAGGTATACCCTTCTTATATTCATGCTAGTAGACCTATTGGGAATAAACCCTGTTTGGTCTGAATGTATAAGTTTATGAATGATTTTGTTTTGCCTAGCTGCCAACACCTTTGCCAATATTTTAGCATTGGCGCATAGCAAGGATATTGGTCTATATGCCGAAGTTTCTATTGGGTCCTTCCCTTCTTTATGTAGCATGACAATGGTGGTTTCAGTCATTGCATTAGGCAGTCTCCCCTCTTTCAACGCCCAGTTCAACATCTCAATTAACTCTGGTAACAATATTTTTAGATAGAGCTTATAAATCTCGATCGGGAGTCCATTTGGCCCCGGGGACTTTTGGTTTGCCATCCCAGTCGTGGCTTGCTGTAATTCAGCTAGGGTTTTTGGGGCCTCCAATCCCTCTCTATCCTCTTCTGTAAAGGTTGGTATTAATATGTTCTTAAAAGAAATATCCATATCCTCTTCCCCGGCTCTCACCTGCGACTTGTACAGGGTTTCATAATAATTTCTAAATGTATCCGTAATCTCTGATGTGTGAGAAGAAATCTCGCCTTTTACAGTCCTAATCGCAGGTATTGTCGAGGAGGAGGAGTTGGTTCTCACCAGGTAGGCCAACATTCGTCCCACGCTTTCTCCTTCTCCAAAGGCCCGTTGTTTCTGGAAAAGTTGCTTATTTTCCCCTTTCCTTAATACTGCTATTCTATAGTTCTCTTGTTTATTTAACCATACATTTTGTCTCTCTGGTGTTGGGTCTCCTATATATTGTTTCTCTGCCTTCTCCAGTTCTTTCCTAATACCTTCCTCCCATTCCCTAGATCTCTTCTTCTGCCACCCCCAGGATCAGTATACCCCTGAGAAATGCCTTCAAGGTATCCCACTGTACTCCCACTGCTGTTGAACCTTCATTGAATACCACAAATTCTTCTAGCTTTTTTAATACCTCCTCCGGTTCTCCCATTAGCTCCAGCCAAAATGGGCTCAGCTTACAGGATCTTTGAGGCTCCTTCCCCCCTATATTCACTGATACCACCACCATATCGATCCTGAAGAGTGTGGAATAGGAGGCTGAAAAACAAGAATATTGGCGTTTATCAGGGTTCCGTACCCTCCGTACATCAAACAACCCTGCCTCTACCAAAAACTGACCTAACCGACCTTCCGCTATATTATGTAATTGAGCTCCCGGTGGGAACCTGTCCAAGCTTTTATTAAGGGCCTGATTAAAATCTCCCACTACTATAACCGGAGTATCAACTTTATCCAGCATAAATTCCATTAAATTGTACATGACTTCAAGTTTAAATGGCGGGAGTATATAAATGTTTGCTAAAACATACATTCTATTCTCTATTGAACAATACAAGAAAATATATAGGTCCATTCCATCTATACTGATCTGCCGGCAGGAGAAAGCCACTCCTCTATTCACCATTATGCTCACCCCTCTGGAATATGAAGAGTACACCGAGTGATATTGGTATTGAAACCTCCTATTTTGTCGTGGTGTCCTTTGTCAGGTAGGTCTCCTGCAGGCAGATCAGGCCCACCCCCCTCATTTCCAGCATCGAGAAAACAGCAGTCCTCTTATCTGGATTCCCCAACCCCCGGACATTCCAGGAGCCTATATTAAGAACCTTAGGCTGCATGAAGAGAGAGGTGAGGAAGAAAATAACAAAAACAAGATAACAAAAAACATAACCTCAGAATCAATAAAGTGCATTATATTGTAAACCTTAATTACCCTCTGTGCTTTAGTACCCCTGAGGCTTTTCCTTCTATCATTACTTGTGACAATTCCAAACATTTTTGTTACTCTTATTCTCAAACCTGCTTTTCTTTTTTTCTACTTCCCCATATCTCACCTCAACTAATATGTAAACTGTAATATTGCTCTGCCCTAAACCCATTAAACCCCTTACCCCCCTCCCCCCATCAACTATACCTCCCCATCCTCCCCATCCCTTCCTCCCTGATACTCTCCCCCCTTCTCCCTCCCTCCACCTTACCAGGTTCGCCCAAAGGGCTTTATTTGTGACCACCTCATACATATCATATATCATACCAACTCCTACCATATTGCACCACACCCATACTGAAAACATGCAGGTATATGAAATTTTAAATGTGATAATTTCCTCTACATTCATTTCTACTCTAATATGTGAATCCCTACTTCCCTACTCTATTCTTTACCAAGCCCATAACTCTTCCCAGTGTTCCGTGTATTCAGTCCAAGTGTCCTTAGTATGCAGGGTTCCTCTCTTTGGGTTTCAACCTCTGTTTATTTCCTTCTAACCACCGTGTTACTCCTACCGGAGAGTCAAAGAATTGAATTCCCCCCATCGCCTCTATCCACAGCCGCGCTGGGTAAAGTAGCGCATACTTAACATCAAATTTTGTAGGCTACTTTTGATCTCCAAGAACCCCCCCCCCCCATACGCCTCTGCAGCTCTGGTGAGAAGTCCGGGTAAAATGAGATTTTTGGTTCCTTTATAGAGGGTAGATCTCATCTCTCTAGCTTTGCTCAATAAAATTATTTTATCATTGTAATTCAAAAACTTCAGTAATAATGATCTAGAATGTCCCCCTGGGGGAGGGGCCTTAAAAGGGACTCTGTGTGCCCTTTCAATTGAGAACTGTGGGGAGAAAGTCTCTATTCCGCATAATTCTGTAAGCCACTTTTCCAAAAAAAACAATAGGTTTAAGCCCCTCACTCCCTTCTGGAAGCCCCACTACCCTCACATTGTCCCTTCTAAAACAATTTTTCATTTCATCCATTTTTTCAATGACTCTACCCAGTTGATCTTTTACGGTTTTGACTTCTTGCTGTAACGGGTATATGTCATCTTCCACTTGGCTTACCCTTCCCTCCAAGGCTGTTTTACTTTCTACTGATTTTTGCAATTCTTGCCTCATCAGTGACATTTCTTCTTTAACCTCTTTAACTTGGCTACATAGGTCCCCAAGCGATGATTTACATGAGTTAACGGCTTGCAGTACACCCCTCAGGGTGGGTTCTATCTCCGTAGGGGGGATGTTAACTGATGTTAACATATGTTCTTTTTCGGCCGACCCTGCACTCTTATTGTTGTTCGCGGTCTTAGGCCCTGTTACCACTGCCGCTGTTGTTACCTGCCCATGGCTCTTCCTGTCCGCTGGTACTTTTACTTGTGCTTGTTGTCCGTTTTTTGTGGGGGTCTGTTCAGGAGTATGTGCATATTTCTCTAGTTTTGCCGCTGCAGCTGCCGACTGGCTTCCCTTATCCTTAGCGGACCGCAATGTATGGGACCCCACATTCTCCTGGTTAATTAGTTCATCCCCCCTTTTCCTTGACATGACTGTATTTTAGTGGGGCTAAGACAAGACCAGGAGGAGGGGAAAAACAAGGAGAAACAAAACACTGGAATTAGCGGTGAGGGTGGGATTGTGCTGTATAGCACTATCCTTTGAAAGTTTTATAACGTATGTCCAGGATATTCTTAGCTCCCTTGTATTAAAATGCAGGGTTACTTGCTTAGCTTTTCCTGACAATGTAACCAATAAACAGTATAGTCTTGAGGGCAATACACTGTCCCAATGTCCCACAATGCTTCCACAATATCTCCCACCACTTGTTGCAGCTCACCTGCTGTTTCTGTTAGTCCCAGCCTGCTGCTTCAGGATCGCTCACCTGGGATCCCCTGCTGCCACACTCAAAACGGGATGTCTCCGCTCCTCCTGTCACCACAATCAGCCCCCATCATTCTCGGTCGCTCTCCAGACCACCACAAGAGCTCTGCCACTGTCCCCCAGCGGCGCCCGTCCGAGCTCTCCCTGGATCAAAAGTCGCGGGCTTCGCCTTCACACAGGCCGGCTGTTTCCAGCGGAGCTCAGCAGTTCTTGGGCCCCTGTTGCGAAGCTGCAGATTCAGCCGCCACTCCGGCTGAGGAACGGAGAGGCGGAATAAAGAGGTCCGAGCACCGACTCGCAGGCTGATTGCCGCCGTTGCTCCTATCCACACGGACACTGGGTACAGGATACTGCAGTCGACTAAATGTAGGGTGAGGAGCTCACATCTCTCCACTCACTCTCCACATTTCCACACCGCCATCACCAACATCCGGTCACGCCCCCATCATCATTTTCCTTCTACTTCACAATTATGTGCCACTTTGTGTTGGTCTAGCACATACAATCCCAATAAAACACATTTATGTTTTTGGTTGTAACATGACAAAATGTGAAAAATTTCAAGGGGTATGAATACTTTTGCAAGGCACTGTAAGTAAAAAAAGGGAAAAACCTATTGCTTCAAGTGTTGAATCTGCATAGAAAACACAGGTTAGCTCTATGGAAAATGCCAAATGCATTTGGCAACTTCTCCTTTTCTGCCAAAAAGCAATTACTGTACGTTAGGCAATTACCAACATTCACTGGTTAAACATTTTGTTTGAAACATTGCCCCAACATAGGTGGTGAATATTGCTGATGAATATGCCTTGAATAATTTTTATTACAATGCCCCAAAATATTAAGACATTGCAAGGTAATATTAGAAAGTGTGTGAACAAACATATCCTGAATCACCAAAATCTGCAGCTTCCATTTAAGTACATCCAGGCAGAGTTCTAGCAGGCTCAAAATCTGGAAGCCCCTAAAATCAGGTGTGCAAATTGAAACTGGACATATGGTTAAAGGATCCTTGCAGGCATCTGGCAGCAAATAAACAGACGAAATCTAAAAACGGAAATAGAAAACTGAATTAGCAGGAATAAAAGCTGGCTCAGAACACATGAGTTGGATTTGTAGGTACAATCTGACTGCCCTCAGTCCACAATATCTTCCATGTGCTACAGAAACCTACATAAACTGGTAAACTTGGATTCTGCTGAGCATACACTCATTTGAAAGTTCACCCCATGGAAATTGTTGAACTTTTCATTATTGTATTTTTTTTAAATTGTAGACTTTTTAGGTGCCTTATAATTAGACAATGTAAACCTAAAAGTTATACAATATTTATTAGTACAAAAGTTAAAAGCACAACACACATCCATGTATCTGTTAAAATGCCTTGTCACATTTTTAACAGGGGCATATAACTCCTTCCTATCGCAAGGCACCCCTGGCATTATGTGTTTATAGATGTTCACGTCATAAATACATATGTGATAATGTTGAACAAGTATAAATTGCCAACCTTGGAGAGAAGTATTTAACACTGTAGGAATATCCAAGGGAATTGAATTCCTCAATGCATTTCACAGGACACAACTTACTTCTTCAAGAGAATGGGAGAAAATGGCAAGTCTGCAATTATGTAACAAAAACTGGTCACAGATAACATAATTGTAACTTTTTAGCAGCCTCAAACTTTGACAATTCACTGAACAGGTAATAATACTCAGTACATGTACACATAAAATCCCGCATGTAATAGATACTGCACCAGAGATTCCCAGGGGGCCAGTGTAGAGGCACCTTGGAGTGAGAGCTGGGAGGAGGGTGGGAGAAAAAACTAAAATAAAGCATAAGGATATAATTACCAAATAGGTGTGAAAAGTAAGTAGTGATGCAAACAACTGCATCTAAGTTAGAGAGGTATGTTTCCAAGCTAGAATGTGCTTCATTCATAAGGGGTAAGCTAAACAATTTTACCCACCTGGTAATGTGAAAAATTTGAAAAATGTATGTGAAAATGTGAAATGTGAAAAACCAAAATAATGTGATCTCTTGTGCAATTGCATAGATATTAAATGATGTAGGTATTACATCAGGGGTGTCATACTCAACTCATCATGGGCCTGCATGAGCATTATGGTTGCCCTCAAAGGGCTGGTTGTATCTGTAAGACCATATAAATATATCCACTCTTTTTCATAATAAATAACTGCATCCGATTATTACTGGGTTTAGTACTAATTGTGAAGGGCAGGTGCAGACCAACATGGAGCCCACTCATACTCCTGTAACAGATGATGCAAGTCTGAAAAGAAGGATCGCACACTGCTGGTATCATCCCCAAGAAACTTTATTGGAGACTGCTCAGACAGAACATGGTTCTGCGATGGTGTGTGACCCTCCTTTTCAACTGGCACAGAATTGTATTATTTTCATATTAATTACAAGCAGATGTTCAGAGCCCCCCCCTTACATCAGATGTCAATAGCCCCCTCCCCAAAATCATAGGTCAAGAGGCCCCACCCTCTCTTAAATCACAGTGCACCTTCCTTACCTTGTGCTGCTGCTGGGAAGAAACTGGGGGCAGAGCTGGGATGCAGAAAGTGCAGGGTCTGGAGGAGGACCACAGCAGGGCTGGAGTCAGCTGCCAGAGTCTGCATAATGCTGAGACCTGGGGAGGCAGAGACAAGGGGGTGCTATGGCTTCACAGAGAGATGCAGGATCTGTAGGAGGAGTTCTGTCTTCCTCTCTACTGCCGACTGCCGAGGGAGTGGTTGGCAGAGATGACCCTCTTCCTGCAGGATCTGGCGGAGGAGTTCTGTCCTCCTCTTTGCTGAGACAAGGTCTGCTGCAGGGCAGGTGCAAGGGCCACATGAAATGGCCTGGTGGGCCAGATTCGGCCTGCAGGCCTTGTGTTTGACACATGTGTGTTACATCATTGGGGGAATGGGGGAAGGGTTGCCTAAAGAATTATGGAGAACTACCATCATGCTATCTTTATCAAAAAGCAAGAATGTTATATATTTTTTTCTAAAACATAATAATATAAAGAACCTTAAAATTGTGACATGACTCTAAAAGGTAAATGACACAAAACAAAAAAAAAAACAAGAAAACGAACTAGTATTTGTGTCCACTAGGAGTAGAAGATGTTTCCTCCTGAGATTAGGATGTACAAACAGATGCCTGTGTATCTATCCACAAATAACCTTCACAGTAACTGAATAAATGATTGTTTCCATATATGTCCATAGAATAAGCCCTATGTCATAGCTGTAAATAAAAAAAATATATATATAAAAAAATTGCTGTGTGGTTGGGACTAAAATAAGGTCAAGACATTTTTCTAGGACTCTTGTATTTGGGTCAACACCATCCTAATATATCATTCCACATAATAGAAGGAAAGTTTGGGACCATATATGAGGCCTTTGATACTTAAATCAAGATTACCTCCATCCCGGGCTTGCAAACAAAAAGGATGGGGGAATTGGGACTTTGAGTGAAGCATGCAGTTGGAGAGCAAAGAAACACTGTAGTTGTAAAAATGTATTTATTCCGTAAATATAACATACATTAAAATACATCAATTGACACAGTAATACATTGTAACCTGCAATCCATCTTTTTTTTAAATTGTATATAATAGTATTGAGTAATAAAAAATTGGTATAATTTATACACATATCTTTGTACACATACGTGTGTGGAGAGATAACCTCTAGATGTAAGCACATTATAATGGCAGTAGTAGAGCAAACAACTGAATGTGAACTCATAATTGTAGCATCTGGAGCTCGACGCGTTTCATGACTAACTGTCACTCATCAGGAGCAGATGTGAAGGGGATACCTAAAAGTATGAAAGTGAACAGTAGGTAAACTGACCACAAAAGTAGGGGGAGGGGGAGTGATAAAACTTCCCCCCATACTTACAGGCTGACAATGGAATGTGGAGTGTGGCGGTGAGTACCTAGGCAAAGCCACGGATACTCCTCTCACACGGGAACTGAGGCGGCAAAGATCCATGGCACAGCAATGGGGAATCCTGGGGGGTGAGATGTGACTGGGAATGTGAACCCCACTGATAAACGTTGTATAGATGCATGGTTTGTAGCCAAAGTCATCTGAGAATATAGATGGTGTACAAATATATAAGGCAGTAGAGTAAATGATAGTAGGGCAGGGAACCAGTGCTCATGAAAAAAAAAGGGTAATCACCAAAGGAAAATGAAAAAAGATGAGTAGAGTGGATATAGAATAATACCTCAAGTGTTGGTATGGAAGCAAGTGTGCTAACGTGCACTGTATCCCAGGAACGCTGACCCAAAACCAGAGATTGTCCATTTCCAAAAGGAGAGGAGTATAAATACTCCGCTGTAACCAATGGTTGCCGCCAACGTCATGCAGGCACCAGAGAGGGAAAAGGGGAGGCACCAAACCCAAGCGATGACCATGCGGCGATTGAAGCCAAACATAACCCCTCGTGTGAAGCGCCGGATGGATAGAACAAAGCGGCGGCGTCACGACGTCAACGTATTCAACGTCATGCGTCCAGATTTCGGAGCGTGGGGCTGACAAGCGGGACACCCACCCGAACCCCCAACCAACAACGGCGGAGGGGGATGACCCACGGTGCGCGTCACAGCTCCCAGAGCAAGAAAGACCACAGCGACACCAAAGGACCCACATCGCTCGCATGCCAAAGACCCTGTGCCATGTGTAAAAAATGCATGTAAATAATAGTATATCAGGAGTACTATGGACTACCTGTCCTATGTCTTAACCCACAAGTAAGCAGGAAGGAATATATGTGTCAAAGATTGCTGTCCATACATGCATACTTCCATCCCTAATTAGTTACATAATAGAAGGAAAGTTTGGGACTTTATACGAGGCCTTTGATACTTAAATCAAGATTACCTCCATCCTGAGTTTGGGACTTTGAGTGAAGCATGCAGCTGGAGAGAAAGGAAACACTGTAGTTGTAAAAATAAATTTATTTCGTAAATATAACATACATTAAAATACATCAATTGACACAGTAATACATTGTTACCTGCAACCCATCTTTTTTTAAAATTGCATATAACAGTATTGAGTAGTAAAAAATTGGTGTAATTTATACACATATCTTTGTACACATACCACACGTATGTGGAGAGTAGGGATGAGCCGAACACCCCCCGGTTCGGTTCGCACCAGAACCCGCGAACGGACCGCAAGTTCGCACGAACGTTAGAACCCCATTGACGTCTATGGGACTCGAACGTTCGAAATCAAAAGTGCTCATTTTAAAGGCTAATTTGCATGGTATTGTCCTAAAAAGGGTTTGGGGACCCGGGTCCTACCCCAGGGGACATGTATCAATGCAAAAAAAACTTTTAAAAACGGCCGTTTTTTCGGGAGCAGTGATTTTAATGATGCTTAAAGTAAAAAAAAAAAAGTGAAATATTCCTTTAAATATCGTACCTGGGGGGTGTCTATAGTATGCCTGTAAAGTGACGCGTGTTTCCCATGTTTAGAACAGTCCCTGCACCAAATGTCATTTTTAAAGGAAAAAATCTCATTTAAAACTGCTTGCGGGTTTAATGTCATGTCGGGTCATGGCAATATGGATGAAAATCAGTGAGACAAATGGCATGGGTACCCCCCAGTCCATTACCAGGCCCTTTGGGTCTTGTATGGATATTAAGGGGAACCCTGCACCCAAATTAAAATAAGGAAAGGTCCCTATATACTCTGAACAGCAGTATTCAGGCGGTGCAAACAAGACAGGGACTGTAGGTTTGTTGTTAAGTAGAATCTGTTTGTAATTTTGAACATTTTTAATGTGTTTAGCTCCAGCCAAAAAATCTTTTCTAAGCTTTTTGGAAAACATAGGGAAGGGTTATCACCCCTGTGACATTTGTTTTGCGTCTTTCCTCCTCTTCAGAAGATTTCACCTCACTTTTTTGTCCCAATGAAAAATGTTTTTTGAAAATTTGGGTTTTTTTGTGGAACAAGGATTGGAAAGCATCAGTGGAAAGGAGAAATTGTTTTCCCATATTAACTCTTACAGGAGAGAATTTCCCTTCCTTAGGGGTAGATTTCATCTCACTTCCTGTTGTCTCCTTCCGTTTGCAAGTAGGAGTCGTTTGTAAGTTAGATGTTTGAAAGTAGGGTCCTGCCCTATATACTCAGCAGAAATTTGGGCCTTAGGTGTTGCTGTGGCCAAAACACTGTAAGCCCTCACAGGGCCCTGCTGTGAAATATTAGATCAAGAATTGTAATTACATGCCCCTGTTGAACAGGAGCTGAAAAATTAGGCCTTAGGCACTGGTGCTGGTGCCACAACACTGCAACCCCTCACAGACACTCTAGTTGGAACGCAGGAACGAGCCCTGCTGCAAAGTATTGCATCAAAAATTGTAATTACACGCCCCTGTTAGACAGGGGCAGAAAAATTGGGCCTTAGGCACTGGTGCTGGTGCCACAACACTGCAACCCCTCACAGACACTCTAGTTGGAACGCAGGAACGAGCCCTGCTGCAAAGTATTGCATCAAAAATTGTAATTACACGCCCCTGTTAGACAGGGGCAGAAAAATTGGGTCTTAGGCACTGGTGCTGGTGCCACAACACTGCAACCCCTCACAGACACTCTAGTTGAAACGCAGGAACAAGCCCTGCTGCAAAGTATTGCATCAAAAATTGTAATTACACGCCCCTGTTAGACAGGGGCTGAAAAATTGGGTCTTAGGCACTGGTGCTGGTGCCACAACACTGCAACCCCTCACAGACACTCTAGTTGGAATGCAGGAACGAGCCCTGCTGCAAAGTATTACATCAAAAATTGTAATTACACGCCCCTGTTAAACAGGGGCTGACAAATTGTGCCTTAGGCACTGGTGGTGGCGCCCAGAACCAAAAATGTTCTTACAAGCTATCAGCGTGATGATTGAGGAGGAAGAGGATAATTACTCAGGGATAGTCACTCAGCATCAGCATAGGCAGTCTTTGAAGGGATCTGAGATTTCAAAAAAAATTATTCGGTTACATCTGCATCAGGTGCTTGGTAGCTGGTGGTGATCCAAGACTGATTCATTTTTATGAAGGTCAGCCGATCGACCGAGTCGGTGGACAGACGCACCCTGTGATCGGTTACCACGCCTCCAGCAGCACTGAATGTGCATTCCGAAAGAACGCTGGATGCAGGACAGGCCAGTAGCTCAATTGCATACTGTGCAAGCTCTGGCCAGTGATCCATCCTCAAGACCCAGTAACCCAGAGGATTTTCGGTGGGAAAGGTGTCCAAGTCTGATTTTGCCCCTAGGTATTCCTGCACCATGTAAAACAGACGCTGGCGATGGTTGCTGGAACCGATCATACCTTGGGGCTGCGGACCAAAAAATTGTCTGAACGCATCGGTCAGACGGCCACCTTCTCCACCGCTCCTTCTTTGACTGACCGAAGCCTCAGCAACACGTTGTCCAGAAACAGGAGTTTGTAACCTCCCAGTCTCTGGGAACGCGTTGCACAGACCTTTCTGCAAGGCCTCCCGAAGATGTTTCATCCTCTGCTCCCTCTGCGATGGCAAGATAAGGTCCGCAACCTTACCCTTGTAACGTGGATCAAGGAGGGTTGCCAGCCAGTATTGGTCCTTCTCCTTGATACCACGAATACGAGGATCCTTACGCAGGCTTTGCAGGATCAGGGAGGCCATGCAGCGTAGGTTTGCTGAGGCATTCGGTCCGGAGTCCTCTGGGTCACTAAGGACAACAACGTCCGCAGCCACCTCCTCCCAGCCACGTACAAGTCCATGTGTTCCTTGGGACTGATCCCTTAAAGACTGCTGATGCTGAGTGCCAGGCTCCACCTCCATACTGACACAATCTTCCTCCTCCTCCTCCTCCTCGTCCTCTTCCTGTGTGATCGGCGGGCACGCAGGAACACTGTCTGGATAAAGGGGGCCTTGAGAGCTAAGGAAGTCCTCCTCTTCCTGCCTCTGTTCTGCCTCAAGTGCCCTGTCCATTATTCCACGCAGCGTGTGCTCCAACAGGTGGACAAGGGGGACAGTGTCACTGATGCATGCACTGTCAGTGCTCACCATCCTCGTGGCCTCCTCGAATGGTGACAGGACAGTGCATGCATCCCTGATCATGGCCCACTGGCGTGGGGAAAAAAAACCAAGGTCCCCTGACCCTGTCCTGGTGCCATAGTCACACAGGTACTCATTGATGGCCCTCTGCTGCGTGTGCAGCCGCTGCAGCATGGCCAACGTCGAGTTCCACCTGGTGGGCATGTCACAGATTAGGCGGTTCTTGGGCAGGTTAAACTCCTTTTGGAGGTCCGTCAGCCGAGCACTGGCATTATATGACCGGCGGAAATGCACAGAGACTTTCCTGGCCTGCCTCAGGACATCCTGTAAGCCCGGGTACCTGCCCAAGAACCGCTGCACCACCAAGTTAAGGACGTGAGCCAAACAGGGCACATGGGTCAGTTGTCCCTGTCGGAGGGCAGAGAGGAGGTTGGTGCCATTGTCGCAAACCACCATTCCTGCCTTAAGTTGGCGTGGCGTCAACCACCTCTGAACCTGCCCCTGCAGAGCTGACAGAACCTCTGCCCCAGTGTGGCTCCTGTCCCCCAAGCACACCAGCTCAAGCACCGCATGGCATCTTTTGGCCTGCGTACTTGCGTAGCCCCTTGAACGCCTACGGAGCACCGCTGGTTCCGAGGAAGAGGCCATGGAGGAAGAAGAAGAGGAGGGGGTGGAGGAGAGAGGTGTGTCACAATCAGCATTTTGGAGGCGTGGTGGCGGAACAACCTCCAACACTACTGCACCTTGTCCTGCATCCTTCAAAGCTGCCAGCAGAGTCACCCAATGCGCCGTGAAACTTAAGTAACGTCCCTGTCCATGCCTGCTGGACCATGAGTCAGCGGTAATATGCACCTTACCGCTGACCGCCCTGTCCAGCGAGGCATGGACATTGCCTTCCACATGCCGGTAGAGAGCCGGAATCGCCTTCCGTGAGAAAAAGTGGCGTTTGGGTACCTGCCACTGAGGAACCGCACATTCCACAAACTCACGGAAGGGGGCAGAGTCTACCAACTGAAAAGGCAGCAGTTGAAGTGCTAGCAATTTTGCCAAGCTAGCATTCAACCGCTGGGCATGTGGATGGCTGGGAGCAAACTTCTTTCGGCGGTGCAGCAGCTGGGGCAGGGAAATTTGCCTGGTACAATCTGACGTCGGTGTACCAAAAGCAGATTGCCCACAAGTACTTGGCTGTGACACACCTAATTCTACACCTTCATTCCTCTCACTGCAGGTCTCAGAGAGGACTGAAGGTCTAGTGGGGTTGGAAATCTCAGCTGATGAGGAGCAAGGAGAGATCGTCTTTGTTCTTTGGTGTGGGTCTTTTAGATACGCTTGCCAACGAACTGCATGGCAGGTCAACATATGTCTGGTCAAGCATGTGGTACCCAAGCGGGAGATGTTTTGGCCACGCGAGATACGCTTGAGACATATGTTGCAAATAGCAGCGGTGCGATCTGATGCACTCGTCTCAAAAAAGGCCCACACCAAAGAACTTTTTGAATAACGCGCAGAGACTGCAGCGCCCTGCACATGTGGAGCTTTGGGGTGTGATGCAGTCAATGTGCTGCCCTTAGGCTGGCCCCTGGAGGGCATCCTGCCTAGTTGGTGATGTGCCACCTCCTCCTCCTCCTCCTCCTCCTCCTCTCTCCTATCAGGCACCCACGTTGAGTCAGTGACCTCATCATCCCCTCCCTCCTCATCACTGGAGCAAACCTGGCAGTATGCTGCAGCAGGGGGAGCATGACTGCCAGATTGCTGTCCTTCTTGGGCACCCCCTCTGTCCGTGCTCATGTTACTGCCTTCATTGAGCTCAGTATCATCATCAGAGCCTTCCAAACGCTGGGCATCCTCCTGGAGCATGTACCCAACACTGTGGTCAAACAGTTCGAGGGAATCCTCATGAGGACATGGTGGAGCTAGGGAAGGAGTCACTGATGACATTGAGCTGAGGGAAGAGGCCGCTGCTTTGCCAGACAAAGCACCCTGGGCATGGGTGAGAGAGGATGAGGAGGATGAGGACGGCTTGGTCATCCACTCGACCAAGTCTTCCGCATGTTGCGGCTCAACACGGCCAGCTGCCGAAAAAAAGGCCAAGCGTGTCCCATGGCCACGTGCTGATGAGGATGCACCGTCTCCACGACCAGCACTAGACACAGAGCCTGCTTGCCCTCTCTTATTGGCTTGTGACTGTCTGCCTCTCCTTCTTGGCCTTCCAGACATACTAATGGCCTGTAGCTGCACTAAGCTGGGATAGAACACCTGTAATTTTCTTCAGGTAGCTTTATATACTGTAACCAGACAAGCCTGCCTGTCAGTAGGAAGATAACAGGAACGGATCTAGCTGAACACTGTGAGCAGGACGCACTGTACTAAATGTAAATAGTCTAGCTGCCTGACCGTGGTACTAATAGGATCAAAAAGAACACCTGTAATTTTCTTAAGGAAAAGAAAACTAAAAACAAGGTTTATTTCATAAAAAGGTAATGATCATCAAACTCACATGTTGAAGGTCGTCAGTAGGCATAAAATAGTAATCAATACTGAGGAGGACATCATCCATCAAAGGTTCAAGACAGTCAAAAACAACTCCTAGCAGGGGGCTCTGCCTGTGTGTGAGGAGAGGTACCGCTGAGATGTGAGGCCGGCCGCAGCGGTGACAAGTCACAGTACTAGGTGGAGAGCATGGAAGGCTGTAAACATCCGGCGAGGAGTGATGACGTCATGAGTCGAGCGACGCGTTGCCGGGCGTACGGGCTGTGATGACGTGACAGCCGCGCCCCTTCATCAGAGCCTGATGAAGGGGCGCGGCTGTCACGTCATCACAGCCCGTACGCCCGGCAACGCGTCGCTCGACTCATGACGTCATCACTCCTCGCCGGATGTTTACAGCCTTCCATGCTCTCCACCTAGTACTGTGACTTGTCACCGCTGCGGCCGGCCTCACATCTCAGCGGTACCTCTCCTCACACACAGGCAGAGCCCCCTGCTAGGAGTTGTTTTTGACTGTCTTGAACCTTTGATGGATGATGTCCTCCTCAGTATTGATTACTATTTTATGCCTACTGACGACCTTCAACATGTGAGTTTGATGATCATTACCTTTTTATGAAATAAACCTTGTTTTTAGTCTGCACCCAGAGGCGCCTCTCTCTTTTGCTTTTCCTTAGGATTGGAATGTGGTTTCACTTCTTGATGAAGGCAGCCCTGCTCGTGGACCTATCATTATTAACTGGACCCTTGAACTCCTCATGTCCACATGACAGTGAGACCGTACCCTATATATGTTAATGAGATATTCAATTTCTCCACTTTGGACATATACATGTGGACATTATCTATCCATTTAATGTAATGTGAGACTGGAAACATTTCAGTTTGTCCCCTATCCCTTCGTTCTTATTATTGTTGTTATTGTTGTTATCGCCAGTTCTTTGCGCCTTCACTTGCATATTGTAATTTTCTTAAGGTAGCTTTATATACTGTAACCAGACAAGCCTGCCTGTCAGTAGGAAGATAACAGGAACGGATCTAGCTGAACACTGTGAGCAGGACACACTGTACTAAATGTAAATAGTCTAGCTGCCTGACCGTGGTACTAATAGGATCAAAAAGAACACCTGTAATTTTCTTCAGGTAGCTTTATATACTGTAACCAGACAAGCCTGCCTGTCAGTAGGAAGATAACAGGAACGGATCTAGCTGAACACTGTGAGCAGGACGTACTGCACTAAATGTATATAGCAGGAACGGATCTAGCTGAACACTGTGAGCAGGATGCACTGCACTGAATGTAAATAGCAGGAACGGATCTAGCTGAACACTGTGAGCAGGACGCACTGCACTAAATGTAAATACCAGGAACGGATCTAGCTGAACACTGTGAGCAGGACGCACTGCACTGAATGTAAATAGCAGGAACGGATCTAGCTGAACACTGTGAGCAGGACGCACTGCACTGAATGTAAATAGCAGGAACGGATCTAGCTGAACACTGTGAGCAGGACGCACTGCACTGAATGTAAATAGCAGGAACGGATGTAGCTGAACACTGTGAGCAGGACGCACTGCACTAAATGTAAATACCAGGAACGGATCTAGCTGAACACTGTGAGCAGGACGCACTGCACTGAATGTAAATAGCAAGAACGGATCTAGCTGAACACTGTGAGCAGGACGCACTGTACTAAATGTAAATAGTCTAGCTGCCTGACCGTGGTACTAATAGGATCAAAAAGAACACCTGTAATTTTCTTAAGGTAGCTTTATATACTGTAACCAGACAAGCCTGCCTGTCAGTAGGAAGATAACAGGAACGGATCTAGCTGAACACTGTGAGCAGGACACACTGTACTAAATGTAAATAGTCTAGCTGCCTGACCGTGGTACTAATAGGATCAAAAAGAACACCTGTAATTTTCTTCAGGTAGCTTTATATACTGTAACCAGACAAGCCTGCCTGTCAGTAGGAAGATAACAGGAACGGATCTAGCTGAACACTGTGAGCAGGACGCACTGTACTAAATGTAAATAGTCTAGCTGCCTGACCGTGGTACTAATAGGATCAAAAAGAACACCTGTAATTTTCTTAAGGTAGCTTTATATACTGTAACCAGACAAGCCTGCCTGTCAGTAGGAAGATAACAGGAACGGATCTAGCTGAACACTGTGAGCAGGACACACTGTACTAAATGTAAATAGTCTAGCTGCCTGACCGTGGTACTAATAGGATCAAAAAGAACACCTGTAATTTTCTTCAGGTAGCTTTATATACTGTAACCAGACAAGCCTGCCTGTCAGTAGGAAGATAACAGGAACGGATCTAGCTGAACACTGTGAGCAGGACGTACTGCACTAAATGTATATAGCAGGAACGGATCTAGCTGAACACTGTGAGCAGGACGCACTGCACTGAATGTAAATAGCAGGAACGGATCTAGCTGAACACTGTGAGCAGGACGCACTGCACTAAATGTAAATACCAGGAACGGATCTAGCTGAACACTGTGAGCAGGACGCACTGCACTGAATGTAAATAGCAGGAACGGATCTAGCTGAACACTGTGAGCAGGACGCACTGCACTGAATGTAAATAGCAGGAACGGATCTAGCTGAACACTGTGAGCAGGACGCACTGCACTGAATGTAAATAGCAGGAACGGATGTAGCTGAACACTGTGAGCAGGACGCACTGCACTAAATGTAAATACCAGGAACGGATCTAGCTGAACACTGTGAGCAGGACGCACTGCACTGAATGTAAATAGCAGGAACGGATCTAGCTGAACACTGTGAGCAGGACGCACTGCACTGAATGTAAATAGCAGGAACGGATCTAGCTGAACACTGTGAGCAGGACGCACTGCACTGAATGTAAATAGCAGGAACGGATGTAGCTGAACACTGTGAGCAGGACGCACTGCACTAAATGTAAATACCAGGAACGGATCTAGCTGAACACTGTGAGCAGGACGCACTGCACTGAATGTAAATAGCAAGAACGGATCTAGCTGAACACTGTGAGCAGGACGCACTGTACTAAATGTAAATAGTCTAGCTGCCTGACCGTGGTACTAATAGGATCAAAAAGAACACCTGTAATTTTCTTAAGGTAGCTTTATATACTGTAACCAGACAAGCCTGCCTGTCAGTAGGAAGATAACAGGAACGGATCTAGCTGAACACTGTGAGCAGGACACACTGTACTAAATGTAAATAGTCTAGCTGCCTGACCGTGGTACTAATAGGATCAAAAAGAACACCTGTAATTTTCTTCAGGTAGCTTTATATACTGTAACCAGACAAGCCTGCCTGTCAGTAGGAAGATAACAGGAACGGATCTAGCTGAACACTGTGAGCAGGACGCACTGTACTAAATGTAAATAGTCTAGCTGCCTGACCGTGGTACTAATAGGATCAAAAAGAACACCTGTAATTTTCTTAAGGTAGCTTTATATACTGTAACCAGACAAGCCTGCCTGTCAGTAGGAAGATAACAGGAACGGATCTAGCTGAACACTGTGAGCAGGACACACTGTACTAAATGTAAATAGTCTAGCTGCCTGACCGTGGTACTAATAGGATCAAAAAGAACACCTGTAATTTTCTTCAGGTAGCTTTATATACTGTAACCAGACAAGCCTGCCTGTCAGTAGGAAGATAACAGGAACGGATCTAGCTGAACACTGTGAGCAGGACGCACTGTACTAAATGTAAATAGTCTAGCTGCCTGACCGTGGTACTAATAGGATCAAAAAGAACACCTGTAATTTTCTTAAGGTAGCTTTATATACTGTAACCAGACAAGCCTGCCTGTCAGTAGGAAGATAACAGGAACGGATCTAGCTGAACACTGTGAGCAGGACACACTGTACTAAATGTAAATAGTCTAGCTGCCTGACCGTGGTACTAATAGGATCAAAAAGAACACCTGTAATTTTCTTCAGGTAGCTTTATATACTGTAACCAGACAAGCCTGCCTGTCAGTAGGAAGATAACAGGAACGGATCTAGCTGAACACTGTGAGCAGGACGTACTGCACTAAATGTATATAGCAGGAACGGATCTAGCTGAACACTGTGAGCAGGACGCACTGCACTGAATGTAAATAGCAGGAACGGATCTAGCTGAACACTGTGAGCAGGACGCACTGCACTAAATGTAAATACCAGGAACGGATCTAGCTGAACACTGTGAGCAGGACGCACTGCACTGAATGTAAATAGCAGGAACGGATCTAGCTGAACACTGTGAGCAGGACGCACTGCACTGAATGTAAATAGCAGGAACGGATCTAGCTGAACACTGTGAGCAGGACGCACTGCACTGAATGTAAATAGCAGGAACGGATGTAGCTGAACACTGTGAGCAGGACGCACTGCACTAAATGTAAATACCAGGAACGGATCTAGCTGAACACTGTGAGCAGGACGCACTGCACTGAATGTAAATAGCAGGAACGGATCTAGCTGAACACTGTGAGCAGGACGCACTGCACTGAATGTAAATAGCAGGAACGGATCTAGCTGAACACTGTGAGCAGGACGCACTGCACTGAATGTAAATAGCAGGAACGGATGTAGCTGAACACTGTGAGCAGGACGCACTGCACTAAATGTAAATACCAGGAACGGATCTAGCTGAACACTGTGAGCAGGACGCACTGCACTGAATGTAAATAGCAGGAACGGATCTAGCTGAACACTGTGAGCAGGACGCACTGCACTAAATGTAAATACCAGGAACGGATCTAGCTGAACACTGTGAGCAGGACGCACTGCACTGAATGTAAATAGCAGGAACGGATCTAGCTGAACACTGTGAGCAGGACGCACTGCACTGAATGTAAATAGCAGGAACGGATCTAGCTGAACACTGTGAGCAGGACGCACTGCACTAAATGTAAATACCAGGAACGGATCTAGCTGAACACTGTGAGCAGGACGCACTGCACTGAATGTAAATAGCAGGAACGGATCTAGCTGAACACTGTGAGCAGGACGCACTGCACTGAATGTAAATAGCAGGAACGGATCTAGCTGAACACTGTGAGCAGGACGCACTGCACTAAATGTAAATACCAGGAACGGATCTAGCTGAACACTGTGAGCAGGACGCACTGCACTGAATGTAAATAGCAGGAACGGATCTAGCTGAACACTGTGAGCAGGACGCACTGCACTAAATGTAAATACCAGGAACGGATCTAGCTGAACACTGTGAGCAGGACGCACTGCACTGAATGTAAATAGCAGGAACGGATCTAGCTGAACACTGTGAGCAGGACGCACTGCACTGAATGTAAATAGCAGGAACGGATCTAGCTGAACACTGTGAGCAGGACGCACTGCACTAAATGTAAATACCAGGAACGGATCTAGCTGAACACTGTGAGCAGGACGCACTGCACTGAATGTAAATAGCAGGAACGGATCTAGCTGAACACTGTGAGCAGGACGCACTGCACTAAATGTAAATACCAGGAACGGATCTAGCTGAACACTGTGAGCAGGACGCACTGCACTGAATGTAAATAGCAGGAACGGATCTAGCTGAACACTGTGAGCAGGACACACTGCACTAAATGTAAATAGTCTAGATAGAAGATAACAGGAACGGATCTAGCTAAACTGAATACAGTGTATATATATATATATGCAACACCTGGGATGCATATATATACACAATACACTGTAAGTGCAGCTAACTGACTGACTGTTCTGCCTAATCTATCTAACTCAAATCAAATGACACTGTCTCTCTCTCTCTCTATCTCTCAGCACACCGGAACACACACTACACAGGGCCGCCGTGCAGGCGGCCTTATATAGTGTGGGGTGTGTACTAAATCCCCTGAGCCATAATTGGCCAAAGCCACCCTGGCTTTGGCCAATTACAGCTCTCTCTACTGACGGCGCTGTGATTGGCCAAGCATGCGGGTCATAGTGCATGCTTGGCCAATCATCAGCCAGCAATGCACTGCGATGCCGCAGTGAATTATGGGCCGTGACGCGCCACACGAATTTGGCGCGAACGGCCCATATCGTTCGCAATTCGGCGAACGACCGAACAGCCGATGTTCGAGTCGAACATGGGTTCGACTCGAACACGAAGCTCATCCCTAGTGGAGAGATAACCTCTAGATGTTAACACATGATAATGGCAGTAGTAGCTCAAACAACTGAATGTGAACTCATAAGTGTAGCATCTGGAGCTCGATGCGTTTCGTGACTAACTGTCACTCATCAGGAGCAGATGCGAAGGGGATATCTAAAAAGTATGAAAGTGAACAGTAGGTAAACTGACCACATATAATACTATTATATGCGATTTTAAAAAAAGATCGGTTGCAGGTTACAATGTATTACTGTGTCAATTGATGTATTTTAATGTATGTTATATTTACGGAATAAATAGATTTTTACAACTACAGTGTTTCATTGCTCTCCAGCTGCATGCTTTACTCAAAGCCCCACTTCCCCCCTCCTTTTTAATATATATTTCCACAGCCAGGGCCGTTAATGCGGCAGTACAGCCAGCACTCCTGTATGGCGCCTGGGCCCCATCAGTTCAGAACGGGGGCCTGGGCATCTGTTGAGCAGAAGGTCCAGCTGTACTGTCTTACTGCAACACAGATCCTCTTCTGCCTGTAAATTACTTCCTTTCCTGAATGAACACAGTGAGCAATCGGTACCAATAACTACTGTGTTCATTCACCACTTCAGTTTGCGAATGAGCAGGAAGCCTCGGAGCACTTTCTATTCATTCATCTGTGCAGCTGAGGCTACTGAGAAAGGGACTGACTCAGTCACTTTCAGGGGGGAAGTTGGCTCTGTCGGGTAGGCTGTATGGGGCCCTGTGATTTCTAACAGAAGCCATGTCCACTGCCCAGTATGATAGCTTTCAAGTAAACATATAAACCACTTGATATAAACTACTATATACCTGAAAATATCCAGGCTGATTGCAGAGAGCCCAAAATCCTAATGATAACATATACCGTTCTATACACTGCCCCTCCAAAAAGAGGTTATCACCCACCACAGTGCAAGACAATACTCTCCCAATCAACTCCACACAGAAGGGTATAATATCTCCAATGATCCAATGCTACATCAAGCAATGTTCCCATTGTAGCTATAAGTCTTACCTCTGATTGTCTCTGTGTTTCTGTGGTGACTTTTTCAACATACCTGAACAGACAAACATTAGCTCTGCATTCAAACAGTGCCTACAGTTAAAAGCTATATATTTGCATAGAGACACAAGGATAAAATAACAATGCCCCTTTCCAATAATCTATTAAAAAAAATATTAGTAGATTTTGATGGTGTGTCATTAGATGTAAGTAAGTGCATCCTTGGCCTCAGAAGCTGGTATTTTGCATAACGTTTTGTAGGCATTTTGCATAACTACCCACTAGTTTCTGATATCGATCACTTCTCCATTCAAGAGTCCTTCAATTGCAAGATGTGGGGTTCCTTGAATCAAACAGGGTTGACTTGGCCACTCCATAACCCCCCATTGCCTGTTTTTGAGCCATTCCTCAGTTGATTTGCTAGTGTGCTTTGGATCATAATTGTGTTGAAAGGTCTATTTCTGGTTTAACTTCCTCCTTTAGACAGAGGGCATCACATTTTCATCAAAATAACTTTGGTATGATGTATTCATAGTTAAAGTGTTACTAATCCCACAACAGTAAAATCAGTCTGTATTTGCAGTATACTCACTATGGAACCTAAGGCGTTAATGCTTCACATTGTGTAAAAAGGCTGTTTGGTCGTATCTTCTCTGATCTGCCCCTTGTTCCACTGTCCCCAGTGCATCTCCTGATAAGACAGAGCCTTTGGAGTCACTCTGCACATGCTCAGTTTTGAGTGTATTGCTAGAGAGTTTTTTTTCTTGGAAGCGTGCATGTGATTGTCAATCCGGCCAATCCGCACTGTCCAGACAGAGGGTCAGGGGTCCTGCAGCCTCATAGGACAGTCAGAGTAGAATGAAAACTCTGCCTACAAGCTTTAACCAGACACTGATAGAAGTCACAAGACTGCTATATACTGCTGATGAGAAACGGTATTTAGCATTTTTTTATTTACTAAAAGACTTTTTTTTCATTTAACATTTTCATGTTTTGTGTACTGTGGGAGACCAGATATAGAAAATGCAGGGTCCTGGGTTTAGTAACAGTTTAATTGCATGTCACTGGGGAAAAAAGAGGGAAGAGAGGAGAAGACACTGTTGGTGCTTATTAGTAGTAATGAAGAACAAATCTGCCCAGGTTCATTTTACCAAGGGTTTGGCGTATCTTGCTCAAATATGAACTAGGAAGCAAATACCATTGCAGTATAGTCTATGGGAGGCAAACTCCTGTCCATTTGTAGAGCTAATAAGCAAACTACTGCCAGGAAAGGCATGGGAAGCTGAGCATTTCCATGGGGGACATGTACTAATGTAAATAAAATAAATAAATGAATAAATTACCATACAGTATGTAGAGGATCTTTTAAATGCACATTTGAGGGCAACATTGAAAATACATAAACCCTTTAAATCACATTCTCAAAGAATACCTTAAAGCTATGTATGGGTGTTACACAAGAGTTTGACATTCATAAACAGTCTCAGCAAAAGCATACATTAGCAGTGTACATTTACCTGTGGAATTAACTTTTTCTGTTACAATTAGCTTGGTTTACATATACAATAGCATCAGCACCCCAATCTGAATAAAAACAGATGGACAGTAGCAAATTAATTCTATGCTTTAAGAACCCCAAACTAAAAAAGGCCCTATAAACATAATATAGAAACAAAAAACCCACAAAAGATATAAAAAGCAGTTCAAGTCAAAGGCCATATAAAGATAAACGTAAAACCAATAAAGTCTCAAAAAGTTTGCTATGAATGAGATATCAGCTAAAATTGACCACTGACTTCAAATCAACTACAAAATAAAATAAAACACAAAAAGACTCAAATGAAAAAAATCAACAGCATACTGCTCAAAGAGTTTGAAATCAGAATTAAAGTATGCTTTTCTAACTGACCCAATCTATCCCTATACAGTTTGTCAGCTGTCCCTATCATTTCCTACAACAGCATCCAATTCACTGACATTATGACTGCTTTGTGACCCCACAATTATAATTTGGGGGTTAAAAAAAACCCAGAGAAAGGGTTAACGCTGCACTAAAGCAATAGAAAATGATATGTGAAATGTAAGAGCTGCCAGCACTAAAAGTCCAATACTAAACTCCAAACATCAAATAATAAAGAATGAGTGCAGCGCTAAAACTGAATGAGTTAATAAAAAATATGCTAAAGATCATAAATAAATAATTGGTCCACCACACAATATATTATAAAACCAACAGATCTCCTATAAAAGATAGAGACAAATGTCTCTGCATGTGTCATATGTGAGAAAAATTATAAAGCATAAATTATGTGATCCCAAAATAGCAAAAAAGAGTCCATAGGTGAAGTAGGTGGATGATCAAATTAAATTCCAAAAAAAGTGTGACACAGGTGACTCCAGCTTCCAAAGTGACTTGCACCCAAGTGAGGTATGAGGCTCCTTACCAGCTCAGGATGACCACCATAACAGTGGTCCCACCAGGCGTTTGGGAAATTAACAGGTCACCCACAAACCTATGCCGATCATTCCGGTGTGTAGAACTCAAAAGACAAAAATCAAGAAAAAGCTCCCATAGCGTAAAATTGTAAAGCTGTAAAACTTTAATATGCCAAAAGATTGCACTTACAAGAAACTTCCATCAAGAGAGACAGCGTATGACCAAGCACCGCGATCGCGGCGTCTCCACGAGCCTTCGCCTGCCTGCTGTGTATGTCCCATCAATCACGGAAAAGAACGTAATGACGTCAGCGTCACTGGCTCCTCCCTACGCGTTTCGTCACTAAGGGACGTCGACTGGGGATTGGCCAAGTGACGCAGTCATCACGTTCATAGTTTAAATAGTCCCGCAGCGCCACATTGACTACTGGCAACTGGGACCAAGCAGATGGAAACAAACACACGCCACCATATTGCCTTCTGGCAGCCTATGTGAGTTCAAATAAGGGACATACAATGAGTAGGAATATAAAAATTCCCCCATCTAGTGGCCAGTGATATTGCCAATAACACTTATTTAAGAGACAGGGGAAAGAAAGCAATGGGCTAAGGTTCTCGCCATCTAGTGGGTAAAGACCATACCAATTACAATCCGATAGGTCATACACATCAGCAAGCAAAAAGCTCATGAAGAGTATGTGACTATTCCGCATAACATATATTTAATCATTATATAAACACAATTTAATAATCACAATCCTGAAATGATACAGAATCACTATAAAACTAAATGATCATTAAAAAAATTGAAATTAAGATTAAAATATAAGAAAATAAAATAAATATGGTTAAAACAAATAACAGATAAAGGAATAGGGTAAAATTAAGAATTATTAATGAAGCAATTTATGTCCCAGTCAACATTAAGGCCTAGGGGTGCATAAGATTTCATCAAAAAAATCCATTTCGTTTCACACCTGGAAATGGCTCTCACTTTATTAACTCCCCTCCAATGGGGCTGAAGCTTATCGAGAGCCATAAACAGGGTCCCCTTAAGCTGTTTATTATGATGTTTCGCATAATGTCTAGAAAGGTTATGCTTACTGAAACCACGTTTAATGTTCCCTATATGCTCAGATAGGCGTACCTGCAGGGCTCTCTTGGTACGCCCTATATACTGTTTGGAGCATGGGCACTGGATCATATAAACTACACACTCCGTCGAGCATGTAATAAAGGACTCTATGTTGTACGATTTATTGGTTTGAGTGGACTGAAACGATTCACACCTGCGTCCTCGGAAGGAATTAATATGGCATATTTCACACTTCCTACAGGGGTAAAAGCCTTTCATGCTTTGGAAAAAGGAAATGGTTTTAGGGGGGTTTACGACATTGGGGGCTATCCTGTGGCGTAAGGAGGGTGCTCCTCTGAAGATAACAACAGGGTGATCAGGGAGAACTGGGCCCAATACTTTATCACTCTTCAGCAGACTCCAATATCTCTTAAAGATTTTACTGACCGAGAAGTGCTGGTTGGAGTAACTTGTCACTAGAGAGCAAGCAAATTTATTAGTATCTCCCTGATTATTCCTCCTGGGTTCTTGAAGCATAGTGTCCCTGCTCATATTCCCAACATTGATAATAGTTTCCTCAATCTCCCTCTCATCATATCCTTTATCAAGAAATCTCATTTTAAGGATCTGAGCCTGTTGCTGATAATCCGATAAGTTGGTACAATTACGTCTAATCCGCTGAAATTGCCCCTTAGGAACTGCCCTAAGCCAAGAAGCATGATGACAACTGTTGAGCGGAATATAGGCATTACGGTCCGTTTCTTTAAAGTGAGTGGTTGTAATCAATTTACCATCCTGGACACATATATTCAGGTCCAGGAAGTGGATTTGAGTCTGGCTAGTCTCATATTGTAGGGAGATCCCTCTGTCATTTGAATTGAGCTTATGGAAAAACGCCTCTAGAGAAGGTAGAATGCCCTCCCACAGGAGAAGGACATCATCGATGTACCTTCTCCAGAGGCGTAGCTCTTTAGGGGGATTGACATCAATTTCTTCAATCTCCCAACGAGCCATGAAGAGGTTCGCTAGGCTGGGCGCGAACTTTGCCCCCATAGCCACACCGACTGTCTGTAAGAAAAAATCCCCCCCAAACCAAAAATAATTATGACTGGTAGCAAAAGTCAAAAGATTTAAAACAAATTCCCTCTGAATAGCGGGCAAAGAGTGATCCTGTTCCAAGTAAAATTTAACAGCTTCAAAGCCATGTTCATGGGATATGATAGTATAAAGGGAGGCTACGTCTGCAGTAGCTAGAATGCAACCCTCCCTCCAGTCGCATTCAGCTACAAGTTTGATAACTTGAGTAGTATCCCTAAGGTAGGCTGGCGTTTTAACCACAAGGGGTTGCAAAAAATTGTCAACATAACGGCCTATTCTTGATGTAACCGAATCTATGCCGCTAATGATAGGGCGACCGGGTGGCTTTATTAGGTTTTTATGGATTTTGGGTAGATAATACATTACTGGTACCCTTGGCGCTGAGGGCACCAGGTGTAATTTTTCTTTCTTACTCAAAATACCCATCTGAAATCCAGAATCAACCAATGATAAAAGTGCTTTCTTATATTTAAAAGTCGGGTTCGTCTTTAATTTGGTATAAGTTATACTGTCAGATAAAAGTCTGTTCATTTCATCTAGGTAGTCTGTTTTGTTCAGAACGACCACCCCACCCCCCTTATCAGCGGGGCGTATAATAATATCATTGCGTGCACAGATTTGTTTGATATTATGTTGGAGATCATAGTTATTGCTAGATCTTGGTATCTTGAGAGCTATCAAGTCCTTAATCACCATCTCTTTAAAGACTTGGACAGAGGGAGCTACAAATCCGGGAGGATTGAACAATGAGGCATTAGCCAGATTGGTATGTCTGATCTGGACGATGCTATCTACTGCCAGTCTACCATTAGATGTAAGATTAACCTCTTGGTTAGTATCAGAGATGGGATTAGTGGGATCCACACCCGTATTTTGATATACATTAGTGGAAACCACCTGACCCCTATTGCCAATCGGATTAAGTAAAAAGTGTCTCTTAATGTTCATTTTGCGAATGAACTTGTGGACATCTATAAAAGTCTTGAATTTGTTTAGTGCACGGGGGGGCGCAAACTTAAGTCCTCGACTAAGGACAGCTTGTTCCCCTTGGGAGAGTTGGGCTGAACTCAGGTTAAAGACACCAGTAATATCTAGTATTTTTTTTTCTTTGGACCTGACTCTCCTCCCCCCTCTAGTGCCTCTCTTTCTTCGAACCCCCTTTTTGGCCTGATGTTGCCCATGGGAAAAAAACGATTTTGTTCCATCCGGTCAGGCTCATAAGGGGATTCCTGCTGTTCATTCCTATGTTCCAAGTGACGATCATTAGGATGTCTCAAAATGGCAGGTGCTGAGCCATAATTTTCTTCCCGATAGAGTGGGGCAAACCTATTACGTAGGGGAATACCCCTATTACCAGGGGTACCCCTGTTTGGCCTCCCCCTATGGGGATTGACAAAATCCCTAGGATCTTCCCTGGGCCTTTGATGTTTATAAACATTTCTGTGTGGGGTCCTTAAACCGGGGGGGTCATTCCTATAGGGTGTCCCCTGTACTGGAAAATTATTCCCATAGGGAGTCCTCTGAGAATACAGCTCATGCCTCCCAGGGCCATTGCCATATTGATGAGGCAATCGTGAACCTCCAATTTGCCTATACTGGTTGTGGTTATTTTTCTTATTTCTATTGTTATGTTTCGATCTGGTGGAACCATAACCATCATAGTGATCCTGGGAGGGATATCCTCTAGACCCCCTCAAATTACCTTCATCACCTTGCCTCGAAGGTATCACAGTATTAGGCAAGGGAGGGGGGGTGGTTGTGTTGGTATAATAGGTAAGTCCACATCTACACCTTCCCTAGGTTCATCTGTTTTAATCTGCCACTTAAAGACAACCTGATTGGAATAGTCCGCTAGGTCACGGTTATATTTTTTCTTTTTCTTAGCCTTTTGTTCCACATCTTCTTTCTCAAGAAAGAGTCTCAACTGGTCAGATTTTTGTTTATACAGATCTTGATCTTTGAGAGGAGACAGTTTGTCTCTGACAGAGCAGATTTCATCATTGAGGGTTTTAAGTTTATCTAGTTTCTTCCCCACCAAAAACTGAAGGAAACGAATACCAATATCGTTAAAATAGACGAACCAACCCTCTAAATCTATCTCACCCTTTTGCGGGCTCACCTCCCATCTTAGGCTACGGGGTACCATTTTCTGCGCCACATACTGCTCAAGGTATGCTATATCCCAACTTGTATGTAGCTCTGAGACTAGAAGGTTCTTAAGTCTCAGAAAAAGGCCCCCTATTTCATCATTCTGCTCCCCTTTACCATTGAACACACCCTCAGTGTTAATATTGTGTTGAGATCTGAAATCAAAAATATCCATAACGATAATTCAGCAGCAACGTTGCAGTATCAGAAAATCACAAATAAAGTCAAAAAAACCCAGAGAAAGGGTTAACGCTGCGCTAAAGCAATAGAAAATGATATGTGAAATGTAAGAGCTGCCAGCACTAAAAGTCCAATACTAAACTCCAAACATCAAATAATAAAGAATGAGTGCAGCGCTAAAACTGAATGAGTTAATAAAAAATATGCTAAAGATCATAAATAAATAATTGGTCCACCACACAATATATTATAAAACCAACAGATCTCCTATAAAAGATAGAGACAAATGTCTCTGCATGTGTCATATGTGAGAAAAATTATAAAGCATAAATTATGTGATCCCAAAATAGCAAAAAAGAGTCCATAGGTGAAGTAGGTGGATGATCAAATTAAATTCCAAAAAAAGAATTTTTATATTCCTACTCATTGTATGTCCCTTATTTGAACTCACATAGGCTGCCAGAAGGCAATATGGTGGCGTGTGTTTGTTTCCATCTGCTTGGTCCCAGTTGCCAGTAGTCAATATGGCGCTGTGGGACTATTTAAACTATGAACGTGATGACTGCGTCACTTGGCCAATCCCCAGTCGACGTCCCTTAGTGACGAAACGCGTAGGGAGGAGCCAGTGACGCTGACGTCATTACGTTCTTTTCCGTGATTGATGGGACATACACAGCAGGCAGGCGAAGGCTCGTGGAGACGCCGCGATCGCGGTGCTTGGTCATACGCTGTCTCTCTTGATGGAAGTTTCTTGTAAGTGCAATCTTTTGGCATATTAAAGTTTTACAGCTTTACAATTTTACGCTATGGGAGCTTTTTCTTGATTTTTGTCTTTTGAGTTCTACACACCGGAATGATCGGCATAGGTTTGTGGGTGACCTGTTAATTTCCCAAACGCCTGGTGGGACCACTGTTATGGTGGTCATCCTGAGCTGGTAAGGAGCCTCATACCTCACTTGGGTGCAAGTCACTTTGGAAGCTGGAGTCACCTGTGTCACACTTTTTTTGGAATTTAATTTGATCATCCACCTACTTCACCTATGGACTCTTTTTTGCTATTTTGGGATCACATAATTTATGCTTTATAATTTTTCTCACATATGACACATGCAGAGACATTTGTCTCTATCTTTTATAGGAGATCTGTTGGTTTTATAATATATTGTGTGGTGGACCAATTATTTATTTATGATCTTTAGCATATTTTTTATTAACTCATTCAGTTTTAGCGCTGCACTCATTCTTTATTATATAATTTGGGGGTTAGTTTAGCAGCTTTTTTTTATCCCTTCCAAGCCTGCTGGCGAGAGCCATAGGCCATTCAGTTAATTATGCTTTAAAATACTTTCTTTTTTCTGCAAATTTTTACAAGGGAAGTTCAGGCCTGCAGGATTCGCCTTAAACCCATGGTAGCAGCGAACCCAAACCTCCCCCTAATCAGGGAGGAATATTAACAATTTGGACTTGGAATTTGTAAGGTGATTACTTCTGTTTCTCCCGAAGAACAGCATGCTGGCAAAATCTGTCATCTCATATTTATGGGTACTTTAAGGTTCTATGGCAACCTTTGGCAAAGTATTACTATGGGGCGCCAAGTCAAATCTTATGCTTATCCTCCCTTTAACTATTGTTACTAAAGCTAGCATCTGTGCTGTGTTAAAGCGTTCTCGCCACCCTGGTAGATTGGTTATTAGTGTGTTAGCTAAATAACAGTCTCTCAAAGCTTCCGTACCTCCTGCAGGGTGTAGCAGTACTTATAAACTGTCCTCCACATGATGCCATCATACTCAACCTTACAGTCACATGTAGCTACAGTAAGACTTGCAAATGGGCCTCACAAAGTTAGATTTATACAGGACACAAAAGAGCTGTCCAAGTAATGTGTTAACTTGTGTTAAATGCCCTACTTTGCCATCTCTTTTTTTCTTTCAATACTTTTATTGACATTTTAACAAGCTGAAAATGTTTTACCACTTTTGTAATGGTTGCTAGAGCTAATGTCCAATTAGCAATTATCACAAAAAGAGATTTTGAATGATACAATTACGTACAATTACAAGCATGGTGTGATATCTACGATTCTATATATTGTCCATTCTCTGCGTGAGTGAACAAGACAACAGAAACAGAGCAAGAAAAATCTTTTTGATAGCGGATCAACACTTACAATCGTTTGTATACAATAAATCAAAATAGTTTTAATTTTACTACATCAAGATTTACTAATGGTGACTATGAAGACCTACAGTAGCTAAAGGACTAGATACTATTCACTTAAAGCTAAAGTTTGGCTGAAGGGGTTGGGTGCCTTTACAAGCTGAGCAATCATCAATCCCCAAAAAGTTCTTATTAAGCCATCTCTACAATTTTTTGGGAATGCAGCTCAAGAAGGGAGGGGAGGAAGGAACCCTTTCAATATTAAAGTGGAGTTCCACCCACTTTTACAACTCTTCAGCATCCCTCACTAAACTGTGCACTGTAAACAAATTGGATATTTTTTTATTTTTTTTCTCAGCACCTACTGTATATCTGCTGTATTCATTTTTCACTTCTTCCTCCCTGGCCGCAGCCCATCGCACCATTTCCTGTTTGCAATGCCTTCTGGGAAGGGGCGGCAACTTCCTCTGAAACTGCCGTTGCTATGGAAACCTGACCTGCTGTAAGTTTATAAAATAACAAACTACTTCTATAAACTAACAAGACAGACCTTAGTTTACAGACTAACTTTACTAGAATACATTAAGCTTGTGTATTTTAGGGGTATTTTTATTTAAAAAGTATAATTTCGGCCGGAACACCACTTTAAGATGATTTTTTTAGAAACATTTAAGATAAAGAAATACTAGCTTCTCTGGATGCTTGACAATTGTTTCGATTGCAGCAGCTATTTGGACTTCCCATGCTGTCTGTTGAAGGGCTGGTGACTATAATTTTCATAAACTGTTAATGTTAAGGAGGTTTCAATAGCATTCATAGATAAACATGTAAAATGTTTTGAGAAAAAATATGCAACATATTTGAGAAGTTATCAAAAGATAATATGCTTACAATATGATGACAGTTTGCTCAGAACAACCTGTTGCACAGCAAATGTCAAATATTTCAATTTCTGTATAGGTGTGTATTTAAATACTTGGCAGATGTTAGTTGTTGGTTTTATATATAATATATACTGTATATATAAAATGTACAGGATTTTTGGGTGGTGAAGTGTATGTGTGGGAGGTTATGATGGCCCTGCTAAGGTATGAACGGAATTAAAAATGACAACCTGATTCCCAGGTAAAATTCCATGTCTCTCTAAATTACCCTAAATAATTCTAAATAATTATAAGAATAAACAAGAGGGCATGATTTAGTAAAGGGGTAGGGGCTGTTCACTTAGCAAAGTAAATGTTCACTTTGTTTGGGAGGAGTAGGTTCACAATGCAAGTGAACGTTAGCAAATAATTTGAACCTGTGTTTACTTGAAATACTCAATCATGTAAGGCAAATGAAAAAAAAAGTATTTTTGCAAGCACACGATTGGGTATTCAAAGTGAACATGGCTTCACCTTATTTACGAACATTTACTTGAACAGCCCCAACTACATTTATTTAAATAAACCATGGGTCTTGGGTTCATAGTCTGACAACTGATAAAATGTTTCCATAATTATAGTGTTAAAACAGACACCTGTTTCACTCATTTAGACCAGCAGTAAAAAAAATTATTAGCTACAACTTTGAAATATTTGCACAACTGTTAGAACATAGTTTCTAGTGAACAGTGGTGTGTGGGTCAGTTTTATGTTGGTCTTAAACAGAAATATTTCAGGAACCTTAAAATATGAGTAAGGTGTTGTTGTACTTTCTTTGACAGCAAAAGAGAAATATTAGATAGATTGTCAATGGGTGGAGTTGCCTAAATACCATTGATGTGCATTTTTGCTTTAATGCGGCTGCTTTTGCTTCTGTTGACAGTTGCTAATTTAATCACACTTCGAGAATGCTGAAAATATTTTGTAAAGTGACAATGTCCTCAAACTTATGTCCTTCTACACATAAATCAAGCTTTGTTTAAATTATAAAACAAAATGATTACAGCACATGAAGGAGTTAGAAGTGCATTAGTCAAGCTATATAGACAGACTTCATAGACCACATCTGCAATACATTTTAATGTACTGTGTTAAGCTGGCCATACGCGTTGCTTATTGTATAACCTCCTCTAGATTTATCAACAACTATGTAGGGCCAACCTTAATGATTATAAAACTTAATTGATTTATTTAGTATAGCTAGACATGAACGGTTCTAATCTCAGCTGATTCAGCAAAAATCAGTGTGCTCCCGCTGCCCCTCCACCGGGAGAACACAATGGCAGTGTGCGATGGATTCCCCTATCAACATTGACTGTGTTCATGGGTGAATAAAGCAATTTTCTTTACTGCAAGCAGTGGTTGCAGAAGAAGAAAGTCGCACCATCTACAGTATGGCCGGCTAAAGACATTGCACTATATTATTAATGGAAAAATCTAAAGAAGGTTGCACAGGGACTGTACTCTGTGTGGCTAGATTTATTTGTTGCTATGATAAGAATAGTAGAGATTATTGCTTAACCTCCCTGGCGGTATGATTATGTCAGATTTTTGCGTCTCAAAGCTGTAAAATTATTTTGCATAGAAATTTGGCGTTTTATATTGTAGGCCTGTAATTCTTAGCAATAACACACTTAAATCTGTCCACCAAGAGTCTAGTAGATATCCCGGTATGATGAAGTTTGAAACACAAAATCATAAATTATAATTTAATAAATAAATATAAATAATTATAAAAAATAATAATATAATAATAATAAAATTAATTTCACCACTATTCACTATCGCTCAATTCTCAAGTGTTCTAATTTACTATCACTGTTTTCTAGCTGGTCTAAAACTCCTTTTGACGTAAAGGGACACTTTTTGGTTGCTATGGACAATCTCAAGTTTCCAGGCAGACAGAACAGTATACTGTATATAATATAAAACTGCATGCAGGGCACTGGACAAGGCACTGGGGACAAAAGGGATGTGAAATAATTTCATACAGTAATGTAATCTGTAGGATTACAGTGTACTGTATGTATTATGATTATTCACTTTTTTGAATTTGCCGCCGGGCTCCGCCCCCGTGCGCCCCCGTGCGTCGCGACGCTCGCAGGGAACGGAGCCTGGCACAGAGAGACTATGGGCAGAGGACAGAGCCCACAGACACAGCGGGGGGACATCGCAGGATCCTGGGGACAAGGTAAGTATACCGCACCAGTGTGGCTCGGGGTTACCGCTAATGGTGCTGAAATTTAGCCCCGAGCCACACTCGGGAAAACTGCCAGGGAGGTTAATAGGTAAAAAGAGTCTCCAAGGCTTCTATATATTGATTATGTTAGCATTGTGCTGGTGAAAGCCAGTCATAGATAGTGCGATTTTCTTTCCTGAATCGCTTCATTCTCCAATCAACACACAGGCTATAGCTGTTGGCAATAATCGCATGAATAATCTGACAAGCTGGTTGTACCCAAGTTGATCAATCAGCCTGCCCATATATAGTTTGAATCTCAGCTGGTCCCTGCTGAACCGGTCATGAATCGAACTGTCAATGGCAGGTTTTAAGAGGGTAATTCCCTTCATTTTGTAGGGATTTCCTTTTATATCCTCTTGCACAGGAAGTAAAGACAAATCTCCCCAATAGGACAAAGAAAACAAAAACACAAACTGACATGGGGTTTAACTATACCCTACTCTATCCAAAGCTAAAGTTTTGGCTACACATACACCATAAAATAGCAATCCATTATATTTTTATGTGTTTTTTAAAATTGACACTGGTAATTGTTGCTACAATTTCTGTACTGGATTGCTTGGGACTTATTTGGTCCTCATAAAAAAAAATCCTAGTGTGGACACATCTGCAGTGGCAGCTATTGTATTTTTGACATCTGGCACCCACGGCTGTCATAATACCTGAACAGTACCTCCATCTGATTGGACTCAGGGCTCTTCAGCCATAAATTTTCTTATTAACTCCTTTGACAAAAGGCAAATTAAAAATCACATTTTTGTCAATCCAGATGGTGCCAAGAAGGCCCTACACAGGAACAAATTTTGTCAGTTTCAGAGGGAATTGGCTGGAATTTGATCCATATATGGCCAACATTATCTTCTGCAAATGCATCATACTTTATATGCAATGTAATTCTGTGCTTACCCAATAACATTCAGTTTAAAGTAGACCTGTACTCAGATAATGCTGTGATAACAGTTTTGCTAGAATTGATAAAAGATCACTTAATGGAGGAAATAGTTACTTTTACTGGACAAAATAGTGCTACAGGTTCCACTAGTGTTTTTCCTATAACCAAAAGCCAAGCTATTTGATCATATTTTGATCTCAAATGAAGGTGAGTATCCATGATTAGATTGGCCAATCCTCCTCTTGAACATTTGAGTATACAATAGGTCCACATGTTCACATTATTAGCTAACAACTGCTTATTCACTTGATCTGATGTCTTCATATTTATCTAAAACAATTCTGGTAATTTATACAGTTAAAAAAAGGCCAGCATACAAAGGCAGATCTGGCCAACACTTCTGCTTTTCAGCAGCCTGTGCCGCGCCATTCATCATGATGACCATGTCATATAATGGGGGTTCAGACAAGTTTCTTACAGCCATGCCATTTACATGATGATTTAAATAAACAATTATATGCGAGCCACGGGCACATGGCAAACTGAATGCCAGAACAGTTGTATTATCAATGCTACCCAAATAATAAGTAAATGCCTAATGATCAGAAAACTAGAGGGCAACTTAGAATCCATTTTTTTCCTTGTAATCGGTACATGGATGGAACCCTTCACTCTAGTATTTTCCATTATGGAATCATAAGAATGCCTTTTACATACATACTGTAGCGATCCAAAAAGCAAAGCCTTCCTAACCTTTAGGCTTATGAGTTAGATACTGGTCTGTTGCTATTTTTAGTTGGAGGCCAAGATGTATCTTCGGTTATAATGTTGTATAATATCTATTCGATAGCCATTTATTATTCATATTTTTTAAATTGCAAAATACATAATATATATTTTTATCAAATAAATATACATAGTATTTACATAAACTTTATTACAAATTCATAAGGTAACCAGGGGTCTTGAATGTGACTCACAAAGGCTAGACCCTCTGGCACAGATATATCTTCTTTAGACATGCATGCACATTAGTTGACATATACAGTTAACGCAAGTCACAGAGTCCTTTGTGCAACTGAACCGACCACTCCTTTCAAACAATGAAAGTACATTTTTGCTTTATGTGTGTCTCTGCTTTGCTCATCTTTCCTTTGACACTTGTTATCAGAACTATCTGTTTCAAAGCACTTCCAGTAGGCTTGGTAGTTAGCAACACCTATTCTGTCTCCATAACAATCAGATTTATCAGATCCAGTTTACTAAGCGGTGCATTTGCCATTCCTGTACCAGTACACATATAAGCAAAAAGCAAAACCTTTAAAGAAGCCCCTGAAAATGTTAACTGGCAGTCTAGTGCCTACAAGCTTCAGAAAATGTTTGTCCAATCCAGCCAATTACAGTATGATTGAGGGATCGTATAGGCTTGCACATACCTTTATGACCCTGGCCCTTGCTTCCTGGCTCAGCCTGCTTGGTGGAAGGAATGGATTTTCCGATTAATCTCCACTGTTTTCCCTAAGACAGGTTGACACCCACACACCTCCTTTTTAGGCACAAATGTTCTCCTAATACAAAATTGCATGTCTGTAGCAAAATCTTTTCATAGAACGAATAAACGGGGGCTAAGGCATGCATGCAAATCTGGATGACGTCTAATGTTTGTAGGCAACTTCTCTCTCAAACATTATTTTGTATGAGAAATACCATATTTTATTCAGTTAGGTACACTTGCAGGATTGCAGTGTGGGCATTAGCTCTTGGGGAGGGGGTAAGAACTGAAGTGAATGTTTCAATGTTCTTAAGTGCTTTGGAATACTTCTTGGCACTATATTTTATAAGTAAATAAGATAACCAAGAGCAGTTAAGATGTGCAAAGTTTAGTTATATGTACACAGATGCACAGATCAGTCCATTTAATGTTCCTTATCAGTTGTGGTTTGTACAGTCTGTAACAGATTTGGCTATCCATGATGATGGGCAAATTTGATAATTGCAAGTATTCAAGCCTTACATGGGCATTATAAAAGTTGTTATATGAGTATCATGTACACATAGTAATATGGCCATTATATCACTCACTGCACATTTCATACTGATGGTTGGCCATCCAATATATTAGAAGGTCTCAAAGCTTGCAATAAGCCGACACATGGGTTGATTATACACAAAAATAAAAGGAAAAAAGCAGCCATAAGAAGTCCAAACAGCTCTCCCTTAAAGGGCATACCTCATTCCGAATAAATGTAAAAACAAAAACTGTTGAGAATAAATGGGACTTACATATACAGTATAAGGTATACAAGCAATTTGCATCATTGGACCAGAGGATGTGATAGAGGACTGAGCTACCAGGGTGGGTCCTTATTTTATTGCTGCTCATTCAATGGCTTGTTTTAATCTTTGATGGAGAGGAATGTGAGATCTTAACTTATTGCATTGAAAAAAATAACCACTATTCACATGAGTATTTCTATGAAGAATATGAGCACTTACAAGAACTATATATATATATATCTATATATATATATATATAGATATATATATATATATATATATATATATATATATATATAGTAGCTATTGTTAAATTGATGTTTCCCATCTTCTATAAATTAAGTAATTCTGATCTGAATCCATGGTAGATACATCTTTGGCACCAGTTTTTCTATTGGCTACCAGGAAAGCTACTCTAGGCAATCCTAGATACTCACCCTGGCAGCTTCTGGGGTCCCCCTCATTTGCTCATTTGGGAGTGCATACATAGGGTTTACAGCTTTTAATTGAAAATATCCACATATGGCATCATAAATGAATACTCATTAATATTTCTTCTGAAGAAGTTGAATTGAGTCTGAAACATTTGATGTACATCAAAGCATAACAATGCCCTTGTTAGTACTACAGGAGATGTTGATGCCTCATATTGGGTTCTTAAAGTATGCTTTATATATAGCATATTTTTAGGTGTTGGGTGTAGGCCATTTACATACCTCATGAAGCCTGACTGGAAAACTCCTAGGATGTTCCTAAGGATGTTGCTAAGAGACACATAGCCGTCACTGTTCACCTTCACCATCACAGTAGTGAGCTCTCAGATGTTGAGCTCAGAGCTACTGCATTAAGGGAGAGAAAAAGCATGTGAAGGGGTTTGAATCAGAGAAAGAGACCACTCTTGTGATACTGGAGGCGAACAGAAATCACTAGGCAACCTTAGCAATGTTCTTAGCAACATCTCAGTTGTTTTCCAGTCAGGATTCATGAGATACATTAATGGCCAACACCTACAGTGCCTTGAAAAAGTATTCCTACCCTTTGAAATTTTCCACATTTTGTCATGTTACAACCAAAAACGTAATTGTATTTTATTGGAATTTTATGTGATAGACCAACACAAAGTGGCAAATAATTGTGAAGTGGAAGGAAAATGATAAATGGTTTTTATTTTTTTTTACAAATAAATATCTGAAAAGTGTGGCGTGCATTTGTAATCAGACCTCTTTACTCTGAAATCCTAACCAAAATCTAGTGGAACCAATAGCCTTCAGAAGTCACCTTATTAGTAAATAGAGTCCACCTGTGTGTAATTTAATCTCAGTATAAATACAGCTGTTCTGTGAAGCCCCCAGAGGTTTGTTAGAGAACCTTAATGAACAAACAGCACCATGAAGGCCAATGAACAGACCAGACAGGTCCGGGATAAAGTTGTGGAGAAGTTTAGAGCAGGGTTAGGTTCTATAAAAATATCCCAAGCTTTGAACATCTCACAGAGCACTGTTCAATCCATCATCCGAGTATGGCACAACTGCAAACATACCAAGACATGGCCATCCACCTAAACTGACAGGCCGGGCAAGGAGAGCAGTCATCAGAGAAGAAGCCAAGAGGCCCATAGTAACTCTGGAGGAGATGCAGAGATCCACAGCTCAGGTGGGAGAATCTGTCCACAGGACAACTATTAGTCGTGCACTCCACAAATCTGGCCTTTATGGAAGAGTGGGAAGAAGCAAGCCATAGTTAAAAGAAAGCAATAAGAAGTCTTGTTTACAAAAGTCCAGAAATTAAACGAGATGATGTGGGATCCTCCGCTCAAAGAGGGGCTTAAACCAGAGTGCTTGTTTCTCATTACCTCCAGGAAAAGAAGAGCCCCAGGTGCTGGCTAAATGCTGATGCAAGTAGAAGAGAACAAGAAGACCTGGACAGCCACACACCGGAATGGATAAATCCGTCTTTTTATTCAAAATACAGGATCATGGGGTACACAACACGACAGTGGGGTGGTACAAAAATAGCTGACGCATTTCGCACTTACACCAAGTGCTTACTCATAGCTTTTGTACCATCCCACAGTCATGTTGTGTACCCCATGATCCTGTATTTTGAATAAAAAGATGGATTTATTCATTCCGGTGTGCGGCTGTCCAGGTCTTCTTGTTCTCTTCTACTTAAGTCTTGTTTGCAGTTTGCGAGAAGCCATGTGGGGGACACAGCAAACATGTGGAAGAAGGTGCTCTGGTCAGATGAGACAAAAATTTTACTTTTTGGCCTAAAAGCAAAATGCTATGTGTGGCAGAAAACTAACACTGCACATCACCCTGAACACACCATCCCCACCGTGAAACATGGTGACGACAGCATCATGTTGTGGGGATGCTTCTTTTCAGCAGGGACAGGGAAGCTGGTCAGAGTTGATGGGAAGTTGGATGGAGCCAAATACAGAGCAATCTTAGAAAAAAACCTGTTAGAGTCTGAAAAAAAACATGAGACAGGGGTAGAGGTTCACCTTCCAGCAGGACAACGACCCTAAACCTACAGCCAGAGCTACAATGGAATGGCTTTGATCAAAGCATATTTATGTGTTAGAATGGCCCAGTCAAAGTCCAGATCTAAATCGATTTGAGAATCTGTGGCAAGACTTGAAAATTGTTGTTCACAGATGCTCTCCATCCAATCTGACAGAGCTTGAGCTATTTTGCAAAGAAGAATGGGCAAAAATTGCACTCTCTAGATTTGCAAAGCTGATAGAGACATACTTAAAAAGATTTCCAGTTGTAATTGCAGTGAAAGGTAGTTCTACAAAGTGTTGACTCAGGGGGGCTGAATACAAATGCATACATATTTATCTTCACATATTTATTTGTAAAAAATGTTGAAAACCATTTAGCATTTTCCTTCCTCTTCACAATTATGTACCACTTTGTGTTAGTCTATTTCATAAAATCCCAATAAAATACATTTACATTTTTATTTGTAACATGACAAAATGTGAAAAATGTCAAGGGGTATGAATACATTTTCAAGGCACTGTATAGCAGCTTATCTACATAGGCAGTTTTTTAGTAAAAAGTTTTTTAGCTCTGAGGAAACCAGCGGTGATTGGCTGGTGAAACGCGTCAGCACGTGACGTCAGCACGTCACCTCGGAGCCGCGAGTTCATGGTGGTTTTGAATGGATGATCGGGATTAACAGCTGACGGCCGGTTACCATCTCCTTTCTGAAGGCGCCAACAGAGCGGGACTTTCTTACCTGACGGAAAATGCAAATGCAGTCTGGTCTGACATCCACATCATCTGGGGTAGAGCGTGCGACTTCATGAGCTGTTGATCTACTCGGTGAGAGAAGTGTCACTCCACTATATAAGTTTACACAGTCTGTGTCGGTCTTGCTCCCCCTGCTGTTTTCTACAAACACCACTGCTTTGTTTGCATATCCTGAATTTCATTTTACCTTCAGTAGCCACTGCCGGCCAATACAACTGCTTTACCCACATTATGGGACCTGTTCCTGGACTGCCACTAGTCTCTATGTGATGCCAAAATATCCCCTTATCTTTTATTTTCATCCATTCATCCACCCATACTCCCATACAACCTAACCTTCACTATTTGGACTGATTTGAGGTCTCCTCTTACACGATATTGGCCAACTTAGTAGGAATTGCTGCTGTGATTGGTGTATGTATGGGGTATGCTTGGCCGCGGCTCCAGTGTTTTTAATGATAACGTTATCAATTTTAATTTGGTCATTTGACAATCTCCCTATATTGCCCATTTTTGTAATAATATTGTGTGGTGTTTTTGTAGTTTAATAAACATAGTGTTTTTTGGCAGATTGTGTTTGGATTTCTTACCTTCTTTGGGGGAATTCCTTTTCCTTGGTTTTTTGTAAGTTTTTTAGTAAAGGTGAAGTTTTCCTTTAAGGTTCAATAAACGAATGGTTGTCATAGACTGCTGTACTTTGTTCCACTTACACTAATATCTTTGAAAGGAACAGGCAGCTCCCACTCATCTTCCACCTTCCATTTCTTCATTCATACAGCTATCTCCCATGCCAGTGCCTTTTCTTTTGTGCTAAAAACATTATTCTTAGGTATGATCCTGCAACATCTGCTAGCTTATATATGGAACTTTAGCAAAGATATGCTCTCAGGTACCTCTGATGTTATCAGAAAGCAAGCATTGCTTTTATTTAGAGCAGCGTCAGTATCTGAACGAAGATTCTTGTTGGTCCTGGTGACTTTGTGCTGTGAATCTTGATTGTTAATATTGCTACTCTTGTTTCCTATAGTAGTCCATCACCTAGCATGACTTCTGCCTGTTTGTGAACTATGGTTAGCTGCTTGTCAGTTTGTTAGTTGTCACCAGTGAGACAAATCTAAGGTCTAAAGCCCCATACACAAGGGCCGAATGTCAGCAGACAACGGCCAGTCAAAGAAAAAGTGGCCGATATTATTCGGCCCATGTGTATGCCACCCTGTCTATCCAAGTGGCCAGCTTCTGTCTGACGAGCATGCTGGAAAACCAGCAGCCAACCAACTCCCAATCAGCGCTCTTAGCCAATAGCAAAGAGAGCTGATTGGAGTGTTCTGGCGCCCCCCCTCTTCAGGACACAACAGCTCAGCAGGGGAGATTGCTATACTAACTTTGCATAGTTAGTGCAGTGGCTCCGACAGGAGCCGCTGGGTTGAACAAAAAAAAAAACTCATAGCGCGTGCCAGGCTTTAGACCGACAACTGGAATGTAGTAAAATCCATATCTCCCTTTGTATGCCTGGTTAAGATTAGGTTAACCTAAAATTTCACTCCTCAGATGAGCACATTGGGGTTGATTTACTAAAGCTGGAGAGTGCAAAATCTGGTGCAGCTCTGCACAGAAACCAATCAACTTCTAGGTTTTATTGTCAAAGCTTAACTGAACAAGCTGGAGTTAGAAGCTTATGGGTTACTATGCTCAGATAAACCAGATTCTGTGTGCACTAGTTTTAGTAAATCCCCCCCATTGCTTTCACTGGTGCTTACAAGGGTCCACATAAGTCTGTGAAACCCTGTCTTGGTAACAGTGAGACCAACATGGTAGGAAGCATCTATATTACTATATGGATATTTAAATCGCATATTACCCCAAAATGTATTATTAAATGTGTGTGTGTTAGTGTCTATTTCCAAATTTGAAAATGTAGCCTGTTCTATTTTTATTTCATAGGGTGTGGAAAAATACCTGCCAGCTGTAATCTGTCCACACCAACACAGAAGAAGATTTGTTCTGGCATAATCAGTTTGCATTCCTTGGTTGGCTCCTAGGAGTTACAGGATGCTGTGCTGATGTGCAACATGCTTGTATCTCCCATAGTCTGTTTTGCAGCCACTTTATAGAATTTCACAATAAATTTGTTCTATTTTTAAATTTTATTACTTTATTACATTACATACAAAAGTTTTCGTATGCACATTTTGATCCTTCATATCTGTTGCAATGTTTTTTTTTATTAACGTTTTAAAATAGGATAACAATACAGAGGTAAACCTTGGATGGCAAATTCAAGTAATATCCTAGTAAGTAAATTCAAGTAATATGCAATAAGGGCACAGTAGTGAATGCAATAAACATGTATAGGTCGAACTCTACAATCATGTATTAACCAAAGATAGCCAAGTATACAAATGTGGAGCTTGTGTTCTGGATCAATTAATAAAGTCAAGTAGGCTGGAGCCAATCAACACAGAAAACTATAGTCGGCATGACTATCATAACACCATACGACCCATCATGATCACTTAGATATCATTGTACCATCAAAGGAGGAGAAGAAAAGAAAAGGAAAGAAGAAACAGAGAAAAGGAAGAACTACAACCCATCCAAGCGCCAGACCCAGCTGCCACAGTATAAGCTATTGAGAAGGGCATTGTATATAACTCATCCATGGGTTCCAGACTCTCCCAAAGAAGTGTCTCATAAAATGCTAACTATCTTTTCATTATTCATTATCCACATTAGTTTCCATTTTATCACCGCTAAATTTACTACTGGACTGTTCCAAGTGGTCGCAATGGCAACTTTAGCTGCTAAAAACATGAAGTATATCAAGGTCTGCATAATCTGGGCACCCCTTCAATAGGTTCATTAAGCAGCGCGACCCTGGGGTTTCTGACCTTAGGACACATCCACACCTATAGTACATGTTTCCCACCTGCCCACACCCCTGGAAAAAAGGATAAGGAGGAACCAGGGTACATTCATCCTTTATATCTATCATGTGATTTGATTCTCTTCAGATTCATTAGATGTACTAAGATGTGGACCTATTATCTCTTGTATGTTCTGACCTACAAATGGTAGTCCAGGATATTTTTAAAATGGCACATAGCGGGCTTAATTATAAGAATCTTTCAAAGAAGTGCATATTTTATCTGAAACTTGGCACTTAGGGTCACATCCTTGTGGACAAGGATAGCATTGAGCATCAATAGCACTGAGATTGGCAGGGCTGCCACCTTTGTTGCTTTGGGAGTGGCATGTCATCATGTGCTAATTTGATATGTACCAAATTATACTCTTCCAATTAATGATATGCTACTTCCTGGTGATTCATCCTTTACTTTTTACATGTTAAAATAAATTTTTGCACATTTTCCCACATATGCTTTGGATAGTTGTAAGGAAAATGTTTGTTGTTATCCAGAATTCAATGTAGCATACACAAAAGTGTTGCAGCTAATCACAAAAGAAGTAATTCTATGCAAAATGTTTATTGTATAACACTTGGCCCAAGAATGACATTAGAAATCATGGACTTTATTCAGTTGCTCTCAGCCAGAGTTTTTGGGGCTACCTTACGAAGTATAAGGGTAACCTCAGGGGCTGCATCCTATATGGCTGCATTCTTATTAAAACCACTCTGCCAGTGAGGTGTCCTTAACCGTGTGTAAGCTCTGGCACAGACCAACATGAAGCTTACACATGGATTTGAGTCAGTTCTCCCAGAATACAGCAGGGTAGTATGACAAAATTGAGCATCAATGAAAGTGCGGGGTTGGCATGTCAAGAGAATCTGTCACTTTGCCCTTATAGGTAAAGCGACAGATTCTCCTTACGTAGATAGATTTTTTTTATTTTTTGCATCATCCATTTCCTCTTAGCTGGCAAAAAAAATGATGCTTTTCATAACAGAGACCACATGTATTTATTGCAATCCAGCCTAAATAAACATCCTGAATCACTATCTTAAACAGCCATGATTTGTCAGCTGGTTCCAGTAGTAAAAAAAACTGTTTAATTAACCTCGCTTTAAATTTTCAATGCTTAGTGGAATTCATTTCATGAGAAATCACACGAAAAGCACATCAGTGACTCAGAGTCAGCACGGCCCATTATTTCTAATGGGGAATCACTTGCCAAGAAGTTACTCAATACTTTGCACTTCACTTTGAAATCCTACACTGCACTACATACAGTATACAGTAAGTACTTTACATAGCAGAGGACAACAAAGAAAATTCACTCGAAACGTTGATATGTTTAACCATCAAGTCATAAGAAAACAAACTAAAAAATGCTGCTGATAAAACTAACATCGGCTGTCCTTTTTACCGAAGACTGGTAAAATGAAAATGAAGCTGCACAAAATGCATTTTTAAGTAATGGCATATGTGGAATGTTGGCTGCTGAATAATTTATCGTACTTGTCTTAAATTATTTCAGGTAGACAACATTTATGTTCACTGTACAAGTGGTTAATTAAGGTCAACAGGAACATACTTACATGACACACACCATTTAAGGCTGCGCTGCAAAAAGAGCAGTTGGTGGTGTTTGTGATGGGTTTATTCTACATTAGCCATCTGTGTATTGTTGTACATGGATGTTTAATTATGTATTACAGTTTTCTTTAACATTAAGCTGTTGATTTGAAAGTTTACAGAAATGGAAGTATAGTAACAAATGTAGACAGGAGTGCGGGTACATTCAGTGAACCTGTCTTTACTTGAACATCAGTTAGGGCAGTGGTCATCAACCCTGTCCTCAGGGCCCACTAACAGGCCAGGTTTTATGTATTACCTTGGGGAGGTACAGACTAGAATACTGCAATCACTGAGCAGCAAATGATATCACCTGTGATGTGTTTCAGTTATCTTGCAAACCTGGCCTGTTAGTCGGCTCTGAGGACAGGGTTGATGACCACTGAGTTAGGGGATATTTACTGTATGTGATTGACAGATGTTATATTTTTTTGCAAAGTCTGTACTAACCTGAACTGTCATCTCCCGGTCCTAGAAATAAACCGAACAGCTCATTAAAATGTATCTCTAGCCAAAACTTTTTTTTAAAGTTTTGAATAGAGTAGAGGAAAGTCATAATCTTTGTTTTTATTGCTGTCTTTTTCACTGCTGGGGAGGCTCACTCTCCAATCTATTAGAGGAAATTTGGGATTTTTCAACCACAGTTCTTACATCTTTACAGAACGTCTAGACATGCAACTTCATAAGCATCACCAGCTGAGCGACTATATGGCACACAAATGCATACCTCCTAACTTTTTGAGAAGGGAATGAGGGACACCTATCAGCAAAAGTATGCAGGCATAGGACACACCCCTTGCCACGCCCCCTTAAGGGAGAATTGTACAAAAAACAAGATTGGTTAAACCCACACGTGCTTTTTTTTACCACTATTATTCCTTTATATTGGCTTTTGGAATTTACAAATGCAGCAATTTAGGAATCAGATGAAAGGTTTAGCACTGGGAAACACTTTTTTGTAGCTAAAAAGTGCATTTTATAGACATCTATATAGATCAGACCAAAATGAGGGACAAATGAGGAGGAATGAGGGACAGAGGGACATTGCCCCAAATCAGGGACAGTCCCTCGAAATCAGGGACAGTTGGGAGCTATGCACAAATGCGCACTAAACTATGTGTTGCAAACACACAACTCCAACAAATTCCAAAGACTCCTGAAAAAAAAATATAAGGCAGATACTCATTAGAAATGTGGTACAAGAGAAGTACACTTTTTGCCTGAATATCTAAATATGACTGAAATGCTTTCAAACCCTCATCAGTTTATAGCTTAACTTATTGAGCACGATAAAGAAAAATCCCAGTAAACTATTTATTAAAATTCTTATCCCAGAAAATTGCAGTTTACAATTTTTCAATGCTGCTGGTTCGTGTTCACTCAGTACTGCTTCCCTGAACATCCGGTGTTCACAGGAAAGAGTTAACAGTAGACAATGCAGTCTTTTGGCTTTGAGAAAGGGGGGGGGGGCAGGGACGTGCCTAGTTTTCCTAGGCTGTGGAGCTCTGTGTTTCTATTCTTTATTAGCTGTAGAAAGCTGTAGCTGTAGAGTGAGTTTTTCAGTGTTTTTGCAGTAAAGTTTTTTGTCTTTTTGTAGCTGTAGCGTTTTTTAGCTTTTTTTTAGCAAAACTCTACTCCCATAAAAGCTAATGGCTCAAAAACGCTGATAAACGTCAAATAGCCACTTTTTTTAGCATTTTTTGGCGTTTTTTAAGGTGTTTTCAGCTTTTTTCAGAGTTAGAGCGTTTTTACAGCTGAAAAACTCCTCTCAAAACCCACTGGGGTTTTTTTTTTTCAGCTAGAAAACGCCCCTGCCAAAAACTGCTTATAACAGGCTATGTGTGCATGGACACATAGGATAACATGCTGGGGAGTTTATTGACTGCAAAAAAAAACGTCTGAAGCCAAAAACAGCAGCTATAAAAATGTCCAGTGTTTATGAGGCCTTAAAGTGGTTCTAAAGACAGAAGGCTTTTTAATTTAATGCATTCTATGCATTAAGATAAAAAACCTTCTGTGTGCAGCAGCGCCCTCCATACTTACCTGAGCCCCATCTTGATCCAGCAATGTTGCATGACAGCCTTCGGCTGTCCAGGACTCTTCCTCCTGATTGGCTGAGACACAGCAGCGGGCGCCATTGGCTGCTGTTAATCAAAGTCAGTGAGCCAATGAGGAGAGAGAGGGGGCAGGGCCGACCCATGGCTCCGTGTCTGAATGGACACAGAGCAGCGGCTTGGCTTGGGTGCCCCCATAGCAAGCTGCTTGCTGTGGGGGCACTCAGCAGGCGGAAAGAGCCAGGAGTGCCAGCGAGCGACCCGGGAACAGGAGGATCTGGGCTGCCCTGTGCAAAACCACTGCACAGAGCAGGTAAGTATGACATGTTTGTCATTTTTAACCAAAAAAACCCAAAACTTTAGTATCACTTTGATGCACACAGTGTAGGGAGACATATAGGGAGCTATAGTTCTGCTTGCAAGGGTGGCTCCATGGCTCCCACCAACATAGCAGTAGGATTCCCAAAAACATATAGGCCAAATGATAGTTCCAAAGAAAATAATACAATTAATGAATAGGGGATATCTTTTTAAACTTTGTGTATGTAAAAATTGTTTTAATGTTAAACATTTGTGTAATAAAGATATGTATATTTTACACTTTTGAATGGTAAAGTTTATGGGGTACCAATAAAATCAATTTTTTTCCACATTTCTTTATATTTAGTACTTTACAGGAATGTACCCCTACTTTTTCTCTCATTAGGTATTGGCCCAATACATTGTTTAATGTTCAGCTGCTTATTAACAAAACTCAGGGTTTAATATCACTTTAAGAAACCTGGCTTATTGAAACAGGGTCAATTCAAATTCTCCAATCAGCTTAGAGTAACAAGTCAATAAGGACCTTATGCGTGTAGCGTTAACCCCGTGAAGGCCGCTTGCTGAATCTATACCCCACCGGTTGCCCTGACCATGCAAGTCCTTCGACACCTCTGACACCCTGGGTTCAAACATTTTTAGTGATAATCAAAGAGGTAAAGGCACACACACAATTTAAGTGAAAAAGTTGAATTTTGTTTACTGAAAGTTTATAAGAATATAGTCCCAGTGGTATAAACTTACCCCCTATTAAGTTTCACAGGAGCAAAAATAGCAATGATTTAAACAGTTACACAGACGCAATAACTGATTGTGGAATATAAAGACTTTTCGAGCGAAAACTATTCAGCGGAAACCTATGTAAACAGGCAGGAGGAGGGCAGAGGGGTAACCGCTCTTGTGTCAAGCAACATGTAGTACTGCAGTGTGGGATGTGTCAGGCACTGCAAGATAGCTGCTCGGAGGTATCCAGGACCAGCGGGGAGCACAAGCCGGCATTGAGGTTCGTTCGTAAGTAGGAGTCGTTCGTAACTCGGGTGTTCGTAACTTGGGGACTGCCTGTCTCTTAGTGGGGAAGAAGCCTTTGGTTTTCACCGAGCTCTTTAATTGAGTAAATGAGATATCCTGGTTATTGGGAGAAGGTGAAATAGCCTGGTTAACTGGCGATGTGTAGCAAAGGGTATTTATAGTGTCCTGTTGAAGAGGAACAAACAGTGATGTCTGCATACAGTGTCTCTGCAGTAAAAGAATAGGCAGCCTAGGTCTGAGGAAGGGGGTGCGCCCCCGAAATGCGTCAGTTACACACCCCTTGATGTTAGCGACATACGCGTGTCTTATGGCTATTTTATAGTTGCTATTTTGGGAGTATCCATTTTTTATCAATTTTTTTATTGAATAAATGTCTATCGGTAATGCACTAGGCATCTGTTCCTTCTTGTTTGTTTGTTTTTAAAAAATGGGCAAGTGCCCACTCACCAGTCCCAACGACTCTTGGTAATGGAAGTGGCGTAGGCCTTAGGGATAGACCTTGGTGGGTACAGCGGTCAAGTGACACATCATGCTTCAGCCTGGCATGATCTGGCTTGAACATGTGAAGAGCAGCCTCCAGGCTGCCATTGGACGGTCAGAGGTAGCTGGCAATGGATGCTCCTGCAACACAGAGTCACTTGCTAGCAGCTTCCAGGCTGGGGTCCCAAGAGAGAGATCACGCCCACACACAGGCCTTTTATCACCTCTCCCAGCATCCTGTTCTTCTTCTCCAGCCGGCTGGTATTGGTAGTTCAAAACGGTCCAGCTGAGTGAAAATGTTGACACCATGGACTACACGTCCCAAGATGCTTTGCTTTGCTCCTGGAACTCAGTCACTCTATATTCAGGATATGACAACACAGAGTGCAGCTGAACACTAGAAGAAAACAGCTCCACAGCAGCGATGCTGCACAATGTCTCCTGGCTACATGCATAAACTTTCTGATGGACACATGGAATGCCAGTCATCTTAGTCCGGACTTTTTAGAAGTTTCATTGGATGAAGACATTTTTCTATTCCTACTGATAACAATAAAACTGTTCAAAGTATCAGAAGGCCTCCTGTGTGGATCAAGGATTATGTAATGTAATTAAAATGCATAGTACAGTTTTGTGATATCATTCTTTACATTGTTGTCTTTGTTTTTCAATATTGACACAAAAGACAAGTGGCCTTCATACCTCTGCCCTATGGATGTCACTATTTACAGTTGTTACATGTAATACTTTCTGTACTCTGTACAAGTTCGTTCCAGCTCCTGCTCCTGTTTTATATATGCCTGAACATTAAAGCACTCTATTACTACTCTGTCTCTCACATGTCCTGGTGACCAAAGCAGCAAGTGATAGGAATCCCGTAACCTTACCGTTATCACTAGAACAAAAGGTGAGGCGAAATTTTCCAACAGGGACCTCTCACCAGTTCTGGTGACCTCTGTCCAACAGAGGTTTCCCTTCACTTTGGAAAGGCTTCCTCTCAGATCATGGTGAGTGTCCAGGACAGGAAGAAAAGGCAAACACACACAGATAGCAAAAAAAAAGAAAAAAAAAAATCTAGACAGGGGATTAGATCATCCTATGTGCTATCCAAAGCTAAAAAAAAGAAAATCTAAAAAAAAGTGACTAGTGATATATATTTACTAATTATGCCCCCAACACCATCCTGCTATTGTCTCCATTCCTAAAGAATCTTTTTCTCGAATGTAAGAATTTCCAATAGTGTATGTTGTTTTCATGTGGTCCATTTATTCCAAAATTGAATGTTAAAAGCAAACAAAATCTTGAAGTATCTTGGAACGACATGTGCTGAGAAATTTTTGTACAAATTATTAGTTAAAATTCTACTGGTGTATACCCAGCTTTACTAAGGTTGAACCTAAGGTTCATTTAGAAATGTGCATTATTGTTTGTAAAAAAATGATTAAAGACTATTAAATGTAAAAAAAAAAAAAAACTTGCAAAAAGTATTCAGGTAGGCAAATCAGTCAAATGCCGCGTACAGACGATCTGACATTCCAACAACAAAACCGTGGATTTTTTTTCCTTCAGATGTTGGCACAAACTTGTCTTGCATACACACGGTCACACAAATGTTGTCGGAAATTCGGAACGTCAAGAACGTGGTGAAGTACAACACGTACGACGGCACTAGAAAAAGGAAGTTCAATAGCCAGTGCGGCTTTTCTGCTTGATTCCGAGCATGCGTGGAATTTTGTGCGTCGGAATTGTGTACACACGATCGTAATTTTCGACAATGGATTTTGTTGTCGGAAAATTTGAGATCCAGCTCTCAAATTTTTGTTCTCGGAAATTCCGACAGAAAATGTCCCATGGAGCCTACACACGGTCGGAATTTCCGACAACAAGCTCACATCGAATATTTGTTGTCGGAAATTCCAATCGTTTGTACGCGGCAAAAGAGTTATCGTCAAGTGAATTGATGTGTACTGATACTGAGAAGTTTGATCTGGGCTTCTAGGCGTTCTTGAATTTTGGTCACGAAAGGGTTAAAACTTAAAAGGTTCCCCAGACTTGAATAAAACTCAATAACTTATTTCCAAAAACTGCATCTGGTTTGCATAATTTTCTAAACAGCGAAGCCTGAAAGACCAGATGGACTTGTGCACAATTTGTCCTAATAACTTTGCCCTGTATCCATATCCAAGATACTGACTGTCTGGCAAGTTATAGTGGCTGCTATACGAAGCTACAACAAAGAAATGGATTTTCAAATACATAAGGCTGCTTTCCCACTGGGGTGGGCATGCGTTGACGGTAAAAACGCTGCTACTTTTAGCAGCGCTTTACCGTCATTTTAGCGGCGCTATTCGGCCGCTAGCGGGATGCTTTTAACCCCCACCAGTGGCTGAATAAAGAGTTAAATGCGCCCATGCAGCGCTGCTGCCAAAGCACTTTGGAGGTGCTTCGGTAGCGGTGCCCATTCATTTCAATGGACAGGGGCGGTGGAGGAGTGGTGTATACACTTTCTTTAACGTCCTGCCAGCGCATCACCCCAGTGTGAAAGCACTCGGGCTTTCACACTGGGACTGCAGGGGAGGTGTTTTTCAGGTGCTTTACAGGCGCTATATTTAGCCCGAAAGCGCCTAAAAAACACTTCAGTGTGAAAGAGGTCTAACTGAAGTCTCCTTCTTCCTCCCTCACAGAATGGTGGTCTGCCTCTACTGTGAACGATAGCCGGGTCCTGGTGACCATCGCAGCCGCTGGACCCACTGGTTGGCTCCTGCTGTGTCCAATCACAGCAGGAGTGGGGCTCCGGCACCATGCATGCGCGTGCCCCAGAGCCGATCAGAGGAATCACGTACAGGTACGTGATTTTGTGCTTAAGGGCCGCCCTGCCACAGTATATGTACCTGGGGCAGTCCTTATGCGGTTAATGGAAAATAATAGTGTTTTTGTATATGTTTTCTTAACTTATTTATTATGCTCAAAACTGAAAAAATTAAACATGTAAAAAATTTTTTTTTCATTTTTTGTCTGTAAATTAACCACTTCAATACTGGGCACTTTTACCCCCTTCTTGGCAGGCAAATTTTCTGCACTGTCACACTTTGAGTGACAATTGCGAGGTCATGCAACATTGTACCCAAACATGATTTTTATCTTTTTGTTCACACAAAAAGAGCTTTCTTTTGGTGGTATTTTCTAACCACTGGGTTTTTCATTTTTTGCTAAATCAACAACAAAAAAAAAGCTTATCTTTGTTTCTGTTTTACAGTTTTGCAAATAAATAATTGTTCTTCATAAATTTAGGCCAAAATGTATTCTGCTACATTTCTTTGGTGAAAATAACCTAAATCTTTGTATATTATTTAGCCTGTAGGAAAGTTATAGAGTACACAAACTATGGTATATATCTGCAAATCGATCAATCCTGATGTACTGATGGCCCAAAAAATGTCAGGACAGTACAGATATCCCCCAAATGACCCCCTTTTGGAAAGTAGACAGCCCAAAGTATTTAGTAAGAGGCATGGAGAGTTTTTTTACGTCATTTTTTGTGATGATTTTGAAGTAATGTAAAAAAAAAAAAACTTTTTTTTTTTTTTTGCATTCTGTCACCAGTGTGATACAGTGTCATCATATAACTGGTGTGGCGGTGATCAAGGACACTGACTGTGAAAAAATAAATTGGATGATTTTTCTTCAATTCTTTTAAAAAAAATGTATTACATTTTTTTTCTTTTTGCGATTTTTTTTAACACACTGGGGTTCATTTACTAAAGCTAGAAAGAGCAAAATGAGTCACAATTCTGCAGAGAATGTCAGCCCCTGTCAGCACTATCTGTGTTGATGGGGAAAGCTGTGGTTGAAGGAAAGAAATATGCACCATGTATGGCCTGCCTTACTCTCTTACACCTTCCAGCTATTGACAAATGACGGTTATAGAGGGGGAAAATATAGTTGTGAAAGGTCTGCATTTTGAGAACAATTGTGTTTGATTTGTAAAAAGAGCAAAAAAGAGTACAACAAGCATTTATGGTAAGTTTCCACAACTGTTTGCATACACACACATATACTGTGTATACATTTTTATATATATATATATATATATATATATATATATATATATATATATATATATATATATGTATATGTATATACAATTGTAAAGCTACTTTACTCGCTGTCAAACCCAGAAGGATATGAGTGATTTTTTTTTTCTTTCAGTAATAGCTACCTTGTTGTATCTATATCCTTTTATGAACACAGTAACAGGTGGTAGCATGCACCATCATATTCCACATGATTTAAGAAACGCACTACACAAGGAAGCGAACAGTCTATGTCAAGGTGAGTGACCTCTGAGTAGGTCAAGCAGCAATGGTATGAAAATAAGAGACTGATGGCATGGAAAGAAAAAGAAAGCTGTCAAAGTGTCACTAGCAATACTTGATATGTTGATGGATCCTTGCAGAAAATACCTGTACTGTGTTTAAAATATTTTAGTATTGCTTTGAAGTTGTGTTTGGTTTTGTTACCTTAACAAATAATTATATGACATGCATTATCATTATTTTTGTTGCTATTATTATTATTTTTATCATTTGGCGTTGTTATGATTATTAATTATTATCTTTATCATCGTATTTTCAGTTTGTTTCAAAAAATATGCAAGTTATATTTAAATAAAGTAAAAACCAACACGGTGAGGTTGATTCATTAAAGCATATGCGCACACACCAGCACATCAATCTTAAACAAACAAGCTCCTAGAATTTACCATGCACCTACAATATGCGCAAACGAGCGAGCAGGCACAGGCTCAAGCATATACATGTAGAATATACTAGCAAGTTTGGTTTACTTTGAAATGTTGACCATACCGAATGTAAGCCAGAAAATCCAAGGCATGCCTGAAATAAGAATTTCATTTTTCGTACAGTATTTAGAATCTAACCACTATTACCATTTTTAATTGTGCATACTATATAAGAAGGCAAATTTATTTACTGGACATGGCTGTTGTTAAAACCTTGATTGATAAAAGGCCAGCCTCAGTGAAGGGCGGTTGTTTTACTGCACATGCATATATCTTTGTGCGCTGAATTCAGTAGTTAGCCAGATTCCATACAGCGATGCTTGGAATAGATATTCTAATAATACATACCCATACATATGATGTCAGCATGGGACTTTTTGACATCATGTTTAACTTGGCACATGGGCATTTCATTGTTTGGTGCATGGGTCACTTATTTTTTTTTTATTTCAATTATTGGATAACTCCATTTCTGTGGGAACAAAATAGCAAATAACAAAACAACATAGCATGTACAATTGCATCACAAGTCATATTGTAATTGAATGTTATTTAAAAATTACCTTTTCTTTTCAATCTACAGCCACTGTAATTTTCTGTAAAATGCAATATGGCAACCTGGAGGCGCTCTGGACATAGATGGTGTACAGAACACCCCCCAGAAATGTAATTTCCTGCTTGTGTGATTGGCTTACTGATTTTCCCAGAAGTCTACAATTTTACATTTTGCCCTTCCAAATTATCTTGTCACTACGTTGGAAAACAAACGCAGATTTGACCCCACTAATGATTAGAAAATAGAACAAGCGTTGTTAAAGTGAAAAATTCCAAACAAAATGTTATTAGTTTAGGGTTAGCTAAAAATGACACTTACTAATATCCTTTTCCTGCAAAAAATATCCATACACATCCACTACTTAATTTTAACCTGTAATTTATTTTTCATTTAAATGCAACTGACTGTGTTCTTTTACCTCCTTATAACATCCTCTGGGAGCTCTCCTTTTCCTCCTCACTTACATTTATTTAGAACTAGCAGTGCATGTTAGTTGCGGTCATGTACACTGCTCTATGCACATTACAAACCCATAGTCCATAATCTATCTCAGGAGCGTGCAAGAGGGTGGCTATGGTCCTCCAGTGACCATGGAGAACAAACAAGGCTATCCTCTAATAAGAAGTTGGATCATGACAGAAAAAAAAATGTACACATTTTGAATAGGCAGAGAGCAGAAGCAGGTACTGCAGGTACAGCAGGTAGTTAAAGCAGAACTAAACACATCGATTTAACTCAGGGTTTCTCAACCAGGGTTCCATGGAGATCTAGGGTTCCTCCAGAGGTTGCTAGGGGTTCCTTGAGCAATGAGCAATTTCTGCCTTTCAGATAAGTTCCCAATGACACCATTGATCTTTTTAGCTATATGTAAGGAGCTCATTCTTCCCAATGTCCACAAGTAGCATTCTTCCTACTGACCATCACACTAATGTACCATGATTTGTAGATATAGTCATTTTTAGCAGGGGTTCCCTGAGACCAGAAAGGGTTCCTCTGTGCTGAAAAGGTTGAGAAAGGCTGATTTAACTGTTTCCCAAATAGTTAAAGTGGAACTTCAGCCTAAAGGGTAAGTTCTGCTCTTCCTCCTTCTCCCTCCTCCTCCTTTATATTTACCATTTTTTTGGGTAGTGGGGAGCAGATACCTTATTTTAACAGGTAACTGCTCCTCCACTTCCAGCCGGAGAGCCACGGCAATCTGAGTGGAAGTTCCGCACCCCTCCTTCCCTTTACATCACAGGTTCCAGAAGACTGTGGGACCATTCACAAAGAGCAGCACGGCTTGCACATGCGCAGTTGGAAACCATCTGTGAAGCCACAAGGCTTCACTGCCGGTTTCCCTTAGTCAAGATGCCGGTGCCTGGACACGAAGCCGATTAAAAAATCGGCTCAGGTGAGGACAGACATGGATCCAGGGGCAGGTAAAACCCCATACACACTATCAGATTTTCTGCTGATTTTTGTCTTCAGATTTACCAAAACCATATAATATGAGGTCAAACCTTAGGAGTTTCAACTTGTATGCAATCAGGCAGGCCCTTGCACTACATGGTTTTGGTAAATCTGAAGACAAAAATCAGCAGAAAATCTGATAGTGTGTATGGGGCTTTAGTGTCCTCATATTAAAAGTCAGCAGCTTCCATATTTGTGGCTGCTGACTTTGATTTTTTTTGACTGTAGCTCCTCTTTGAATTCAAGGCATGCCATAAATGATAACTGTCATGTTTTCTTTTGCTCTGAATTGAACTGTGAAGTCATTGAATGGCTGGTGTCATAATTATAACTGATCACATGTGCAACATCATGCCAACTTCATATCAAACAGAAACTAAGATGGCAGCTTCCTTTGCTGTAAAGTATGGAAGGGTGTAGTTCCACTTTAATGCCCCATACACACGATCAGAAATTCCGTCAGAAAAGCTTGGATGGTTTTTCCGACGGAATTCCGCTCAAGCTTGCCTTGCATACACACGGTCACACAAAAGTTCTCTGAACTTTCGGCCGTCAAGAACGGTGTGACGTACAACACTACCATGAGCCGAGAAAATTAAGTTCAATGCTTCCGAGCATGCGTCGAATTGTTTCCGAGCATGCGTGATTTTTTTGCACGTCCGAATTGCATACAGATGAACTCATTTTCGGATAGGAACTTTCTCCAACCGAAAAATAAAGAACCTGCTCTCAATCTTTTGCTGGCTGGAATTCTGCCAGCAAAAGTCCGATGGAACATACAAACGGTCGGAATTTCTGACCAAAAGCTCACATCCGACTTTTGCTAGCGGAATTTCTGATCGTTTGTACGGGGCAAAAGAATACATATTTGAATAGAATATAAATTTTTTTAACCTGAGTTTAGTGTCACTTCCTCCCTTCTGTTTTTCAGAGTCAGTGAGTAATAGCCATAAAAGTATTAACTGCGCCATATCCTGGCTAGCAGATCATACTAGCAATTGTAGTACTTTATAGTTGCTGGTCCACAAATGATCTAATTTTTACATAATCCTATTTTAACAGTGGTTTAAAAAATAGAGAAGAAAGTAATCATCTGTTTCCCTAGAATAATATGCATCTTACCACCTATCCATGTTATATTGAATAAAGCCTCAAGTGTACATGATTGCAGCTGGTACACAAGTACAGGCAGTAATGTTATCAGCATTTGTTGAGTGCGTCTTGTAACAGTTGACTGTATTTGATGTTCTGTGCCAGTGCACTCTAATGAAGTGAAACTTGGGATTTCCTCATGAACTGTGATAAGTAACTCCGAATTGTGAAGCAGAAACTCTAGAAAGCTTTGTAACAGCAGGGGTGATTTATTGAAGCCAGTAAGTTTTTCACTAGACCAGCAAACCTGCATTTACTTCAAAGATACAATCAGGATAAGGGGAAATTTAAAGATACAGAAATTTCCTCTTAATCTGACGCAGGTACTGGGCTGGAAAAAGTGGATGCCATTTAGTTGGAAATCCCCAGGATTGGAGTAAATCAATAATAAGCTGTTTCTGTAGATCTTTATCCCTAGCTGTTATAGATTCAATAGGCAGGTCCTTTGGCTAAGACTGCTGTGTGCAAGCTGATATTTATTACAACTCAAATATCAATAGTAACTGGGATAGTTAGGGTTTTTAAGGGAAGTGAAAATGCTATATAGTAAAGAAAAATCCTATTACAGATCTTTTAATATGTTTGGATTTTGTTGCCAAATTTCCCGTTTTTGAGAGAATTCATTACGTAACAAAAGTTTACTGAATGCTCTCTGTTCTTGGAAGTTAGATGTCAGATTGCGGTGCATTGGTTTAATGCAACCAAACCGATAATTTTACATCCAGCCACAAAATTCACAGAGATTGATTAGACTTCCTTTTCACAAAAATGAATTGGCCCTATCTGGGTAAAGCAGTACACTTCTAAGTATGTATATATGATTCATGTTTAGTTGTACTACAGCCATAATGTTGTTTCATTACATAAATATGCCATTGTGCCTTTGGAGTTTGATTAAACTTCTTTTTTTTCTGCTGTGATTCTATATGTTCCGAGAGCAGCTGCTGTGGTGGGTCTTCCTAAGCTGATTGATGTGAGATTAGTATGTTTGTTATTTACTTTTGGCATTTCTTGTGGTTAGAATATTGTTTTTTTTTTCTTTTACTATTTAGCAAATCTATGTAAGAGATTTCATTTGAAAATCACGAAGCCACAAACTTCTCCCTCTCCCCCCCACCCCTTCATTTTTTTTTTCTCTTCTCCCTTTATTCTCCTTTCCCCGTTTCCCCCCCTCTCATTCACGTGTAATAGACCCAACCCTCTTTTTCTTCTCCTCTTTATTTTATTTGTTTTCTTTCCGTGACTTTTACTTATCTCGAATAGGATAGCAACGAATGACGTCAAGGGACTAATAAAGGAAGATATTCCAAATACAGTATATATTATCTTCCAATTATCTTGGTATATGATGAACGTTGTAATTAAATGAACCCTCCAGAACTATTACTTTGAAGAGGAGCTTTTTAGCTGTTTAAATGCTGAAAAACACAGTAAAACGTGGCAAAACGCAACTATCCAGTGTTATGAGCGTTTCTGAGCCTCAAGCTTTTGTGGGAGTAAAGTTTTGCGGCAAAGCGCTAATAAAAAAATGCTGCAAAACTCACATTTTTTTAACGTGCCATTCAGCTAATGCTACTGGCATTTTTATAACGTCCAGTGTGCATGAGGCCTTAGGGCCAGTTCACACCAGATGCAGTTCCGTGCAGTTTTTCTGTACAAAAGTGTTTTCCATGTATTCCAATGGCTCTAGTTCACACCATGCAGTCAGTTTCCGGTCAGTTTCCAGCCGGTTTCTGCACCAGAAACTGACCCAAAACTGACTGAATGGTGTAAACTAGAGCCATTGGAATACATGGAAAACACTGTGCATGCATTTTTACAGCCAGTTCACACCACATGCAGTCCATTGCATTTTTTTCTGCATCAAAAACGCATGGAAAGTAGGTTATATGGTTTTTAATAGAATAGTTCACACCGGTGCTTGCAGTTTAAGTGGGTTCCAGTTCCAGAAAAAAAAGTAGAAACATTTTCCTGCACTGGACTGTACTGGAGCACTGTAAAAAGCATCAAAAACGCACTGGAATGCACCAGAACACACCTAAACACACTGGAAATCTCACCTAATAGTGTCCTTATTTAGGGCCAGTTCACACCATAGAAATGCAGTCTGGATGCGCTCCAGATGCTTTTTTGCATGCATGTTTTTAATGCGTTCCAGTGCATTTTTGATGCGTTTTTGGTGCATTTTGATGCAGTCCAGTGCATTTTTCCCCCTTATATACGAACATGGGTGTTCCAGTGTGTTTTTGATGCGTTTAGGTGCCTTCCAATGCGTTCCTGTGAGTTTTTGATGCTTTCTACAGTGTTCCAGTACAGTCCAGTGCAGGAAAAATGCAGAATGTTCTACTTTTTTTCTGGAACGCACTGGAACTGCAAGCACTGGTGTGAACTATGAGGTTATATGGTTTTCAATGGCATACTGCATTTTTCCTGCACTGGACTGTACTGGAACGCGGTAAAAAGCATCAAAAACTCACGGGAACGCACCGGAATGCACCTAAATGCACCAAAAACGCACTGGAACACCCATGTCTTCCTGTTTTAAGGTTAAAGAAAAAAAAGGGGGGAAAAATGCACTGGACTGCATCAAAAACGCACCAAAAACGCATCAAAAATGCACTGGAACGCATCAAAAATGCGAATGTAAAAAAGCATCTGGAGCACATCTGGACTGCGTTTCTATGGCGTGAACTGGCCCTAACCTACTTTCTATGCGTTTTTGGTGCAGAAAAAAAACACACTGGACTGCATGTGGTGTGAACTGGCCCTTAAGGTTAAGAAAAAAGAGGGGGGAAAAATGCACTGGACTGCATCAAAAACGCACTGGAACGGATCAAAAACGCACATGCAGAAAAGCATCTGAAACGCATCTGAACTGCGTTTCTATGGTGTGAACTGGCCCTTAGTGCAGAAGAAAAGCGCACAGAACTATATCTGGTGTGAGCTGGCCCTTAAGGTGTACATCCATTAAATGGAAATAAAATGCGATAATGATTATCACAACTTATCTTCTCTGTGGAGCAGTTTATGAAGCTGCATTGAGAAGCAGTCAGAAGCGGCCATGCATATTAATATCAATGGTCAGTTTAATAACGTGCAATAAAAACTTCTGACTGGCCATTGATGTCAAATATCCCCTGTCCTGCTTCATTACCAAAGAGGTGAAGGGAGAGAAGAAAGAAACTGCTGCCCTGCTGCCCTGCTGCCCTGTGACGTAGAAGTAGACCCAGTACAATACTATATATATATATATATATATATATATATATATATATATATATATATACACATACATACTGCACTAGCCACATGCTTAATAATTAAGCTTGAGTAGCAGGTGAAATGCGTCGGCAGATGTGGGAGGAGTCTCTCTGTCAGCACCATAAAAATAAAGTTTCCATTTACAAGGGATACTCAGTGTGCAGCTTCATGATTTTTGTACGTAAACAGTGTGGGAAAGTGATAGGATCTAGAGGTTGTCATCACCCACAACTGAAGGGAAAGAAGCACAGGATCTGAGCAGTTTTAAAAGCATGTCAGTGGCAGCATGTAAGAGTTTAATAAAACATTTTTGTCTGATTTAGGATACGCTCTTTTTTTATGATACCAAATGTCACTGTCATTGTCACTGTGCAATAAATACATACATACACACACAATACATGACCTTTTAGTGTAATGTGATTGCCATAATAATGAGATCCCTCCACTTTAATTGTATTAGGGAGACCTGTCCAAGTACAACATATAAAGTTCCAGCCCTCCCTCTTTCTGCCCAAATTTTAAAAATGTGGCTAACGTTTCCCTTTAAGGACCTGCACAGAGCTGATTTGCTTAGGATGTATATTCCATGTATATGTGACTTGGGATCCTTATTTATCACAGAGTCATACCTTGATGGACTTCAAGGAGCTGCTTCATGACCTTGGATGTGAAATCTTACATATAAAAGTCAACATTTACTGGCCAAGCCTCTAATATAACAGAGACATAAACATTTTAAGCAAATATACTTAAAAGCTACCCCTACATATTAAAACCCAGCCTTTCCATACAATTCTGAGCATAAGAGCATTTGATATTGATGGTTAAATTCACTATAAATAAACAATCAAAGTTTGTTATGTAAGGCCACTTTGTCTGTTTTCTAAAAATGTTTGCTTATTCAATAAAGCAACACAAGCAGCAATGATGATGTGTTGTAGCCAACGTCAACCAATCCTACTGCAGTTGTTTTAATAGATTGGTTACTATGAATTATTGCATTTTGCTTATAACAGCTGTTCTTTGGGTTCTGTTGGTGTTCTGTGTTTGCTGGCTGAATTTGTAAGAAGCAGCCGCAGCTAAATAATTCACTTCAACCCTTTTCCTGATTTTTAGCCAACATGACTCAGATATTTGCATTTCCTACTACTAAGGCTATCCATTGTCTCTCTTCTGTGAATAATACTCATTTCAGTTGATTTACCAAAAGAACAGAGATAGTTTACATAGCTAAGTGAATGTTCATTTTGTAAAGTACCGTATATACTCGAGTATAAGCCGACCCGAATATAAGCCGAGGCACCTAATTTTACCACAAAAAACTGGGAAAACTTACTGACTCAAGTATAAGCCTAGAGTGATAAATGTAAGAAAATATCATTCTTTGCACCAGAAAAGTGCTTGACTCGAGTATAAGCCAAGAGGGGAACTTTCAACACAAAAAAATGTGCTGAAAAACTCGGCTTATACTCGAGTATATACGGTATATGTTCCTTTGTAAACCTAATGTTCACTAAGTTTAGTGAATAAGGTAAAGCTGTGTTCACGTAATCATACAATCATGCGTTTTTTTTTTTAGTTCCGTTGCACATAATTGAGTATTCCAAGTGAACATAATCTTACCTTATTTATTAACCACTTATGGACCGGAAGGATTTGGCCCCCTTAATGACCAGGCCATTTTTTGGGATACGGCACTGTATCGCCTTAACTGACAATTGTGCGGTTGTGCGACATTGTATCCAAACAAAATTGAGGTCCTTTTTTTTCCCACAAATAGAGCTTTCTTTTGGTGGTAATTAATCACCTCGGCGGTTTTTATTTTTTGAGCTATAAACAAAAAAAGAGCGACAATTTTGAATATATATCTAGATATAAATATATATTTATCTATATATATCTATATATATAGATATATATATAGATATATATATATAGATATATATATCTATATATATATAGATATAGATATAGATATATTTATCTATATCTATATATATATATATCTTTTTTTTGATGGGGTAGATTTTGGGTTATTACATTTGGCAGACATGTGCAAAACACCGCAAATAGAACAGCCTCAGTTTTTCTCTATTTTTCCTTTATATACAAACATTATAAAATAATGTCCTTAGGAAGTGGTCTCTGTGAGTAAAAACAAAAGAATTCACTTGGCTATCAGCAAGCAGTTATACTAAACCAGTGTGCTATGAAATTGTTACAAAGGCCGTGTGTAAAATTTAGCTTATGCTGCCATCTTGTGTCTTTCTAGGTGAAGAACACAAGAACATGTTTTCTGTTTTTGTAAGCATTTTACATTTATTTAAAGTTTGTAAATGCCTAGATATATCCCCAGCGATGTCAACCGATCCTAAAATCCAGAAATAAATTCCTTTCACATATCATACTGGAATCAACCATATGGTTAAGAGGCTGCTGCAACTTCCAACTTCCGATTGGTCAGGGCGTATAACGTGAATAAGATGCAGTGGGGCTAATTTACTAAAACTGGAGAATGCAAAATCTGGTGCAGCTCTGTAAAGATACCAAATAGCTTCCAATTTTTAATTTTTTTTTGTCAAAGCTTAACCGCTTCAGTCCCGGACCATTTGGCTGGCCAAAGGCCAGAGCGTTTTTTTGCGATTCGGCACTGCGTCACTTTAACTGACAATTGCGCGGTCGTGCGACGTGGCTCCCAAACAAAATTGACGTCCTTTTTTCCCCACAAATATAGCTTTCTTTTGGTGGTATTTGATTTTTTTTTTGGCGCGATAAACAAAAAAAGAGCGACAATTTTGAAAAAACCGCATTGTTTTTTACTTTTTGCTATAATAAATATCCCCCAAAAATATATAGAAAAAACATTTTTTTCCTCAGTTTAGGCCGATACGTATTCTTCTACATATTTTTGGCAAAAAAAAACAGCAATAAGCGTATATTGATTGGTTTGCGCAAAAGATATAGTGTCTACAAAATAGGGGATAGTTTTATGGAATTTTTATTAATACATTTTTTTTACTAGTAATGGCGGCGATCAGCAATTTTTATCATGACTTCGACATTATGGCAGACATGTCGGACAATTTTGACACATTTTTGGGACCATTGGCATCAATACAGCGATCAGTGCGATTAAAAATGCATTGATTACTGTAAAAATGTCACTGGCAGTGAAGGGGTTAACACTAGGGGGCAGTGAAGGGGCTAATGTATGTCCTATTGTGTGTTCTAACTGAAGGGGGATGTGGACTGTGCAGGGAAACTAACAGATCACTCTTCATACTCTATATGAACAGACGATCTGTCAGTTCCCTGCTCAGAGAACAGGAAACTGTGTGTTTACACACACAGTTCCGGGTTCTCCGTGTGCCCCGAGCGATCGCGGGAGCCCGGCGGTGATCGAGCCCGCCGGGCACTCGCATCGGCTCGGGGAGCGAGCGGGGGAGCGCATGCGCCCCCTAGTGGCCACAGGGCGAAGCGACGTTACATAACGCCGTTTCGCCCAGCCTTGCCATGCTGCCGCAGTACAACTTTGGGGCTTTGGTTATCGAATTTAAACTGGACATTGTACAAAATTACTACTTTTGTTACATGCGTTGGATATATTTTTTTCTGTTTTTGTTCTTTGTATATAAACGTGATACAGTACCTCTGCATGTCTTCTGTATGCTTTGTGTATTGTAATATCACTTCTTTTGTTCAGTATGTGTAATTCTGAGCAGGGGCGGACTGACAACTCATGGGGCCCCCGGGCAATAGGAGATTATGGGGCCCCCGGGCAATAGGAGAAGATTACGGGGCCCCGGGCAATAGGAGATTATGGGGCCCCCAGGAAATAGGAGATTATGGGGCCCCCAGGCAATAGATTATGGGGCCACACAGTATACGCACACACACATACAGTATACACACACAGACACACAATATACACACACAGAATACACATACACACACTGAAAAAGTACTGGAGAGGCGGGGCAGCTACAATCTTGGGATTTTTAAAAAAACACAGATTTTTACATACTGTCCCTGGTTTTATTGAGGCTGGCAACCCTGATATGGCCCCCTAGTGGCATGGGGCCCTCAGGCAGTGCCCGAATGCCCGAATGGTCAGTCCGCCCCTGATTCTGAGTTTTTATTCCATATGTATAGGCACTGCATTATACCATTTCTCTTGCACTCTGGAAGTTATTCCTTTGGATGCCGACGCGCTCGATTGGATGGTCTCCTCCACGCACTCTACTGGGAAGGGACGTGGGCGTCGGCTGGCCGGGCGCCGGTACCCGATTGGTGATGCCGTACGCCCCTCCCATGTGTGTGCGGCGTGACGTTGGTGGGCGTTTCCATTGGTAGCGCTTATATGGGCGCAGCCTCGGCGGGTTTAGCTCTCGAGGCTGCCTACTTCACTGGGTGTCCTGTTTTGTTTGGCAACACACACCGTCCTTCCTCCTCCATGATGTCTCACCCTGCACACCAGGTATCTCCATCTATGTTTAGGTTCTGGCTCTTTCCCCTTTCTCTTGCAATTTTGCCCTGTGGTGTCGGGTTTTCTTTTGGTGGTTTTGCTTGGATGTTAGCATCCAGCTTTCTTTCCTTGTCCTCCACTTGGTCACTCATCTTTCTTCTATTCCACCTCTACAAATTTCCTTTTACACCCAGCTGTTCACCTCTACGGTTGGGTTGCTAATTTGATCTCTCTTCTGCACCTTTCACTCCAGGTTTACCTCGGGGGTCCTGGCCTGCCTTGGATGGTGCCCTGTGGGGCTGCCCCCATTGGTCCGTCCACCTCAGCTCCCGGGGGGGTGGTATCTCCAATTGCCGAGCGATGTATGGCCTCCGCCACCATCTCACGAACCACAATATGTAAGCATGCACTCTGTGTGGGGTTTTTCAAGTACCCTACCTCCGTTTCATGTTTACAATTACTAGTTCATCTTTATATTTTTTATTTTTATTTTAGATCAAGATACGCGCTTGCTCCTGATGAGTGGCACACGAAGCCACGAAACGCGTAGAGCTGTCATTGTCGCGTTTCTCACCAGTGTCATATCATTCCTAATTTTTTGAGCTTTTTGGAGGCTTATTTTGCAGGCAATATTTTTCATTATATGGTTGTGTATTAATATCCTACTGATGTACCATGGAGAATTGTTTTATTCATTGAATCATGTATATTTGCTGCTATTATTGCTGATATTTCTCTCTATTTGTGATTGATATATAATTGTATATGCATGTTTTATTTTTATGAATTTAATAAAAATTTCTCCAGTAGTCCATCGGTTTTGTTTTTTGGACATTTCACGCTTTTCATTTAAAGTCCCACTTTTGTTGCCTTTTTCTTAGACTAGTAAAGGGATGGAAACGCATGACCTCATCCGGTCATGGTTTCATTTAAAGTCCCATGGGATTGACAATCCCAAACCCTTCTCTAACTTAAATGTACAGGGATGGATAGGCGTGAAATGTTTCCATTTTTCAATCCCATCACAATTATTGTGATTTATTTAAAAAACTTTATTCGCCTCCCCTTTCAATTGCTCGATTATATTTTTAGTACCATCATTTTTGAACTATTTTTGGACAAATTATTATGATGTAAGATCTTGACACCAGTTTTTTATAGAGGGTTCGTTTGTGTTAGTGGTGGCCCCCTTGGCCTCAATACGCCGCTTGTCCTTTGGTTTTTTTCCCCCTTCCGGGAGCTGTGACGCGCCTGTCGGCCCCTCCCCCTTCCCCGTAGGGAGGGGTGGATCCGCCGCCACTGCGCGTCAGCGTCACGCACTCCCCATCGAGCGTGCGCACTCCTTTGGATGCCGACGCGCTCGATTGGATGGTCTCCTCCACGCACTCTACTGGGAAGGGACGTGGGCGTCGGCTGGCCGGGCGCTGGTACCCGATTGGTGATGCCGTACGCCCCTCCCATGTGTGTGCGGCGTGACGTTGGTGGGCGTTTCCATTGGTAGCGCTTATATGGGCGCAGCCTCGGCGGGTTTAGCTCTCGAGGCTGCCTACTTCACTGGGTGTCCTGTTTTGTTTGGCAACACACACCGTCCTTCCTCCTCCATGATGTCTCACCCTGCACACCAGGTATCTCCATCTATGTTTAGGTTCTGGCTCTTTCCCCTTTCTCTTGCAATTTTGCCCTGTGGTGTCGGGTTTTCTTTTGGTGGTTTTGCTTGGATGTTAGCATCCAGCTTTCTTTCCTTGTCCTCCACTTGGTCACTCATCTTTCTTCTATTCCACCTCTACAAATTTCCTTTTACACCCAGCTGTTCACCTCTACGGTTGGGTTGCTAATTTGATCTCTCTTCTGCACCTTTCACTCCAGGTTTACCTCGGGGGTCCTGGCCTGCCTTGGATGGTGCCCTGTGGGGCTGCCCCCATTGGTCCGTCCACCTCAGCTCCCGGGGGGGTGGTATCTCCAATTGCCGAGCGATGTATGGCCTCCGCCACCATCTCACGAACCACAATATGTAAGCATGCACTCTGTGTGGGGTTTTTCAAGTACCCTACCTCCGTTTCATGTTTACAATTACTAGTTCATCTTTATATTTTTTATTTTTATTTTAGATCAAGATACGCGCTTGCTCCTGATGAGTGGCACACGAAGCCACGAAACGCGTAGAGCTGTCATTGTCGCGTTTCTCACCAGTGTCATATCATTCCTAATTTTTTGAGCTTTTTGGAGGCTTATTTTGCAGGCAATATTTTTCATTATATGGTTGTGTATTAATATCCTACTGATGTACCATGGAGAATTGTTTTATTCATTGAATCATGTATATTTGCTGCTATTATTGCTGATATTTCTCTCTATTTGTGATTGATATATAATTGTATATGCATGTTTTATTTTTATGAATTTAATAAAAATTTCTCCAGTAGTCCATCGGTTTTGTTTTTTGGACATTTCACGCTTTTCATTTAAAGTCCCACTTTTGTTGCCTTTTTCTTAGAAAAAACATTTTTTTCCTCAGTTTAGGCCGATACGTATTCTTCTACATATTTTTGGCAAAAAAAAACAGCAATAAGCGTATATTGATTGGTTTGCGCAAAAGATATAGTGTCTACAAAATAGGGGATAGTTTTATGGAATTTTTATTAATACATTTTTTTTACTAGTAATGGCGGCGATCAGCAATTTTTATCATGACTTCGACATTATGGCAGACATGTCGGACAATTTTGACACATTTTTGGGACCATTGGCATCAATACAGCGATCAGTGCGATTAAAAATGCATTGATTACTGTAAAAATGTCACTGGCAGTGAAGGGGTTAACACTAGGGGGCAGTGAAGGGGCTAATGTATGTCCTATTGTGTGTTCTAACTGAAGGGGGATGTGGACTGTGCAGGGAAACTAACAGATCACTCTTCATACTCTATATGAACAGACGATCTGTCAGTTCCCTGCTCAGAGAACAGGAAACTGTGTGTTTACACACACAGTTCCGGGTTCTCCGTGTGCCCCGAGCGATCGCGGGAGCCCGGCGGTGATCGAGCCCGCCGGGCACTCGCATCGGCTCGGGGAGCGAGCGGGGGAGCGCATGCGCCCCCTAGTGGCCACAGGGCGAAGCGACGTTACATAACGCCGTTTCGCCCAGCCTTGCCATGCTGCCGCAGTACAACTTTGGGGCTTTGGTTATCGAATTTAAACTGGACATTGTACAAAATTACTACTTTTGTTACATGCGTTGGATATATTTTTTTCTGTTTTTGTTCTTTGTATATAAACGTGATACAGTACCTCTGCATGTCTTCTGTATGCTTTGTGTATTGTAATATCACTTCTTTTGTTCAGTATGTGTAATTCTGAGCAGGGGCGGACTGACAACTCATGGGGCCCCCGGGCAATAGGAGATTATGGGGCCCCCGGGCAATAGGAGAAGATTACGGGGCCCCGGGCAATAGGAGATTATGGGGCCCCCAGGAAATAGGAGATTATGGGGCCCCCAGGCAATAGATTATGGGGCCACACAGTATACGCACACACACATACAGTATACACACACAGACACACAATATACACACACAGAATACACATACACACACTGAAAAAGTACTGGAGAGGCGGGGCAGCTACAATCTTGGGATTTTTAAAAAAACACAGATTTTTACATACTGTCCCTGGTTTTATTGAGGCTGGCAACCCTGATATGGCCCCCTAGTGGCATGGGGCCCTCAGGCAGTGCCCGAATGCCCGAATGGTCAGTCCGCCCCTGATTCTGAGTTTTTATTCCATATGTATAGGCACTGCATTATACCATTTCTCTTGCACTCTGGAAGTTATTCCTTTGGATGCCGACGCGCTCGATTGGATGGTCTCCTCCACGCACTCTACTGGGAAGGGACGTGGGCGTCGGCTGGCCGGGCGCCGGTACCCGATTGGTGATGCCGTACGCCCCTCCCATGTGTGTGCGGCGTGACGTTGGTGGGCGTTTCCATTGGTAGCGCTTATATGGGCGCAGCCTCGGCGGGTTTAGCTCTCGAGGCTGCCTACTTCACTGGGTGTCCTGTTTTGTTTGGCAACACACACCGTCCTTCCTCCTCCATGATGTCTCACCCTGCACACCAGGTATCTCCATCTATGTTTAGGTTCTGGCTCTTTCCCCTTTCTCTTGCAATTTTGCCCTGTGGTGTCGGGTTTTCTTTTGGTGGTTTTGCTTGGATGTTAGCATCCAGCTTTCTTTCCTTGTCCTCCACTTGGTCACTCATCTTTCTTCTATTCCACCTCTACAAATTTCCTTTTACACCCAGCTGTTCACCTCTACGGTTGGGTTGCTAATTTGATCTCTCTTCTGCACCTTTCACTCCAGGTTTACCTCGGGGGTCCTGGCCTGCCTTGGATGGTGCCCTGTGGGGCTGCCCCCATTGGTCCGTCCACCTCAGCTCCCGGGGGGGTGGTATCTCCAATTGCCGAGCGATGTATGGCCTCCGCCACCATCTCACGAACCACAATATGTAAGCATGCACTCTGTGTGGGGTTTTTCAAGTACCCTACCTCCGTTTCATGTTTACAATTACTAGTTCATCTTTATATTTTTTATTTTTATTTTAGATCAAGATACGCGCTTGCTCCTGATGAGTGGCACACGAAGCCACGAAACGCGTAGAGCTGTCATTGTCGCGTTTCTCACCAGTGTCATATCATTCCTAATTTTTTGAGCTTTTTGGAGGCTTATTTTGCAGGCAATATTTTTCATTATATGGTTGTGTATTAATATCCTACTGATGTACCATGGAGAATTGTTTTATTCATTGAATCATGTATATTTGCTGCTATTATTGCTGATATTTCTCTCTATTTGTGATTGATATATAATTGTATATGCATGTTTTATTTTTATGAATTTAATAAAAATTTCTCCAGTAGTCCATCGGTTTTGTTTTTTGGACATTTCACGCTTTTCATTTAAAGTCCCACTTTTGTTGCCTTTTTCTTAGACTAGTAAAGGGATGGAAACGCATGACCTCATCCGGTCATGGTTTCATTTAAAGTCCCATGGGATTGACAATCCCAAACCCTTCTCTAACTTAAATGTACAGGGATGGATAGGCGTGAAATGTTTCCATTTTTCAATCCCATCACAATTATTGTGATTTATTTAAAAAACTTTATTCGCCTCCCCTTTCAATTGCTCGATTATATTTTTAGTACCATCATTTTTGAACTATTTTTGGACAAATTATTATGATGTAAGATCTTGACACCAGTTTTTTATAGAGGGTTCGTTTGTGTTAGTGGTGGCCCCCTTGGCCTCAATACGCCGCTTGTCCTTTGGTTTTTTTCCCCCTTCCGGGAGCTGTGACGCGCCTGTCGGCCCCTCCCCCTTCCCCGTAGGGAGGGGTGGATCCGCCGCCACTGCGCGTCAGCGTCACGCACTCCCCATCGAGCGTGCGCACTCCTTTGGATGCCGACGCGCTCGATTGGATGGTCTCCTCCACGCACTCTACTGGGAAGGGACGTGGGCGTCGGCTGGCCGGGCGCTGGTACCCGATTGGTGATGCCGTACGCCCCTCCCATGTGTGTGCGGCGTGACGTTGGTGGGCGTTTCCATTGGTAGCGCTTATATGGGCGCAGCCTCGGCGGGTTTAGCTCTCGAGGCTGCCTACTTCACTGGGTGTCCTGTTTTGTTTGGCAACACACACCGTCCTTCCTCCTCCATGATGTCTCACCCTGCACACCAGGTATCTCCATCTATGTTTAGGTTCTGGCTCTTTCCCCTTTCTCTTGCAATTTTGCCCTGTGGTGTCGGGTTTTCTTTTGGTGGTTTTGCTTGGATGTTAGCATCCAGCTTTCTTTCCTTGTCCTCCACTTGGTCACTCATCTTTCTTCTATTCCACCTCTACAAATTTCCTTTTACACCCAGCTGTTCACCTCTACGGTTGGGTTGCTAATTTGATCTCTCTTCTGCACCTTTCACTCCAGGTTTACCTCGGGGGTCCTGGCCTGCCTTGGATGGTGCCCTGTGGGGCTGCCCCCATTGGTCCGTCCACCTCAGCTCCCGGGGGGGTGGTATCTCCAATTGCCGAGCGATGTATGGCCTCCGCCACCATCTCACGAACCACAATATGTAAGCATGCACTCTGTGTGGGGTTTTTCAAGTACCCTACCTCCGTTTCATGTTTACAATTACTAGTTCATCTTTATATTTTTTATTTTTATTTTAGATCAAGATACGCGCTTGCTCCTGATGAGTGGCACACGAAGCCACGAAACGCGTAGAGCTGTCATTGTCGCGTTTCTCACCAGTGTCATATCATTCCTAATTTTTTGAGCTTTTTGGAGGCTTATTTTGCAGGCAATATTTTTCATTATATGGTTGTGTATTAATATCCTACTGATGTACCATGGAGAATTGTTTTATTCATTGAATCATGTATATTTGCTGCTATTATTGCTGATATTTCTCTCTATTTGTGATTGATATATAATTGTATATGCATGTTTTATTTTTATGAATTTAATAAAAATTTCTCCAGTAGTCCATCGGTTTTGTTTTTTGGACATTTCACGCTTTTCATTTAAAGTCCCACTTTTGTTGCCTTTTTCTTAGAAAAAACATTTTTTTCCTCAGTTTAGGCCGATACGTATTCTTCTACATATTTTTGGCAAAAAAAAACAGCAATAAGCGTATATTGATTGGTTTGCGCAAAAGATATAGTGTCTACAAAATAGGGGATAGTTTTATGGAATTTTTATTAATACATTTTTTTTACTAGTAATGGCGGCGATCAGCAATTTTTATCATGACTTCGACATTATGGCAGACATGTCGGACAATTTTGACACATTTTTGGGACCATTGGCATCAATACAGCGATCAGTGCGATTAAAAATGCATTGATTACTGTAAAAATGTCACTGGCAGTGAAGGGGTTAACACTAGGGGGCAGTGAAGGGGCTAATGTATGTCCTATTGTGTGTTCTAACTGAAGGGGGATGTGGACTGTGCAGGGAAACTAACAGATCACTCTTCATACTCTATATGAACAGACGATCTGTCAGTTCCCTGCTCAGAGAACGGGAAACTGTGTGTTTACACACACAGTTCCGGGTTCTCCGTGTGCCCCGAGCGATCGCGGGAGCCCGGCGGTGATCGAGCCCGCCGGGCACTCGCATCGGCTCGGGGAGCGAGCGGGGGAGCGCATGCGCCCCCTAGTGGCCACAGGGCGAAGCGACGTTACATAACGCCGTTTCGCCCAGCCTTGCCATGCTGCCGCAGTACAACTTTGGGGCTTTGGTTATCGAATTTAAACTGGACATTGTACAAAATTACTACTTTTGTTACATGCGTTGGATATATTTTTTTCTGTTTTTGTTCTTTGTATATAAACGTGATACAGTACCTCTGCATGTCTTCTGTATGCTTTGTGTATTGTAATATCACTTCTTTTGTTCAGTATGTGTAATTCTGAGCAGGGGCGGACTGACAACTCATGGGGCCCCCGGGCAATAGGAGATTATGGGGCCCCCGGGCAATAGGAGAAGATTACGGGGCCCCGGGCAATAGGAGATTATGGGGCCCCCAGGAAATAGGAGATTATGGGGCCCCCAGGCAATAGATTATGGGGCCACACAGTATACGCACACACACATACAGTATACACACACAGACACACAATATACACACACAGAATACACATACACACACTGAAAAAGTACTGGAGAGGCGGGGCAGCTACAATCTTGGGATTTTTAAAAAAACACAGATTTTTACATACTGTCCCTGGTTTTATTGAGGCTGGCAACCCTGATATGGCCCCCTAGTGGCATGGGGCCCTCAGGCAGTGCCCGAATGCCCGAATGGTCAGTCCGCCCCTGATTCTGAGTTTTTATTCCATATGTATAGGCACTGCATTATACCATTTCTCTTGCACTCTGGAAGTTATTCCTGAAAACTGTTCTTATATACTAACTGCACTCTACAACTTCTGCTTTTCCGCTTAGCATCTTCTTTTGATTGTGTGCTGCTATATGTCCCTTTTTTAAAGTGTATTTCTATTTTTATAGTCAAATTTCAGAAAATCTCACTAAAGGTTTATTATGTGCTTCTACTCACACAGCATACTTTAAAAAAAAGTATATGGCCATATGTAGACAATGATGTATCCCCTGCTTGTGTGCTTATGTAGCTGGGGACACTCAGCCATGTAAGTGAATGGGCCAGGTGACATCAGTGGTTGGTTAGGATGTGGCTGTGTTGCCCATGTGTAGGTATATAGGCAATGAGGTAATCCCTCCAATGCTCACCTATTTCTTTATGTAGCTAGGGCTGTAGCCCAAACTTCTTCCTTAACAACCATTGTAAGCAGGAAGCTGTCCGATTGCCCTAAATGTTTGGCGAATGTAAAGTCAGACTTAACATTGACCTCATCCCTATTTACCACCTTATAAACTGTTCTGCCAGGTTGACATTTCCAATATCCCTGTTCATTTAAGAATGACTACAGATAGATGTTTAAAATGTGAACATTATTCATTTGAAAGTGGAAAGCAACTGTGGGTATACCATATAGGATTGGGTATATGGGATTGTTTGATATTATCTATTTATTTATTTATTTTTATGGTTGAACTAGATGGACTTGTGTCTTTTTTCAACCTGACTAACTATGTAACTAATGTAATTTTGAATATAAATACAAAATCATCAGCAAAAATGTTCAGAATCATTGTAGGTACGGTAAAGTGGTTTGTTGGCAAACAAGTAGCTATGTGGAAGTAGCTATAAAAGGTACATTTTACTTGGAGGTAAGAGGCTCCAAGGAGGAGCTGAGGGTTGGTTATGCATGTCAAATATAAAGATATATAGCGGGGCTTATTTTCTAAAACAAGTATCTTAGGGTCAAGTCAGCAAACACTGATGTGGACACCTTTCCATGGCCATAGCCATGGTATCAACTTGTGGTAGAGAATCTTTTGGATTTTTTTAAAACTTGTTTCATGTTTTCAAAAACTTTACTGATCTGCACCATTAAAGCTTGTCTTCCTCCCACACTGATGGACTGGATGAAGAAATTAAAATGTGCAGATATATTTAGGCAACCAAAGGGTTGAAAGATACAGCGTTACCCACAAGGAAAATTGCAAGGACCGAACAAGAATGATCTCTAGAGGAATAAGTGATGAATATCGAAACAATCTGGTGAAGGGAGTTTAACAAGAGTCATGGCCACTCATTAAAATTAGAAGAAAAGAGGTTTAAACCTTAAACTACATAGAGGGTTCTTTACTGTAAGAGCGGTAAGGATGTGGAATTCCCTTCCACAGGCGGTGGTCTCAGCAGGGAGCATCAATACTTTCAAGAAACTATTAGATAAGCACCTGAACGACCGCAACATACGGGGGTATACAATGTAATACTGACATATAATCACACACATGGTTTGGACTTAATGGACTTGTGTCTTTTTTCAACCTCACCTAGTATGCATGTAACTATATGTTTGTCCAATGCATGTTTGAAATCACTTACTGTTGACTGATTCACTACCTCTGCTGAAGTCTGGTCCAAGCATCAACTACCCTTTCAATAAATGAATACTTTCTAAAATTAGTTTTGAACTTCCCTCTTGCTAGTTTTAACTCATGTCCCGTGTTCTTGTTCATAACTTAATATTGAAAATACTGCCCTCTATACCGTCCAATATGCACATGTGCATGAGCATGTGCATAGAGTTATTTGTACAGTTTTTGTTGATACAGACATGCCACCCTGAAAAGACAGGATAATAAGGAGCTGGTACACCCTAGGGTGAAAACTGGGGGCTAAATTGTTGAAGGTATGCAGCTTATAACATTTCTAAAAATCCAATCCAAAGTGCCAGCAAAAATCAACATTTTTTTAGTCTTGCTTGCACATCACTGGGTCTTCTTTGCAAAGTGAAAATTCTATTTTAGTAAATCAGGGTCTTTGTCTTCCAAAAGTCACTGGGAATGAGAGCAGTTTTATACACATGTACAGTATATACTGAAATTATTTTTCTCCTTTGAAATGATTATCACCACTTCAGCATCAAATTATTTCAACTTTATTGTTTAGAGATTTTTTTTTTCTTTTACTCCAGGCACTGGAGGAACCCTGCTGTATCATGCACAGATTTGAAAAACCGAACTATGTCTGTGGAAGAATGGGCTGCATTTAAATTTGTTGAAAACTCTTATGAAAATAACAAAGGCGCCAAGAGATAGCTTTAGTGTACATACTGAAAATGTGTGTTCTTTGCTTCCTGAAAATCGTTAACCTTGGATGTGGGCTCTGTGTGAATCTTGGCCTCTGCGTAAGTCCAACTACTTGACTTGATACCTTTTCTCTTAAGGCAATCAACAGACATCAACATGCTTAGACTGAATGAAAATATGCTGGGAGGTAAGTGAAGTGAGCATTTCTGTACAGGAACTAAGCAACAATTAAAAAATTGGGAGAAAGCAAACCCTAAAAGGGAAACCTATGTTGTATGGTATCACATCCTAAATATATGTGCCTCAAAAACTTATCTACTAGAATCCTGTCAGGACCCCCATCAATCATTATAGGAGTGGGGTGATGGGTTGCTTGTTAATTCTTCAACGCGTTTCACGGATCTTAAGGCTTCTTTATCAGGAGGACAAGCTATATCAATCAATTTCTGAAATTATAAACAGATTTGTATCAAAAATATGTGCAAAAACAAACAAAAAAAGGAGAAAGCCGCTTAGGGGATTCATATTAGCATTGATATACATGTATCATATCTATTGTAGATGAATTTTTCTGTTAGGCAACACTGCTTAATGTTAACCCTGTGAGATCAGGACAAGAAATTAGTGGAGCAAGGATCACCAGGAAAAAAGACACATACAGCAATGAAAACCAGACTAGAGCTATTAAGGTCATATATGATACCCATTAGAATAGCCTTTTATGTCCAGGGTGCCTCCACCAATTGCTTCAGAGGATGTGGGCAAGAGGGGTCCGATTATCATATTTGGTGGACACGCCTGAAGGTTAAAAGGTTTGGGATCTGGATATATAGCATTATATATTCTTTATCCCAGATCAAGCTTAAAAAATAACCCTACCAGGCTTTATTGAATCAACTTATGGAGGAAGCACCAAAACGCACAAAAAATTGATACAGTTTATTTTCTTAGCAGTTGAGATAGAAATGGCAAGAACTTGGAAATCTTCGACCATCTTGTTCCCTTTATTAAAGTGGTTCTAAAGTCAGAAGGTTTTTTATCCAAATGCATTCTATGCATTAAGATAAAAAACCTTCTGTGTGCAGCAGCCCCCCTCAGCCCCCCTCAGCCCCCCTAATATATACCTGAGCCCCATCTCAATCCAGCGATGTTGCACCAGAGTCTCGGCTGCCTGGAACTCTCCCTCCTCATTGGCTGAGACAGCAGTGGGGTGTAATTGGCTCCCAGTGATGTCAATCAAAGTCAGTGAGCCAATGGGGAGAGAGAGAGGCCACGGCTCCGTGTCTGAATGGACACAGAGAGCAGCGGTTTGGCTCGGGTGCCCCCATAGCAAGCTACCTGCTGTCGGGCACTTAGCAGGAGGAAGGGGCCAAGAGCGCCTGCGGGAGACCTGAGAAGAGGAGGATCTTGGCTGCTCTGTGCAAAACCACTGCACAGAGCAAGTAAGTATAAATGTTTGTTATTTTTAAATGAAAAAAAAAACAAGACTTTAGTATCACTTTAAATGCAAAGTTATCAGGGATAATGGTAAATTAAAAATTATCGGCGACTTTAAATGATAAAATAAACATGGGACCTTGTTTTTTCTCTTAATCTTCACTCCTTTCTTTTCCTTTTTCTTTCTTTGATCACATATTGTATTTGGCTGTGACTTTAAACATTGTAAACCAGTGCAGTGCCACTTATTTACATACTAGACATCTGCTAAACACCTGTGCTACACATAAAAAAATAAACATAATGCATTAGTGCACCAAATATATAAACTTTTAAAACTCAACCATCATGCTGAATAATAAGTACAACAAAAAATTCAGTGATGAATCCAACCATCAACTTATAGCTTATGTCACACTGGGGCGGAGGAGGCAGTAGTGGTAAAGCTTTGCAGGCGCTTCGGCATTGCTGCCTATTTATTTTAATGGGCAGGGGCGGTGGAGGTGCGGTGTATACGCCACTCCAAAACTGTTCCAAAGATGCTGCTTGCAGGACTTTCTAATGTGCTGTGCACCGCCCCAGTGTGAAAGCACTCAGGCTTTCACACTGGGGCTGCAGGGGAGGCGTTTGTCAGGTGCTTTTTCAGGCACTAAAGGGCTAAAAATAGCGCCTGTAAACGCCTCAGTGTGAAAGGAGTCTAAATAACCATCCTCCAAGAAATATATGCAAAAAAATCTGTATGACTTTCATGCAACTTTTGAGGGTTAACATTGATGTCTATGGCCTTCAAGTTGCATGAAAGTTGGACCAAAGTAGTGCATGAACTACTTTAAAGTCGCTGCAGCTTTAGGTTGCCCATACAGTATCTCACAAAAGTGAGTACACCCCTCACATTTTTGTAAATATTTTATTATATCTTTTCATGTGACAGCACTGAAGAAATTACACTTTGCTACAATGTAGTGAGTGTACAGCTTGTATAACAGTGTAAATTTGCTGTCCCCTCAAAATAACTCAATACACAGTCATTAATAACTAAACCGCTGGCAACAAAAGTGAGTACACCCCTAAGTGAAAATGTCCAAATTGGGCCCAAAGTGTCAATATTTTGTGTTGCCGCCATTATTTTCCAGCACTACCTTAACCCTATTGGTCATGGAGTTCACCAGAGCTTCACAGGTTGCCACTGGAGTCCTCTTCCACACCTCCATGAATACAAAAAAGAAATAGCACTCAAAATGCCTCATCCGTAAATTTGTGAAGAAATAAAGAAAAAGAATTCCAAAAAAGGAAAACCTGTGGTCGGACTTTAAAGGCACAAACAGTATAAATATACAAAAATATTAGCATTTATTGAAATATATATATGATACAAACAGCAGGAACATGAAAGAAACATCAATAAAAATCATATATACAAAAAACAATCTATATATTATATGAGGCCTAATGTGTCTATGCATTTCATTGTACACTTCTTCAGGACATATTTGGAGTTCAGTAGTTGCAAAAAAGAGAAAGGGGTCTCACTATCTTGCAAAAGGAATCACATAATAATCAATCAGTGATCGACAAAGTAATTTGTTGAAAAAAGGAAAAAGCAAGGTGGCGCAATGAGATCAGAGTGAATCACCAGGCAAACAACACCCAGGAACCACCTGTGAATCAATGATTACGAGTGTCTAGGTATGATACTTTCAAACAGGGGATGTCGTATCAAAGTGAATATTCATAGAAGACCGGATATAATCATAGATTGTTCATATCAGAAAACATAGGAATCCCTCAGTCAGAGGTAGCCACAGACTAAGAAATTTGGCCATATATCAAAAGTAATGAATCCAGATCTGGGCTGTTATCATCCAAGATAGATAAAGATACGGCAATGTAATGAAAAGATCCCCTGGGAGAAAGCAGGAAGAGTGTCCTGCTCTCTCCCAATGCTAGAACATTGTACTTGAATACTATGCTTTACGTCACAGGTCACGTGACTTCCTCAGGGGTCCTCTCACCCCCTAAATACATCCGTTGAATAAAACTGTCTTTTTATGACATGAAAATCATTGCAGCATGGGAAAATATTGCACCGTTGTACTTGGCAATGTGATACAGAGCAACAGCAAACTACTGAGAGTAGGCCTGTAATCATTTCATTCTGTTGTGAAGAAAAAAGAGATTTTCACCAGAGTCATTTTCGATCTAGGTGCTGAATCCCAGCTTCTCATGCTCTATTTGGGTTTTATTACAGTCTTCCTCAGTAAGCTTGTGATCCTTTGCTTTTCATAATAATTACCCTGTGTGATAGTTTGCTTTGCTTTAGAAGAATAGATAAAGTAACACACTACATTACTGTGCATATTAATTATTTATTAATCCTAAAAATGTACAACCACATGGCTTTGTTTTGTTCCTCTGCCTCTCCCACAAGGCAAAAAAACAAAGTTTCTATTCCAGAACATCCTCTCGACCTTTTTATTTAGGAGGAAGCCTTTAAAAATTATAACATTTCAGGCAACACTTGAAATGTTCTGATCCACAGCTTGCAGTACATAGCTGGGGTCAATGAGTTCTGTATGTAATAACAAATGAGGAAATGTAGCTCTTTAGTCCCCAAGTCCTTTTTTTTTTGCTAAACCCCTCTTCATAGAGTCATAGAGTGTTTTTTTTTTTCTTTTTTCATTTATGGTTATGTATCAGTTCCGCACATCATACCTTGTACTTTGTGTTTTATACATCTTTTCTTTGGGACAGATAGGGCTTTATTTGGATACATATATCTTTTCTTTTATTGAGATAATAGTAAACATTTTGAACAAAAAAAAAAATAGAATTTTTTTGTAATTTTTTTCAAAGCAACATTTTTGTAATTTGAACACCCCCATATGTTAACCAAAGAATATAATTATCAAAGTCTACAGATTAGAATATTATTCTATTAGTGTGAGGTTTATGTAAGGTAGCAGGATGGTAAACCTTAACCACTTCAGCCCCGGAAGGATTTACCCCCTTCCTGACCAGAGCACTTTTTACAATTCGGCACTGCGTCGCTTTAACTGCTAATTGCGCGGTCATGCAATGATGTACCCAAACGAAATTTGCGTCCTTTTCTTCCCACAAATAGAGCTTTCTTTTTATGGTATTTGATCACCTCTGCCGTTTTTATTTTTTGCGCTATAAACGGAAAAAGACTGAAAATTTTGAAAAAAAATGATATTTTCTACTTTTTGTTATAAAAAAAATCCAATAAACTAAATTTTAGTCATACATTTAGGCCAAAATGTATTCGGCCACATGTCTTTGGTAAAAAAAATGTCAATAAGCGTATATTTATTGGTTTGCGCAAAAGTTATAGCGTCTACAAACTAGGGTACATTTTCTGGAATTTACACAGCTTTTAGTTTCTGACTGCCTATGTCATTTCTTGAGGTGCTAAAATGGCAGGGCAGTACAAAACCCCCCCAAATGACCCCATTTTGGAAAGTAGACACCCCAAGGAGATTGCTGAGAGGCATGTTGAGCCCATTGAATATTTATTTTTTTTGTCCCAAGTGATTGAATAATGACAAAAAAAAGAAAAAAAAAAAAATTACAAAAAGTTGTCACTAAATGATATATTGCTCACACAGGCCATGGGCGTATGTGGAATTGCACCCCAAAATACATTCAGCTGCTTCTCCTGAGTACGGGGATACCACATGTGTGGCACTTTTTGGGAGCCTAGCCGCGTACGGGGCCCCGAAAACCCAGCACCACCTTCAGGATTTCTAAGGGCATACATTTTTGATTTTACTCCTCACTACCTATCACAGTTTTGAAGGCCATAAAATGCCAAGATGGCACAAACCCCCCCCCAAATGACCCCATTTTGGAAAGTAGACACCCCGAGCTATTTGCTGAGAGGCATGGTGAGTATTTTGCAGATCTCATTTGTTTTTGAAAATGAAGAAAGGCCAGAAAAAAAATTTTTTTTTTTCTTTTTTCAATTTTCAAAACTTTGTGACAAAAAGTGAGGTCTGCAAAATACTCACTATACCTCTCAGCAAATAGCTTGGGGTGTCTACTTTCCAAAATGGGGTCATTTGGGGGGGGGTTGTGCCACCTGGGCATTCCATGGCCTCCGAAACTGTGATAGGTAGTGAGGAGTGAAATCAAAAATTTACGGCCTTAGAAAGCCTGAAGGCGGTGCTTGGTTTTCGGGGTCCCGTGCGCGGCTAGGCTCCCAAAAAGTCCCACACATGTGGTATCCCCGTACTCAGGAGAAGCAACAGAATTTATTTTGGGGTGTAATTTCACATATTCCCATGGCATGTTTGAGCAATATAACATTTAGTGACAACTTTGTGCAAAAAAAAAAAAAAAAAATTTGTCTCTTTCCCGCAACTTGTGTCACAATATAAAATATTCCATGGACTCGACATGCCTCTCAGCAAATAGCTTGGGGTGTCTACTTTCCAAAATGGGGTCATTTGGGGGGGGTTTGAACTGTCCTGGCATTTTATGCACAACATTTAGAAGCTTATGTCACACATCACCCACTCTTCTAACCACTTGAAGACAAAGCCCTTTCTGACACTTTTTGATTACATGAAAAAATTATTTTTTTTTGCAAGAAAATTACTTTGAACCCCCAAACATTATATATTATTTTAAAGCAAATGCCCTACAGATTAAAATGGTGGGTGTTTCATTTTTTTTTTTCACACAGTATTTGCGCAGCGATTTTCAAACGCATTTTTTGGAGAAAAAACACACTTTTTTAAATTTTAATGCACTAAAACACACTTTATTGCCCAAATGTTTCATGAAATAAAAAAGATGATCTTAGGCCGAGTACATGGATACCAAACATGACATGCTTTAAAATTGCGCACAAACGTGCAGTGGCAACAAAATTAATACATTTTTAAAAGACTTTAAAAGCCTTTACAGGTTACCACTTTAAATTTACAGAGGAGGTCTACTGCTAAAATTACTGCCCTCGATCTGACCTTCGCGGTGATACCTCACATGCATGGTGCAATTGCTGTTTACGTTTGACGCCAGACCGCCGCTTGCGTTCGCCTTAGCGCGAGAGCAGGGGGGACAGGGGTGCTTTTTATTTATTTATTTTTTTTCTTTATTTTTTTTTGCTTTTTTATCTTATTTTTAAACTGTTCCTTTCATTTTTTTTTTTTTAAATCATTTTTATTGTTATCTCAGGGAATGTAAATATCCCCTATGATAGCAATAGGTAGTGACAGGTACTCTTTTTTGAAAAAATTGGGGTCTATTAGACCCTAGATCTCTCCTCTGCCCTCAAAGCATCTGACCACACCAAGATCGGTGTGATAAAATGCTTCCCCAATTTCCCAATGACGCTATTTACATCCGGCGAAATCTAAGTCATAAAATGCTCGTAGCTTCCGGTTTCTTAGGCCATAGAGATGTTTGGAGCCACTCTGGTCTCTGATCAGCTCTATGGTCAGCTGGCTGAATCACCGGCTGCATTCTCAGGTTCCCTGTTGAGACAGGAGAGCCAGAGAAAAACACGGAAGACGGTGGGGGGGGGCATTCCCTCCCACTGCTTGTAAAAGCAGTCTAGAGGCTAATTAGCCGCTAGGATTGCTTTTACATGAAAGCCGACCGCTGGCTAAAAAGAATGATACCAAGATGATACCTAAACCTGCAGGCATCATTCTGGTATAACCACTCAAAGTCGTGAATGGCGTACCTGAAGACAAAAAAATGGTTAACAATAAAGCACAGTAAACGGTAAAGTATAAAAAATTGCATACCTAAAAAGCAAACATGATAAAACATAATAACAATAAAACATTGCAGAATAGAATACAGTAAAAAAGAGCAGAACAATATAGAGAGAATAGAGAGAGAGAGAGAACAATAAAACGACAACAATTTTTTTATATTTTTGTTTGTGTTTTTTTTTTTTTTTTACACTTTTTTTTTGTAACTGTAACTTTTATAACTGTAACCGGTTCCAGGTTCGGGTCTCTCAAAATGCGATGGCATCTTGGGAGACCCTGTGAAAGTGTGCCTAGTCTGTGCAATGCTGTACCCTACGCTAATAGTCAACTAGTGTATGGTAGCGTTCAAAACATTCACCAATGCAAAGACCAGGATTGTCAGGACAGGAGGGACAATAATAGCGGGTGTCTCGCCTATATCCGCGCTTGCTGCAGACACAACATCTTTTTTGGGGGGGTTCGTTGGGTAGGGGTACTCGGGAGGATATATAAATGCCTCTCATGCAGCCGACTGCATTTGGTTGGGGATGTGAATGGGGGAAGTACGGGCGCTGCAGAAGCGGTGGGTTCCCAATTAGGATTGGCGAATGCAGCAGGAAGGGCACTATGGGCACGACGGGCCTGTGTTTGTCTTTTTGGTGGCAGCGGGACACTACTTGTGCTTGCCACCTCACCAGCTTGAACTGCACTTATGGGACTTGCCACGTCACCAAGTGTTACTGCAGTGCTGGTTTGACTACGACCGGGGTATACTACGCCGCTGGTGCTTGCCAGTTCACCAAAACGCTACAAAAAAAAGTGTCAGTGATCGATCGATACTGCACTTGGGTGGGCTGGACTGGGCTGGGCCGGGCGGAGGGGCAAAACGCAGGTGCTAGCAGGTATCTGGGCTGATCCCGCTAACACTGCGTTTTTGGGAACCCTAAACTGCTGGGGACGCTAGTATAGATCTGATCGGATCAGATATTGATGCGTTCAGATACTATACCACTAAGGGAGGTGTACGGTGCGTGTACGGTGCGTGCGTGGGTGTTCGCGGTACTGGCGCTAATCTGACGCTGCCTAGGGCGACGCATATCACCGCCGGGCGATCAGGGGGCTAAACCTTTATTCGGTAATAAACGGCGGGTGCCCTGACACTATAAAAAATAAACGAACTAACCAGCGTCACCCGTAACGGTTATACGGTGATCAGTGGTGAAAGGGTTAACTAGGGGCCATCAAGGGGTTAAAACATTTATTAGATAGTATATGGGGGTCCCTGTCGCTATAAAACACTGACGGCGAACCTAAATATTTACGTCCCTAACTAGCGTCACCAGCGACACTAATACAGCGATCAGAAAAATGATCGCTTAGCGACACTGGTGAGGGGGGGTGATCAAGGGGTTAAAACTTTATTAGGGGGGTACCCTAGACCTACAGGGGGCTAAACCTTTATTCGGTAATAAACGGCGGGTGCCCTGACACTATAAAAATAAACGAACTAACCAGCGTCACCCTTAACGGTTATACGGTGATCAGTGGTGAAAGGGTTAACTAGGGGGCAATCAAGGGGTTAAAACATTTATTAGATAGTATATGGGGGTCCCTGTCGCTATAAAACACTGACGGCGAACCTAAATATTTATGTCCCTAACTAGCGTCACCAGCGACACTAATACAGCGATCAGAAAAATGATCGCTTAGCGACACTGGTGACAGGGGGTGATCAAGGGGTTAAAACTTTATTAGGGGGGGTAAGGGGGGTACCCTAGACCTACAGGGGGGTAACACTCACTGCCCTAACACTGCTAACTGTCACAAACTGACACTATGCAGTAATCAGGAAAAAAAAAAAAAAAAAACCTGCTTGGTGTCAGTTTGTGACAGGGGGGGGGGTGATTGGGGGGCGATCGGGGGGGGGATCGGGGGTGTAATGTATGCCTGGCATGTTCTACTGTGTGTGTGTGTGTGTTTTGTGCACTTACATGTCATCTCTCCTCGGCGCTGGAACGGAAACTGCCAGACCGAGGAGAGATGACATCACATCCTCTGCCTCTGTGTACTATACAGAGGCAGGGGATGTTTCTCATTGGCTGGGAGCGATCGCGAGGGGGGGGCCACGATCGGATGGCCTCCCCCTCGTCTGTCATCGCTCCCAACCAAATGCCGACCGCAGCTGGCACCGGGGGGGGGTCCGATCGGACCCCCCACCCGCGGGAAGGCAATCACGTTTCAGGTACGTGATTTTGCCTGCCCGTGCCGCTCTGCTCACGTATATAGGCGTGAGGCGGTCGGCAAGTGGTTAAAGTGAATGTATGTGTTTTAGCTTTAAAACCCCCTAGACTCTACATTGTGGCGCACGCAATAGAAAAAAATGGTTTGCCTTGCATACACACGGTCACACAAAAGTTCTCTGAACTTTCGACCGTCAAGAACGCGGTGACGTACAACACTACAAAGAGCTGAGAAAATGAAGTTCAATGCTTCCGAGCATGCGTCGAATTGTTTCCGAGCATGCGTCCTTTTATGCACGTTGAAATTGCATACAGACGAATGGAATTTCCGATAGGAACTTTTCCCGACGGGAAAATAGAGAACCTGCTCTCAATCTTTTGCTGGCTGGAATTCCGCCATTGCGGGTGAGGGAACACGGCAGTGTAGCCTTACGGCTTTAAGCCGGGAACCCTACTGCACATGCGCGAGGCTCCGCTCCTCTCTCCTCCTGGCCCGGAGCCCCGCGGTGACGTCATGGCCTGCGGTACGGACTCCCAGAAGTGGGAACAGCATACCTGTCAAAGACAGGTATCCTGTCCCCCCTCCCCCCCGAAAGGTGCCAATTGTGGCACCAAAGGGGGAGAGGAGACAAATGAGCGTAAGTTCCACTTTTGAGTGGAACTCCGCTTTAAGTAGAAAGCTCCATCTGTCCTACACTCTCACCCTTCCCCACCCCAGCCCGCTGCTGTAATCTTCCAGTGAGGCAGGGGTAATCCAGCTACAGGGCTGTCAGAACCTCTCATCCAGAGAGCTTGACTATGCCCACCCTTTTTTGCCTGGCCTTCTATTCATACAAGCCATACTAGAACTTATATGAATGACACAGGATCGGTAAATGGAGAGGGCAGAGATATTAATCATCTGCCCATTTCCCATTCACAGATCCTGTGTAATTCTATGTGCTGAGTTTTCAGTTTTAGTTAAACTTAGGCTTTAACCCTTTAACAAAAATGTAAGAAACTGCAGCTAACCAGTCCTTAGGTGTGATTGCATTAGGTTTCTCTTTCATGCTATGTACATAGAGGTGAGGAGAGGGGAATGTGTTCTGCAGTGCAAATTAGGAGGGGGTGCTGGCATGATAACACTGCTCCTCCAAAGATACAGCGTTGTCACCCTAGGGCAGGACGTGTGTTACCGAAAGGATAAATAGATGAGAATAAAGCAGGTCTGGACTGGAACAAAAATTTGGCCCTGGACTTTATCCAGACTGGCCCACTTTAATTTTGAGTGTCAGCCTTGCATCAGAGTGTCCCCCCTTGCATCAGAGTGTCCCCCCCTTGCTTTAGAGTGTCCCCCCTCTCCTCCCCCTCCCACGTGTACTCACTCACAGCTCTCCAGAATGAATGCTGATTCTCGTTCCTCTCTCCAGTCATGTGACAAGTGATAAGGGGAGAGAGGAAGAAAAGTCTACCAGCTGTCTATCTCCCCATGCAGGCTGGAGGGAGCAGAAAGCCTAATCCTCACTCCAAGTGTCGGCAGCTGCTCCTTGGTGACAGGAGTGAAATCATGATCACTCACTGTCAGTGAGGAGTGGCTCCAGAACTGCGCCTGATCAGTCCACTGAGCCATTGGCCCACCGGGAAACTCCCGGTAGTCCTGATGGACAGTACATGCCTGGAATAAAGTAAAAAAGCCACAATCAAAGGACTGATAAGCTGCAATATATAACATTTTTGCTTTTTGGGTGTCATCAGCACATACAAGGAGAAGTATTCAAGAAAAAGTAACATTTTATTTAGGTAGGGTAACGCTTCCAACAGATAGGTCTTGCCAAATTTAGGTTTTGCTTAAGATTTCCTCTGAACTTGCAGTTATTACTTACCTGAAGAGATAAGTTGATTATCTTGTCCTACACTGCAAGGTCACATTTGTAATTTCAGGTGCCAGCCTTCAAAAAATACTATTGGGCTTATATCATTCTGGCCTACAGGGAGAACACATGAAGTCACTGCATTGCAGATATAAATTCAAAGCAATGGTGGCCAGCGGTGAAACCCCTGGGGACAATTTCACAAACCCCAGCTAAGGAGACCTGCTCTAGAAGCTGAATTCTACAGTAATTTTTATCTTCTATGAAGAGTCCCTTAGGGAAGCCTAACACCATCATTTGGTTTGTAACTGCTGTGCCAGTTGGGCTAAGATTTAAAGTTGATATGTTGTAAAAACCAACAATACATGTAAGAAGCCCGGATGTGATTCTACTTCCCATTAACCACCCAAAACTGAAATATGCATTTAACATAGTATAGTTTGAATAAGTGAAAATCAGCAGTGGGTGATATAGCAGATTTTATTTTGAATCTTTTTTATATTAAAAATCTAAAGCTATGACAGATTCATCCTATAAACAATGGGGTTAATGTATCACAGAGGGCATTCATTTTTAAGAGGGTAATAAATATTTCTGCCCACAACAAAACTACTTCTCCCAAAACCTGTGAAACATTTATAGTAATGTGGCTGAAGCACAGACACATATAGGGGACTAGAGCAATTGTATGATGCCGGGCAATTACACAGAGAAGGTTATTAGGTGAAGGCACTATAGTAATAGTTAAAAAGAAAAAAAAGTAACACATTTTTCCCTTTAGTTGTACTAAAACTTACAGAAATGAGGAAGAACACCCACGGGGTTACAGTATAAGGTCATCGTTACAGTATTTGTCTTTGGCTTTGCTGGCATTTTGGTAATAATATCCTTTTTTGGGCTCAGTACAATGACAAACTTCTTACTTGGGTCCTCTAAATGTAGCATAATGAATACGACATGTGTAGTGCAAACCCTGGTGCTGCTGGCAAAGATGGGTCCTCTGGTTCTTGCTTTGACCTTCTCAAACACCTTAGCCCTCTGAGACACCAGGCTGATTACACAGAGACACAATTTCACAGAGGAATTACAGGCAGGGACATTAGTACCCCACTATAATGCTATTTTAAAGAACACAAGCACCAGACCAATTAGTAAACCAAACTTAATATATTGTCATAAAATAAATTGGATAAAGGCAGGTAGAGGTAAGGGGTAAAATGAATATATATTCATATGCACTGCCGAAAAATTTGTTCGTTTTCGTTTCATTCGTTTTTTTGTTTTTTTTTCCTTTTTCAGGTTATTTGTTATGATCGAAATTCGTTATTTTGAATAAATCCGTAACTTCAGAAAAATTCTAATTTGTTATGTTCCATTCATTTAGATGCGGTATTCATAAAATTAGTAAATTCAAAAATTCGGAAAATTGGAAAATTCGGAAAATCGAAAATTCGAACATTCGAAGATCCGAAAATTCGAAAATTTGAAAATCTGAAATAATAACTAACTAACTAATAATACCTAACTATTAAATTATAGGTATTGGAATTTCCTTTCAAATTTGGTTGTTTATGAATGTAACGAATATCAATTTATCTGCTGTTGAGAATTATCCAAAATAACAAATGCTGCATCTAAATGAATAGATTAATAATGCTGCATCTAATGGAATGTAACAAATGAATAATAATAAATAATAATAATATTGATAAAAAGCTTTTATTATTATTCATTTGTTACATTGCATTCTTTTAGATGCGGCATTTGTTATTTCGGATAATTCGTAACTTCGGATCAATTCGTATTCGTTACATTCACTAACACCCAAACTTGAAATGAAATTCAAATATCTATAATTTAATAGTTAGTAATAGGTATTACTAGTTATTATTAATAGTTATTATTAATTAATAGTTATTATTAATAGTTATTATTAGTTGGTTAGTTAGTATTTCAGATTTTTGTTTTTATTTTTGGATTTTTGTTCTTATTTTCAAATTTTCGAATTTACGAACTTCCAAAAAAATTTGTTAAATGGGTTTACGTTAATTCGAATATTTCCGAATGAATGAATTTGTCGAATTTTGGCGAAAAAACGGATTCGGAAAGAAACAAATTGGACATGTCTAATGAATAACAATGGTAGTAATACATTTAAGATACAGGATAATTACAAGTAACTGGGCCTAGGTTTCACCAATCAGCTTAAACTGTAACAAAGTCATTTAAAGCACCATAAGGGCATCCAGAAACAGACAGTATAAACTCCTGGAGGCTACGGTACCTTAGGCCCTGGTTTAACTTTACTAGCTCCAAGTCATCTAAAGCAACATAAGGGCATCCAGAAACAGACAGTATAAACTCCTGGAGGCTATGGTACCTTAGGCCGTGGTTTACCTTGCTAGCTCCAAGTCTACCTGCAGGACTTCAGTGTTCAAGGAAGGTAAAAATGGCTAAAGTCTATGTAAATACTATGAAACAGGAAGTAAATATCTCCAAGAAAAGGTAAAAAATTGTTTTTTCTGCCAATGTGGTTGGAGCCCTTTCGGTGGTGCACTAATTGCGATAATGAGTGGCTTCCAGATACTCCCAGTTCAAGAAGGTGGGAACTTGAGGAACAGCTTCTGCAGGAATTACTTAAACAAGGCTTAAAATATTGAAAAGAGCAAGCAACAAGTGCAGGAGGGGTTAAATGGATCTGAGCTAATAGGGTAATCCAGAAAAGGTGTTCAGTAGAATGCTGCATAAGTATGGTAGTGTCTAAGGAACCAATTCTGTGTTTCAGCTGTAGGTACCAGCGGCGAAGAGGCCCCCATGGATCAATGGCTTGACTCCAGCGAACCTGCTCTGTATGGCTATAGACACACCTCCCAACTTTTTGAGACGGGAATGAGGGACACCTATCAGCCAAAGTATGCAGGCATAGGACACACCCCTTGCCATGCCCCCTTAAGATTGGTTAAACCCACAAGTGCTTTTTATACCACTACTATTCCTTTATATCGGCTTTTGGAATTTACAAATGCAGCAATTTAGAAATCAGATGAAAGGTTTAGCACTGGGAAACACTTTAAGATAGATAAAAGGTGCATTTTATATACATTTATATAGATCAGACCAAAATGAGGGACAAATGAGGAGGAATGAGGGACAGAGGGACATTGCTCCAAATCAGGGACAGTCCCTCCAAATCAGGGACAGTTGGGAGGTATGCTTTAGATGCAGATGAAGACTGGCGAACCAATTCTGTATTGCTGAAGATTCTGCTGCTCCCGCCACACTGGAAGGCGAGTGCCCGTGGACTCAGCACTCTAGCCTAGATGTCCACTTCCTTCCCCTGTCTGGCGTCAAGTTTCCCTCTCTAACTGGCTCCTGGGTGAGAGAAGCGGACTGGCTCCTTAGAATCCTGGGCACCAAAAGCCACAAATTTTCCTCTGCAGTACAGTAAAAATATCCACTCTCTTCCTCTTGGTGTCTCCCAGTCTATTGAGAGCTGTTGTTCTGCAGATATCCTCCAGAGTGCAGCAGTCTCTCCAATGGACTGCATCTTTCAATGTGCAATGCAGCAGCCCAATGTCCTCCTGCAGCTCTTCCTGAGTCTGCAGGTATATCTGGATTTGCAGTTCAAAAAGTCAATTCCTGCATTATAGGGATACCACTTAGGATTACATCTCCCATGATCCCAAGTGCTCTGCATTTGTTCATAGACTGTTCTTTGATTGCTCCATTGCTCTGCTGCCAGGAAGGGAGGGGTGAGAGGGGGAAGAAGTCTCTCACACACAGCCAGCATTGGAAGAGGATTTTACACAGGCTGCTTTGGCTCCCAGCATAACAGTGAAGGTGGGAGAGGTGGAGGCGGAAGAATTGGCAGCTACATGGAACAGCCTGCAGTCGGCTACACATGCATTACTCTTAAAAAAAGTTAAAAAATATAATACGTTGAAGTACAAAATGATGCAGGCTGTAAGGCTCTGGGAATCTTACAAATAAGCATTGGTTCAGCACTCTGTTGTAAGAAAAAAAAAATACTCTCATCTATGTGCCATTGACGCTTACACAAGTGCTTCTCCACTAAAACTAACATTAATGCCCTGTACACACGGTCAGATTTTCCGACGGAAAAAGTGCGACCGGATTGTGTTGTCAGAAATTTTGATCGTGCGTGGGCTCCATCTGACTTTTTCCGTCGGAATTTCCGACACACAAAGTTTGAGAGCAGGATATAAAATTTTCCGACAGCAAAATCTGATCGTTTAAATTACGATCGTGTGTATACAAATCCGGCGCACAAAGTGCCACACATACTCAGAATAAACGAAGAGACTAAAGCTATTGGCTACTGCCCCGTTTATAGTCCTGACGTACGTGTTCTACGTCACCGCGTTCAGAACGATCGGATTTTCCGACAACTTTGTGCGACCGTGTGTATGCAAGTTTGGCCCAAAATCCGTCGGAAAAAATCAGACAGATTTTGTCGTCGGAATGTCTGATCAATGTCCAATCGTGTGTACAGGGCATAACTGTAAAAAAATGACTATTGTAAAAATATAGCATTTTATAGTGTTTGTATTAATTCCTTCTCAGTATATGAGAAAAATGTAAGCCACCTGTCTCATGTTCTGATTTCTAATAATTTTAACGGGCAGCTGCAGCAGGAAGCACTATGTTCACATCCAGCCATACAGACCTAATGTGACTTATTAGTACTTTCTTTGTCTTTGGTCATGCATTCGTCAATTAGCTAGCTGCTAGCCTATCCAAAATAGATCATGTCATAGGTGGCCTACAGACCAGGCAATTAGCTGTAAAAGAACATTTGTATTGACCTTTATGTAAAAATACTTTTTATATTAAGAATTTTAAAATCTAGACTAGCAGGTGATTGCAGCATGCTCAAGGAATTTATTGCTCTGGCTTTGATAGCATCAGTCAGTTGGTGGCTTGTCTAGGGCACCTGTGTTGAGATAATAAATGTGCTGTAGACTGTGACCCCCACGTCCTTAGTGCAAGTTGCCCCCTATGATCTAAAGGTATTTCAAATTCATTATGGAGGATCTGGGTGTCCTAGCTGAATACAGAATGATAATCGGCAAGATGATTTCATGTATGAAAAGAGGTACAGACTGAAAAAAAAGACATAATCTTGCCCCAGTGCAAAGCATTAGTAAGGCCTAATCTTTAAACTGTATTAATCCCAAAAACTATTTACCAAACCATTACCAACAATTATTATATTGCAGTTTACTAATTCTTAGATGTGATGTCTGTATTAGTTTCCTTTCTTATGCCCCGTACACACCGTCGGACATTGATCGGACATTCCGACAACAAAATCCTAGGATTTTTTCCGACGGATGATGGCTCAAACTTGTTTTGCATACACACGGTCACACAAAGTTGTCGGAAAATCTGATCATTCTGAATGCGGTGACGTAAAACACGTACGTCGGGACTATAAACAGGGCAGTAGCCAATAGCTTTCATCTCTTTATTTATTCTGAGCAAGCGTGGCACTTTGTGCGTTGGATTTGTGTACACACGATCGGAAATTCCGACAACGGATTTTGTTGTCGGAAAATTTTATAGCCTGCTCTCAAACTTTGTGTGTCAGAAAATCTGATGGAAATTGTGTGATGGAGCCCAAACACGGTTGGAATTTCCAACAACAAGGTCCTATCACACATTTTCCGTCGGAAAATCTGACTGTGTGTACGGGGCATTGGGCTTTCTTTCCTTTACTTGCAGTCGGCCATAGCATCCGAACATCAGTAAGAATGGAATATGACATGTAGCCCTATGCACAGTGTTGTTGTAAGCCCATACCACGGCCCCCACATGCTGGTCCCAACAGTCTTGGGGGCCCTGTTCTAGAGTCCGTAACATTGCCAGCAGGATGAAAAAGTGATCCTCCACCTCACTTTTGCCATAATTTGGCTATTTGGTTTGCTCCTGGTTATTTCATTTCTGTTGTTCATGCGTGTCCTATACTTTGTCCACTTATACCCTGCTTGCTCAATGTTCTAATGTGACATATGTTGTGATTTGTATACATGCTTCTTTTTATCTTGAATAAAAATCTTTATGGAAAAAAAAAAAAAAAAAAAACATTGCCAGCAGGGTACGGTGGAAGCAGACCCCATCACCCTTATGCCCTGTACACACGGTCGGACATTGATCACACATTCCGACAACAAAATCCATTGATTTTTTCCGACGGATGTTTGCTCAAACTTGTCTTGCATACACACGGTCGCACAAAGCTGTCAGAAAATCTGATTGTTCTGAACGCGGTGACGTAAAACATGTACGTCGGGACTATAAGCGGGGCAGTAGCCAATAGCTTTCGTCTCTTAATTTATTCTGAGCATGCGTGGCACTTTGTGCGCCGGATTTGTGTACACACGATCGGAATTTAACCGATCGGATTTTGTTGTCGGAAAAGTTTATAGCCTGCTCTCAAACTTTGTGTGTCGGAAATTTCGATGGAAAAAGTCCGACGGAGCCCACACACGATCGGAATTTCCGACAACACAATCCGATCACACTTTTTCCATCGGAAAATCCGACCGTGTGTACAGGGCATAATGCCCTGTACACACGATCAGACATTGATCGGACATTCCGACAACAAAATCCATAGATTTTGTCCGACTGATGTTGGCTCAAACTTGTCTTGCATACACACGGTCGCACAAAGTCTGCCCCCTGCCCCATGCAGTCTGTATACTCGGGAGGGGGGCAGAGCTGTATTCCCCAGTCAGCAGAGAGAGGGAGGGGGGCGGGAGCTCAACTGATGCTCTGATCCCTCCCCATGCAGCCTGTATGTTCGGGAGGGAATGGCTGTAGCAGGAGCAGAGCTCAGAGTGGGAACCCCGCCCCCAGACCTCTAAAAGTGCATGGTGAGCCCGGCTGGCAAGGTATGTCTTTCCCTCCATAGACTGCCTGACTGCTCTCCTAAACCCTGAGCTGCTGTTCAGCTGTAAAGCTGTGCATTGCTGAAAGGTCTCTGACCGTTTCCTGTAGGTATGTGTGCAGTCTCTGACCATCTCCTGTAGTCATGTGCGCAGTCTCTGACTGTCTCCTGTAGTATGTGCGCAGTCTCTGGCAATCTTCGGTAGTATGTGCGCAGTCCCTGACCGTCTCCTGCTGTCTCTGACCATCTCCTGTAGTCATGTGCGCAGTCTCTGACCGTCTCCTGTAATCATGTGCGCAGTCTCTGACCGTCTCCTTTAGTCATATGCGCAGTCTCTGACCGTCTCTTGTAGTCATGTGCGCAGTCTCTGACCGTCTCCTGTAGTATGTGCGCAGTCTCTGAGCATCTCCTGTAGTCATGTGTGCAGTCTCTTAGCATCTCCTGTAGTCATGTGCGCAGTCTCTGACCATCTCCTGTAGTATGTGCGCAGTATCTGACTGTCTCCTGTAGTATGTGCGCAGTCTCTGGCAATCTTCGGTAGTATGTGCGCAGTCCCTGACCGTCTCCTGCTGTCTCTGACCATCTCCTGTAGTCATGTGCGCAGTCTCTGACCGTCTCCTGTAATCATGTGCGCAGTCTCTGACCGTCTCCTTTAGTCATATGCGCAGTCTCTGACCGTCTCTTGTAGTCATGTGCGCAGTCTCTGACCGTCTCCTGTAGTATGTGCGCAGTCTCTGAGCATCTCCTGTAGTCATGTGTGCAGTCTCTTAGCATCTCCTGTAGTCATGTGCGCAGTCTCTGACCATCTCCTGTAGTATGTGCGCAGTATCTGACTGTCTCCTGTAGTATGTGCACAGTCTCTGACCGTCTCCTGTAGTATGTGCATAGTATCTGACCCTCTCCTGTAGTATGTGCCCAGTCTCTGACCGTCTCCTGCAATCTCTGACCGTCTCTTCTAGTTATGTGCGCAGTCTCTGACCGTCTCCTGTAGTATGTGCGCAGTCTCTGACTGTCTCCTCTAGTTATGTGCGCAGTCTCTGACCGTCTCCTCTAGTTATGTGCGCAGTCTTTGACCATCTCCTGCAATATGTGCGCAGTCTCTGACCATCTCCTGTAGTATGTGCGCAGTCTCTGACCATCTCCTGTAGTTATGTGTGCAGTCTCTGACCATCTCCTGTAGTATGTGCACAGTCTCTGACTGTCACCTGTAGTATATGCGCAGTCTCTGACCGTCTCCTGTAGTATGTGAGCAGTTTCTGACCATCTCCTGTAGTATGTGCGCAGTCTCTGACTGTCTCCTGTAGTATGTGCCCAGTTTCTGACCATCACCTGTAGTATGTGCGCAGTCTCTGACCGTCTCCTGTAGTTACGTGTGCAGTCTCTGACCATCTTCTGTAGTTATGTAAAAAGAAAAAAAAAAGAAAAAGAAAATCTTAGCTGCGCTAAATAGTGTATAATGAGCAAAGAATATATAACGAAAAAATTCTAATAGAAAATATCATAATATAATATAATAGACATATAAATCTATCCCAATGAAAAAAAATCATGACTGGGTGTTGTCACGGAACGTCCCACACTCCGCTTGAGTGCTTCCGTCATATACCACTTCCTCCCAGTCTGTATACAGATATCCCAACCTCTCTGAGCACAAACAAGGCGACACTTGCTTGTTGCTACCAAGAACTGACTTTATTCAGAACCAGAATTACAAGACTTTATATGCCGTTGGAACCTCCTCTAACAATACAACTGTAACTTAATTAACATGAGCTAATTATCTAATCTTTTATACAGCCTAGGTGACTGAGACATGACCTTTCGCCCAGACTTGTGGTCACCGAGCTTCACACAGTTAATTAACACAAACAACAATGGGTGAAAAGACTCTTAGAGCCACACTAGACTTATTTACAATAAACACATTATAGCAGAAGTGATGACATTAGCATTTAACAGTACGAGTCCCAATGGTATAAATCAGTCACCATTCTAATATGGCATATAAAGGGTTCCCAGAGTCTGTGTGTTTTTGGGGGGACATGGAGCTGAATCCAAAGTAACACCAACCCCAGGGTCCCCAGGCATACAGCTCACAGAGAGTACCATTCCCCCAAATGCTAGGGCCCATAATCAAAAGGCAACAGGCCCGCACCCAGTCCTCTCCAACAGCCTCTGTTCTGGCTAGGTCCGTCACATGTGATGAAACCAATAACGATGAAATGTCCAGAACTAGGTGCAACTCAGAGGCATCAGATGCATTAATAATAGTCCTTAATCACACAATAGTGCATATATGTGAATAAATGAAAACTTGAGAATGATGTGTGATCCTCCACCACCACTAGTGCACCGAACACCTAATAAATTGCACGCTTACCAGTAGGCAAGCTGATTAAGCTTGCGGCTATAAACCCAGCCAGGGCCCTTTATACCGGGGATTCTGGGGCGACAACTCAAAAATGGTCAATGTGTTAGAGTGGAGATAAGCAGCTGATGGCTCGATCGTGCAAGGTTGAAGGACAATGTTCAGATGTCACCCAGAAAATGAAACAGAGGGCTATATGAAAACGAACTGGCCCAGAAAGCCCAGCTAGACTGCCCGCTATCGAATCCCAGCTTCTGTAGTTATGCGCGGAGTCTCTGACGTCTCCTGTAGTACATGCGCAGTCTCTGACTGTCTCCCGTAGTATGCGCGCAGTCTCTGACCATCCCCTGTAGTATGTGTCCAGTTTCTGACCGTCTCCTGCAGTCTCTGACTGTCTCCTCTAGTTATGTATGCAGTCTCTGACGTCTCCTGTAGTATGTGCACAGTCTCTGACTGTCTCCTGTAGCATGTGTGCAGCCTCTGACCGTCACCTGTAGTATGTGCGAAGTCTCTGACCATCTCCTGTAGTATGTGCGCAGTCTCTGACCTTCTCCTGTAGTTATGTGGGCAGTCTTTGACCATCTCCTGTAGTATATGCGCAGTCTCTGATCGTCTTCTCTAGTATGTGCGCAGTCTCCGACCGTCTTCTGTAGTTATGTGCGCAGTCTCTGATCGTCTCCTGTAGTTATGTGCGCAGTCTCTGAATGTCTCCTGTAGTATGTGCGCAGTCTCTGATCATCTCCTGTACTATGCCTGCAGTCTCTGAGGAACTCCTGTAGTATGTGCGCAGTCTCTGAGCATCTCCTGTACTATGTCTGCAGTCTCTGAGGATCTCCTGTAGTATGTGCGCAATCTCTGACTGTCACCTGTAGTATGTGTAGTATGTGTGCAGCCTCTGACCATCTCCTGTACTATGTCTACAGTCTCTGAGCATCTCCTGTAGTATGTACGCAGTCTCTGAACACCACCTATAGTATGTGCGCAGTCTCTGACCACCTCCTGTAGTATGTGCGCATTCTCTGAGCATCTCTTTCCACTGTGCCCTTTAGTCTCCCACAATGCTCCTGGAGAGACCCCAGCCCCCTCCATGAAAACCCATCCCCCACAGCTACCCCCAGCCCTCTCATCCCCCACAGAACCACCTAGTCTGCTGTAGAATCCCCCTCAAGAACCCCAAACCCCCACAGTATCACCCAGCTCCATCGAGAGCCTTCTAGCTCCCAAGTCCCATCCAGAGCCCCTAGAGCATTTCAAGGCCACTGTACTCACTATGTGAAGACATTCGGGCCCATGTGCACCCGGCTTTACTTATGCCAGAGCATTCTTCCTCCTACTGACCACTAGGGATGAGCTTCGTATTCGAATCGAACGCATGTTCGACTCGAACATTTCCTGTTCGGTTGTTCGCCGAATTCCGAACAATATGGGACGCACCAAATTTGAGTGGCGCGTCATGGCCCATAATTCACTGCGGCATCGCAGTGCATTGCTGGCTGATGATTGGCCAAGCATGCACTATGACCCGCATGCTTGGCCAATCACAGCGCCGTCTGTACAGAGAGCGGTAATTGGCCAAAGCCAGGGTGGCTTTGGCCAATTATGGCTCAGGGGGTTTAGTACACACCCCACACTATATAAGGCCACCTGCACGGCAGCCCTGTGTAGTGTGTTCCGGTGTTGAGAGAGAGATAGATAGACAGAGAGACAGTGTTGTAAGGATATTTTAGCTTGCTGTCCACCATTTTATGTATTAAAATATGTATCCATCTTAGAATAATATGTATATGTGACGTCTATCAAAAGTTAGTTTCAAATTCTTGTAAATCATATGATTTCCCCGAAATGACGCATGAAGTTCTTTCTTGTTGACAGTTTCTGTATGAAGAAATTATGTTCTATTATTAGTTAGTTGTATGTCTGTAAATTTAGCATATATTAATGAAGGGGTTGGACTTTTGTTGTGATGTCATGTTGGTTATATAAGTGAAAATAGGGAAGTAAAGGATTGGATCATTTTGAATTGCATGCCTTGTGTGTGTCATAATTTCTTGTCGGAATGATCTCCAGATCTGAATGGGTTTTTGGGGAACACTCTAATCAGGATATCATACGAGGGTTCACTTGCTTTTAGAACATACATGCACCCCAACAGCTTGGTGTCAGAATGTGTTGCGATCATTATTTAAGTCGGGTGAGTCTGATTTAATTAACATTATTTCTCTTGCCGTGACTTTAGTTTAAAAGACCGTTTCCCTATATGGGATTAACAGAAGGTGTAGTGTTAAAGACATTTATGAACCTCGGTAGAAGTGTAGAATTCCGTTCGGGTGATGGAAGAAAGGACTCTGAGTTAGTCCAAAGGACTCCGAGTTAGTCCAAGGGGTTCTGAGAAACCCAAAGAGGGCTCTGAGTTAGTCCAAGGGGCTCCAAAGGAACTCTGAGATAGTTCCAAAAAAGAAGGACTCTGAGATAGTCCAAGAGGTTCTGAGAAACCCACAGTACTGTAAGAAGTTTTATAAAGATATCTGATGGAGTGTGCCAGAAAAGCCCAAACCTCTTTGCTTGCCTTTCTTTCGCTTAGGAGATAAAATAAGTAGATAAAATAAGGTCATCTGTTTGTCTGTGTGGATTTGTCAGGTGTCATAAGGTAAGATGACACCTTTCCACTGCATTGTATTGTTATTGTATTATAATGAAACATAGAGTGATGTTACAATATTTGGTGATGTATTGATGCTGAATTTAATGATTTATATATAAATGCTTTGACTCTAAAGTATAAGATATATATATAGTTGGCAGGATGATTCTGGCATTGATGCAGTGAGTAAAAATATTTTATTTGCCTTGCTGTAATCAGACGTTCAGTGTCATCTTAGAGTAAAAAAAAAAAAAAAGAAAAGGTTTCAAAAGTGTCCTGAATGTATTACTGGTTTACACAAATTTGTGTTTTAAGAAGGATTGACAGTGCAGGGAGTAATGTCACTTATTGGAAGAGCAGGGGAGACTTATCAAGTCTGTCTGTCTTTGAAGTATTGTGACATTAGGGACGTTTTTACCATTTAAAATATGGGTAGAGCGTTAATAACACTTTTTTAAGGTAATTAAATTGGTGAGGATAACTTTTGATTAAAACATGCTATTTGAATAATTCTTTTTGCTACTGACATCTCTTGCAAAGGGGAAGTCAGGTGCAAAAATTGGACATTTGGCTTTTTGCCAACAGGGTTCAAGTACTAATATCTCACTGACTGTAATAGATAGTTAGGAATTGTTTGCGGCATTAGTACTACTGCAATTGAAGGCACTGTTTGAACCTGTTAGCATACTGCAAAAAGGAAAAAAGAGACTTAGTATCTAATTAGAATGTTTAGAAAGAAAGAAATAAATATATATGTTGTGGAGATCGGCTGGACCGAGGCTCCCTATAGTGTCCTAGCCCATACATTGTCCATGATGGGTTTAGTAGAGTCATGGGATGGTAAATTAAGGGTTAAATCTTACATACCACAACGCAGAAGTTGAAAGCTGTAGAGGCTGCGCACGCCATAGAGGGTCAGAATACAAAACACGTAGTTTTAAAACAAGCAGAAAGCACGGAGTAAAAAAGAGGAAGTAACTGCGCAGTTAGTTATATAAAGTTTTCCTTTCATTACACAAGACGCCGGATTTAACACTTAAGATGAAATGCACAGTCCTTTAAATACAGACTTATTAAAGTCTGTCTTGAAAAAAAAAAAAAAAAAAACGTTGATTGAAAAAGACGCAGCAGGATGTTTTGACATCCCAAAACAAACACCAGTATCAACACATTACCAAAATGATTTCTTAGGAAATCAAAGGGGAAACTTTTATAAAAAGAGGAAAGGGGGCAAGGACAAAGAGGGAGTTACATACAGAGAAAGAGGATTTCTTAAAGAAAGGAATCTTAAGGGAAATTGTCTCGCCTTATAAAACTCCCAGAAAAAAAAAAAAAGGCAAATGGTGACTATAGGTTTGTACAAGACCTAAGGGACATCAATAGCCTAGTGGTATCAATTGCCCAAGTAGTGCCTGATGTGTCATCAATACTTACCGCCATACCATGCGATGCAGAGTATTTTTACTGTGATTAATTTAAGGAATGTTTTTTTTCATCCCTGTAGAGGAGGAGACACGGTCACTGTACTCCGAGTCACCCTTGGGCCCTGGACTGCCCCTCATGGTTCTGTACTGTTGCAGTATGTTGATGATTTTTTGATTTGTAGTTCTTCAGAGGAGGTCTGCTGAGCTGATAGCCTATCTTTATTGAAATGGTTACATGTATGTGGTTACAAAATGTTTAAGAAAAAGTTACAATGTTGTCAAAAAAAAAAAAAAACCACAGTTGAGTATTTGTGCTCACAAAAGGAGAAAGAAGAGTCAGTCATAAAAGAGCTGCGGCTCTGAATGGGTTTTCCCGCCCACTTAATAGGAAGGACATGCTCACCTTCCTAGGTATGATTGGTTACTGCCGCCAATGGATACCTGACTGCTCTGTCAATGACAATATATTGAGACAAGCAATGTTTTTGAAGTAATGTCTCTGAAATGTCTGATACTGTAAAATGGTCTGATGAAATGTTAAATGTTTTTGCCATGTTTTGCCATGTTGAAATGTGTAATGGTTACCAGCCCGAGCCTCAGGCCTCCTTGAATATGGCAAAATGTTTCACTTGTTTGCCAGGGAAAATTGCAGAACCATGGCGGCAGTACTGGCCCAGGAATATAGTGGGAGACTGTGCCCTGTAGTTTTTTTCTCAAAGAAGGTCCCGGTGCGCTCAAGCTTCCTGATCTATGGTGGTTGAGATGGTCACTTCTTTCACTCTGGGACATGACGCCACATTTCACATCACTTGCAATGTGTCAATCTTGTTGAAAAATGTACATACACAGCACATGTCTGCTCAGAGTTTGAGCGGATATGAGGTGATTTTAAACGCTCTTTTAGGATTAAAAAGGAGAACAGGATGAGGTTGTGCCATAATATGACTGCATAAACCTCATTCACCAAGACACATCACCCAGGTCCATATCACTACTGGACACACAGAAGGTTTTTGTGGATGGTTCTTGCTCTAGGCTATAGTACACTGCAGAGCACACACAGGCCAACAGACAGAGAAAGCCAGGGGAAATGAGCAGGTCTGGCTGACCCTGCTGCTAAATAAGCTGCTATCTCACAGACAGCAGACATCCAAATTGTTATGCTGATACCTGTCCTATTCCCTTTTGAAAAGTCACTTGCAGATCCCCAGGATTATGCATCAAATTATGAGTTAAGGGACTGGAATGGAAAGGGTGTGTAGAGAGATCCAAGGTCTGGATTTCTCTGCAAAGAGGGGAAACCATGTATACCAACAGCAAGTGAATTCACAGTGCCACGGAATAGGCCACGCAGGTATACGAGTTACGGCTGATTTCACACACAGGCCCAAACTAGGCAAAAGACAGGAATATCTTTTGATAATTGTAGACATGTTCTCTAATGGTCCAGCTATTATAGCCAGGGTCTGCCAGGACTTGGTAAAAACTCTCAAGATAGGATGGAAGTTTCACATTCCCTATCACCCTCCAAGTTCAGGAATAGTAGAAAGAATGAATAGAACAATAAAAGACAAGATAAGAAAGGCCACAGGAGGAACCTTTGCCAACTGGAGAAAGGTCCTCCTTGCAGTCCTGGCAGAAATATGTTTTTTGAAGTTTTGATGAGTAGATTTTTCCCCACCCCATAGGCCAGAGCACCTTTAATGGTAGAAAATGAAGATTTAGACTTAATACAGGAAGAATATGTAAGAAAACTGGTTGAAATATTGGATACAGTCAAAGAAATGTTGCTCGCACCTCTCTTTTTTCTTCACAGGAAGCTACTCACCTCTTCAAGGAGGGAGACACCGTGGTGGTCCAACAGCTGAACAGAAATAAGAAGCAAGAGTATCCCTTTGGACCTCCTACTATGGTGATTGCAGTGATCAGAACGGCTATCCTGGTGGAAAACTGCTAGTCCGGGATCCATGCCAGCCGAGTGAAAAAGGTTGCCCAAAGCCCCAAGAGCAGGAAGGAGATCCTTAATATAGGAGGCCCTCAAGCAGAAGTCCAAGCAGATGAAGGAGGAGTTCCTGGAAAAGCAGGTCCGGCCAGAGAAGATGACCTCGCTTATTTCACCACAGACTTCTGGCAAAACATTTTGCTTCCTGTTCCTGATCACCCTGATGGTGTTCCCGCCCACTTGGATCTTCACTAGCTGTATTTGCCATCCTGAAGATTTGGGTGCCATTAAAAGTATTTGTGGAAACACACATACATAGGAGAACATTACAGTGATACAAGTTAGAAACAAGAGAGACATTGAGGATAATTTTGCTGATAAAATGCTTTTGCTAAAATTCAAATATGCTTATGTTCAGAAATCAGGATTTCAGAAATGTTGGATTTGTGGCAAATTGCACCTTAGCACTGATTAGGATACCCCTAATAGCTATACCTTTAAATATTACTCCCCTTTTGAGAGGAAAGATTCCCCTTGACCTTTTGAATGTCAGCAGAAGAACTAATGACTCGATTTCCTTTCACATCATCAATAGAAGTCATAATTCTACCTGGTGTTTCAATTTAGGGAATTCTACTAGAAATGCTCATACCTGTAGTCAATTTGTTTTGAATATTTCTAATTGCTATGCCCCTAGTGGGAAGTTTTGTTCTTTATATCAAACACACCACAATGAGGTCAGAGTACGGGCTGATTTTAAAAAGATTCTTGCCTCTGAAGATGAAAGTAGTAAACCTGTACAGCATTTGTTTCAGGTTTTAGCAGCAGTTACAGCAGTAGATCAAGAGACTGCTGTGAATACGCCCTTCTCGTTTGGTAACCACACTTATGTTTGTTGTGGAAAGACTTGTTATCCCTGGATTCCACAAGAGGTCCAAGGCTGGTGTTACCTGGCCTCACTGGTGCCCATAATGGGGGTGATAGGTGATAGTGATGCAAGTCATTTACTTGAGGCTAGTATACACCCCAGGTATCCATTAAAACATCGTAACAAGAAAGAGTTATTCCTTGAAAAAGATATGGCCTGGGCATGGTTCCCTTCCTGGGCAGGATGGGGAATAGATTTGATGAAAAGGTTGAATAATTATTTAGGAATTATTGATGAGATAATGGAAAAGAACTCTGATGACATTTCTAAACTTAATGAGGAAACTAGGGCTATTAGAAAACAACTAGAATTGCATGACTTAGCCATTGAGAGCATGAGTTCAGCCCTTACAGGATTATGTGAAATGACTGAGGATTATGAATGTTGTACTTGGGTACACAATACCAGTATAGAGGTATCAGATTATTATGATGTGATAGTTCAGCATAGAAAAGAGGTGGCCAAGCTGCAACAAGAGGCTCGCAACATAGCCCAGACCTGGAGTCCTTTTGGAAATGTTAATTTTGGATTTGGAGGGATATTCTCTTGGATATTCTTTTTCCTTTTCCTTTATCTTGTGTACAAGCTTATTATGTGCCTTATTAATAGAGCCATTCGCATTTCAGATCCCTCATCTCCCAATAAAACGTATCTCAGTATGTATCATCAGAAGTAGGCTGAGAATACCACCATGATAAGGAAGTGAGATCATATATATATATATATATATATATATATATATATATATATATATATATATATATATATATACATGTGTGATCAAAAAGGGGATCGTAAGGATATTTTAGCTTGCTGTCCACCATTTTATGTATTAAAATATGTATCCATCTTAGAATAATATGTATATGTGACGTCTATCAAAAGTTAGTTTCAAATTCTTGTAAATCATATGATTTCCCCGAAATGACGCATGAAGTTCTTTCTTGTTGACAGTTTCTGTATGAAGAAATTATGTTCTATTATTAGTTAGTTGTATGTCTGTAAATTTAGCATATATTAATGAAGGGGTTGGACTTTTGTTGTGATGTCATGTTGGTTATATAAGTGAAAATAGGGAAGTAAAGGATTGGATCATTTTGAATTGCATGCATTGTGTGTGTCATAATTTCTTGTCGGAATGATCTCCAGATCTGAATGGGTTTTTGGGGAACACTCTAATCAGGATATCATACGAGGGTTCACTTGCTTTTAGAACATACATGCACCCCAACAAGTGTCATTTGATTTTATTCAGTTTAGCTAGATCCATTCCTGTTATTCTCTTCCTACTACTGACAGGCAGGCAGGTGTTTTTACAGTATTTACAGCTACCTGAAGAAAATTGCTGGTGTTCTTCTGATCCTATTAGTCCTATTAGCTACAGTATTTACAGTTAGTGCAGTGCATCCTCTGCACAGTGTGCCCCTAAAGCTACCTGAAGAAAATTAGTGTTCTTCTGATCCTATTATTACAGTACCGCAGGCATCTGCATTATTTACAAGTTAGTGTAGTGCGTCCTCTGCACGGTGTACACCTAAAGCTACCTGAAGAAAATTAGTGGTGTTTTTCTGATCCTATTGGTACAGTACCACAGGCAGCTGTAGTATTTACAAGTTAGTGTTGTGCGTCCTCTGCACAGTGTGCACCTAAAGCTACCTGAAGAAAATTAGTGGTGTTCTTCTGATCCTATTAGTACAGTACCGCAGGCAGCTGCAGTATTTACAAGTTAGTGTAGTGCGTCCTCTGCACAGTGTGCACCTAAAGCTACCTGAAGAAAATGAGTGGTGTTCTTCTGATCCTATTAATACAGTAACGCAGGCAGCTGCAGTATTTACAAGTTAGTGTTGTGCGTCCTCTGCACAGTGTGCACCTAAAGCTACCTGAAGAAAATGAGTGGTGTTCTTCTGATCCTATTAATACAGTACCACAGGCAGCTGTAGTATTTACAAGTTAGTGTAGTGCGTCCTCTGCACAGTGTGCACCTAAAGCTACCTGAAGAAAATTAGTGGTGTTCTTCTGATCCTATTAGTACAGTACCACAGGCAGCTGTAGTATTTACAAGTTAGTGTAGTGCGTCCTCTGCACAGTGTGCACCTAAAGCTACCTGAAGAAAATGAGTGGTGTTCTTCTGATCCTATTAATACAGTACCGCAGGCAGCTGCAGTATTTACAAGTTAGTGTTGTGCGTCCTCTGCACAGTGTGCACCTAAAGCTACCTGAAGAAAATTAGTGGTGTTCTTCTGATCCTATTAATACAGTACCACAGGCAGCTGTAGTATTTACAAGTTAATGTAGTGCGTCCTCTGCACAGTGTGCACCTAAAGCTACCTGAAGAAAATTAGTGGTGTTCTTCTGATCCTATTAGTACAGTACCACAGGCAGCTGTAGTATTTACAAGTTAGTGTAGTGCATCCTCTGCACAGTGTGCACCTAAAGCTACCTGAAGAAAATTAGTGGTGTTCTTCTGATCCTATTAGTACAGTACCACAGGCAGCTGTAGTATTTACAAGTTAGTGTAGTGCGTCCTCTGCACAGTGTGCACCTAAAGCTACCTGAAGAAAATTAGTGGTGTTCTTCTGATTTTATTAGTACAGTACCGCAGGCAGCTGCAGTATTTACAAGTTAGTGTAGTGCGTCCTCTGCACAGTGTGCACCTAAAGCTACCTGAAAAAAAATAGTGGTGTTCTTCTGATCCTATTAGTACAGTACCGCAGGCAGCTGCAGTATGTACAATTTAGTTTAGTGCATCCCCTGCACACTGTGCACCTAAAGCTACCTGAAGAAAATTAGTGGTGTTCTTCTGATCCTATTAATACCACAGGCAGGCAGCTACAGTATTTACAGTTAGTGTAGTGCGTCCTCTGCACAGTGTGCACCTAAAGCTACCTGGAGACAATTGCTGTTGTTCTGCTCCTATTAATACCACAGGCAGGCAGCTACAGTATTTGCAGTTAGTGCACTGTGTCCTCTGCACAGTGTGCACCTAAAGCTACCTGAAGAAAATTAGTGGTGTTCTTCTGATCCTATTAATACCACAGGCAGGCAGCTACAGTATTTACAATTAGTGTAGTGTATTCTCTGCACAGTGTGCACCTAAAGCTACCTGGAGACAATTGTTGTTGTTCTGCTCCTATTAATACCACAGGCAGGCAGCTACAGTATTTACAGTTAGTGCACTGTGTCCTCTGCACAGTGTGCACCTAAAGCTACCTGAATAAAATCAGTGGTGTTCTTCTGATCCTATTAATACCACTGGCAGGCAGATACAGTATTTACAGTTAGTGTAGTGCGTCCTCTGCACAGTGTGCACTTAAAGCTACCTGAAGAAGACTAGTGGTGTTCTTCTGATCCTATTAATACCACAGGCAGGCAGCTACATTATTTACAGTTAGTGCACTGTGTCCTCTGCACAGTGTGCACCTAAAGCTACCTGAAGGAAATTAGTGGTGTTCTTCTGATCCTATTAATACCACAGGCAGGCAGCCACAGTATTTACAGTTAGTGTAGTGCGTCCTCTGCACAGTGTGCACCTAAAGCTACCTGGAGACAATTGCTGTTGTTCTGCTCCTATTAATACCACAGGCAGGCAGCTACAGTATTTACAGTTAGTGTAGTGCGTCCTCTGCACAGTGTCCACATAAAGCTACCTAGAGACAATTGCTGTTGTTCTGCTCCTATTAATACCACAGGCAGGCAGCTACAGTATTTACAGTTAGTGCACTGTGTCCTCTGCACAGTGTGTACCTAAAGCTACCTGAAGAAATTTAGTGGTGTTCTTCTGATCCTATTAATACCACAGGCAGGAAGCTACAGTATTTACAGTTAGTGCACTGTGTCCTCTGCACAGTATGTACCTAAAGCTACCTGAAGAAAATTAGTGGTGTTCTTCTTATCCTATTAAAACCACAGGCAAGCAGCTACAGCATTTACAGTTAGTGTAGTGCGTCCTCTGCATAGTGTGCACCTAAAGCTACCTGGAGACAATTGTTGTTGTTCTGCTCCTATTAATACCACAGGCAGGCAGCTACAGTATTTACAGTTAGTGTACTGTGTCCTCTGCACAGTGTGACATGGCTACCTTTATACATACCTCACTTATATACTTAATGATACATAAGTGATTAAAACCTTTTATCTATATATGAATCAACCCATGAAATTAAGAACGAATGATATCTGTTCGAAAAGGGTAACAATCTAATTTATTTAAACTTACTATTGTACAGAAAAGAAACTTGTGGTAATATGAGATTAGCAACTATAACATAAATGATATAACCTTAAAAACAATGTTACCAATGATAATAAATATTGCTATAATGGTCATACCCATGCTATCAAGAGATTAATAAGGTATTAAGACCAAATCCTACAGTAGAAAAAGTTACAGGAAAGAAAAAAGACATAGAGATACATTGTATGGAGAAGTCTTACGTAACCATCCTTCATCTAGACCGTCAGCCAGAGAGAGCCCTAGCCTCTCTAGGTTTTTTGGTTTTATGTTGTTAGAACCCACTCCCACTCAATCAGAACTCAGGGTCACCTCATTGGTTCAGAAGTGGCATTGAATCCTGATTGGATACCCCTGAAGCCTAAAGTTTATTGGTTAAAGTGGAGTTCCACCCAAAAGTGGAACTTCCACTCATCAGATTCCTCCCCCCCTCCGGTGACACAGTTGGCACCTTTCAGGGGGGAGGGGGGTACAGATACCTGTATATTACAGGTATCTGTACCCACTTCCAGCATAGATAGCCGCAGAATCTGCGGTTATTTACGCCACTTCCTGCTCCCTCCCCGCTGCCTGCTGGGAAACACACGGCTCCCAGAGGCAGCAGGGACCATCCGTATTGCGCTGCGCGACTCGCGCATGCGCAGTAGGGAACCGGGAAGTGAAGCCGCACGGCTTCACTTCCTGATTCCCTTACCGAAGATGGAGGCGGCAGCACCCGAGGACAGAGAGACGCTTTGGCCTCAGGTGCCGACATCGCAGGCGCCCTGGACAGGTAAGTGTCCATGTTTTAAAAGTCAGCAGCTGCAGTATTTGTAGCTGCTGACTTTTAAAAAAAAAAATTTCGGTGGCGCTCCGCTTTAAGTTGGCTTAACTTCTGCTTTAAACATTAGACTCTCTGGTGCCTCTGAGTCTGCCTTAAACCAGTTAGCTCTGTTTGAACTCAATACAACCAATTCGGAAATTAGCATCAAAAGACCCCCCATCCAGGTGGTGAATTATCACCTGCCTAAAACATTCAACAGCTTTTGAGAACCAGGAAAAATCTAAGCTGGACTCAACCTGATATCACAAAATATAGTCCTTTTATTAGAGAGTTCCCCTGAAGATATAAATATGGATTGCAAAATCTCCACCACAAGTGTGCACCTAAAGCTACCTGAAGAAAATTAGTGGTGTTCTTCTGATCCTATTAATACCACAGGCAGGCAGCTACAGTATTTACAGTTAGTCTACTGCGTCCTCTGCACAGTGTGCACCTAAAGCTACCTGGAGACAATTGCTGGTGTTCTCATACTAATAATACTACAGGCAGGCAGTTGATTCTGCTACCTGCAGTATCAGTATATATATACATCCCAGTTTTGTGCAGCTACATCTCACTGCAGGCCATTAGTATGTCAGGAAGGCCAACAAGGAGAGGCAGACAGTCACAAGCCAATAAAAGAGGGCAAGCAGGCTCTGTGTCTAGAGGCAACAGTGCTGGTCGTGGAGACGGTGCATCCTCATCAGCACGTGGCCGTGGGACATGCTTGTCCTTTTTTCTGCAGCTAGCCGCGTTGAGCCGCAACATGCGTAAGACTTGGTAGAGTGGATGACCAAGCCGTCCTCATCCTCCTCATCCTCTCTCACCCAGACTCAGGGTACTTTGTCTGGCAAAGCAGCTGCCAACGCGGCCTCTTCCCTCGGCTCAATGGCATCAGTCACTCCTTCCCTAGCCCCAACATGTCCTCCTGAGGAGTCCCCCGAACTGTTTGACCACAGTGTTGGGTACATGCTCCAGGAGGATGCCCAGTGTTTTGAAGGCTCCGATGATGGTACCCAGCAAGAGGAAGGCAGTAACGTGAACCCAGAGAGAGGGGGTGCCCAAGAAGGACAGCAATCTGGCAGTCATGTTCCCCCAGTGATGAGGAGGGAGGGGATGATGAGGTCACTGACTCCACGTGGGTACCTGATAGGAGAGAGGAGGAGGAGGAGGCACATCACCAATGAGGCAGGATGCCCTCCAGGGGCCAGCTTAAGGGCAGCACACCGACTGCATCACACCGCAGAGCTCCGCATGTGCAGGGCGCTGCTTTCTCTGCACGTTATTCCAAAAGTTCTTTGGTGTGGGCCTTTTTTGAGACGAGTGCATCAGCTCCCACCGCTGCTATTTGCAACATATGTCTCAAGCGTATCTCGCGTGGCCAAAGCATCTCCCGCTCGGGCACCACATGCTTGACCAGACACATGATAAACTGCCATGCAGTTCGTTGGCAAGCGTACCTAAAAGACCCACACCAAAGAACAAAGAGAACCTCTTCTTGCTCCTCCTCAGCTGGGATCTCCAACCTCACTATACCTTCAGTCCTCTCTGAGACCTGCACTGAGAGGAATGAAGGTGTAGAATTAGGTGTATCACAGCCAAGTACTTGGGGGCAATCTGCTATCAGTACACAGACGTCAGATTGTACCAGGCAAATTTTCCTGCCCCAGCTGCTGCACCACCGAAAGAAGTTCGCTCCCAGCCATCCACATGCCCAGTGGTTGAATGCTAGCTTGGCTAAATTTCTAGCACTTCAACTGCTGCCTTTTCAGTTGGTAGACTCTGCCCCCTTCTGGGAGTTTGTGTAATGTGCAGTTCCTCAGTGGCAGGTTCCCAAACGCCACTTTTTCTCACGGAAGGCGATTCCGGCTCTCTCTGGAAGGCAATTTCTTGGCCTCGCTGGACAGGGCGGTAAGTGGTAAGGTGCATATTACCGCTGACTCATGGTCCAGCAGGCATGGACAGGAACGTTACCTATCTTTCACCGCGCACTGGGTGACTCTTCTGGCAGCTGGGAAGGATGCAGGACAAGGTGCAGTAGTGTTGGAGGTTGTTCTGCCACCACGCCTCCAAAATACTACTAGTGGTGATTCTGCCACACCTCTCTCCTACACCCCCTCCTCTTCTTCTTCCTCCATGGCCTCTTCCTGTGATTTGACTTCAGAACCAGCGGTGCTCCGTAGGCGTTCAAGGGGCTACACAAGCACGCAGGCCAAAAGATGCCATGCGGTGCTTGAGCTGGTGTGCTTGGGGGACAGGAGCCACACTGGGGCAGAGATTCTGTCAGCTCTGCAGGGGCAGGTTCAGAGGTGGTTGATGCTATGCCAGCTTAAGGCAGGTATGGTGGTTTGCGACAATGGCACCAACCTCCTCTCTGCCCTCCGTCAGGGACAACTGACCCATGTGCCCTGTTTGGCTCATGTCCTTAACTTGGTGGTGCAGCGGTTCTTGGGCAGGTACCCGGGCTTACAGGATGTCCTGAGGCAGGCCAAGAAAGTCTGTGTGCATTTCCGCAGGTCATATAATGCCAGTGCTCAGCTGGCTGACCTCCAAAAGGAATTTAACCTGCCCAAGAACCGCCTAATCGGTGACATGCCCACCAGGTGGAACTCAACGTTGGCCATGCTGCAGCATCTGCACACGCAGCAGAGGGCCATCAATGAGTACCTGTGGGACTATGGCACCAGGACAGGGTCAGGGGAGCTTGTTTTTTTTCCCCACGCCAGTGGGCCATGATCAGGGATGCATGCGCTGTCCTGTCACCATTTGAGGAGGCCACGAGGATGGTGAGCAGTGACAGTGCATGCATCAGTGACACTGTCCCCCTTGTCCACCTGTTGGAGCACACGCTGTGTGGAATAATGGACAGGGCACTTGAGGCAGAACAGAGGCAGGAAGAGGAGGACTTCCTTAGCTCTCAAGGCCCCTTTATCCAGACAGTGTTCCTGCGTGCCTGCCGATCACACAGGAAGAGGACGAGGAGGAGGGGGTGGAGGAGGAGGAAGAGGAGGATTGTGTCAGCATGGAGGTGGAGCCTGGCACTCAGCATCAGCAGCAGTCTTTAAGGGATAATTTACAGTCCCAAGAAACCCATGGACTTGTACGTGGCTGGGAGGAGGTGGCTGCGGATCATGTCGTCCTTAGTGACCGAATGCCGAACCGAATGCCTCAGCAAGCCTACGTTGCATGGCCTCCCTGATCCTGCAAAGCCTGCGGAAGGATCCTCGTATTCGTGGTATCAAGGAGAGGAATCAATACTGGCTGGCAACCCCCCTTGATCCACGTTACAAGGGTAAGGTTGCGGACCTTATCTTGCCGTCGCAGAGGGAGCAGAGGATGAAACATCTTCGGAAGGCCTTGCAGAAAGGTCTGTGCAACGCCTCCCCAGAGACTGGGAGGTTACAAACACCTGTTCCTGGACATCGTGTTGCTGAGGCTTCGGTCAGTGAAAGAAGGAGCGGTGGAGAAGGTGGCCATCTGACCAATGCGTTCAGACAATTTTTTAGTCCGCAGCCCCAAGGTATGATCGGTTCCAGCAACCATCGCCAGCGTCTGTTTTACATGGTGCAGGAATACCTAGGGGCAAGATCTGACTTGGACACCTTTCCCACCGAAAATCCTCTGGGTTACTGGGTCTTGAGGATAGATCACTGGCTAGAGCTTGCACAGTATGCAATCCAGCGTTCTTTCGGAACGCACATTCAGTGCTGCTGGAGGTTTTGTAATCGATCACAGGGTGCGCCTGTCCACCGTCTCGGTCGATCGACTAACCTTCATAAAAATGAATCAGTCTTGGATTACCACCAGCTACCAAGCACCTGATGCTGATGTAACCGAATAATTTTTTTTTGAAAAGTCAGATCCCTTCAAGACTGCCTATGCTGATGCTGAGTGACTATTCTGTTATGCTGAGTGACTATCCTCTTCCTCCTCAATGATCATGCTGATAGCTTGTAAGAATATTTTTGGTTCTGGGCGCCGCCACCAGTGGCTAAGGCCCAATTTTTCAGCCCCTGTTTAACAGGGGCGTGTAATTACAATTCTCGATGCAATATTTTGCAAGGAGGGTTCGTTGGTGCACTCAACTAGAGTAGTTGTGAGGGGTTGCAGTGTTGTGGCACCAGCACCAGTGCCTAAGGCCCAATTTTTCAGCCCCTGTTTAACAGGGGCGTGTAATTACAATTTTTGATGCAATACTTTGCAGCAGGGCTCGTTCCTGCGCTCCAACTAGAGTATCTGTGAGCGGTAGCAGTGTTGTGGCACCAGCACCAGTGCCTAAGGCCCAGTTTTTCAGCCCCTGTTTAACAGGGGCGTGTAATTACAATTTTTGATGCAATACTTTGCAGCAGGGCTCGTTCCTGCGCTCCAACTAGAGTATCTGTGAGGGGTTGCAGTGTTGTGGCACCAGCATCAGTGCCTCTTCCTTCTCAATGATCATGCTGATAGCTTGTAAGAATATTTTTGGTTCTGGGCGCCGCCACCAGTGGCTAAGGCCCAATTTTTCAGCCCCTGTTTAACAGGGGCGTGTAATTACAATTTTTGATGCAATATTTTACAGGAGGGCTCATTCCTAGAGTATCTGTGAGGGGTTGCAGTGTGGTGGCACCAGTGCCTAAGGCCCAATTTTTCTGCCCCTGTTCAACAGGGACATGTAATTACAATTCTTGATCTAATATTTCACAGCAGGGCCTGTTTCTGCGCCCACCAAGAGTAACTGTGAGGACTTACAGTGTTGTGGCAACAGCACCACCACCACCAAAGGCCCAATTTTTCTGCCCCTGTTCAACAGGTGCATGTAATTACAATTCTTGATCTAATATTTCACAGCAGGGCCTGTTCCAGCTCCCACCAAGAGTAACTGTGAGGACTTACAGTGTTGTGGCAACACCACCACCACCACCACCACCAAAGGCCCAATTTTTCTGCCCCTGTTCAACAGGTGCATGTAATTACAATTCTTGATCTAATATTTCACAGCAGGGCCCGTTTCTGCGCCCACCAACAGTAACTGTGAGGACTTACAGTGTTGTGGCACCAGCACCACCACCAAAGGCCCAATTTTTCTGACCCTGTTTAACAGGGGCATGTAATTACAATTCTTCATCTAATATTTCACAGCAGAGCCCGTTCCTGCGCCCACCAAGAGTAACTGTGAGGGCTTACAGTGTTGTGGCAACACCAACACCTAAGGCCGCAATTTCTGCAGAGTATATAGGGAAGGCCCCTACTTTCAAACATCCAACTTACAAATGACTCTTACTTGCAAACGGAAGAAGACAACAGGAAGTGAGATTAAATCTTCACCTAGGAAGGGAAATTCTCTCCTGTAAGAGTTAATATGGGAAAAAACGTGTCTCCTCTCCACTGATGCTTTATCACCAATCCTTGTTTCACTAAAAACCCCAAATTGTCAAAAAACATTTGTCATTGGGACAGAAAGTGAGGTAAAATCTTCTGAAGAGGTGCACAGACAGCAAAACAAACGTCACAGGGGTGATAACCCTTCCCTATGTTTTCCAAAAAGCTTAAAAATAGATTTTTTTGGCTGGAGCTACACTTTAAAAATGTACCAGTTCAAAATTACAAACAGATTCTACTTAACAACAAACCTACAGTCCCTGTCTTGTTTGCACCACCTGTATACTGCTGATCAGAGGGCCTGGGGCCCCACGCCTTTCTTTTTTTTTATTTGGGTGCGGAGTTCCCCTTAATATCCATACAAGACCCAAAGGGCCTGGCAATGGACTGGGGGGGGGGGGTACCCATGCTGTTTGTCTCACTGATTTTCATTCATATAACTGGGACCGGACATTACATTAAAGCCGTGAGCAGTTTTAAATTACTTTTATTAATTTAAAAATGTCATTTTGTGCAGGGACTGTTCTAAGCACGGGAAACACACGCCACTTTACAGGCATACTATAGACACCCCCCGGGTACGATATTTAAAGGAATATTTCACTTTTTTTTTTCACTTTAAGCATCATTAAAATCACTGCTCCCGAAAAAAAACGCCCTTTTTTAAAACATTTTTTTGCATTGATACATGTCCCCTGGGGCAGGACCCGGGTCCCCAAACCCTTTTTAGGACATTACCATGCAAATTAGCCTTTAAAATTAGCACTTTTGATTTCGAACGTTCAAATCCCATAGACTTCAATGGGGTTCTAACGTTCCTTCCGGGGGGCGTTCGGCTCATCCCTACTGACCACCAAACACCAAATTTTCATCCCCATATTTTTACTGCATGAGTATAAATCTTTTTACTGTTGGTGAATGGAAGGCTTCAGAATCGGAGGAATTTACCCAGCCCTGGTCTCAGTAATGCCGCGTACACACGACCAAACTTTACGGCAGACTTTGTCCGGCGGACTTTTCAATGGACTTTACGATGGACTTTCCAAATGAACGGACTTGCCTACACACGATCAACCAAAGTCCAACGGATTCGTACGTGATGACGTACGACCGGACTAAAACAAGGAAGTTCATAGCCAGTAGCCAATAGCTGCCCTAGCGTCGGTTTTTGTCTGTCGGACTAGTATACAGACGAGCGGACTTTTCGACCGGACTCGAGTCCGTCGGAAATATCTGAAACATGTTTCAAATCTAAGTCCGTCAAACTTTCGAGAAAACAAAGTCCGCTGGAGCCCACACACAATCGAATTGTCCGACGGACTCCGGTACGCTGGACCAAGTATGCCGGAAAGTCCGATCGTGTGTACGCGGCATTAGACTGAGAACTACTACTCTAGGAGACAGAAGGTCTGGTCTGTAAACTGCTAGGCCTGAAACATAACAACGTTGTTATTGTTTTGCATTTGTAAGTACTGTGGTGTTCACCGGTTTGCAGTAAGTTACTTTTGTGTTTTTTTCTGAATAGTTAAAGGAAATTATACTTCTGTCATAACACAGATGAGACCTTTAGGTCCACATATAGACTTTGGCAATGGTATGTTCATTATGATTATTTTTTTGGGAAATCAACCTCACTCTGGCGTTCCCTCTGAATTGCTGATTTTTATTTGGTCATCTTATACTATTTGCTGTACCACCATACTGACTGTTGATATTCTTATTTTTCTTATCTCACTTTTTATATTGTCACAGTGCTTGGGACTCTACATGCATCTATCTCTCTACAGTATATGTCGCAACTACATCACATACATATCTAACATTGTACTTTGTATCTTATTGTACTATGAGCTTTCTTGATAAAAAAGGAATTGCAAAAAAAATGTACTTCTAATAACAAAAAATACTTTTATCCTGCTGTTGCTGGGTAGGATAAAAGGCCTGAGTTTTTTCTCATTACCACATATTAGTGAAGGTATTAGCTAGCGACCAGTATTTACGCCACACAAAATATTCTGTGGTATAGTGCCATAGATGTTTAAATGCAAATAAGTCTTTTACACAAGTATTCTAAAAAAGAAAGAGTAATTATACTGTTACCTGTTTTTGCTAGGAAAGAAATAATGCTGACTTTATGAATTTCTGATTTTATTTTGCATAAATACTAAGTATAGTCACCTCAGAGACATTGCTTTGCTACTTGTTGTGTAGTGTAACCGTTTCACTCTACAAAACTGACATTTTCACTTGTTATGTTGCAGCAACTGTTAACCATTTCACCCTGTTTTCTGCCATGAGGCTCGATTCACATCTATGCATGTTGCGTTTGAGCGTTTCTGCAGTGCTTTTTGCTATGCTTGCCGCGTTTTTGGACATGCGTTTTTACAGTGATTTTGCTACGATTTTGGGGGGGTCCTGGTTCTGGTATGGACCTGGGGTCACCCCCCATGTCCATACCAGTCTCTTGGGTCTAGTATGGATTCGGAGGGGACCCCCATGCCAACATTTTTTTTAAAAAAGGTGTGAGGCTCCCCCCAAAATCCATACCAGAACCTTATCCAAGCATGCAGCCCGGCAGGTCAGGAAAGGGAGGGGACAAGCGAGTGCCCCCCCTCCTGACCCATACCAGGCCGCATGCCCTCATCATGGGGGGATGGGTGCTTTGGGGCAGCGGGGGCTCTGTGCCCACCACCCCAAAGCACCTTTCCCCGACCCTTTCCAAAAACGCAGAGGCACAAAAATGCATTGGTGAATATGTTCCATAGGAACCCATGTTAAAAAATTTCCCTGCATTTCTGCAAAATGCTAAATGCATCAAAAAATGCATTAGTGTGAATCAAGGCTTAGAGGCTTAACAGCTACCCAGTAATGTATTTCGGACTACCCCAAAAAGGCTGCCACAATTCACCTTTGTGGAGCAGGTGCTGAAAGAAGAGACTCTTATGCCAGTTTGTGACATTAGAAGGAGGAATGTTCTACTACAAAGTATGGGAGAAAGGAAATTGGAGAGAGAACCTATTGTGCCATACTCTTTCCATTTTCAGATGATGGATTGAACAGTGCTCCTTGAGATGTTCAAAGCTTGGTATATTTTTTTATAACCTAACCCTGCTTTAAACTTCTCCACAACTTTATCCCTGACTTGGGATCTCTAACAAAGCTCTGAGGGCTTTACAGAACAGTTGTATTCATGCCGAGATTAAATTACACACAGGTGGACTCTATTTAATAATTAGGTGGCTTCTGAAGGCAATTGGTTTAACTAGATTTTAGTTAGGGGTATCAGAGTAAAGGGGGCTGAATACAAATGCATTTATCATTTTCCTTCCACTTCACAATAATGTACCACTTTGTGTTGGTCCATCACATAAATTTCAAGAGGCTTGAATACTTTTTCAAGGCACCGCATATACAGAGGACAAATTCAGACAATTGCTGTACATTAGTGTTTTGGTGTATATAGTGAACATTAATTTTCTGGTGGATCATCTTTAACTAGTTGCCGCCGCCTGCCCACGGCGGGGCGGTGCGGCTCTCGTTCCTAGACAAAATCATATGACGGCGTCCCAGAACAGCCACCCTCGCGTGCCCGCGGAGGACGCGCATCGTGGCAATCGCAGCCACGCCGTGTTGCCAACCCCAATCTCTGTAAAGAGCCGTGTCCCCGACTCTTTAACCATGTGATCGGCTGTGTCCAAGCACAGCCGGTCACATGTAAACACGGTAATCGGCGCTCCTCGCCTCACACTGACAGAGTGTGTGGTGGGGGGAGCCGATCAGAGGCATCTCCTCACAGAAGACATCTATACATGTAATCAGGGCACTACCAGTTCCACAAATCAGTGCCAGCGATGAGTGCCCACCACTGCCAGCAATTAGTGCCCACCACTGCCCATAAGTGCCACCAATTAGCGCCCATTAGTGATGCCAGTCCGTGCTGGCTATCAGTCCCGCCTATCAGTGCTGCCCATCATTGCCCATCACTGCTGACCATCAATGCCCATCAGTGTCGCCCATCAATGCCCATCAATGCCCAAGTACCAGGACCAGTACCGCCTATCTGTGCCGCCTATCAGTACCCACCAGTGCCACCTAACAGTGCCAATCAGTGCCACCTATTAATGCTATCAGTGCTCATCAGTGCCACCTATCAGTGCCCATAAGTGAGGCATATTAGTGCCTCCTCATCAGTGCCACCTAATCAGTGCCCATAAGTGCCGCCTCATCAGTGCCCACCAGTTCAGCCTATCAGTGCCTCATCAGCGTACATCAGTGAAGGAGAAAAATTACTTAATTACAAAATTTACTGACAGAAACTAAGTAAAAAAAATGTTTTTTTCTTTTTTTTTTTGTAAAAAATAAAAAACCCAGCAGTGATTAAATACCACCAGAAGAAAGCTCAATTTGTGTGAAGAAAATTAAAAAAATGTCATCTGGGTACAGTGTAGCATGACCGCACAATTGTCATTCAAAGTGCGACAGCACTGAAAGCTGAAAAATGGCCTGGGCAGGAAGGGAGTGTAAGTGCCCTGTAGTCAGTACTTTGGTTCCTTTTGCTGCCTTGGGCCTCTTTGTTGCCTTGTTCATGTGCACAGCAAGCTTTACTATTATACCATCCATGGACAGGAGAAGGTTATTTGGCTATCTTTCATCCCTTTTGTTCTAGCGCAGAACACATTTCTTTAAGTATTGTGGCTATTGGTCTTGTTGTCTGTCTGAGAGTTCCTTATTGGTAAACAGCCTTACTTGATTTGGTTATATGATAGGGACATAGTGCCATCTAGTGGAGGGAGTAATTCATTTTGGTTTCTGTTTTACATACAGTGCATCCGGAAAGTATTCACAGTGCTTCACTTTTTCCACATTTTGTTATGTTACAAACAAAGATTTCATGTTGTCATTGTGGGGTATTGTTTATAGAATTTTGAGGAAAATAATGAATTTAATACACTCTGGAATAAGGCTGTAACATAACAATGTGAAAAAAGTGAAGCGATGTGAATACTTTCCGGATGCACTGAATTTCAGTTACTAATTATCTGGAGGACTGATAAAAAGAAAGTTTGTTGGGAACATAAAAGTCTCTCTATGGATTAAGCAATATTAATATGGGTTTTAGAACTAAATATCACTCTCACTCTCTCATACTGGTCACTGGAATTTCAGCATGGCACCTCATGGCACCTCATGGCAAAGAACTCTCTGAGGATCTGAAAAAAAAAAGAATTGTTGCTGTACATAAAGATGGCCTAATCTACAAGAAAATAGTCAAGACCCTGAAACTGAGCTGCAGCATGGTGGCTAAGACCATACAGTGGTTTAATAGGACAGGTTCCACTCAGAACAGGCCTGTCCATGGTCGACCAAAGAAATTGAGTGCATGTGCTCAGCGTCATATCCAGAGGTTGTCTTTAGGAAATAGACATATAAGTGCTGCCAGCATTGCTGCAGAGGTTGAAAGTGTGGGGGGCCTGTCAGTGCTCAGATCATACGCTGCACACTGTATCAAATTGGTCTGCATGGCTGTCGTCCCAGAAGGAAGCCTCTTCTAAAGATGATGCACAAGAAAGCCTGCAGTTTGCTGAAGACAAGCAGACTAAGGACATGGCTTACTGGAACCATGTCCTGTGGTCTGATGAGACCAAGATAAACTTATTTGGTTCAGATGGTGTCAAGCATGTGTGGCGGCAACCAGATGAGTACAAAGACAAGTGTGTCTTGCCGACAGTCAAGCATGGTGGTGGGAGCGTCCGGCACTGGGGAGCTACAGTTCATTGAGGGAACCATAAATGCCAATAAGTACTGTGACATACTGAAGCAGAGCATGACCCCCCTCCCTTTGGAGACTGGGCCACAGGGCAGTATTCCAAACATAACGACCCCAAACACACCTCCAAGACGACCACTGCCTTGCTAAAGAAGCTGAGGGTAAAGGTGATAAACTGGCCAAGCATGTTCCCAGACCTAAACCATATTGAGCATCTGTGGGGCATCCTCAAATGGAAGGTGGAAGAGCACAAGGTCTCTAACATCCACCAGCTCCGTGATGTTGTCATGGAGGAGTGGAATAGGACTCCAGTGGCAACCTGTGCAGCTCTGGTGTACTCCATGCCCAAGAGGGTTAAGGCAGTGCTGGAAAATAATAGTGGCCACACAAAATATTGACACTTTGGGCCCAATTTGAACATTTTAACTTAGGGGTGTACTCACTTTTGTTGCCAGCGATTTAGACATTAATGGCTGTGTGTTGAGTTATTTTGAGGGGACAGCAAATTTACACTGTTATACAAGCCATGCACTCACTACTTTACATTGTAGCCTTTACATTGTAGCAAAGTGTCATTTCTTCAGTAGTGTCACATGAAAAGATATAATAAAATATTTACAAAAATGTGAGGGTGTACTCACTTTTGTGAGATACCGTGTGTGCGTGTATATGTATATATATATATATATATATATATATATATATATATATATATATATATACACACATATATATATATACACACATATATATATATATATATATATATATACATATACATATATATATACATATATATATATATATATATATATATATATATATATACATACATGTATATATTTGTGCTCATAAGTTTACATATCCTGGCAGAATTTATGATTTCTTGGCCATTTTTCAGAGAATATAAATGTTAACACAAAAACTTTTCTTTCACTCATGGTTAGCTGAAGCCATTTATTATCAATCAACCGTGTTTACTCTTTTTAAATCATAATGGCAACAGGAACTACCCAAATGACCCTGATCAAAGGTTGACATACCCCAGTTCTTAATACCGTGTATTGCCCACTTTAAAAGCTTGAAGTCTTTTGTGGTATTTGGGGATGAGGCTCTTTATCTTCTCAGATGGAAAAAGCTGCCCATTCCTCTTGGCAAAAAGCCTCCAGTTCCTGTAAATTCTTGGGCTGTCTTGCAGGAACTGCATGTTTGAGATTTCCCCAGAGTGGCTCAATTATATTGAGGTCAGGAGACTGAGATGGCCACTCCAGAACCTTCACTTTATTCTGCTGTAGCCAATGACAGGTCAACTTGGCCTTATGTTTTTGATCATTGTCATGTTGGAATGTCCAAGTACGTCCCATGCACAGCTTCCTGGCTGATGAATGTAAATGTTCCTCCAGTATTTTTTGATAACATACTGCATTCAGCTTGCCAACAATTTTGACCACATTTCCTGTGCCTTTGTAGCTCACACATCCCCAAAACATCAACGATCCGCCTCCGTACCTTTCATCATAGGCCTTGTTGACTCTACCTCCAAATGTAGCGTTTATGGTTGTGACCAAAAAGCTCAATTTTGGTCTCATCACTCCAAATAACTTTGTGCCAGAAGGTTTGAGGCCTGTCTCTGTGCTGTTTGGTGTATTGTAAGCGGGATACTTTGTGGCATTTGTGTAGTAATGGCTTTCTTTTGGAGACTCGACCATGCAGCCTATCTTTCTTCAAGTTCCTCCTTATTGTGCATCTTAAAACAGCCGAACCACATGTTTTCAGAGAGTCCCGTATTTCACCTGAAGTTATTTGTCGTTTTTTTCTTTGCATCCTAAACAATTTTCCAGGCAGTTGTGGCTGAAATTTTAGTTGGTCTACCTGACCGTGGTTTGGTTTCAACAGAGCCTCTCATTTTCCACTTCTTGATTAGAGTTTGAACACTGCTGATTGGCATTCTCAATTCCTTGGATATCTTTTTATATCCCTTTCCTGTTCTATACAGTTCAGCTACCTTTTCCTGCAGGTCCTTTGACAATTCTTTTGCTTTCCCCATGACTCAGATTCCAGAAACGTCAGTGCAGCACTGGATGAAAGATGCAAGGGTCTGTCAGGAGTCCAGAAACTCATTGACCTTTTATATACACACTAATTACAAACAGATCACAGGTGAGGATAGTTACCTTTAATAGCCATTCAAACCCCTTTGTGTCAACTTGCGTGCATGTTATCAGGCCAAAATCACCAGGGTATGTAAACATTTGATCAGGGTCATGTGAGTAGTCTCTGTTGCCATTATGATTTAAAAAGAGTAAACACAGTTGATTGATAATAAATGGCTTCAGCCAAACACTAACCATGAGTGAAAGAAAAGTTTTTGTGTTGTCATTCAAATTCTCTGAAAAATGGCCAAGAAATCATCAATTCTGCCAGGGTAAGTAAAATTATGAGCACAACTGTATATAATATGTTGATGTGAATTTGTTTTTTTATGCTATAGTTCAGTTACCACTGCTTTTTCCTTTTATGTGTCCTTATAAATAGGGATGAGCTTCGTGTTCGAGTCGAACCCATGTTCGACTCGAACATCGGCTGTTCGGTCGTTCGCCGAATTGCGAACGATATGGGCCGTTCGCGCCAAATTCGTGTGGCGCGTCACGGCCCATAATTCACTGCGGCATCGCAGTGCATTGCTGGCTGATGATTGGCCAAGCATGCACTATGACCCGCATGCTTGGCCAATCACAGCGCCGTCAGTAGAGAGAGCTGTAATTGGCCAAAGCCAGGGTGGCTTTGGCCAATTATGGCTCAGGGGATTTAGTACACACCCCACACTATATAAGGCCGCCTGCACGGCGGCCCTGTGTAGTGTGTGTTCCGGTGTGCTGAGAGATAGAGAGAGAGAGAGACAGTGTCATTTGATTTGAGTTAGATAGATTAGGCAGAACAGTCAGTCAGTTAGCTGCACTTACAGTGTATTGTGTATATATATGCATCCCAGGTGTTGCATATATATATATACACTTTATTCAGTTTAGCTAGATCCGTTCCTGTTATCTTCTATCTAGACTATTTACATTTAGTGCAGTGTGTCCTGCTCACAGTGTTCAGCTAGATCCGTTCCTGCTATTTACATTCAGTGCAGTGCGTCCTGCTCACAGTGTTCAGCTAGATCCGTTCCTGGTATTTACATTTAGTGCAGTGCGTCCTGCTCACAGTGTTCAGCTAGATCCGTTCCTGCTATTTACATTCAGTGCAGTGCGTCCTGCTCACAGTGTTCAGCTAGATCCGTTCCTGGTATTTACATTTAGTGCAGTGCGTCCTGCTCACAGTGTTCAGCTAGATCCGTTCCTGCTATTTACATTCAGTGCAGTGCGTCCTGCTCACAGTGTTCAGCTAGATCCGTTCCTGCTATTTACATTCAGTGCAGTGCGTCCTGCTCACAGTGTTCAGCTAGATCCGTTCCTGGTATTTACATTTAGTGCAGTGCGTCCTGCTCACAGTGTTCAGCTAGATCCGTTCCTGCTATTTACATTCAGTGCAGTGCGTCCTGCTCACAGTGTTCAGCTAGATCCGTTCCTGGTATTTACATTTAGTGCAGTGCGTCCTGCTCACAGTGTTCAGCTACATCCGTTCCTGCTATTTACATTCAGTGCAGTGCGTCCTGCTCACAGTGTTCAGCTAGATCCGTTCCTGCTATTTACATTCAGTGCAGTGCGTCCTGCTCACAGTGTTCAGCTAGATCCGTTCCTGGTATTTACATTTAGTGCAGTGTGTCCTGCTCACAGTGTTCAGCTAGATCCGTTCCTGCTATTTACATTCAGTGCAGTGCGTCCTGCTCACAGTGTTCAGCTAGATCCGTTCCTGGTATTTACATTTAGTGCAGTGCGTCCTGCTCACAGTGTTCAGCTAGATCCGTTCCTGCTATTTACATTCAGTGCAGTGCGTCCTGCTCACAGTGTTCAGCTAGATCCGTTCCTGCTATTTACATTCAGTGCAGTGCGTCCTGCTCACAGTGTTCAGCTAGATCCGTTCCTGTTATCTTCCTACTGACAGGCAGGCTTGTCTGGTTACAGTATATAAAGCTACCTGAAGAAAATTACAGGTGTTCTTTTTGATCCTATTAGTACCACGGTCAGGCAGCTAGACTATTTACATTTAGTACAGTGTGTCCTGCTCACAGTGTTCAGCTAGATCCGTTCCTGTTATCTTCCTACTGACAGGCAGGCTTGTCTGGTTACAGTATATAAAGCTACCTTAAGAAAATTACAGGTGTTCTTTTTGATCCTATTAGTACCACGGTCAGGCAGCTAGACTATTTACATTTAGTACAGTGCGTCCTGCTCACAGTGTTCAGCTAGATCCGTTCCTGTTATTTTCCTACTGACAGGCAGGCTTGTCTGGTTACAGTATATAAAGCTACCTGAAGAAAATTACAGGTGTTCTTTTTGATCCTATTAGTACCACGGTCAGGCAGCTAGACTATTTACATTTAGTACAGTGTGTCCTGCTCACAGTGTTCAGCTAGATCCGTTCCTGTTATCTTCCTACTGACAGGCAGGCTTGTCTGGTTACAGTATATAAAGCTACCTTAAGAAAATTACAGGTGTTCTTTTTGATCCTATTAGTACCACGGTCAGGCAGCTAGACTATTTACATTCAGTACAGTGCGTCCTGCTCACAGTGTTCAGCTAGATCCGTTCCTGTTATCTTCCTACTGACAGGCAGGCTTGTCTGGTTACAGTATATAAAGCTACCTGAAGAAAATTACAGGTGTTCTTTTTGATCCTATTAGTACCACGGTCAGGCAGCTAGACTATTTACATTTAGTACAGTGTGTCCTGCTCACAGTGTTCAGCTAGATCCGTTCCTGTTATCTTCCTACTGACAGGCAGGCTTGTCTGGTTACAGTATATAAAGCTACCTTAAGAAAATTACAGGTGTTCTTTTTGATCCTATTAGTACCACGGTCAGGCAGCTAGACTATTTACATTTAGTACAGTGCGTCCTGCTCACAGTGTTCAGCTAGATCCGTTCTTGCTATTTACATTCAGTGCAGTGCGTCCTGCTCACAGTGTTCAGCTAGATCCGTTCCTGGTATTTACATTTAGTGCAGTGCGTCCTGCTCACAGTGTTCAGCTAGATCCGTTCCTGCTATTTACATTCAGTGCAGTGCGTCCTGCTCACAGTGTTCAGCTAGATCCGTTCCTGCTATATACATTTAGTGCAGTACGTCCTGCTCACAGTGTTCAGCTAGATCCGTTCCTGTTATCTTCCTACTGACAGGCAGGCTTGTCTGGTTACAGTATATAAAGCTACCTTAAGAAAATTACAGGTGTTCTTTTTGATCCTATTAGTACCACGGTCAGGCAGCTAGACTATTTACATTTAGTACAGTGCGTCCTGCTCACAGTGTTCAGCTAGATCCGTTCCTGTTATCTTCCTACTGACAGGCAGGCTTGTCTGGTTACAGTATATAAAGCTACCTGAAGAAAATTACAGGTGTTCTTTTTGATCCTATTAGTACCACGGTCAGGCAGCTAGACTATTTACATTTAGTACAGTGTGTCCTGCTCACAGTGTTCAGCTAGATCCGTTCCTGTTATCTTCCTATTGACAGGCAGGCTTGTCTGGTTACAGTATATAAAGCTACCTTAAGAAAATTACAGGTGTTCTTTTTGATCCTATTAGTACCACGGTCAGGCAGCTAGACTATTTACATTTAGTACAGTGCGTCCTGCTCACAGTGTTCAGCTAGATCCGTTCTTGCTATTTACATTCAGTGCAGTGCGTCCTGCTCACAGTGTTCAGCTAGATCCGTTCCTGGTATTTACATTTAGTGCAGTGCGTCCTGCTCACAGTGTTCAGCTAGATCCGTTCCTGCTATTTACATTCAGTGCAGTGCGTCCTGCTCACAGTGTTCAGCTAGATCTGTTCCTGCTATATACATTTAGTGCAGTACGTCCTGCTCACAGTGTTCAGCTAGATCCGTTCCTGTTATCTTCCTACTGACAGGCAGGCTTGTCTGGTTACAGTATATAAAGCTACCTTAAGAAAATTACAGGTGTTCTTTTTGATCCTATTAGTACCACGGTCAGGCAGCTAGACTATTTACATTTAGTACAGTGCGTCCTGCTCACAGTGTTCAGCTAGATCCGTTCCTGTTATCTTCCTACTGACAGGCAGGCTTGTCTGGTTACAGTATATAAAGCTACCTTAAGAAAATTACAGGTGTTCTATCCCAGCTTAGTGCAGCTACAGGCCATTAGTATGTCTGGAAGGCCAAGAAGGAGAGGCAGACAGTCACAAGCCAATAAGAGAGGGCAAGCAGGCTCTGTGTCTAGTGCTGGTCGTGGAGACGGTGCATCCTCATCAGCACGTGGCCATGGGACACGCTTGGCCTTTTTTTCGGCAGCTGGCCGTGTTGAGCCGCAACATGCGGAAGACTTGGTCGAGTGGATGACCAAGCCGTCCTCATCCTCCTCATCCTCTCTCACCCATGCCCAGGGTGCTTTGTCTGGCAAAGCAGCGGCCTCTTCCCTCAGCTCAATGTCATCAGTGACTCCTTCCCTAGCTCCACCATGTCCTCATGAGGATTCCCTCGAACTGTTTGACCACAGTGTTGGGTACATGCTCCAGGAGGATGCCCAGCGTTTGGAAGGCTCTGATGATGATACTGAGCTCAATGAAGGCAGTAACATGAGCACGGACAGAGGGGGTGCCCAAGAAGGACAGCAATCTGGCAGTCATGCTCCCCCTGCTGCAGCATACTGCCAGGTTTGCTCCAGTGATGAGGAGGGAGGGGATGATGAGGTCACTGACTCAACGTGGGTGCCTGATAGGAGAGAGGAGGAGGAGGAGGAGGAGGAGGAGGTGGCACATCACCAACTAGGCAGGATGCCCTCCAGGGGCCAGCCTAAGGGCAGCACATTGTCTGCATCACACCCCAAAGCTCCACATGTGCAGGGCGCTGCAGTCTCTGCGCGTTATTCAAAAAGTTCTTTGGTGTGGGCCTTTTTTGAGACGAGTGCATCAGATCGCACCGCTGCTATTTGCAACATATGTCTCAAGCGTATCTCGCGTGGCCAAAACATCTCCCGCTTGGGTACCACATGCTTGACCAGACATATGTTGACCTGCCATGCAGTTCGTTGGCAAGCGTATCTAAAAGACCCACACCAAAGAACAAAGACGATCTCTCCTTGCTCCTCATCAGCTGAGATTTCCAACCCCACTAGACCTTCAGTCCTCTCTGAGACCTGCAGTGAGAGGAATGAAGGTGTAGAATTAGGTGTGTCACAGCCAAGTACTTGTGGGCAATCTGCTTTTGGTACACCGACGTCAGATTGTACCAGGCAAATTTCCCTGCCCCAGCTGCTGCACTGCCGAAAGAAGTTTGCTCCCAGCCATCCACATGCCCAGCGGTTGAATGCTAGCTTGGCAAAATTGCTAGCACTTCAACTGCTGCCTTTTCAGTTGGTAGACTCTGCCCCCTTCCGTGAGTTTGTGGAATGTGCGGTTCCTCAGTGGCAGGTACCCAAACGCCACTTTTTCTCACGGAAGGCGATTCCGGCTCTCTACCGGCATGTGGAAGGCAATGTCCATGCCTCGCTGGACAGGGCGGTCAGCGGTAAGGTGCATATTACCGCTGACTCATGGTCCAGCAGGCATGGACAGGGACGTTACTTAAGTTTCACGGCGCATTGGGTGACTCTGCTGGCAGCTGGGAAGGATGCAGGACAAGGTGCAGTAGTGTTGGAGGTTGTTCCGCCACCACGCCTCCAAAATGCTGATTGTGACACACCTCTCTCCTCCACCCCCTCCTCTTCTTCTTCCTCCATGGCCTCTTCCTCGGAACCAGCGGTGCTCCGTAGGCGTTCAAGGGGCTACGCAAGTACGCAGGCCAAAAGATGCCATGCGGTGCTTGAGCTGGTGTGCTTGGGGGACAGGAGCCACACTGGGGCAGAGGTTCTGTCAGCTCTGCAGGGGCAGGTTCAGAGGTGGTTGACGCCACGCCAACTTAAGGCAGGAATGGTGGTTTGCGACAATGGCACCAACCTCCTCTCTGCCCTCCGACAGGGACAACTGACCCATGTGCCCTGTTTGGCTCACGTCCTTAACTTGGTGGTGCAGCGGTTCTTGGGCAGGTACCCGGGCTTACAGGATGTCCTGAGGCAGGCCAGGAAAGTCTCTGTGCATTTCCGCCGGTCATATAATGCCAGTGCTCGGCTGACGGACCTCCAAAAGGAGTTTAACCTGCCCAAGAACCGCCTAATCTGTGACATGCCCACCAGGTGGAACTCGACGTTGGCCATGCTGCAGCGGCTGCACACGCAGCAGAGGGCCATCAATGAGTACCTGTGCGACTATGGCACCAGGACAGGGTCAGGGGAGCTTGTTTTTTTTCCCCACGCCAGTGGGCCATGATCAGGGATGCATGCACTGTCCTGTCACCATTCGAGGAGGCCACGAGGATGGTGAGCACTGACAGTGCATGCATCAGTGACACTGTCCCCCTTGTCCACCTGTTGGAGCACACGCTGCGTGGAATAATGGACAGGGCACTTGAGGCAGAACAGAGGCAGGAAGAGGAGGACTTCCTTAGCTCTCAAGGCCCCCTTTATCCAGACAGTGTTCCTGCGTGCCCGCCGATCACACAGGAAGAGGACGAGGAGGAGGAGGAGGAGGAGGAGGAAGATTGTGTCAGTATGGAGGTGGAGCCTGGCACTCAGCATCAGCAGTCTTTAAGGGATCAGTCCCAAGGAACACATGGACTTGTACGTGGCTGGGAGGAGGTGGCTGCGGACGTTGTTGTCCTTAGTGACCCAGAGGACTCCGGACCGAATGCCTCAGCAAACCTACGCTGCATGGCCTCCCTGATCCTGCAAAGCCTGCGTAAGGATCCTCGTATTCGTGGTATCAAGGAGAAGGACCAATACTGGCTGGCAACCCTCCTTGATCCACGTTACAAGGGTAAGGTTGCGGACCTTATCTTGCCATCGCAGAGGGAGCAGAGGATGAAACATCTTCGGGAGGCCTTGCAGAAAGGTCTGTGCAACGCGTTCCCAGAGACTGGGAGGTTACAAACTCCTGTTTCTGGACAACGTGTTGCTGAGGCTTCGGTCAGTCAAAGAAGGAGCGGTGGAGAAGGTGGCCGTCTGACCGATGCGTTCAGACAATTTTTTGGTCCGCAGCCCCAAGGTATGATCGGTTCCAGCAACCATCGCCAGCGTCTGTTTTACATGGTGCAGGAATACCTAGGGGCAAGATCAGACTTGGACACCTTTCCCACCGAAAATCCTCTGGGTTACTGGGTCTTGAGGATGGATCACTGGCCAGAGCTTGCACAGTATGCAATTGAGCTACTGGCCTGTCCTGCATCCAGCGTTCTTTCGGAACGCACATTCAGTGCTGCTGGAGGCGTGGTAACTGATCACAGGGTGCGTCTGTCCACCGACTCGGTCGATCGGCTGACCTTCATAAAAATGAATCAGTCTTGGATCACCACCAGCTACCAAGCACCTGATGCAGATGTAACCGAATAATTTTTTTTGAAATCTCAGATCCCTTCAAAGACTGCCTATGCTGATGCTGAGTGACTATCCCTGAGTAATTATCCTCTTCCTCCTCAATCATCACGCTGATAGCTTGTAAGAACATTTTTGGTTCTGGGCCCCACCACCAGTGCCTAAGGCACAATTTTTCAGCCCCTGTTTAACAGGGGCGTGTAATTACAATTTTTGATGTAATACTTTGCAGCAGGGCTCGTTCCTGCATTCCAACTAGAGTGTCTGTGAGGGGTTGCAGTGTTGTGGCACCAGCACCAGTGCCTAAGACCCAATTTTTCAGCCCCTGTCTAACAGGGGCGTGTAATTACAATTTTTGATGCAATACTTTGCAGCAGGGCTTGTTCCTGCGTTTCAACTAGAGTGTCTGTGAGGGGTTGCAGTGTTGTGGCACCAGCACCAGTGCCTAAGACCCAATTTTTCTGCCCCTGTCTAACAGGGGCGTGTAATTACAATTTTTGATGCAATACTTTGCAGCAGGGCTCGTTCCTGCGTTCCAACTAGAGTGTCTGTGAGGGGTTGCAGTGTTGTGGCACCAGCACCAACGCAATTATAATCCCATATAATAAGCAAACACCAAAAAATCATACATTATCAACACTATAAACCATGTGTTGACAAAACTTATACAGATCCAATCCTCTGTTTGAAAAATACAAAGTGACAAGTGCCAAGTTGTGCTATATAGATACCGTGGTTTTCAAACCACTGTGCAATAATGTGCAAAAAAAACGCTAGAAATTATATATAATCATTTATAACAAATCCTCAACTGACTGTATATCAGAAAAAAGTCCCATATGATGTTCAGTGTAAAATGTTCATAAAAATGATAAAACGTGCAGTGCAAAATTTTCATAAAAATCATATAACGTGTCTCCCAGGAAATGTCTCCTTAATAGTAGAAAACCGTGCAGTAGTTATTGGCAATCTCCCCCCGATGTGATTGCACTCACCGGAGCGCTCTGCCCCTGCAGGAGTATGAGCGTGTGATGTTAATCCTCAGATGTTAATCTCCTTCCGATTCCACAGGTGTCGGTGTCCTTCCACGTAGCCCGATCCGGATAGTCCACTCACAAGGGGGAGGAGGGGGGACTCGCTGTCCCTTGTTGTAATACAATTCCCAGCCGGACATCCACTTTAGTGTGTTAAATGAAAAATAAAAATATTCCAGATAGCGTGACTCTGTTTTTAATTAATTTATTTGTGCTAAACAGTCCAAACACTAAGACTGAATCAACACTAGCAATTAAAAAATAGATGCTTTAAAATGGTATTTTAAAAGAGGAGAGGGAGCTTGCAGGCTCTCTAACTCTCCACGCGACCCGGGAAAGCAGCGCTGCCTAGGACCGCCGCTTGCGTTCCACCGGTCGGATTTCCGGAACCACGATGCTCGGATGTGACGTTGTGCGTGCCAAGATAGTCCCGCCTTACGCATTTCGTCATACGGACGTCATCGGAGGCGCTGCCATCTTGGCACTCCCAACGTCTTATATCTAGGGTGTAGTCATCGCTGCAGCCAATCCCCCACCCGATGCTATATTCAAACATCCAGCGGATCCAATTAGCAAATCAGTTGCTAGGGAGAATTGGGCCTAGATCATGTTATACTATCAACCTCATAAACGAGGGATATTACCATATGAGCGTATCAGATCTCCATAGGCGCCCTCTAATGGTGTATTTCAAAAGTGTTTTCGTGGAGTGGCAACGATGACAAACCTTTTACAATCCAGATATTATCTAGTAAACTTTATATAAAATATTATACAGTCTTATTCAAATTTTAATCAAATGACTGTTCAAATCACTACATATAAACAGTGTATATTCAGATATTCCCAAGAGATACGAAAATAAAAATAAAAATGAATGTAAATAATAAAAAGTAAAAAAATAAAAATAAAATTAATGGAAATAAATATAAAAATAAAAATAAAAGTAAAATTAAAATAAAAATAAAAAACTCACGTAACATATGTGATCGAATGTCCCTGTCGATTACAGTATGTGGGAAGAACCACTAGGCCTCTTTTTGTTAGGATTAGAGAACATATTAATAATATTAAAAAAGGATTTCCAAAACATAATCTTTCTAGGCACTTTGATGAGTTCCATAATAGAGACCCCACGGGACTAATTTTTTACGGTATCGATTTGATTAAAGATTACTGGAGGGGTGGCAATAAAAGAATAAAATTGTCCCAGAATGAAACTACGTGGATATACCGCCTAGGAAACTTGGTTCCTAGGGGGTTGAATGTGGATATAGATCTGAATTGCTTCTTGTCCAATTTTTAAAAAATGATTGCTAATTACCACCGCTAATGGATCGGTTATACTGAATTTGGTTCACTATAAACCCGATCTAGTTTCACGTAGATTTTTTGACTTGTTTACACACGTAAAGAATTTCACAATTTTATCCTCTTATTGATTTTACCTAATATATTAGCTTTTGGACTTTTTTATACAACATATAGAATTTTACAATTTTTCTTCTTACTGATTTCCTTAATACAGTATATAGGAATTATATAATGCTTTAGATATTAATCTTATTCCTTATATTAATCCTTGACTCCCCTATTCATATACTCTCCGATTATATCTTTCTTTTGATTAAATTTTTATTTTTTATTACTTAGATTTTTATTTTTATTTATTTTTATTTTTTATTTTTTTTTTATTTTACTTTTTTTTTATTTTTAAATTTATTTCCATTAATTTTTATATAAAGTTTACTATATAATATCTGGATTGTAAGGGGTTTGTCTTCGTTGCCACTCCACGAAAACACTTTTGTAATACACCATCAGAGGGCGCCTATGGAGATCTGATACGCTCATATGGTGCTATCCCTCGTTTATGAGGTTGATAGTATAACATGATCTAGGCCCAATTCTCCCTAGCAACTGATTTGCTAATTGGATCTGCTGGATGTTTGAATATAGCATCCGGCGGGGGATTGGCTGCAGCGATGACTACACCCTAGATATAAGACGTTGGGAGTGCCAAGATGGCAGCGCCTCCGATGACGTCCGTATGACGAAACGCGTAAGGCGGGACTATCTTGGCACGCACAACGTCACATCCGAGCATCGTGGTTCCGGAAATCCGACCGGTGGAACGCAAGCGGCGGTCCTAGGCAGCGCTGCTTTCCCGGGTCGTGTGGAGAGTTAGAAAGCCTGCAAGCTCCCTCTCCTCTTTTAAAATACCATTTTAAAGCATCTATTTTTAATTGCTAGTGTTGATTCAGTCTTAGTGTTTGGACTGTTTAGCACAAATAAATTAATTAAAAACAGAGTCACGCTATGTGGAATATTTTTATTTTTCATTTAACACACTAAAGTGGATGTCCGGCTGGGAATTGTATTACAACAAGGGACAGCGAGTCCCCCCTCCTCCCCCTTGTGAGTGGACTATCCGGATCGGGCTACGTGGAAGGACACCGGCGCCTGTGGAATCGGAAGGAGATTAACATCTGAGGATTAACATCACATGCTCATACCCCTGCTGGGGCAGAGCGCTCCGGTGAGTGCAATCACATCGGGGGGAGATTGCCAATAACTACTGCACGGTTTTCTACTATTAAGGAGAAATTTCCTGGGAAACACGTTATATAATTTTTATGAAAATTTTGCACTGCACGTTTTATCACTTTTATGAACATTTTACACTGAACATCATATGGGACTTTTTTCTGATATACAGTCAGTTGAGGATTTGTTCATAAATGATTATATATAATTTCTAGCGTTTTTTTTGCACATTATTGCACAGTGGTTTGAAAACCACGGTATCTATATAGCACAACTTGGCACTTGTCACTTTGTATTTTTCAAACATAGGATTGGATCTGTATAAGTTTTGTCAACACATGGTTTATAGTGTTGATAATGTATGATTTTTTTGTGTTTGCTTACTATATGGGATTATAATTGCGTTATTGTATGTATATACAGCTGATAATTCCCTTTTTCACTAACCAAGTACTTATCACTTTATATTTATAATATACACTATTTTATTTTTTGGTTTATTTAATTTATTTAATTGATTATTACACTATTCTATTCACATTCGTGAAGGGATTGAATCACGCACTGGAGCATCCGTCACTTTAAAAACTTTGTTTCCATTAATAATTTTTTTCAAATTTTCAGCATGCATATTGTTTACCATGTGTCATAGGATTTCAAGGGTGTCACTAAATTATCAAAGCCAATGCCTACGTTTGTGCTTCATAAACTTATTAAAGCGGTAGTAAACCCACTGACACTTTTTTTGTTTTTTATACACATGTAAGGAAAAAGGCATAATGAGCTAGTATGTACCGCATACTAGCTCATTATGAAATACTTACCTTAGAACGAGGCATCGGTATCTCACCTGGTCCGCGCCGAGGTAGCTGACATGTTGCCTCGGCATGTCTTACGGGTATCGCGGCTCCATCGCTGTGAGTGGCTGGAGCTGCGATGTCGTCACTCGGCATGCGCGCGGAAGACTTCTCTCCGGCAAGGTCCAGCATCTGCCGGGCTTTCAGCCAAGAATCCCCTGTGCGCATGCGCCGCTGCAGTCAGCGGCTCATTGCAAGGGGAATATTTTTTTTACCTACAGGTAAGCCTTATTATAGGCTTACCTGTAGGTAAAAGATAAAAATGTGACTATACATCCGCTTTAACACGTATAGGTAACATAGCATTTCGATTTTTCAAGCGGCTGGTGGGGGTTTTTTGGGAAGGGGGCTGCAAACAACCACCCCCCTCCAGGCCGCACCTCAACCTTCCTCCCCACTCGCTGTCTGCTGGTCGGTCCGGCACTTACCCCATCTAGGCATTGGGCATCAGGCAGTGGGCATCGGGCATCAGGCAGCTGGCAGCAGGCATTGAGCAGTGGCTCCTGTGTCCTTTCCTCCATCAGCCGTGTGTCTCGCCCCCCTATGCGTCCAATAGGATCACCTGTCCTTACAGCCAATCAGGTGATGAGTCTCAGACCCGCTTCCTGATTGGCTGGGAGGAGGATCAGTGTTACAATAATGAATATTCATTCGCTATTGTAACACACCCAGGTGGGCTCCGAGCGCACTCTCTGTGTCCTGTGCCCACCCTAGTTTGAAGTCTATTAGAGCCCCTGGCTCTAATCAGTATTTAAAAAACACCCCCTGTATTAGAATTCATGCATCCGGCGTCCTGCAAGAGGCCGGACAAAAGGATATTGGGGGGAGGGGCGCGGCGGCATGGATAGGGGGGGGCGGTGCCTGTGCGCCCTTAATGGACAGGCCTGCCCCTGTTTCATGGCACATGTAGTTCGGCAACAGCTGGAGGGCCATTAGTTAGGAGATCCCATAGACATTAAGCTGTCTCTGATTCAGCTTGACCTGGCCATATGCCTCTGTGATTCTCTCAAAGCTACTGACCAATTCTACTTAAAGCTGAACTCCAGGCATATGAAAAAACAGGCAGATACTTATCCATCATTCCATACCATCAGGGAGGTATGTGACTGGCCCCAAATCTATGCTGCAACTCCAAAAATACAGCCCAAGTCATTAAGAACTATCTTCAGCATAAAGAAGAACAATGAGTCGTGGAAGTGATGGTTTGGCAGCCACAGAGCCCTGATTTCAATATCATTGAGTCTGTCTGGGATTACATGAAGAGACAGAAGGATTTGAGGCAGCCTACATCCACAGAAGATCTGTGGTTAGTTCTCCAAGATGCAATAAATATGAGGGGTGCCAAGAATCAATCCACTACACTTATTAATCTAGGCTGCTACCCCTTTAAGTGCAAAGAAAACACTGTCAAAATATGTAAGTTTGAAAGAATATTCCCCCTTCTCGCTAGATACAGGTTCCCATTTTCACTCCACTCTCTATCCACCGTTTGATCCTAAAAATTTTCTTTCCCTTTTTTTTCCGTCTCCTCTCTCCCTTTCTCCAGACCCTCAAATTCTGTTATGCCGCGTACATATGATCGAAATTTTCGTCGGAAAAGCCTTGGATGGTTTTTCCAATGGAATTCCGCTCAAGCTTGTCTTGCATACACACGGTCCCACCAAATTACGACCGTCAAGAACGCGGTGACGTACAACACGTACGACGGGACTAGAAAATGGAAGTTCAACACCCAGTTGCGCCACCCTTTGGGCTCCTTCTGCTTATCTTGTGTTTTTCTCGTGTTAGTAGAAGTTGGGTGAGAGACGATTAGCGCTTTTCAGCCTCGTGCTTTTCAGTCTGTTACTGCTCTTCGGTTTGTGCTTGTGGGTTTGTATCTGGTTTTCAGTGCGTGTAGTCAGATCGTATCTGTTTTACAGTGCAGTCTTGTCCGCTCGTTTCTGATTTTCAGCTCCCTCTGTTAGTTCATTCTGACCAGTCGACCGCCTTGAAGCCGTGTTGCGGGTACGTGCTCGTCGTAAAGTTCGTGCTATGCAGGGGCTTGGTGTTGGAGTTCTTGCTTTGACCCAAGCCCAATCCATGAACAGGGTGGGGAGTTCATGGACCAAGAATCGGTTGCTCCAGCGTGACCAATTCTCTCATATGCCTTTGCTGCGGGAGATCCAGGAGAATAACCCTGATGATTTCAGGAATTTTCTCCGGATGATGGACCCCATTTTTCACCGTTTGTTGGCTTTGCTGACCACTTATAATACCAAGCAGGACAGCTGAATGCGGCAAGCCATCACATTCCTTTAAATTTTGTACCTGGGGGGGTGTCTATAGTATGCCTGTAAAGGGGCACATGTTTCCCGTGTTTAGAACAGTCTGACAGCAAAATTACATTTCAAAGGAAAAAAAGTCATTTAAAACTACTTGCGGCTATAATGAATTGTCGGTCCGACAATACACATAAAAGTTAATTGATAGAAACGGCATGGGGATTCCCCACAGGGGAACCCTGATCCAAAATTTTTAAAAAAATGGCGTGGGGGTCCCCCTAAATTCTATACCAGGCCCTTCAGGTTTGGTATGGATATTAAGGGGAACCCTGCACCAAAATTTTTAAAAAATGGCGTGGAGTCCCACCAAAAATCCATACTAGACCCTTATCCAAGCACGCAACCTGGCAGGCCGCAGGAAAAGAGGGGGGACAATAGAGCGCCCCCCCTCCTGAACCGTAACAGGCCACATGCCCTCAACATTAGGAGGGTGCTTTGAGGTAGCCCCCCAAAGCACCTTGTTGATGGGGAGAAGGGCCTCATCCCCACAACCCTTGCCCGGTGGTTGTGGGGGTCTGTGGGCGGGGGGCTTATCGGAATCTGGAAGCCCCCTTTAACAAGGGGACCCCCAGATCCTGCCCCCCCCCGTTCGAATTGGTAATGGGGTACAAATGTACCCCTACCATTTCACAAAAAAGTGTCAAAAAGGTTAAAAAACATAAGAGACGATTTTTGACAAGTCCTTAATTAATTCCATCTTTCGGCTTCTTCTTCCATCTTCTTTCTTCTGGTGTTCTTTCGGTGTTCTTCTTCTTCATCCTTCATCTTCTTCTTTTCCATTTTCTTCTTCCTCCGCTTTTCTCGTCCCACATCTTCCTCCCGGCTTCTTCTCTGCTCCGTCCGCACGATCCGCCTCAGTGGGAGTCTTCAGCCGTGTGACGCTTCGCTTCTTCTGACACTTCTCATATAACGGAGGGCGGGGCCACCCGGTGACCCCGCCCTCCTCTGACGCACGGGTAATTCACGGGATTTCCCTGTGGCTTTCCCCATGTTGTCAGAGGAGGTGGGGTTTTTTGCTTGATGATTTCTAACTCCCAACTACAAAACATTATGTCCTGGATTAGCCTTTGTGTACTGTCACTGGTGAAATGAGGAGATCGTTCTTCCACAACATACACATCACCTAAAAGAAAAAATACACACCATGTAATATAAATATGCAGGCATACATCTATTACCTGAATCTGTGGTGTCAGATACTCATCTGTTGTGGTGACAATTTCAACCACCTCTCTTTCCTCAACATACTGAGGTTGTGTTGTCCTCTGTTCCCCTTCTTCAGGAAGTGGGGGGTTCCTGGTGTACTCAGACGTCCTGAACTTTTCTCCCCTATGAGAATGAAACAAAAGGTATACTTAGCACACAGATATTTGAGGCCAGAAATAGGAATATGAAACATTGCTTGGAAGTGGGGTACAATTCTCTGTTTTGGCTGAGTTCCAAGCTGAAGACATGATTTTTGCCCTTACCAAAGCTGGAATACTTACCTTTTTTGGACAAGTTTCACACATGGAGACACTCCAAGTATCCACTGGAGTACCTGTGTGGGACACTGTAAAAAGTTTGTTCTGGTGTCCCACACTAGTGCTCCTGAGTCCAGATGTGTAAACAGCTGCTGAGTGTCCTCTTCTTACATTACACTGAAGTTTGCAATTCTTTCTAGTTTCAAACACATCTAGACAACAATGTCCTAAACTTCTTTTAATACAAATTAGCATGACCAAATGTAGCTAACCCCGTATCTGCCAAAAACATCATATTTAGTTGGCGAACGAACAATGTTTACTACGAACGATTATTGTGCCCATGAGTCTGAAAGTTGCCATTTAAAACTGTACAACAGTAAAGAAAAGCACATGGGAGCAGCATGCAAGTAATAATAATAATAGGCACACATGACAACTACTTACTTTTTAGAAGCACTTTCTTGATCCTTCTGTACTGATCCTGCTTCCTCAATTTCAGGTCTGACCAGCGTTTCCTCAATTGCTCCTTGGATCGTCGTACCCCAAAATTCCTATGCAGACTCTTCACAACTTTAGTCATGATCTTGGCCTTTCTCACATTTTGGTTTAGGTAAGGTCCATACTTCCCATCATAGTCGGCCCTCTTCAAGATGTCCACCATCTCCCATCTCCACCATCTCTACAAAGGCCATATTTGAGGCCTTAAATCTCCTGCGGGATCGGGACGTTTCGGGCTCTGGGCTTTCCTCCTCATTACTTCTATTACGCACCTGCTGTGTCTCTGCCATGTTCCTCTCCCACTGCGATGAAAGAGAAGGGGCGAGGAATATTACATAAAAAACGTCAGGGGTGGGCGGAGTTTCACGCATGCGCAGTGTATATAAAGCTAACATGCGTGTGTCATGCGTATGATGTGTGAGTGGAGGAAGCACCGAACGTTATAACAAAGGTAACATTTTAACTTGGGACATCAGTGGCCTATACTGATTCGAGATTGAGGCCTATATTGGGAAAAGATTAGGAGAGTTTAGCCTGATATTAGTGTTATTGTCTTGTGTTTTGTCTTGCAGCAAATATGAAACAATTCAAAGACCCTGAATTCATGGGCCAGTTCATAGACAGATACAGGGATATGAGAAATTTGTGGGAGGTTAAAAAACCCTTATATTGAAATAAACCAGCTAGGAAAGCATCGCTGGAGAAACTGCTGCAATTTTTGAAGACGTAGGTCCCCGACACAGACATCGAGTTTGTGGATAAGAAAATTGGTAGCACTTATAGAAAGGAGCTTGATAAGGTCCAGGTTTCCATGAAATCAGAAGCAGCAGCAAAAGATGTGTATGTACACAGTCTGTGGTACTACAACAGGATGCAGTTTCTGGAAGACCAGATTGAAGCCAGGGAATCCACCCCTCCCTCAACCCTTCCCTCAACCCCAGGTGAGGCTTTCGAGGACCAACCTTGGCCTTCCATCCTAGAAGAAGTTGAGGAGCCCAGCTGGAGCCAGGTATAGTATTTTTTAACATATTTATGGTCCACAAATTATTGTTGTTAACTAGATGTTATTATTGATAACAAATTAATGATTTCACAAAAAGTGTTTTACATATCAATAGACAGTAGTGGCCAAAAATGATTGTGACAAGAATGAAAAATGCTGGGCTCAGAATGATAGTCTTTTCTATTTATTAACATTCAATTTTGCAGTTATGAGCTTAAAATTGTGTGTGATTGATGAACCAAAAACTAAAACTATGTCCCTTTTTCATACACAGGAAGACCTCAGCCAGGACGAGGCTCTGGAATGTGGCAGCCAGGCGGAGGCAGGGTAAGTGTCAGCTAGGAGGTGGCGGGGGGTAAGTGTCAGCCAGGAGGTGGCCAGGCCCAGTAGCCTCACCCAATCCCAGGTGCCTCCCCTCCGCCTTACAACAAAAAGGGCCAGGAAGGAGAGTAACATGGAGGAGGCAGCACTGGGGCTCATTAAGGGTGCTAATGCGGCCCTGAAAACACCCCCCAATGCTGAAGATGCCTATGGCTGCTATGTAGCTGCAAAATTGCAGCAAATGGAGGAGGGTCAACGCCTCATCTGTGAGCAGATTATTTTTCAGGCCCTTCATAAGGGGTTGAGGGGCCAAACGACTGATAACATGCACTTATGTGCGCTCGACCATCCTCCTCCTCCTCCTGCCACAAGTCCACCTCCAGAGCCACAGCCTCCATGGAAGGCTGCAGGGAAGGCTACAGGGAAGGCTGCAGGGAAGCGTGGAGGGAAGGCTGCAGGGAAGACAAGAAAACGATGGCCTGTGTTCAGTCTGGTCTGACAGAAGACGCAGGCTGTGGTAGTACCACAGCCTGGGGACATATATGTCTTCTGCTGCTGTTCATGATCTCTGGGAGTCCGGGACCAGATTGTGCTTCCTATTATATGGACATCTCAGGCTACCAATTTTTAGTTACAAAGAGTTGATGTGTGCCCTGGGGTACAAAGGCTTCGCAAATTCAAGCAGTTTCTTCAGCGTTGCCTTCCTCTTTATTTGTTATGAGCCAGAATAAATGGAGAATTTTTAATATGAAAATACTTGCCTATGTGTTTTTCTTCAATTAGGACAGTTTGTTTGTGAGTAGGCAGGTACATTTCAAAAATACAATGTCTCATTAACAAGGGACAACAACCAGCCTTCTTGAGCTTTAAAAATACAAGATAATAATGTTGTTGTGAAAACTTGACACACAAAAAAAAAAATATTATGGAGATCACTAGAAAATAATTTATAAATAATCAAAAAAACAGGAGATCTTGATAAAAAAAGGAGATCACAAGAAATAATAAAGAAATCAGTTTGTCAGAACTTTGTGTGGATATCAGCTGCAAAACAAATTCATTCTTCTAGCATTATAAAGACCAAAAGAATGTGCTGCATTAAAAGATCCAAAAATTTACAGCGTGACGAATGTGCTATCTCCATTATGAACGGTAGTTTTACCGGACCGAGCGCTTCCATCTCGTACTTGATTCTGAGCATGCGTGATTTTTTGTGCGTCCGAATTGCATACAGACAAACGCATTTTCGGATAGGAACTTTTCCCGACCGAAAAATAGAGAACATGCTTTCAATGTTTGCTGGCTGGAATTCCGCCAGCAAAAGTCCGATGGAACATATACACGGTCGCAATTTCCGACCAAAAGCTCTCATCAAACTTTTGTCCGATCGTGTGTACGGGGTATTAGGGAGTTTTCCTAAACCCAGGAACTCCACACTACTAGGGGGATGACATTCACCAGAGTTGATTTCATATTTTAACCGCCATATTGCAGAAGACCCCTCCAAGGACATCAACATATACGCTTTCATACCTGGTAGTAGAAACTGTCAATCATATGTACCTTTCATACTCCCTTCTCTGATCCCTATTCTCTCCTATACTCAAGATGCTCTTTTTGTGTTGTGATGTTATAAACTTCCTAAGTTAAAGACCTTCATACTACAGCCCTGACTTATAACCTCATGTTTCAACATTATGTACATGCAAATATGCAACTCAAATGTAATGTTTGGTGTTATAAGCTGACAAAAGATAGGGGCAAATACCCATTGTTCACCAGCCATAATAGTCATTGATTATGAGATGTTTGTAACATTGACTCTGTATGCGTTATTTACTACCAAATAAAAATTTTTGAAAAAAAAAACACGGTGAAACAAAGGTAGGCGCTGCCCTATACATCAGACATTGCAAGCAATCCACAATTTAATAATGAACCAAACAGGTGCTAAATATATAACATACCGTATATACTCGAGTATAAGCTGAGATTTTCAGCCCTTTTTTTTAGGCTGAAAGTGCCCCCCTCCGCTTATACTTGAGTCACCGCCGTCTGCCTACCTGATCAGCGTGTCATGTAGACAGACGGCAGCCAGCGTGTCATAAAAACACACGGCTGCCATTCCAGTGCTCAAAAGCCGCGCCTCCTACTCGTCTGTGATAGGCAGAACACTCAATTTCCCAGCAGTCAGTGTTCAGCCTATCACGGACATCCTCTCGTCCCCGTCCGTGGTATGAGGATGAGCGGATGTCCGTGATAGGCTAAACACTGACTGCTGGGAAATTGAGTGTTCTGCCTATCAGAGACGAGGAGGAGGTGCGACTTTTGAACACTGGAATGGCCGCCTTATGTTTTTACGACACGCTGATCAGCACAATGGTGGCAATGGTGGCTGCAGATTGGCACACAGAGGCTGCAGATCGGCACACAGAGGCTGCAGATCAGCACACAGAGGCTGCAGATCAGCACACAGAAGCTGCAGATTGGCACACAGAGGCTGCAGATCGGCACACAGAGGCTGCAGATCGGCCACACAGGGACACAGGGAGGCATGCACAGGACTCAGGGAGGCATGCAGCTGCAGATGGGCATTGTTGACCCTATTTTCCACTTACAGTAGCTGCTGCATTTGTCACCCTCGGCTTATACTCGGGTCAATAAGTTTTCCCAGTTTTTTTTTGTTAAATTAGGGGCCCCGGCTTATATTCGGATCGACCTATACTCGAGTACATACGGTATGTGGATAGAAAAGTCCATGTATGTGAAAATATTTTACCAATCACCGTGCTGCTCTGAAATGTGCCCAAATCTTCAACAAAAGTGCCCTGCCACGTGCTTATAAAATTCAAGCTCACCAAACCAATAAGACCAACAAGGTGACCATCAAGCAGGTTGAAACTGCATCCAACTCCTGGAAGAGCTTGAACCAAGTCTTCTCCCAACACTCCTTTATTTTCTCTCCATCACTAAAATAAAGTGGTCCAAACAAGACCGCAAGAAGGGAGTATATAGTGTAGTATGTTTATTCAAGCATATAAAAGGACCAAAATATCCACTTATGTATGTATAAAATGAATCGGCACTCAACATGTGCAGCTTATCCGCTATAGGATGAAGGAAACTCACACCGCTGCTCGCTGTCCCAGAAGCGGCATGCGTGCATTCCACAGAAGTGACGTGAGGGGCAAATCCGGAAATGGCTTCAGTGGCTCAGACCTCAATGCATTTCGTGCAGGTGTGCGTCATCAGAAAGTGGAACAACCTACCTACTGAGTTCCTCCAAAAAATGTGTGCAAGTGTTACTAGAAGAATTGATGCTGTATATATGCATATAGGAGGGCAGATGGATTCCAGGAAGTAAATGCTACATGGATCATCTGCCATTACCCAAGATGGCTGCGTCTGGAAAAGCTATACATGGATGGATGTGTGAGCAGCAGCAGAGAAAAGTCTTTTATCCTGCTCTATCAGAGGGGGCTGTGCCTTATGGTAGAGATGTATAAATCGCATCTCTCCGGATGCACAGAAATATATTTGCTTGGGCAGGGTAAAACAGCTCTCTGGATTTCATCTGCTGCTTGACTAGAGTTCAGCTTTACAATGTTCTTATAGATGTGAAAAAAGAAAAAGAAAAGCCATAACAATTGAGGAGGCAATTTTTTGGCTGGGTTGGGTAGGTTTTGGGATTGGTGGATTAACATTGCACAAGGAGCACACATGAGAAAACCACCCTTCAGGTCCCATTTAAACATGATTTTACAAGAAGTTATGCTAACCCTTACAAATAAATGGATACAGAGGGCTTTTGCTTCTTTGGGCCTAGCCTGAGGAAGCTGAATAGAGTCTGGACTGGCCTGGGAGTTTTTTGCTGTTTATAACAGAGAAAACAAAATCTTAAGACTCGTACACACGATCGGATTTTCCACAGACAAAACCTCAGACTTTTGTCCGAAGGGCGTTGGCCAGGAACTTCTCTTGCATACAAACGGCAAGGAATTGATGGCTAACAAACACGAACGTAGTGACGTACTACGTGGTTTTTCAGCTCTTTAGCGCCACCCCCTGGGCGCCTTCTGATAATTTCATGTTAGCAGAAGTTTGGTGAGTGTTGATTCGCGCTTTTCATTTTGCGCTTTTCAATTCGTTTCTGAACAGCCGTTCGTCAACCAGCCATGTGTTATTTATTATTGGCCTTGGAGTAATTGCTTTGACCCAAGTCCAGTCCAGGAACAGGAGGAGGAGGATTTCTTGGACCAAAAATTGGTTGCTTTATTAATCATGACCAATTATGTCATATGCCTTTGCTGCGGGAGCTCCAGGAGAATAATCCAGATGATTTTCGGAATTATCTCCGGATGACGGACCCCTGCTTTTGCCAACTCTTGGCATTGTTGACCCCCTATGTTAAGAAGCAGGACACATGCATGAGGCTTTTATTTTATTTTTTGGTTGAATAATGATTTGATTTGGTATATTTTCTATATTTTTGGATGCATAGAATGCACTTTTTGGTTAAGTTCTATTGTCAGATAGTATGTCTAATTGTATTTGTTTTCTTTTTTAATGCACAATAAAAAAATTGTGGAGAATGATACATGTGTTTTACTTCAAATGACAGTTTGGGAGTAGGCAGTTTTAATAAATACAATGCAAAATTAACAAGGGACACCAACATAGTTGTATCTCTGATCTTAAAAACTACAGGATAATGGTGTTGTGGTAACTTGCACCAAAAAAAACCAAGCATAATAATATTATTTTTGATATCACTGAAAAAAAAAGCCTTTGAAAATTTGTTTGCAATAACTTCATCAGTATCACCAGCAAAGCAGCTTCATTATTATCCCATTAAAGAAGAAGAGAATGTGCGCTACATTTCGAGATTTCATAATTTGCCACGTCACGAATGTTAATTCTCCATTACGAACGGTCTGATTTTCCGCCAACAGCCTGTCATCACAAAATTCCCATCGGAAAATTTGATCGCGTGTATGAGGCTTTAGACTCCAGGTAAAAATTCATGTATTTTTACTGTCAAATACACTTACCAATTTTTCTGCACTTTATCATGTCCTGTCCTCTATTCTGCTGGGTTGTTGATGTCTGAGCATGTAGAACAGCTGGCTTCTGGGACTCTCTGTAGAGTAGATACAAGCATTCGCAGACTGAAGAAAAACAAGGATTCTTTCCTGTGGTCTAGTGGCATGCTGTTAATGGTTCTCTAAGACCTCATGCACACTGGACTTTTTTACAGTTGTTTCTAGGGGCATGTAGCATTTTTCCTGCCTCTAAACTCCCCTGCATGTTAGCCTATGTGTCCATGTACGCATAGGCTTTTAGTGGCAGGGGCTTTAAAGGCAAAAATAAAATCCACTCCCAGTGTGTCCAGGAGCAGCAGAGTTTTGGCAGTAAAATGCTTGGCGCTTGTAAACACGTGTAAACGCATGTTCATGCTGGGTGTGTTTGGAGCTGGAGAATTAATTAATTTCAATGGCCAGAATAAATTATTATCCTGGCCAATGAAATGAATTAACACCCAAGCGCTGACCGCCTGTAAACGTGCCTAAATGCTTGTAAAATTATTAGATACTTTTAAAAGCATCAGGCATTTTTTCTGGCAAACCGCTGCTGCCAGGAGGAAAGGCTTCTAAGATAGTTTGCAAAGCTTCCTGTGTGCTTGAGGCTTAATTCTTGAATAAATGGTAGTGTTTCCAAAGAATAGTTCTAGTCTAGCACTGTTTTTTTTTCATGTTTAAGAACTCCATTTAGAAACCATGATGCTTTCATGTGATATAGCTGTAATGGAGTCTCTCTTCTTAGGCCCCTTTCATCTGTTCAGGCACATTTTTTCAAAGAAAAAACAAATTCAGTTTACATCAGTTTGCACAGTGGGTATAGAAAAGAATCATCACAAATGAAGACAGTGACAATTTTTGTTTTATCCAGCTGTATTTACTAGTGTAACTTATATCATCCAAAGTATGGATATACCTCCAACATGTCAGAAAAAAATAAAACAAAATTCCAAAACAGAATCATTGAGTTGGAAAAAGGATCAACCCCTTATGTCAATATTTAGTTGAACCACCTTTTGATTTAATTACAGCCTTTAGTCTGTTGGGATGTGTCTCTACTAACTTTGCACATTTAGATTTTGCAATATTTGCCCACTCTTCTTTGCAAAACTTGTCAAGTTCAGTTACATTTGATGGCGGCAGATTTTCCTTAAAAATGTGACAGTATTTTGCCCCATCCATTTTATTCCAGTCCTGACAAGTGCTCCAGTCCTTGCTGCAAAGAAACACCCCCATAACAGGATATTATCACCTCTATGCTTTACTATAGGAATGGTGTTATTTGGATGGTGAGCTGAATTGGATTTCCGCCAGACACATCGTTTTGGTGTTACAGCCAAATAATTCAATTTTAGCCTCATCTGACCATAACACCTTTTTCCATGTGGCCTCAGAATCTTCAAAGTGTAGTTAGAGTGGTCAGTTGAGACTAAAATTGAATTATTTGGCTTCAACAAAAAACAATATGTCTGGTGGAAATCCAATACAGCTCACCATCCAAAAAACACCATTCCTAAAGTAAAGCATTGAGGGGCAAATATTGCAAAGTTAGTAGAGACACATCCCAACAGACTAAAGGCTGTAATTAAAGCAAAATGTTGTCCAACAAAATACTGACATACAGTAGGGGGGTGATCCTTTTTTTCCATTTCAGTGATTCTGTTTTTTTCTGATATATTGGTGTTATATCTTTCACTTGGATCTTATAAGTTGCACCAGTAAATCCAGTTGGATAAAACAAAAATTGTGTCTGTCTTCATTTTACACTGGGGGGGGGGGGGGGGCTGATTCTTTTCCATACCCACTGTACATCACTTTGGACTTCAGTTTTTTCATTCATTTTTTATCTTAGTTGTTTTAGAGGCCAATCAAAGGTGACAAAAGTATAACCAAAAAATGTTTCTTGTCTAAAAACTGGACACAAACAGAACAGCATCCGTTCAGGTGAATTGACATGGATGTACACTGATGTAAACTAACAATTATCCATTTACCCACCCATAGATATAAATTGTGGTTCAGTCTGGATCCATCTGAAAAACAGACAAAGGGATCTAGACCAGGGCTTCTTTTCTCGGAGAATAGGTGCCAGGAACCCCCCCCCCCCCCGTCTGAGTCACCCCTTGTCTCTGCCCCCTACCCACCTCTGACCACTGTCCCTTGATTCCACCCCCTACCCACCTACCAGTACTGCCCCTTTTAGAGAATACAGAACCAAGTATCATTTTGTGGTGCTTAATCATTTGTATGGAACATGTTAATAATAAAAAGAAAAGCAGTAAAATAGATACCCTGCAGCCAGGAACAATAGAATCCCAGCAATAGCTCCCCACACAACAATAGACTCCCCCAGCAACAATGGACTCCACCCCAACAACAATAGACTCCCTGCAGCAACAGTGAACCACCCACAACAAAATATCACACCCAGTAACAAAATATTGACCCAAGCAACATTAGAAACCCCCCCCCCCCAGCAGCAACAACAGATCTCCCAGCAGCCAGCGTCAATAAATCCTGCAGCGGCCAGTGAAAATAGACCTCTCCCTCAACAGTAGATCCATTCCAGCAACATAAGACCCTCCCCAGCAACAATAGATTCCCCATCAGCAACAATAGACCCTCACATAAAATAAGATCCCCATCAGTGACAATAGATCCCCCAGCAGCTAACATCAATAGTTCCTCTAGCGCACCCCACACCCCATGCTATTACATAGATTCAGTGCTGGAGGTGCCGGAACTGCGTTCCCCTGCGTTCCCGCTGAAAAAAAGCCCTGATCTAGACTAAACACCCGTGTTAAAGGGGACTTACCCAACTTATTCAGAAGTAGGTGCTGGCTCCCTAAGGCCCCTTTTCTCATGGGCGCTCCATGTTGCGGATTCTGCTTGCTCAGCGGGGGATCGCTGAGCAGGCGGATGACAGGTCAGTGTCCCCTCATTGTGCACAGCAGAAACAGACAGAGTCCCGCTCTCCTCTATGGGGAAATCAGATGGCAACAAACCACCTGTCCATTTTCATCTGATCCTATCTGATCCAATCCACCAGATAGAAGGAAAATAGGACCACAATCCGTCTGTTTTTGGGAGACAGGATCAGATCGGATATGTGTCCACTGACATGCGCCGCTTCATAGAGGAGACTGCAGGGTCCAATCAGGTCCGCCTGAAAAACTGACAGGCAGACCTGGTCGAACAGCCCATGTGAAAGGGCCCTTTTAAATAAAAAGCAGATTCAGTTTACAGTACATCCGCCTTCGGTTCAATTCAGTTTACATCACTTTGCACTTTAGTTCAGTTCTGTTTAGCTTACATCAGTTTTTATCAGTTCAGTTTGCATCAGTCTACAACCAATTTGCATCCATTTTTTTTTTCTTAGTTGTTGCAGAGACTAATCAGAGGTGACAAAAGTATAAACAAAAAATGTTTCTTGCCTAAAAGCGGACATAAACAGAATGGATGTAAACGGGTGCCATCAGAACGCCCTTTTCCACAATCCCCAGGACCCCAGTGGATATAAATTCCACTGTTTACTACCCTAAGGAGCTCAGAGACAACGTGCCTAATAGGACAGCAGTGACTGGGCATGTTAGCTGTCACCAGCTGTCATTATGCCATGTGTGCCAGCCACTGGATAAATAAGAGTGCAAGAGCATTCAGCTTCAACTTAAGCCTCAGTCACTGTGGTGAGCACTCTGCTAGGTAGCCCCAGAATAATGTCTTTCCAGTGGAGTGGCCCAGTTCCTGCACCTATTTTCAGATTGAAGAAAAGATTGAATTTACATTCACTAATGTGGTTAACATTTTACAATTACAAATTGGTAATGATTGTCACATCCATTACGCCAATGAATATATAGTGATGGACCCCCAGACACACAAAAAAACCCTCTTAACTCTTTACGGACAGACAAATGGGCGTACAGGTACTTCCCTTTAAATTTGCTGCCGTGTGGTCGCGTGCGTGCTGCCAGCGGCACGTGCGCGACCCTGCCGCGAGCTCCGTGAGTGTAATCACGGGTCCCACGGACTCGATGTCCGTGGGGATACCTGTGATCGGCTCACGGAGAGGAAGAACGGGGAAATGCTGATGTAAACAAGCATTTACCTGTTATGCTTAATGACACTGACACTGATCACAGTTCCCTGTGATCGGAAGCGGTGATAAGTGTCCTGTCACACGTAGCCCATCCCCCCTACAGTTAGAATCACTCCCTAGTACACACTTAACCCCTGCAGTGCCCCCTCCTGGTTAACCCCTTCACTGCCAGTCACATTTACACAGTATTCAATGCATTTTTAATCACACTGATCGCTGTATAAATGTGAATGGTCCCAAAATAGCGCCAAAAGTGTCCGATCTGTCCTTCATAATGTCGCAGTCATGATAAAAATCACTGATCGCCACCATTACTAGTAAAAAAAAATATTAATAAAAATGCCATAAAACTATCCCTTATTTTGTAGACGTTATAACATTTGTGCAAACAAATCAATAAACGCTTAGTGCAATTTTTTTTTACCAAAAATATGTAGAAGAATACGTATCCGCCTAACCTGAGGAAAAAAAAAAAGTTTTTTTATATATTTTTTGGGGATATTTATTATAGCAAAAAGTAAAAAATATTGCTTTTTTTTTTAAATTGTCGCTCTTTTTTTATTTATAGCGTAAAAAATAAAAACCGCAGAGGTGATCAAATACCACCAAAAGAAAGCTCTATTTATGGGGAAAAAAGGACGTCAATTTTGTTTGGGAGCCACTTTGCATGACCACGCAATTGTCAGTTAAAGCGACGCAGTGCCGAATCGCAAAAAGTGCTCTGGTCTTTGGCCAGCCAAATGGTCCGGGGCTTAAGTGGTTAATATGTGATAAGAAAATATTGTGTAGTAAAATTGGAGATTTATAGTATGATTTGTCAGTTTTGAATGCTGGGACCGGGGAGAAAAAATGTGAGTGCCTTGAAATCAAGCACAGAGGACTATGAAATCAAATAGCTATTTGACTTTACATTTGTCACTTGTTATGCATATATCTTACCACTAGATGGTAATCTTTTATCAGTTGTGGAAAGTCTGGCTTTACTACTAGGCATTTTCTTTTCTTCCTGTGATGACACCCTAAAATACCCATATTCTGCCCCCCATCTAACACACTGTCAAACGAATTCCCAATTACATTGGATTCATAATGACTGTGGCACAATTTGACTACACAAAGGGGTCCTTTATTGACTATTTAACGGAGAGGTGCTCAACCCTTTGAATAGTGAGGGTCTCCTAAGTGATTTGGTAACCGTGGGCTACAATGAAATGAAAGAGTTCAGAATTTAGAATCTTTCTATCTTGAAAAGGATAATGACTATTTTAAACAACAATTAGGATCATCATTCTACATGGGACCAATCCACGTTGGATGTTTACCCACTGTTTAATTACAATCACAAAAGGAAAGAGTGAATGACACACTGACATTGTTTACAATTTACAAGGACTCCTGTCCAAGTGTAAAACAGAATGTTACAGGGATGCCACACAGGTCCCCTGGAGCACAGGACAGGGTTGTCATTGCAACCCCTCATGCTACACCAGTGGTTGGGGGTGTGTGGTAAAAACATTTCTCAACAATGGGGTTTAACCCCCTCCCCCCAACCGCAAGTATAAACACATTTTTACTGTCTTGAGCCCCCTATAATGCTGCTGATGCTCTATGGTTCACACCACAATGCACCTGCGGCTTAGCTGCACTTTGCCATAGACTTCTATTATATCTTGAAAGCACACCAAAACCCGTAGGATATAATAGAAGTCTATGTGCTGCATCAGTGGACCAATGTGAAAGCAGCCTCATAGTTGTTAACAGTGGCGGCTGGTGCTTCATTTTTTGGGGAGTGGCAAACAAACCACCTGCCACCCCCCCGTTCGGTCGGCGATTAGTCAAACCTCCCCACCCTTTCCCCCGGTCACTCACTCATCTGCCCACCAGCCCCACACTTACCGCATCTAGGTCGCTGGCCTTTTCGGATCCTTCCTTCATCTCCCCCTCCTTGGTGGCTTCACTCAGCGTCTCTTCCTACTAAGCTACTTCCTCCTCTGCGGCCAATACGGTCGCATCTCCTCTCGGCCAATCGGGTCTTAATACCCGCTTCCTGATTGGCCTGGTGGACAATCAGGAAAATAATAGCGGATATTAATTCACTATTGTCACATAACTGGGTGGGCTCAGGGTACAGTGCTCTGTGCCCCGAACCCACCCTTTTTTTTAAGCCAATTAGAGCCTCGGGCTCTAATGATGTGCTTAAAAAAAAAAAAAACCCTATTGAAATCCATGCATCTGGCGCCCTGCTGTATGTGCCTCCTACAGGCCGATTGCTTTATTGAATAGCAATTTCAAAATTCTAACTAAGCTTTTGACTCTAATGCTTCAACCAGTGCTAACAACGATTATAGATCCAGACAGGTTTCATGGCTCATAAAGCCACAGATGTTAATCTTTGTCAGTTGTATACCAATGGTAGCCTCCCTGGACATCGAGAAGGCCTTTGACACCATTGAGTGGCCCTTTTTATGGGAAGTACTTAGACTATGGGATTTTCCCTACTCATTATACAATGGCTCCAAGTGCTATATAGTAGTCCTACAGCTTCAGTCAGGATGGTTGGTGGTTTGTCAATCCCTTTCCGGCTCCATAGAGGCCATAGCAATCAATCCAGTGGCGGAAGTGCTTTGCACTACCTCTGCTATTAAAGGGCTACGTATTGGCTGGCTGGAGGGGAGAGTTGCCCTTTTCATGGATGATCTTCTATTATTCCTCAATGATGCGGGCCCCTCCCTCCGGGGTGCTTTACAACTTCTAAATACCTACTCCGAGGTCACGGGTCTCAAGATTAATTGGACTAAGTCTCTACTGTTTCCTATTGACCCCGCTGCTTGCAGGTTGGCCCCTCCAAATCTACCACTCTAATAGGTAGATAACTTAAATACTTGGGGGTCCAGATTTCCCATGAAGCCTCAGATTACCATGTGATGGATCTGGGATACCCTGACTGGGCACCTCCGCCAGACCTGTGTCTAATGTTCTCCACATGCACCCGCAGCCAGCATACTCGCCATAACCAGCCCTTAATCCCCTATATTGAGGCAAACCATGAGGTGTTGAGGGTTAAAATGCAGAGCATAAACTGTTTAATAAGTACAAAACATACACCTTTAAACACAGTTAGGGACACTCCTCTTAGCCTTGTCATAGAGGGGGTAGGGGACAAGGAAGAACCAATGGAAACTCGACACTTGTACATTCAAACAGAAACAATTGAAACAAACAAAGGGATTATGATAAGCAGGCAGAGTGTTTAAATGTCCCTCGCGCTACTCTGAGTAATAGGTGAATGTGTTAAATAGCAAAAATCAAAAATATAAAAAATAGAATATAAAAAAGTGAAAGAATCTGCAGCAAAATCTAATAGTGTTCACAGCACATAACAATGAATAAAATAAATAAAGTGATCTCGCGCAGATTAGCAAATATTCTAAATTTAGGGATGAGCTTCGAGTTTGAGTCGAACTCATGTTCGACTCGAACATTGGCTGTTCGCAAGTTCGCCGTACAGCGAACAATTTGGGGTGTTCGCAGCAAATTCAAATGCCGCAGAACACCCTTTAAAAGTCTATGGGAGAAATCAAAAGTGCTAATTTTAAAGGCTTATATGCAAGTTATTGTCATAAAAAGTGTTTGGGGACCCGGGTCCTGCCCCAGGGGACATGGATCAATGCAAAAAAAAGTTTTAAAAATGTCCATTTTTTCAGGAGCAGTGATTTTAATAATGCTTAAAGTCAAACAATAAAAGTGTAATATCCCTTTAAATTTCGTACCTGGGGGGTGTCTATAGTATGCCTGTAAAGGGGCGCATGTTTCCCGTGTTTAGAACAGTCTGACAGCAAAATGACATTTCGAAGGAGAAAACCCATTTAAAACTACCCGCGGCTATTGCATTGCCGACAATACACATAGAAGTTAATTGATAAAAACGGCATGGGAATTCCCCACAGGGGAACCCCGAACCAAAATTTTAAAAAATAAATGACGTGGGAGTCCCCCTAAATTCCATACCAGGCCCTTCAGGTCTGGTATGGATATTAAGGGGAACCCTGGCCAAATTTTTTTTAAAAATGACGTGGGGTTCCCCCTAAATTCCATACCAGACCCTTCAGGTCTGGTATGGATTTTAAGGGGAACCCTGCACCAAAAAGAAAAAAAAATCGGCGTGGGGTCCCCCCAAGAATCCATACCAGACCCTTATCCGAGCACGCAACCTGACAGGCCGCAGGAAAAGAGGGGGGGACGAGAGTGCAGCCCCCCCTCCTGAACCGTACCAGGCCACATGCCCTCAACATTGGGAGGGTGCTTTGGGGTAGCCCCCCAAAACACCTTGTCCCCATGTTGATGAGGACAAGGGCCTCATCCCCACAACCCTGGCCGGTGGTTGTGGGGGTCTGCGGGCGGGGGGCTTATCGAAATCTGGAAGCCCCCTTTAACAAGGGGACCCCCAGATCCCGCCCCCCCCTGTGTGAAATGGTAAGGGGGTACTTACCCCTACCATTTCACTAAAAAACTGTCAAAAATGTTAAAAATGACAAGAGACAGTTTTTGACAATTCCTTTATTTAAATGCTTCTTCTTTCTTCTATCTTCCTTCATCTTCTTCTTCTTCTGGTTCTTCTGGTTCTTCCTCCGGCATTCTCGTCCAGCATCTCCTCCGCGGCGTCTTCTATATTCTTCTCCTCGGGCCGCTCCGCACCCATGGCATGGGGGGAGGCTCCCGCTCTTCTCTTCATCTTCTTCATCTTCTTCTCTTCTTCATTTTCTTCTCCGGGGCGCTCCGCATCCTTGCTGGCATGGAGGGAGGCTCCCGCTGTGTGACGGCGTCTCCTCGTCTGACGGTTCTTAAATAACGGCGGGCAGGGCCACCCGGTGACCCCACCCCCCTCTGATGCACGGGACATGACGGGACTTCCCTGTGGCATTCCCCGTGACGTCACAGGGAAGTCCCGTCAAGTCACCGTGCGTCAGAGGGGGCGGCGTCACCGGGTGGCCCTGCCCCCATTACTTAAGCACCGTCAGACGAGGAGACGCCGTCACACAGCGGGAGCCTCCCTCCATGCCAGCATGGGTGCGGAGCGGCCCGGAGAAGAAAATGAAGAAGAGAAGAAGAGAAGAAGAGAAGAAGAGAAGAAAAGAAGAAGAGAAGAAGATGAAGAAGATGAAGAGAATAGCGGGAGCCTCCCCCCATGCCATGGGTGCGGAGCGGTCCGAGGAGAAGAAGATAGAAGACGCCGCGGAGGAGATGCTGGACGAGAACGCAGGAGGAAGAATCAGAAGAGCCAGAAGAACCAGAAGAGGAAGATGAAGGAAGATAGAAGAAAGAAGAAGCATTTAAATAAAGGAATTGTCAAAAACTGTCTCTTGTCATTTTTAACATTTTTGACCGTTTTTTAGTGAAATGGTAGGGGTAAGTACCCCCTTACCATTTCACACAGGGGGCCGGGATCTGGGGGTCCCCTTGTTAAAGGGGGCTTCCAGATTCTGATAAGCCCCCCGCCCGCAGACCCCCACAACCACCGGCCAGGGTTGTGGGGATGAGGCCCTTGTCCTCATCAACATGGAGACAAGGTGTTTTGGGGGGCTACCCCAAAGCACCCTCCCAATGTTGAGGGCATGTGGCCTGGTACGGTTCAGGAGGGGGAAGGGGCCGCACTCTCGTCCCCCCCTCTTTTCCTGCAGCCTGCCAGGTTGCGTGCTCGGATAAGGGTCTGGTATGGATTTTTGGGGGGACCCCACGCCATTTTTTAAAAAATTTTTGGCGCGGGGTTCCCCTTAAAATCCATACCAGACCTGAAGGGTCTGGTATGGAATTTAGGGGGAACCCCACGTCATTTTTTTTTAAAATTTTGGCCGGGGTTCCCCTTAACATCCATTCCAGACCTGAAGGGCCTGGTATGGAATTTAGGGGGACTCCCACGTCATTTTTTTTTAAATTTTGGTTCGGGGTTCCCCTGTGGGGAATTCCCATGCCGTTTTTATCAATGAACTTCTATGTGTATTGTCGGCAATGCAATAGCCGCGAGTATTTTTAAATGGGTTTTTTCCTACGAAATGTCATTTTGCTGTCAGACTGTAATAAACACGGGAAACATGCGCCCCTTTACAGGCATACTATAGACACCCCCCAGCTATGAAATTTAAAGGGATATTACACTTTTATTGTTTGACTTTAAGCATTATTAAAATCACTGCTCCTGAAAAAAACGGCCGTCGTTAAAACTTTTTTTTGCATTGATCCATGTCCCCTGGGGCAGGACCCAGGTCCCCAAACACTTTTTATGACAATAACTTGCACATAAGCCTTTAAAATTAGCACTTTTGATTATTCATGTTCGTGTCCCATAGACTTTAACGGTGTTCGCGTGTTCGAACAAACTTTTTTCCTGTTCGCATGTTCTGATGCGAACCGAACAGAGGGGTGTTCGGCTCATCCCTATCTAAATTACATAAAGTGCATTGTGCAGCCAAAGAGGAGTGAACACCTCAAATGTAAAGTAGGAGGATAGTGAGAAATTAATTACAACAAAGGACATAAAAATAATAACAAATGAAAACCAGTGTCCAATAAATAGACAAAGAAGTGGGAATTATTTCTATATCACTTATTCCATATATAGATGTTTTTAAATATTTTAAAATTTAAATGAGTGTTGTTTCCTCTGGTGCACGACTGAGGCAGTCTGATAGATTATAGAGCCTTTTTGGCCATAATACATCTGTAGAGCGAATCATTTACTTATTGATCATCTATAGAAATTTTGTTTTTTTATTTAAGTTTACCTAAATTCATTGATCTTATATGATTTTCATTACTCCTATGTTTACTCTATTTGATGCCCATTTGCCATTCATATTATCATCCAGCTAAGGTCTGGTTGATTCCCTTATATTATCATCCCATTTGTGTGTAAAAAAAACGATCACACTACAAGAAAATGGCCGCCATGCGGTGGGCATGGATAACCAATAAAATGGCCGCAATGTAAACAATGAACGGTCTATAAGAAAATGGCCGCTCTAATACTTCCGGTTTCAGCACATAAAAATAATGCCTGCACGGCCAATCCGGTTCCCCAGATGAAGTCACGTGACATGACGTAATGTGTAGGGAGTGGCTGGAGTCAGACGCGCACCAGAAGTGATGTAAGAAGGCCCCGAAAACGCCAGTTTTAAACTGTTCTTGCCTGTTGTTTATGTTTTTCATGTAAGAGTCCACCTAATTGTTTTAATAAAACACACTTTAGTCTTTTAAACCCCCACTACACTATTGGAGGCACTTTTGTTCTTTCTCTTCCCCATCACTACTGTATCAACACACTGGAGTGCATAGGGATGGCTGAGTAGAGACACTTACAGCTGGAGAAGTTATCCCTAACCCCTGTTGAAGTGTATGTGAGCTGGAGAAGGAACCGAAGGAGAGTGGTGGAGAATTATGCCCATGCGATTTAATACAGTGTATGAGGTGAGGTGTTCTGGGAGACTGATTGTCTGGGAATTAATGAAGTTTTACATGGATACTGAGGAGTACTGATTTGCTTTTTTATTTTTCACCACCTCTGTACATTACTTCATGAACATTTAATACCCATGTACTCACCATTCTCCGTAGAAGACGAGTAATCATCGCCCATCTGTCCCCTAGAAGTAAACTAGTTTTAATGTGCCCTTTTACGCATTTTCTTTGCATTTTTTGCACATGTGATTTTTTTGCACATGCGATTTTCTTTGCACATTCATTGATTTTTCCCACTTCTTTGTCTATTTATTGGACACTGGTTTTCATTTGTTATTACTTTTATGTCCTTTGTTGTAATTCATTTCTCACTATCCTCCTACTTTACATTTAAGGTTTTCACTCCTCTTTGGCTGCACAATGCACTTTATGTAATTTAGAATATTTGCTAATCTGCGCAAGGTCACTTTATTTATTTTATTCAATGATAAGCAGGCAGCCCCTCCTTACACATCCCCTTACACATCCCCTCTGTTCTTGTGACAGTTCTTTTATAACCGAGGGCGGGGCCACACCGTGACGTTCCTGGATGACCCTGCCCCCTCTGATGCACTGGGACATCCCTATGGCTTTTCCTGGGGCATCAGAGGGGGGCGGGGTCACCCATTTATGTAAATGGGTGACCCCGCCCCCCTCTGACACCACGGGGAAGCCATAGGGAAGTCCTAGTGTCAGAGGGGGGCAGGGTCACCGGGTGGCCCCGCCCTCCATTTTATAAGTGCTGTCACAAGAACAGAAGCGTCACACAGCGGGAGACTCCCATTGAGGCGGATCGTCTGGAGGACGAAGCAGGGAAGAAGAATCCGGAGGAAGATGCCGGATGAGAAGACCGGAGGAAGAAGCAGAGGAAGATGGAGGTAGAAGCGGGGGAAGAACAAGATGGAGGAAGAAGAAGAACACCGAAGGAAGACCAGAAGAAGATGGAAGAAAAAGTGGGGAAATGAGAAGACATTAATAAAGGAATTGTCAAAAATCGTCTATAGTCTTTAACATTTTTGACACTTTTTTTGTGAAATGGTAGGGGTACATTTGTACCCCATTACCAATTCTCACAGGGGTGGGCCGGGATCTGGGGTCCCCTTGTTAAAGGGGGCTTCCAGATTCCGATAAGCCCCATGCCCGCAGACCCCCACAACCACCAGGCAAGGGTTGTGGGGACGAGGCAAACGGCATGGGTTTACCTGTGGGGGAATCCCATGCCATTTTTTTCAATGACTTTTATGTGTATTGCCGGGACCGACAATTCATTACAGCCGCCAGTAGTTTTAAATGACTTTTTTTCGTTTAGAAATTTAATTTTGCTCTCAGACTGTTCTAAACACGGGAAACATGCGCAACTATACAGGCATACTATAGACACCCCCCAGGTACGAAATTTAAAGGAATATTACACTTTTATTGTTTCACTTTAAGCATTATTAAAATCACTGCTCCCGAAAAAACTGATGTTTTTAAAACTTTTTTTGCATTCATACATGTCCCCTGGGGCAGGACCCAGGTCCCCAAACACTTTTTATGACAATAACTTGCATATAATCCTTTAAAATTAGCACTTTTAATTATTCATGTTCGTGTCCCATAGACTTTAATGGTGTTCACGTGTTCGAACAAATTTTTTGCCTGTTCGCATGTTCTGGATGCAAACCGAACCGGGGGGTGTTGGGCTCATCCCTAGTGTACACAAGCCTGAGGCACAAAATTCCACACATGCTCCATCTCCATAATATTTTTTGTCGTTTTGTGTCAAGTTACCACAACACCATTATTATCTTGTATTTTTTAACCTCAAAGAGGTTGGTTGGTGTTGGTGTCCCTTGTTAATTTGACATTGTATTTTTGAAATGTACCTGCCTACTCACAAACAAACTGTCCTTTTTGAACTAAAACACATAGCCAAGGGCTGGAAGTGGCAGCAGAGGAGGTATATGAGTGGAATACCACCAAGACATCTCACACTGGCCAGCCTTTAGGGTGCTACACAGTGGCAAATACTGTGAATACCTTTATCCCCAGGCGGGGAAGAAAATGCCGGTGAGTGCAGCCACAATAGGAGGAAATTAGATCAGCGTTATTTTTTCACCAGCACAAAGCACTTTAATGAACACTAACTAACGAGATTTTTTTTATTTTTTATTTATATCTTCAATTGGGACTTATGTTCACCATTTTTATACTTTTGTGTTATACATTTACTTGCTCATGATTATATATCAAGTTTGCTTGGAATAGTTCAAGTTTTATATTTTTCACTATATCAGCTGCTTATATTGTATCATAGTTATATGAGAATACACCTGATTCCAGATATTATTTTTATTATATATTTTTTTTTTGAATCACTCAATTGAATCACCGTAAATATATCACTATTTAATTTTCAGTTAGGCTAGCATTTTTTGAAACAAATGAACATCTACTTCACTTTTTTCATATCATTTACTTCACCCAGGTGGCAGTAATCAGTAGAGGCAGCAGTTCTCCTGATCCCTTTTTTCTTTCCGTACACCATTTTCTACTATATATATTTTTTTCTGCTGGTACTTTTTCCTTTTGCGCGGAATCACACATATTTATTTCAATAATAGCATCTAGTTAGTATAATTACATTTTTGACAAGAAATATGTTGAACAATGTTATTTCTGGCTCAAGCTGGGCTCCTCCACATCTTCCTGGGTGGAAGGCCCAGGTTGTACATCTGAAGCCTCATCTGAGGTGGAAGGAAGTGTGGAAGGAAGGGTTGAGAGTGATGGCCTGGGTTCACTCTGGTCTGACAAAAAACACAGTCTGTCATAGTACCACAGCCTGGGGACATAAATGTCATCTGCTGCTGCTCCTGATCTCATGGAATCCTGGACCTTTTTGAGCTCCCTATTATATGTGCTCCTCAGGCCACCAATTTTGAACTTGAAATAGGTGATGTCTGCCGTGGGAATAACCGGCTTCACCAATTCCAATAATTGATCCAGAATTGCCTTCCTCTTTAGTTTGTTATTATAAAATGGGTGTTTCACTTGACACAGACAGGGCAGCTCTCTGTACTTATCAATGAAGTTGGGGAGGAAGTCATGGTTATTAAATGTATCCATTTTCTCTGCAAGACACAACACAAGACAAACCCTAATGTCAGGCTAAACTCTCCTAATCTTGTCCCAATATAGGCCTCAATCTATAAGCAGTATAAGCCACTAACCACCGATGCCCCAAGTTAAAATGGTACCTTTGTTTGCACAATCGGCACTTACGCTACTCCATCCTCCGCACACAGATAGTCCATATGATGCACGCGTGTTATGCTTTATCTACACTGCGCATGCGTGAAACTCCGCCCCTGACCTTCTTTATAGTATATTCTCCGCCCCTTCTCTTTCGGCGCAGTGGGAGAGCACATGGCAGAGAGACAACAGGTGCGTGATAATAACAGCAATGAGGATGACGAGGAAAGTCTGGAGCCACAAATGTCCCGATCCAGGAGGAGATTTAAGGCGTCTAATATGTCCTTTGTAGAGATGGTGGACATCTTGAAGAGGGCCGACTATGACGGGAAATATGGACCGTACAGCAACCCAAATGTGAGAAAGGCCAAAATCATGACTAAAGTTGTGAAAAGTCTGCAGACAAATTTTGGGGTACGACGATCCAAGGAGCAATTGAGGAAATGCTGGTCAGACCTCAAACTGAGGGAGCAGGATCAGTACAGAAGGATCAAGAGAGTGCTGCAAAAAAGTAAGTTTTTTGTCGTGTGTTCCAATTATTATTACTTGCATGCTGCTACATGTGCTTTTCTTTACTGTTGTACATTTTAAAATAGTGTGGGGACAGTAATCGTCGTTCACAGTAAACATTTTTTCGTTCATAGTAAACATTGTTCGTTCACAGTAAACATCTTTAACTACATTTGTTCAGGCATATTTGTATGAAAAGATGTTTAGTACATTGTTGTCTAGATGGGTTTGTAACTAGAATGAAATGCAAACTTGATTCAGTGTAAGGAGAGGACACTTAGCAGCTGTTTACACATCTGGACACAGGAGCACTAATGTGGGACACCAGGACACCCTTTTTATGGTGTCCCACGCAGGTGCCCCAGTGGATACTAGGGGTCTCTCCATCTGTGAAACTTTATAACAAAAAAGGTAAGTATTCCAGCTTTAGAAAGTTGAAAATGTTTTCAGCTTGGAACTCTGCCTAAACAGACAATTGTATGTCACTTCCAAGCAATGTTTAATATTCCTATTTCTTGCCTCGAATATCTGTGTGCTAAGTATACCTTATTTTTTCTTTACATAGGGGAGAAAAGACTCGGGACATCTGAAGACACCAAGTACACCACACCTCCTAAAGCAGGGGATTTCACACACCCTGAAGAAGATGTGGAGGGAGAGGTTCAGGAATTGGGCGAAATAGTGACCATTACAGGTCAGTGTCTGAGACCACAGCTTTAGGTAATAGATGTATGCCTGCATATTTATAATACATGGTGTGTTTTTTTATTTTTAGGTGATGGATGTTGTGGAAGAAGAAACTCATTTCACCAGTGCAAGTGCACACATCCTGATCGGGGAGATCATGGTGTGCAATCGGGAATTAGAGAAGATAAAGTAAAACATCAATGATATTGAAAAAAGACTCAACAACATCATTGATGTTTTAGGCAGAATATAAAACACCCAACAATTTTTACATTTTGTCATTATATTTTTTTATTTTTAAAAAGTTTTAAAGTAATTTGAAAGCCAAATTTTGAAGATGCACACAGTGTGTCAACATGTGCTATCTGCCATCGCGGGATATCAATGTATGCGTTTTGTGGATGCAACCCCTTTCTCGAAACTCAAGTAGATGAGAGGAAGGGGTTGCACCCCTGAAACACGTCCATTGATCCCCCATGATGGGAGCTAGCACATGTTGACATTAGGCATGGGATCAGGAGGGAAATCCACATTTTCACTCCCAATTTGTGTGCATCTTCAAAATTTGGCTTTTTACAGGGGTGACAGCTGGATGGCGGCGTCCAGATCAGCAGATGGATGCAGTGCTCCAATGGAAGGCGATTCCAGCACGTCCACCTAGAGAAAGGCACCCACTGGTCCGGGGGGCCGTGAGTGCAAAAAAGGCAAATAAGGGCTCCGATGGTGTAGTAAAATTAAAAAAATTTTATTGCTTAATGGAGGCAGAAAACGTCTCCACCATACAATAATTTAAACAAGGTAAAAAGCCGGCATATAAAAAGCGAACACCCATGTAAACATGGGGCAAATGACGTGATGGCGTACAGTGCGTAGCCATGCCCTACATGTTTTGTCATAAATGACGTCTTCAAAAGGGCTCTCTACCGGCATGTGGGAGGCAATGTATTGGCCTCACTGGACAGGGCGGTCAGCGGAAAGGTGCATATTACTGCTGATTCATGGTCCAGCAAGCATGGACTGGAACGTTACCTATCTTTCACGGCACATTGGGTGACTCTGCTGGCAGCTGAGAAGGATGCAGGACAGGGTGCAGTAGTGTTGGAGGTTGTTCCGCCACCACGCCTCCAAAATGCTACTACTGGTGATTCTGACACACCTCTCTCCTCCACCCCGTCCTCTTGTTCTTCCTCCATGGCCTCTTCCTGTGCTTTGTTCTCAGAACCAGCGGTGCTCCGTAGGCGTTCAAGGGGCTACGCAAGTACGCAGGCCAAAAGATGCCATGCAGTGCTTGAGCTGGTGTGCTTGGGGGACAGGAGCCACACTGGGGCAGAGATTCTGTCAGCTCTGCAGGGGCAGGCTCAGAGGTGGTTGATGCCACACCAGCCTAAGGCAGGAATGGTGGTTTGCCACAATGGCACCAACCTCCTCTCTGCCCTCCGACAGGGACAGCTGACCCATGTGCCCTTTTTGACTCACGTCCCTAACTTGTCGGTGCAGCGGTTCTTGGGTAGGTACCTGGGCTTACAGGATGTCCTGAGGCAGGCCAGGAAAGTCTGTGTGCATTTCCGCCGGTCATATAATGCCAATGCTCGGCTGGCTGACCTCCAAGAAGAATTTAACCTGCCCAAGAACCGCCTAATCTGTGACATGCCCACCAGGTGGAACTCAACGTTGGCCATGCTGCAGCGGCTGCACACGCAGCAGAGGGCCATCAATGAGTACCTGTGCGACTATGGCACCAGGACAAGGTCAGGGAAGCTTGTTTTTTTTTCACCACGCCAGTGGGCCATGATCAGGAATACATGCACTGTCCTGTCACCATTTGAGGAGGCCTGAGCAGTGACAGTGCATGCATCAGTGACACTGTCCCCCTTGTCCACCTGTTGGAGCACACGCTGCATGGAATAATGGACAGGGCACTTGAGGCAGAACAGAGGCAAGAAGAGGAGGACTTCCTTAGCTCTCAAGGCCCCCTTTATACAGACAGTGTTCCTGCGTTCCCCCCGTTCACACAGGAAGAGGACGAGGAGGAGGGGGAGGAGGAGGAGGAGGATTGTGTCAGCATGGAGGTGGAGCCCGACACTCAGCATCAGCAGCAGTCTTTAAGGGATCATTTACAGTCCCAAGAAACCCATGGACTTGTACGTGGCTGGGAGGAGATGGATGCACATCATGTCGTCCTTAGTGATCGAATGCCTCAGCAAACCTACACTGCATGGCCTCCCTGATCCTGCAAAGCCTGCGGAAGGATCCTCGTATTCTTGGTATCAAGGAGAGGGATCAATACTGGCTGGCAACCCTCCTTGATCCACGTTACAAGGGTAAGGTTGCGGACTTTATCTTGCCATCGCAGAGGGAGCAGAGGATGAAACATCTTCGGGAGGCCTTGCAGAAAGGTCTGTGCAACGCGTTCCCAGAGACTGGGAGGTTACAAACTCCTGTTCCTGGACAACATGTTGCTGAGGCTTCGGGCAGTCAAAGAAGGAGCAGTGGAGAACGTGGCCGTCTGACCGATGCGTTTCCAGCAACCATCGCCAGCACCTGTTTTACATGGTGTAGGAATACCTAGGGGTAAGATCTGACTTGGACACCTTTCCCACCGAAAATCCTCTGGGTTACTGGGTCTTGAGGATGGATCACTGGCCAGAGCTTGCACAGTATGCGATTGAGCTACTGGCCTGTCCTGCATCCAGCGTTCTTTCGGAACGCACATTTGGTGCTGCTGGAGGCTTTGTAACCGATCACAGGGTGCGCCTGTCCACCAACTCGGTCGATCGACTGACCTTCATAAAAATGAATCAGTCTTGGATCACCAGCAGCTACCAAGCACCTGATGCTGATGTAACCGAATATTTTTTTTTGAAATGTCAGATCCCTTGAAGACTGCCTATGCTGATGCTAAGTGACTATCCTGTTATGCTGAGTGACTATCCTCTTCCTCCTCAATGCTGATAGCTTGTAAGAATATTTTTGGTTCTGGGCGCCGCCACCAGTGGCTAAGGCCCAATTTTTCAGCCCCTGTTAAACAGGGGTGTGTAATTACAATTTTTGATGCAATATTTTGCAAGGAGGGTTCGTTTCTGCGCTCAACTAGAGTATTTGTGAGGGGTTGCAGTGTTGTGGCACCAGTGCCTAAGGCCCAATTTTTCAGCCCCTGTTTAACAGGGGCGTGTAATTACAATTTTTGATGCAATACTTTTCAGCAGGGCTCATTCCTGCGCTACAACTAGAGTATCTGTGAGAGGTTGCAGTGTTGTGGCACCAGTGCCTAAGGCCCAATTTTTCAGCGCCTGTTTAACAGGGTCGTGTAATTACAATTTTTGTTGCAATATTTTGCAGGAGGGCTCATTCCTGCGCTCCAATTAGAGTATCTGTGAGAGGTTGCAGTGTTTTGGCACCAGTGCCTAAGGCCCAATTTTTCTGCCCCTGTTTAACAGGGACATGTAATTACAATTCTTGATCTAATATTTCATAGCAGGGCCCGTTTCTGCGCACACCAAGAGTAACTGTGAGGACTTACAGTGTTGTGGCACCAGCACCACCACCACCACCAAAGGCCCAATTTTTCTGACTCTGTTCCACAGGGGCATGTAATTACAATTCTTGATCTAATATTTCACAGCATGGCCCGTTCCTGCGCCCACCAAAAGTAACTGTGAGGGCTTACAGTGTTGTGGCAACACCAACACCTAAGGCCCCAATTTCTGCAGAGTATATAGGGCAGGCCCCTACTTTCAAACATCCAACTTACAACGACACCTACTTGCAAAGGGAAGGAAACAACAGGAAGTGAGATGAAATCTACCCCTAGGAAGGGAAATTCTCTCCTGTAAGAGTTAATATGGGAAAAACGTGTCTCCTCTCCACTGATGCTGTATCACCAATCCTTGTTTCACTAAAAACCCCAAATTGTCAAAAAAACATTTGTCATTGGGACAGAAAGTGAGATGAAATCTTCTGCGGTGCATACTAGCTCATTATGCCTTTTCCCTTACAGGTGTAGGGAAGAAAAAAAGTCAGCGGGTTAACTACCGCTTTAAGGCAGCTTTTGGAATAAGCAGAAGCCCAGAAAGGGGAAGATACCGGGTCTTTTTCGGGTACAATGGTGGAGCCGACAGATTTAGCCGCCATCCTGCAGGAAGAAGAATTGTCCGAAGCAGAGTTTCCGGTTCCTGGTCAGAGGGGTATCGACGTCACCGAAGATGAGAGAGAAGGAGGAGCGGTAGGCGGAATGGAAGATGGAACGTCGGGCGGAGCAATGGGAGGAGCTACAGGAGGAGCCGAAGTTGAGCAGCTGAGCAAGCGGCAGCGTGTGAGGCGCTGAAGATTCTCTCCTTCCCCGCCCAGAAATGAGGCGGTAGTCAGAGCTGAGCCGGCCCATTGCAACAAGCTGCGGCTTGCGCAGAGTGAGGCGGTGGGCGGAGCCAGCAGGGGCAGAGAAGTCAGACAGCCTAGCGACAGAATGCCTTCTGCTCAGGGGCAGATTTCTAATTCTTTTTCCACAGGTGCAGCGTGGCAGAGTGGAGAGACGGATACATCAAGTGGTTCAGCAGGGTTCACTCAGCAGGCAAACACTCCAGTTGGGTGCAACATTCCAGTGATTTGTTCACCTCAGCAGCCGCATCCAGCTGAGCATTTGGTTTCTACTAATGCTGGTGAGTCTCAGCAATTACGTTTGTTATGTGAATTGTCATCTTCTCTCTATGATATGTTTGTTATTTAAAGGAGAAAAAACCAAACCCTTACAATCACTTGAGCCCTTTCACACTGGGGCGGGCGTCAGCGTCGGCGGTAAAGCACCGCTATTGTAAGCGGCGTTTTACCGTCGATATGCGGCCGCTAGCAGGGCGGTTTTACCCCTCGCTAGCGGCCGAGAAATGGTTAAAAACCACCGCAAAGCGCCTCTGCAGAGGTGCTTTGCCGGCGGTATAGCCGCGCCGTCCCATTGATTTCAATGGGCAGGAGCGGTGAAGGAGCGGTATACACTCCGCTCCTTCACCGCTCCGAAGATGCTGCTAGCAGGACTTTTTTTACCGTCCTGCCAGCGCATCGCTCCAGTGTGAAAGCCCTCGGGGCTTTCACACTGGAATGAAAGCAGCGGCACTTTCGGGTCGGTTTGCAGGCGCTATTATTAGCGCAATAGCGCCTGCAAACCGCCCCAGTGTGAAAGGACCCTTATTTGTGAAAGGACCCTTATTGAAAGGACAGCTCTCATTTGTTTTTGAAAATGAAGAAAGACAAGAAAAAACTTTTTTTTTTCTTTTTTCAATTTTCAAAACTTTGTGACAAAAAGTGAGGTCTGCAAAATACTCACTATACCTCTCAGCAAATAGCTTGGGGTGTCTAATTTCCAAAATAGGATAATTTGGGGGGGTTTTGTGCCACCTGGGCATTCCATGGCCTCCGAAACTGTGATAGGCAGTGAAGAGTGAAATCAAAAATTTACGCCCTTAGAAAGCCTGAAGGCGGTGCTTGGTTTTCGAGGTCCCGTACGCGGCTAGGCTCCCAAAAAGTCTCACACATGTGGTATCCCCGTACTCAGGAGAAGCAACAGAATGTATTTTGGGGTGTAATTTCACATATTCCCATGGCATGTTTGAGCAAAATATCATTTAGTGACAACTTTGTGCAAAAAAAAATAAATAAAAATTTGTCTCTTTCCCGCAACTTGTGTCACAATATAAAATATTCCATGGACTCAACATGCCTCTCAGCAAATAGCTTGGGGTGTCTACTTTCCAAAATGGGGTCATTTGGGGGTGTTTTGAACTGTCCTGGCATTTTATGCACAACATTTAGAAGCTTATGTCACACATCACCCACTCTTCTTTCTGACACTTTTTGTTTACATGAAAAATTTTTTTTTTTTGCAAGAAAATTACTTTGAACCCCCAAACATTATATATTTTTTTAAAGCAAATGCCCTACAGATTAAAATGGTGGGTGTTTCATTTTTTTTTCACACAGTATTTGCGCAGCGGTTTTTCAAACACATTTTTTGGGGAAAAAACACACTTTTTTAAATTTTAATGCACTAAAACACACTATATTGCCCAAATTTTTGATGAAATAAAAAAGATGATCTTAGGCCGAGTACATGGATACCAAACATGACATGCTTTAAAATTGCGCACGAACGTGCAGTGGCAACTAAATAAATACATTTTTAAAAGCCTTTACAGGTTACCACTTTAGATTTACAGAGGAGGTCTACTGCTAAAATACTGCCCTCGATCTGACCTTATAGCAATAGGTAGCGACAGGTATTCTTTTTTGAAAAAATTGGGGTCTATTAGACCCTGGATCTCTCCTCTGCCCTCAAAGCATCTGACCACACCAAGATCGGTGTGATAAAATGCTTTCCCAATTTCCCAATGGCGCTGTTTACATCCGGCGAAATCTAAGTCATGAAATGTAATAGTGTCCCTTGCACTGGTCAAATGTGAAAGTAAAATAAGATAAGTGGCAGAGTGCCACAAATAAAACGCATAAAAGTGACCAATAATATTGCAGCAAAATTAGGGTGTTTTCACACAGCACTTAATAAAATGTAAGATAAAAAGATTTCGCGCAATATTAAATAAGAATAAAGTGAATGGGAATGAATGAATAGTAAATGTGTGTCATAAATGTGCAAATCGCATAATAAAGTGAATTGTGACAATGGTAATGCTAATAATGAGCTAGTTGCTACCAGGGATGCAAATCTCAATAGCGTGGTGTCTAGCTGAAAACATTATCCATAGATAGTAAGGTGTGTCATAAATGTGCAAATCGCATAATAAAGTGAATTGTGACAATGGTAATGCTAATAGTGAGCTAGTTACTACCAGGGATGCTAATCTCAATAATGTGGCGTCTAGCTAAAAACATTATCCATAGATAGTAGGGTGAATAATCATAAAGAACGTGTATAAAACCACACAAAAAATATCATATAAAAGCCATAAATGAAGATAAAAATGACATGTGCAATCCTTAAACGCTGGTGCAGGTGTATGTATAATATCACACTTAGGACATCACGCAGTGTTCATAAAATATATAATGGGTAGCAGATCATAAGCACTCTATAAAGCATAAATAGTGCTAATGGGGGATGATGGGTTAATTGGAAAAGTCTATGAATGGGTGCCGTTTTCCTGTTCAATTAGGATGCATGAGGTAGATAGGGTGTATGACCCTATTGCTGTTAAATCCTCTAATGGTCTCTTAGGACCCTCACCTTCATATTGTAGAAAAAACGGCATTCAGCAGTGCAGTATGGGTGGTTCTGGCAGCTGTCGCCGAAGTCTCTGCTTTCTCTGTAGTGAATCTTTAATCCATCTCTCCCTGTATCTCCAGAGTGGCTCTCTCAGAAATGGGGGAGATAAAACAGAGATTGGGGAGGGGGAGAGAACGGAGGCTCCACTAGTGTATTAAAGTTTATTTAAAACCAGGGATATTTATTCAAAAGTGTTGCTCTTACATTTAAAAAACATATAACAGGCAGAGTAGTTGTAATAAAAGTTGTGGCGTCCTGAGCGCCCTCTCACTTGTGCTTCAAAAATGTGTTGTACCGCTCAGCCAATCCCTACGCGTTACGACACCGTCACGTGCCTTCATCTGATCCCCAGATGAAGGCACGTGACGGTGTCGTAACGCGTAGGGATTGGCTGAGCGGTACAACACATTTTTGAAGCACAAGTGAGAGGGCGCTCAGGACGCCACAACTTTTATTACAACTACTCTGCCTGTTATATGTTTTTTAAAGGTAAGAACAACACTTTTGAATAAATATCCCTGGTTTTAAATAAACTTTAATACACTAGTGGAGCCTCCATTCTCTCCCCCTCCCCAATCTCTGTTTTATCTCCCCCATTTCTGAGAGAGCCACTCTGGAGATACAGGGAGAGATGGATTAAAGATTCACTACAGAGAAAGCAGAGACTTCGGCAACAGCTGCCAGAACCCCCCATACTGCACTGCTGAATGCCGTTTTTTCTACAATATGAAGGTGAGGGTCCTAAGAGACCATTAGAGGATTTAACAGCAATAGGGTCATACACCTTATCTACCTCATGCATCCTAATTGAACAGGAAAACGGCACCCATTCATAGACTTTTCCAATTAACCCATCATCCCCCATTAGCACTATTTATGCTTTATAGAGTGCTTATGATCTGCTACCCATTATATATTTTATGAACACTGCGTGATGTCCTAAGTGTGATATTATACATACACCTGCACCAGCGTTTAAGGATTGCACATGTCATTTTTATCTTCATTTATGGCTTTTATATAATAATTTTTATGTGGTTTTATACACGTTCTTTATGATTATTCACCCTACTATCTATGGATAATGTTTTTAGCTAGACGCCACGTTATTGAGATTAGAATCCCTGGTAGTAACTAGCTCACTATTAGCATTACCATTGTCACAATTCACTTTATTATGCGATTTGCACATTTATGACACACATTTACTATTCATTCATTCCCATTCACTTTATTCTTATTTAATATTGCGCGAAATCTTTTTATCTTACTAAGTCATGAAATGTTCGTAGCTTCCATTTTTTTAGGCCACAGAGATGTTTGGAGCCACTCTGGTCTCTGATCAGCTCTATTGTCAGCTGGCTGAATCACCGACTGCATTCTCAGGTTCCCTATTGAGACAGGAGAACCAGAGAAAAACACGAAAGACGGTGGGGGGGGGGGCACTAGGATTGCTTTTACATGAAAGCCGACCGCTGGCTGAAAAGAATGATACCAAGATGATACTTAAACCTGCAGGCATCATTCTGGTATAACCACTCAGTCATGAATGGCGTACCTGAAGACAAAAAAATGGTTAACAATAAAACACAGTAAACGGTAAAGTATAAAAAATTGCATACCTGAAAAGCAAACATGTTAAAACATAATAACAATAAAACATTGCAGAATAGAATACAGTAAAAAAGAGCAGAACAATAGAGAGAGAATAGAGAAAGAGAGAACAATAAAACGACAACTATTTTTTTTTTATTTTATATATTTTTTTGTTTTTTTTGTTTTTTACACTTTTTTTTGTAACTAACTTTTATAACTGTCCCCGGTTCCAGGTTCGGGTCTCACAAAATGCGATGGCATCTTGGGAGACCCTGTGAAAGTGTGCCTAGTCTGTGCAATGCTGTACCCTACGCTAATTCTCAACTAGTGAATGGTAGCGTTCAAAACATTCACCAATGCAAAGACCAGGATTGTCAGGACAGAAGGGACACTAATAGCGGGTGTCACGCCTATATCCGTGCTTGCTGCAGACACGACATCCTTTTTGGGGGGGTTCGATGGGTAGGGGTACTCGGGAGGACATAAAGAAAATGCCTCTCATGCAGCCGACTGCTTTTGTTCGGGGATGTGAATGGGGGAAGTACGGGCGCTGCAGAAGTGGTGGGTTCCCAATTAGGATTGGCGAATGCAGCAGGAAGGGCATTATGGGCACGACGGACCTGTGTCTTCTTCTTGGTGGCAGCGGGACACTACTTGTGCTTGCCACCTCACCAGCTTGAACTGCACTTATGGGACTCGCCACGTCACCAAGTGTTACTGCAGTGCCGGTTTGACTACGACTGGGGTGTACTAGGCTGCTGGTGCTTGCCAGTTCACCAAAACGCTACCAAAAAAACTGTTAGCAATCGCAGGGATCTGGGCTGATCCAGCTAACACTGCATTTTTGGGAACCCTAAACTGCTGGGGACGCTAGTATAGATCTGATCGGATCAGATATTGATCCGTTCAGATACTATACCACTAAGGGAGGTGTACGGTGCGTGCGTGGGTGTTAGTGCTACTGGCGCTAACCTGACGCTGCCTGGGGCTGGTGCTTGCCAGTTCACCAAAATGCTACCAAAAAAACTGTTAGCGATTGTAGGGATCAGGTCTGACTCTGCAAACGCTGCAGTTATGTGTTTAGTGTTTTGTAAGTGACAGTGATCGATACTGCACTTGGGTGGGCTTGGCTGGGCCGGACGGAGGGGCAAAACGCAGGTGCTAGCAGGTATCTGGGCTGATTCCGCTAACACTGCATTTTTGGGAACCCTAAACTGCTAGGGACACTAGTATAGATCTGATCGGATCAGATATTGATTCGTTCAGATACTATACCACTAAGGGAGGCGTATGCTGCGTGTGTGGGTGTTAGCGGTACTGGCGCTAACCTGGCACTGCCTGGGGCAATGCATATCACCGCCGGGCGATCAGGGGGCTAAACCTTTATTAGGTAATAAACGGCGGGTGCCCTGACACTATAAAAAAAAAAAAACTAACCAGCGTTACCCGTAACGATTATACGGTGATCAGTGGTGAAAGGGTTAACTAGGGGGCAATCAAGGGGTTAAAACAATTATTAGGTAGTATATGGGGGTCCCTGACGCTATAAAACGCTAACGGCGAACCTAAATATTTACCTCCCTAACTAGCGTAACCAGTGACACTAATACAGCGATCAGAAAAATGATCGCTTAGCGACACTGGCAATGGGGGGTGATCAAGGGGTTAAAACTTTATTAGGGGGGGTTAGGGGGGTACCCTAGACTTAAAGGGGGCTACCACTAACTGCCCTACCACACTAACTGTCACAAACTGACACCAATGCAGTAATCAGAAAAAAAAACTGCTTGGTGTCAGTGTGACAGGGGGGGGGGTGATTGGGGGGTGACCGGGGGGGGGATCGGGGGGTAAAGGGGGGTGTATTGTGTGCCTGCCATGTTCTACTGTGTGTGTGTTTTACCATCACTCGGATGTCTTCTCTCCTCGGCGCCGGAACGGAAAATACAGAGCCGAGGAGAGATGACATAATTTCCTCTGCCTCTGTGTACTATACAGAGGCAGGGGAATGATCCCATTGGCTAGGAGTGATCGCGAGGGGGGGGGGCCACGAATGGATGGCCTCCCCCTCACCTCCGATCGCTGGTGGACAAACGCTGACCGCCTCGGGCACCGGGGGGGTCCAATCGGACCCCCCGCCCGCGGGAGGCAGATCACATACAGGTACGTGATTCTGCCTGCCCGTGCCATTCTGCCGACGTACATCGTCGTGAGGCGGTTGGCAAGTGGTTAACAAAAAAGTACATTGTGTTAGCGAATATTCTAGATGTTAACTATGCATGTTCATTGTAGATGCTGGGTTCTTCCTTGCAGCTCTAGTATTTTTAAAGGGGTTGTAAATCCTCCTGTTTTTTCACCTTAACCACTTGCCGACCGCCTCACGCATATATACGTGAACAGAGTGGCACGGGCAGGCAAAATCACGTACCTGGTACGTGATTGCCTTCCCGCGAGCGGGGGGTCCAATCAGACCCCCCCCCCCCGGTGCCAGCGGCAGTTGGCATTTGTCTGGGAGCGTTTAGAGATGAGGGGGAGGCCATCCGATCGTGGCCCCCCCCTCGCAATCGCTCCCAGCCAATGAGAAACATCCCCTGCCTCTGTATAGTACACAGAGGCAGAGGATGTGATGTCATCTCTCCTCGGCTCGGCAGTTTCCGTTCCGGCGCCGAGGAGAGAAGACATGTGAGTGCACAACACACACACAGTAGAACATGCCAGGCATACTTTACACCCCCGATCCCCCCCGATCGCCCCCCGATCCCCCCCAATCACCCCTCCCCCTCCCTGTCACACTAACACCAAGCAGTGTTTTTTTTTTTTTTTCTCTGATTACTGCATGGTGTCAGTTTGTGACAGTTAGAAGTGGTAGGGCAGTTAGGGTTAGCCCCCTGTAGGTCTAGGATACCCGCCTAACCCCCCCTAATAAACCCCCCCTAACCCCCCCTAATGTGTTAGCGGTACTGGCGCTAACCTGACGCTGCCTGGGGCTGGTGCTTGCCAGTTCACCAAAACGCTACCAAAAAAACTGTTAGCGATCGCAGGGATCAGGCCTGACTCTGCGAACGCTGCAGTTATGTGTTTAGTGTTTTGTAAGTGACAGTGATCGATCGATACTGCACTTGGGTGGGCTGGGCTGGGCCGGGCGGAGGGGCAAAACGCAGGTGCTAGCAGGTATCTGGGCTGATTCCGCTAACACTGTGTTTTTGGGAACCCTAAACTGCTTGGTACGCTAGTATAGATCTGATCGGATCAGATATTGATCCGTTCAGATACTATACCACTAAGGGAGGCATATGCGGCGTGTGTGGGTGTTAGCGGTACTGGCGCTAACCTGGCACTGCCTGGGGCAACGCATATCACCGCCGGGCGATCAGGGGGCTAAACCTTTATTAGGTAATAAACGGCGGGTGCCCTGACACTATAAAAAAATAAACAAACTAACCAGCGTCACCCGTAATGATTATACAGTGATCAGTGGTGAAAGGGTTAACTAGGGGGCAATCAAGGGGTTAAAACATTTATTAGGTAGTATATGGGGGTCCCTGACGCTATAAAATGCTGACGGCGAACCTAAATATTTACCTCCCTAACTAGCGTAACCAGTGACACTAATACAGCGATCAGAAAAATGATCGCTTAGCGACACTGGCAACGGGGGGTGATCAAGGGGTTAAAACTTTATTAGGGGGGTTAGGGGGGTACCCTAGACTTAAAGGGGGCTACCACTAACTGCCCTACCACACTAACTGTCACAAACTGACACCAATGCAGTAATCAGAAAAAAAAACTGCTTGGTGTCAGTGTGACAGGGGGGGGAGGGGTGATTGGGGGGTGACCGGGGGGGGGATCGGGGGGTAAAGGGGGGTGTATTGTGTGCCTGCCATGTTCTACTGTGTGTGTGTTTTACCATCACTCGGATGTCTTCTCTCCTCGGCGCCGGAACGGAAAATACAGAGCCGAGGAGAGATGACATAATTTCCTCTGCCTCTGTGTACTATACAGAGGCAGGGGAATGATCCCATTGGCTAGGAGCGATCGCGAGGGGGGGCCACGAATAGATGGCCTCCCCCTCACCTCCGATCGCTGGTGGACAAACGCCGACCGCCTCGGGCACCATACAGGTACGTGATTCTGCCTGCCCTTGCCATTCTGCCGACGTACATCGTCGTGAGGCGGTCGGCATGTGGTTAACAAAAAAGTACATTGTGTTAGCGAATATTCTAGATGTTAACTATGCATGTTCAATGTAGATGCTGGGTTCTTCCTTGCAGCTCTAGTATTTTTAAAGGGGTTGTAAATCCTCCTGTTTTTTCACCTTAACCACTTGCCGACCGCCTCACGCATATATACGTGAACAGAGTGGCACGGGCAGGCAAAATCACGTACCTGGTACGTGATTGCCTTACCGCGAGCGGGGGGTCCGATCAGACCCCCCCCCGGTGCCAGCGGCGGTCGGCATTTGTCTGGGAGCGTTTAGAGATGAGGGGGAGGCCATCCGATCATGGGCCTCCCCTCGTGATCGCTCCCAGCCAATGAGAAACATCCCCTGCCTCTGTATAGTACACAGAGGCAGAGGATGTGATGTCATCTCTCCTCGGCTCGGCAGTTTGAGTGCACAACACCCACACAGTAGAACATGCCAGGCATACTTTACACCCCCGATCCCCCCGATCGCCCCCCGATCCCCCCCAATCACCCCTCCCCCTCCCTGTCACACTGACACCAAGCAGTGTTTTTTTTTTTTTTTTTCTGATTACTGCATGGTGTCAGTTTGTGACAGTTAGAAGTGGTAGGGCAGTTAGGGTTAGCCCCCTGTAGGTCTAGGATACCCCCCTAACCCCCCTAATAAAGTTTTAACCCCTTGATCACCCCCCGTCACCAGTGTCACTAAGCGATCATTTTTCTGATCGCTGTATTAGTGTCACTGGTTCCGCTAGTTAGGGACGTAAATATTTAGGTTCGCCGTCAGCGTTTTATAGCGACAGGGACCCCCATATACTACCTAATAAATGTTTTAATCCCTTGATTGCCCCCTAGTTAACCCTTTCACCACTGATCACTGTATAACCGTTACGGTTGACGCTGGTGACTCGGTTAAATTGATGATAGGCAACTCCTATCCTCATATTGATTAGTGGTTCCAAATTAATAATAACTACTGCAGTAGCGAACAGACACAAAAGATACGCTCAGCATCTTTGCAAATTACTGTTCTGCTTTATTATGACGCAATTGAAGGTTTTTATGCATATGATTACGTAGGTATCACATTAATATTACAATTGTAGGTTTATCGTAACAAGGGGCGTTACATAGGCAGGCTTATTCTAATCAGGACTCGAAAGAATGTAAACATTTACTGAAAACATTATTAGTGCTGTTGCACAGTGAGGGCAGTGTGCGATACATACAAAATACAATACAATTATATACAGAACTTACAAATTTCCATTACAGTCTCCCCTCTTTTGATCAATATTTTGATCACTAACCATACCTGCTATCACCTTTAACCTAGGGTGACCAGACATCCCCGGTTTCTGGGGACAGTCCCCGGATTGAGGACACTGTCCCCGGACCAAGTCTGTCCCCAGTTTTGTCCCCGGATTGGATTTGAACAGGGGCTGGGGCAATTTCAAAGACAGCCTGTGCAGAATAAAAAGAAAAAAACCTGAATTGCACCCCCCCCCCCTCCTCCTCTGCCGGGGGTTTATTTTTTTCCATTATCTGTGCCCCTTTCTGATGATCATGTGCTGGTCGGAGCGGAGGGACTATTTCTTCAGTTTCGGGCGCATGCCCATTCAGCTCCACTCGCATGTTCTTCTGCCTTGGCTCAAGTCCCGGCCAGCCGCATGCCTGCTTATCTCCTTACCTTCCCTGGTGGAGTGATCTTCTTCCCCTCCCCACCCAGTAGTAGCCGAGGCCCAAAGAGTAAAGCCCCACACACACTATCATATTTTCTGCTGATTTTTGTCCAACCATGTAGTGCAAGGGCCTGCCTGATTGCATACAAATTGAAACTCCTAAGGTTTGACCTCATATTATATGGTTTTGGTAAATCTGAAGGAAAAAAATCAGCAGAAAATCTGATAGTGTGTATGGGGCTTTAGACTTGACAGGCTGTGAGGCTGGCGGCGGCGGAGACGGGCAAAGAGTCGTCGATTGCTGCCATTACTAGTAAAAAAAAAAAAAAAATGTCCCCGGATTTCATTTTAAAAATCTGGTCACCTTACTTTAACCTGGAACCTCCACACGCTTAGGTAGAGGTAGTCCTGGCCAAAGAGGCAAAAAACTCCATTGTGGAGAAAATAATAGCTGAGCAACTTTTTCATTACAAAATGACTTTTCATTGTGAAAAACAAATGATTGATAAGACATTTTTACAGATTACTGGCTGTACAATCCTGTGGCCAGAATGGCCTTCTAGCTTAATTGTGAGCATGCTGACTTATCAGCATATGTGAACACAGACAATTCTACATAAAATGGAAGACGTACAAAAGACAAAATATGACTTCAACATGGCTAAACTATTTTTCAAATATATATATCCCTTACAATTAAAGTAATTTAATCAAAAAGTACCCTAGACTGTGATCACAAGAGGGAAACAAATCAAACTCAGAGATTTCTTTAATTTAGTCATTTTTGTAGTGTCTGGTGTGGATCTAGGTGACTTTTTCTTCACGTTTTGCAAAAACTGTACATGAAATAGATGCTGTATTGAGTCTCCAAACTTTTCCTTATATATAAATGTCTCATAACAATCCACAAGTCACCTGGCTTTAGTTTTAGATCCTTCCAAACTTTTAGGATCTGGAATTGGGGAGAAAACACATAAATGAGTTTGTCAAAAAACCTTAAAAGATCAGCAACATTCTCTGTGAGATCCGAATGGAGGACTTCAGCTGCTGAGACAAAATATAAGAAAGTGAGTAACACACTTCCAAACAAAATCCCATAGGGAGAGAGTCCAAAATCCCCCTTAGGGGCTTGATAAAATATAAGAAAACATTCAGGCAAAAGTTTTCTAGTTTCTTACTCTACTTTGTCCGCTACATTGTAGACAGTAAGGGGTGTAAAAATAAAACCTCAAAACTTCTATTAAGGACTCTCCTATAAAAAAAAATGATTTCCTCTGTTACTCTCTGTACTTTCTGGCACTCTGTACTTACAAACTACTTCTGATAACACTTTTTACTGTGGCCTTTGCAGTAGCATTTGCCACTGGACATCCAAAAAACATGTCCATACAGACAAAATGCATACTCGTAAGATCTTAACTTGGGCATCTGGATATATCTTTTTTGTAATCTCTGGGAGGGATGTTCAGCTTTTGGTAACACCTTTGGTAACAGGTAAAACAAGAAGTGGTATGTTATAAAAACAACTGTGGGGAACCCTGGCTCTATCCCACGCTCATTTACTAAGGCAGCCATAACTTCTTGTGACTGATGACACGGTCCATGTGTCAAGCTGGAGGGAAAAGAGTGGCTGGCAGACATAAATGATCACCTTTTCCAAAGTCCTATTTCATAAGAAGTTGCCCCCTGTGGACCACTTGTTCTTCTTGTTCTGGGGTCCTTAAAGTTGAATTATTAATCCCAGCTATACTGGGCCAGAACTAGGGTGGAATCTGTGAGTTGCACAGACCCATCAAGTGTCCGGGGCTGTAATGCAGCATCCTTAGTCACCTGGTCTGCTTCCATGTGTGAAAGTTAATATGGCTACCTCAGCAAGAACCTGGAAGGCTGAAAACAGCCGATCAAATTAACTTGGCATGCTTTATTGGTTTACCTGCCGAAGTAAAAACAAACTTCTGGCCCTTTAAATGGAACCAAAAGCTCTCTATATCTCGACTATCTATATAAATATACACTCTTTTTATAACACACAGGCTTTGCTAAAACATGGAGCTCTGCTTCTTGAGCTGGGGAAAAAGGAAGAGTGTGTGCTGCACTGGGCTCACAGCAGCTGATTCCTACACCATCAATTTAACACACGTGTCTTCCTTTGTCTCCAGCCTCCTCCAATAGAGGCAAAAAGGTGTCTGGATTCAAATGTACGCATTTTTCATTGTTAGATTTGTACATAAACAAACTCATATTTTAAACCTTTCATTAGACAAACATTTAGTTATCTGTATATTTGCTGCACAGAATGTCAGACCATTAAAAATTAAATGTTTGACCAAAACAATATCTAACTTTGTCTAATAGCACCTTTGCATAAAAGCTACAGCTCTGATATATCGGGGTGAACCCTTCATTACTGGGTCCAGCTTGCATAAATATATTACAATGGCTTGTTTTCTATCATGCTATTTGTGTAAGAACTCCAGTTTTATGTTTCAAAAGACAACTTCTTCCTGGCAATATTATAATAAATGATAACAATACCCTGCGGTCATGCAGAGATGCCCATAAATCCAAAATATTCTTCTGCTTATACCACTACACTTACAAGAAAAAGGGGCACATCATTTCACAATCCACACATTCTGCTTTGGATTTCAAAAATAAAAATAAATAAAACAAAAGGATCAACAATCTGTATGATGGACCAGAAAGCATAAAAAACTATAAAACAACTGGCTGCAGGTGGCATCTATCCTAACAGGGTGTGTGGACTTGATGTGATGGGTCTGTTATATTTAAATTTTATTATTATTACTCTCACATCATGGACTGCACATCAAGTTATTATCAAAAAGCCCCCTGATCGCCCGGCGGTGATATGCGTCGCCCCAGGCAGCGTCAGATTAGCGCCAGTACCGCTAACACCCACGCACGCACGCACCATACACCTCCCTTAGTGGTATAGTATCTGAACGCATCAATATCTGATCCAATCAGATCTATACTAGCATCCCCAGCAGTTTAGGGTTCCCAAAAACGCAGTGTTAGCGGGATCAGCCCAGATACCTGCTAGCACCTGCATTTTGCCCCTCTGCCCGGCCCAGCCCAGCCCACCCAAGTGAAGTATTGATCGATCACTGTCACTTACAAAACACTAAACGCATAACTGCAGCGTTCGCAGAGTCAGGCCTGATCCCTGCGATCGCTAACAGTTTTTTTGGTAGCGTTTTGGTGAACTGGCAAATACCAGCCCCAGGCAGCGTCAGATTAGGGCCAGTACCGCTAACACCCACGCACGCACCGTACACCTCCCTTAGTGGTATAGTATCTGAACGGATCAATATCTGATCCGATCAGATCTATACTGGCGTCCCCAGCAGTTTAGAGTTCCCAAAAACGCAGTGTTAGCGGGATCAGCCCAGATACCTGCTAGCACCTGCGTTTTGCCCCTCTGCCCGGCCCAGCCCAGCCCACCCTAGTGCAGTATCGATCGATCACTGTCACTTACAAAACACTAAACGCATAACTGCAGCGTTCGCAGAGTCAGGCCTGATCCCTGCGATCGCTAACAGTTTTTTTGGTAGCGTTTTGGTAAACTGGCAAGCACCAGTGCCCTAGTACACCCCGGTCGTAGTCAATCCAGCACTGCAGTAACACTTGGTGACGTGGCGAGTACCATAAGTGCAGTTCAAGCTGGTGAGGTGGCAAGCACAAGTAGTGTCCCGCTGCCACCAAAAAGACAAACACAGGCCCGTCATGCCCATAATGCCCTTCCTGCTGCATTCGCCAATCCTAATTGGGAACCCACCACTTTTGCAGCGCCCGTACTTCCCCCATTCACATCCCCAACCAAATGCAGTCGGCTGCATGAGAGGCATTTTCTTTATGTCCTCCCGAGTACCCCTACTCAACAAACCCCCTCAAAAAACATGTGTCTGCAGCAAGCGCGGATATAGACGTGACACCAGCTATTATTGTCCTTCCTGTCCTGACAATCCTGGTCTTTGCATTGGTGAATGTTTTGAACGCTACCATACACTAGTTGAGTATTAGCGTAGGGTACAGCATTGCACAGACTAGGCACACTTTCACAGGGTCTCCCAAGATGCCATCACATTTTGAGAGACTCGAACCTGGAACCGGTTACAGTTATAAAAGTTACAGTTACAAAAAAAAGTGTAAAAAAAAAAAAAAAACACAAACAAAAATATAAAATAAAAAAAAAATAGTTGTCGTTTTATTGTTCTCTGTCTCTCTATTCTCTCTATTGTTCTGCTCTTTTTTAGTGTATTCTATTCTGCAATGTTTTATTGTTATTATGTTTTATCTTGTTTGCTTTTCAGGTATGCAATTTTTTATACTTTACCGTTTACTGTGCTTTATTGTTAACCATTTTTTTGTCTTCAGGTACGCCATTCACAACTTTGAGTGGTTATACCAGAATGATGCCTGCAGGTTTAGGTATCATCTTGGTATCATTCTTTTGAGCCAGCGGTCGGCTTTCATGTAAAAGCAATCCTAGCGGCTAATTAGCCTCTAGAATGCCCCCCCCCACCGTCTTCCGTGTTTTTCTCTGGCTCTCCTGTCTCAACAGGGAACCTGAGAATGCAGCCAGTGATTCAGCCAGCTGACCATAGAGCTGATCAGAGACCAGAGTGGCTCCAAACATCTCTATGGCCTAAGAAACCGGAAGCTACGAGCGTTTTATGACTTAGATTTCGCCGGATGTAAACAGCGCCATTGGGAAATTGGGAAAGCATTTTATCACACCGATCTTGGTGTGGTCAGATGCTTTGAGGGCAGAGGAGAAATCTGGGGTCTAATAGACACCAATTTTTTCAAAAAAGAGTACCTGTCACTACCTATTGCTATCATAGGGGATATTTACATTCCCTGAGATAACAATAAAAATGATTTAAAAAAAAAATTAAAGGAACAGTTAAAAATAAGATAAAAAGGCAAAAAAATAATAAAGAAAAAAAAAAAAAAAAAGCACCCCTGTCCCCCCTGCTCTCGCGCTAAGGCGAATGCAAGCATCGGTCTGGCGTCAAATGTAAACAGCAATTGCACCATGCATCTGAGGTATCACCGCAAAGGTCAGATCGAGGGCAGTAATTTTAGCAGTAGACCTCCTCTGTAAATCTAAAGTGGTAACCTGTAAAGACTTTTAAAGGCTTTTAAAATGTATTTAGTTTGTCGCCACTGCACGTTTGTGCGCAATTTTAAAGCATGTCATGTTTGGTATCCATGTAATCGGCCTAAGATCATCTTTTTTATTTCATCAAACATTTGGGCAATATAGTGTGTTTTAGTGCATTAAAATTTAAAAAAGTGTGTTTTTTCCCCAAAAAATGCATTTGAAAAATCGCTGCGCAAATACTGTGTGAAAAAAAAAATGAAACACCCACCATTTAATCTGTAGGGCATTTGCTTTAAAAAAAAATATATAATGTGTGGGGGTTCAAAGTAATTTTCTTGCAAAAAAAATATTTTTTTCATGTAATCAAAAAGTGTCAGAAATGGCTTTGTCTTCAAGTGGTTAGAAAAGTGGGTGATGTGTGACATAAGCTTCTAAATGTTGTGCATAAAATGCCAGGACAGTTCAAACCCCCCCAAATGACCCCATTTTGGAAAGTAGACACCCCAAGCTATTTGCTGAGAGGCATGTCGAGTCCATGGAATATTTTATATTGTGACACAAGTTGCGGGAAAGAGAGCGGTATAGTGAGTATTTTGCAGACCTCACTTTTTGTCACAAAGTTTTGAAAATTGAAAAAAGAAAAAAAAAATTTTTTTCTTGTCTTTCTTCATTTTCAGAAACAAATGAGAGCTGCAAAATACTCACCATGCCTCTCAGCAAATAGCTTGGGGTGTCTACTTTCCAAAATGGGGTCATTTGGGGGGGGGGGTTTGTGCCACCTGGGCATTCCATGGCCTCCGAAACTGTAATAGGCAGTGAAAAGTGAAATCAAAAATTTACACCCTTAGAAATCCTGAAGGCAGTGATTGGTTTTTGGGCCCCGTACGCGGCTAGGCTCCTAAAAAGTCCCATACGTGTGGTATCCCCATACTCAGGAGAAGCAGCTAAATGTATTTTGGGGTGCAATTCCACATATGCCTATGGCCTGTGTGAGCAATATATCATTTAGTGACAACTTTGTGCAAAAAAAAAAAAAAATTTGTCACTTTCCCGCAACTTGTGTCAAAATATAAAATATTCCATGGACTCAACATGCCTCAAAGCAAATAGCTTGGGGTGTCTACTTTCCAAATTGGGGTCATTTGGGGGGGGGTTATGCCATCTGGGCATTTTATGGCCTTCAAAACTGTGATAGGTAGTGAGGAGTAAAATCAAAAATTTACGCCCTTAGAAATCCTGAAGGCAGTGATTGGTTTTCGGGGCCCCATACGCGGCTAGGCTCCCAAAAAGTCTCACACATGTGGTATCCCCGTACTCAGGAGAAGCAGCTGAATGTATTTGGGGTGCAATTCCACATAGGCCCATGGCCTGTGTGAGCAATATATCATTTAGTGACAACTTTTTGTAATTTTTTTTTTTTCGTCATTATTCAATCACTTGGGACGAAAAAAATGAATATTCAATGGGCTCAACATGCCTCTCAGCAATTTCCTTGGGGTGTCTACTTTCCAAAATGGGGTCACTTGTGGGGGTTTTGTACTGCCCTGCCATTTTAGCACCTCAAGAAACGACATAGGCAGTCATAAATTAAAGGCTGTGTAAATTCCAGAAAATGTACCCTAGTTTGTAGGCGCTATAACTTTTGCGCAAACCAATAAATATACACTTATTGACATTTTTTTTACCAAAGACATGTGGCCGAATACATTTTGGCCTAAATGTATGACTAAAATTGAGTTTATTGGATTTTTTTAGAACAAAAAGTAGAAAATATCATTTTTTTTCAAAATTTTCGGTCTTTTTCTGTGTATAGCGCAAAAAATAAAAACGGCAGAGGTTATCAAATACCATCAAAAGAAAGCTCTATTTGTGGGAAGAAAAGGACACAAATTTTGTTTGGGCACAGCATTGCATGACCGCACAATTAGCAGTTAAAGCGACGCAATGCCAAATTGTAAAAAGTGCTTTGGTCAGGAAGGGGGTAAATCCTTCCGGGGCTGAAGTAGTTAAACAGTGCCTAAGACAAAGCTGATACACTTGAATAAATAACACATAAAATTGACATGGTACATTTATTTTCATAATCAAAATGATCTCACATGAAAAAGTGAGTACACCCCTACACTTTAGATCCAAGAAACTAGAAATAGGCGTTCCAGATTAGATAGGCAGGTGGAACCTGTCTTATTTAAATTGGGAGTAAACGCCAATGTATGGTTTTTACCCAATAGGTAAGCCTTTTTATAGGCTTACCAATAGGTACAGTAAATATCTCCTAAATGTGCACCATTTAGGAGATATTTTCTTTAGATGCATACCTGCGCCATTTTTTCAGAGCCGTGTTGTAAACAGCATGCACGGGAGTGACGTCATTGCCGGCTCAGCCATTGATATCGCCGAAGCCGGCCAACCCAGAAGGAAGACCAGATGAAGATGGAAGCGCCTTCAGCTGTGACAGTGTGTCGCTGGAGGACTTTGTTTTCCAGTAACTCTATTAGCATGTGCTAGAATGTGATGCATACTAGCACATTATGACTTAAACTGGCTGGTGCCCTTTTTTTTTGATGCGGTTTACTACTGCTTTAGCAGCTTGCCGACCGGGCCATAGCCAAATGACGGCTACAGCGCGGTCGAGTGGAGGGCGTCCAGGGACGTCCTCCCAGAGTCGCGCTATCCGCGCACCCCCCTTTACCACGTGATCTCTCCGTCTAATGACAGAACGATCACTTGTCAACAAGCCGGCGCATGTCCGGTTCAGTTTCTCCCCTCTCCTCACACCAATTGGTACAGTGTGTGAGGAGAGGAGGGAGCCAGTGCAGCAGCGCTTGTGGGCTGGATCTGAAGTGCCCACAGATGATCTGTGCCCATTCATGCCTCATCCATGGGTCATTCATGCTCATCCATGCTCATCCATGCTCATTCATGGTTCATTCATGCTCATCCATTACTCACTCATGGCTCATCCATGGCTCATTAATGGCTCATTTTTGCTCATTCATGGCTCATTCATGCTCATCCATGCTCATGCATTGCTCATTCATGGCTCATTCATGCTCATCCTTGGCTCATTCATGCTCATCCATGGCTCATCCATGCCACATCAGTGCCTCATCCATGCCTCATCAGTGATCCTCCGTACTCCATCCATGCCACATTAGTGCTCATACGTGCCACATCAGTGACCATCCGTGCCACATATATGCCACATCAGTGCTCATTCATTCCACATCCCTGCCACATCAGTGCTCATTCATGCCACATCCCTGCCACATCAGTGCTCATCCTTGCAACATCAATGCCACATCAGTGCTCATCCATGCCACATCCATCCCACATCAGTGCTCATCCATACCACATCAGCGCTCGTCCGTGCCACATCAGTGCTTATCCGTGCCACATCAGTTCTCATCCGTGCCACATCCATGCCACAGGAGTGCTCATCCGTGCCACATCAGTGCTCACCCATACCACATCAGTGCTCATCCGTGCCACATCCATGCCAAATCAGTATTCATCTATGCCACATCAGTTCTCATTCGTGCCACATCAGTGCTCATGTGTGCCACATCCATGTCACTACAGTGCCCATCAGTGCCACTACAGTGCCTCACAAAAGTGTAATAGGTAGTCAAATTAGATTTGAAATCTATGCCCCTAGAACACCTGATGGTGCTCCCTACATGTTGGGCCTCTGTATGCGGCCAGGCTGTGTAAAAGTCTCACACATGTGGTATCGCCATACTCAGGAGTAGCAGAATGTATTTTGGGGTGTAATTTTTGCTATGTACATGCTATGTGTTAGAAAAATCGTATACATGGACAACATTGTGTAAAAAAGACAAATGCGTTTTAATTTCCTTTACACAATTTCTGAAAACTTGTGAAAAAAAATCACATGTTCAAAAGACTCATTATGCTTAATAGAATATACGTTGGGGTGTTTGCTTTCCAAAATGGGTTCATTTTTTGGGCATTTCGATTGTCCTGGTGCTCCAGGGCCTTCAAAAGTGTAATGCCGCGTACACACGACCAGATTTTACGGCATACTTGGTTCGGCAGACTGGAGTCCGTCGGACGATTCGATCGTGTGTGGGCTCCAGCTGAATTTTTTTCCCCAAAAGTTTGACGGACCTAGAAATGAAACATGTTTCGAATATTTTCAATGGACTCGAGTCCGGTCGAAAAGTCCGCTCGTCTGTATGCTAGTCTGACAAAAAACGACGCTAGAGAAGCTATTGGCTACTGGTTATGAACTTCCTTGTTTTAGTCCGGTCGTACGTCATCATGTACGAATCCTTCGGACTTTGGTTGATTGTGTGTAGGCAAGTCTGTTTGTTCGGAAAGTCCATCGTAAAGTCCGTCGAAAAGTCTGCAGGACAAAGTCTGCCGTAAAGTCCGCTCATGTGTATGCAGCATAAGAGGTAGTCAAGAAACAAATGTGTAATTTATGTCCCTAGAACACCTGACGGTGCTCCCTGCATTTTGGGCCTCTGTATGTGACCAGGCTGTGTAAAAGTCTCACACATGTGGTATCGCCATACTCAGGAGGAGTAGTAGAATGAGTTTTGGGGTTTAGTTGCAAGTATGTGTAGCAATGTGGACTGCAATTATAAATGTGGCACTCTCTTCTCTTCTTGAGAGCTGCTGAATAAATTTGGGCTTACAGTTACCATCTTCACAGTGTTTGTCGTAGGGGGGTCCCAGTATAGATGTTCCATTGAAAACACTGGCTCAAACACTTATGCCCCGTACACACGGTCGGACATTGATCGGACATTCCGACAACAAAATCCTAGGATTTTTTCCGACGGATGTTGGCTCAAACTTGTCTTGCATACACACGGTCACACAAAGTTGTCGGAAAATCCGTTTATTCTGAACGTGTTGACGTAACACACGTACGTCGGAACTATAAACAACGGATTTTGTTGTCGGAAAATTTTATAGCCTGCTCTCAAACTTTGTGTGTCGGAAAATCCGATGAAAAATGTGTGATGGAGCCTACACACGGTCGGAATTTAAGGTACTTAAAAGGTACTATCACACATTTTACGCCGGAAAATCCGACCGTGTGTACGGGGCATTAGTCCTTTTTCCAAGTTTTATTGAAGAAACAAAATATGCAATAGCAGTGTAAAAGGTGAAAGGGATTCAGGTACCTTGAAATATTGCGGTTAGAGGTAATTTCTAAGTCCAGCGAGCAGCACTTCCACAGCTGGATTTAGCAACCATTGGATAGGTCTCTCTCACCAATCTAGCAACCGAAGCAATGCTCGAATACGGTCTCTGCCACAGAACTGACAATCCTGAATAAATAGATTATTGTGTCCGATATGGTCTCTGCCACAGACCTGACAATCCTGAATAAACAGTTTGCTGTGATTGATCCCAAGCTCTTCTCAAGATACCAGCCTTATGCTCGGTCCTCTCCTGAAGAGTTCTCCCCTGGTTACTACAATCCCTTGCTTATTCCCCCAGGCCAGACAACAAAGAGACCATCCTATGGACCAAAAGACCACTAAACTTTGGGTCTTCTTCTGGTAGCTGAACCCCGGGTCAGCTGACCCCAAGGCAGAATTTTAAGTAGCAGCCATTTCCCCAGGCCAGGAGGGCCATGAGGTCAGGAAGCGCCAACCCCAAAAAAATGGTGTCTGCTCCTTAAATACGCCTACCCATAATGCACGGTGGATGAACCACTCCCACCGATCTGTCTCTGAGCAAACAGTATCCAATATGTCCAACCAGACTGTATTTACAACATCCACCAATGGTAACAGCAAAACCCATGGTTGGATGGAAATTTGCGCAGTCCAGCCAAACTGGTACAGAAACCAGAAAATGTAGGTAATAATAAACTGAGCCGAACTGTAGCTTCAATTAATTTAAATTTAAAAAGAATAGCGTCTGCTCATTAGGAGCAGGGCGCTACATAAAATACTTTGATCCTCTGCCCAGTGTTATCACCTGAGATCATGTTTGTGAGCCAAGCTAAAGGGATTGTGGGATGAATAGTTCCTCAGACTGATATTTGCTTCGCATGACTCTGTATCTGGACTACATATCCCAGGGTTCTTTGCGACCATCGGAGAGATTGCTGGGAGGAACTATATAAGAAGCCAAAGCCCTGCCCTGCGCTCTCTTCCTCCTGGGCCTGACGCGAGATGGACCTCTCCGTGCATACAGAGAGGTCACGGCCTACCATGCGGTGTATTACATTCCAACCCGAATGAGAGAGGCCTAGCACTGCTTGCTGTTCGTCAGACATCCATTCAGCACCACTTCGGTCGCTGCCAACCTGTGTTCTAAGTTTCGCATCGGGAGATTGATATGGTGGATCTGCTGCACATGTTTCGATACAGGAGCTGCTGTCCGGAGGGCATTAATTCTACCTGGTTGTTGGTGAGTGGGCAATCGCCCACCTTTACAAATCCTTTTCTCATGGGTTCACTGGGACACTTTGCACAAACATCTTTTTTTTTTTTGAAAATCTTTTTATTGAGTATAAGACATACAAACAACAACAGTAAACCTGCCACAGCATGGGACTAGACCCACACAGGAGTCAGTGCCAGCCTGCCATTGGGCTGCTTCCAGCATTAGTGTCATACAGCTATAGCACGTCCGAAAGAAAAGAACAACAAACAAACCTAGTGCTGTATTGGCTCCTGCTCAATTAAGGTAGCTCAGGATCAAATCTACCAGTGGAGACCCAAGGGACAATATTAGATATCAAATAAACCCATATCAGAGATTACATTACCAAAAAATCGACCAATCTATCAATATCAATAATTTCTCCCGTAGAGTGATATTATGTACATGTTCAATCAGTCTGCGGTTGCCATGGAGGCCTCAGCTAACCATTTGGCCCACACTCTGTTGTGTTTTTTGGGGAATCCCCTATTTTGGTAGGTTTTCTTATAGAGTGGTAGTACTTTATTGACATGTGTTTTCCATAACAATATGGATGGCGGGGCATGTTTTTTCCAACAGAGAGTGATCATTTTCCTGGCATAAAAGAGCAGAAGTCCTATGAGGGTTCTCTCTGCTATCCTGGGGGATAATTCTTCCACTAAACCTAGAAGGCAGATCTGCAGGGTTGGGGCTATATCTCTTCCCACCACTTCTTGTATCACAGATAGTACTTGTGACCAATAGTTTTTAATTGCTGAACAGGAGCAGACAATGTGCATAAAATCGCCTGGATCCCCGTACATCTCCAACACTCTGAGGACAGGGAGGTTCTCATTGTATGCAATCAATATGGGGTGATATATGCCTGGTGTAGTATTTTGTATTGTATGAGATGGTCTCGAAGTGAGACCAGGATTTTGAAGGGGAAATCCCACATGTCCTCCCAATCCTTGGGGTCTAGTGCTAGGATACACTGTGTCCATTGCTGCTGGAGCTTTGACAGATCTGGAGAGGAAACTCTGAGGAGATGCGCATAAAGGACCGAGGTCGGTTTCCTGGTGCATTCATATCTTGCGACCCTCTCCAGATCGGATTGCACTATTTGCGTGTCATTGGGTATTATTTGGGCTTTAAATGCATGAGACAGTTGCATATGGCGAAATAGATGAGAGGGAGGCACATTGTTGTGGGATACTAGGTGATTGAAGGGGTGAATGGCAGTGCCAGTGGTGAGGTCAGATATCAGTTTAATACCGCATTTGCCCCATATTTTAGGGTCTGGTAGTGAGTAGAGATGGGGTAAGGTAGGGTTGTTCCATAGGGGGGTGTGCGGGGAGACTGCATTCTGTGGGAACTTCTCAAGTCCCAGTTCTGCCCTCCAGGCCTTTAGAGTTGTGTGCATGGAGGTGATCAAATCATATGGAGCCTTGGGACCTCCAAGGGGTAAATGTGTTAGGGCTTCCACAGAGCGGACCACCGCAGCCTCCAGGACCGCAGCAGGGTTGGACGCATCCGGTACTAGCCACCAAACTGCCGTGACTAGCTGGGCTGCCAGAAAATATTTCTGGCAGTCCGGAAAGGCCAACCCCCCCTGCGACACCGGACCCATCAGTGTGGAGAGTTTAAATCTAGGGGGGGTTTGAGCCCCAGAGGAAGGAGGAGAAAATTTGGTTCAATTTAGTGAAAAATGAACAAGGTATCCATTATGGGGAATTACGAAATAGGTAGGTAAATTTAGGTATGATTCTCATTTTAAGTTAATGCAGCCTAATAGGGATAGAGGAAGGTTCTCCCAGGCTTTTAGTTTGGCCTTGACTCCTTGGACCACCGGGTCTAGGTTAAGGGGGATAAAGCTGGATGTGTCTCTCGAGACGCGTACCCCCAAGTACACCATTTCATCTACCCATTGCATCTGCAGATCTGGCCGAGCTAGTCTTTTTGCCTCAGGGTCAATAGCCAGTAAGTGGGATTTTGTCCAGTTCACCCGTAATCTTGTTACCTTGGAGAATTCAGTCAATACTTGCAGCGTTCCTCTAAGAGAGGAGTCCATGTCGTTCAGAAAGAGCAGGAGGTCGTCCACATACAGAGCTACCCTCTCCTCCAGCCACACTATTTTTACTTTTTATATGGGGCGAGACCCGCAATGCCTCCGCCACCAGTTCCAAGGCTATTGCGGACAATGCTGGAGAGAGGAAAGAACAAAATATTACAGGGCACACATGCAAAAAAAGACATTTACCTCCAGCAAGGCTAGTTAAAACACCTAGATATTTACAAAAAACATTATCAAAAAATATGGGGATTTGGTCACACCATATTGCTATATGGTGCCAAGCCCACTTACTGCGACAAAGTACCCCATGATTAGTGGGTCCTACACTATCCATAGATTGGGAGATCCTGCTTCTCTGAACCATGACAGCAATACACTCTTCTATATGGGAGAACTTGAGGTCTCCACCCATGACACAAGTGGACACTAATGAGAGGTACTTAATGAGGGAGTGGGGTGCTCATCACCCAAAAGGATTTGGTCAGAATCCATACAATAGACAAACAAGATATTTGGGGGGCACACCCTAAAAGATGCATTAAAGATGGTGCAGCCATAAGACCATACAACAGAACAAAATATTACAGCACACACATGCAACAAAGACATTTAACTCCAGCAAGGCTAGTTTAAAACATCTAGACATTTACAAAAAAACATTTTCATTATCCGCAGAGTTTCCCAGAGAAATGGCCATTTGATCGAATCAAATGCCTTTTCGATATCGAAGGAGGCAACCGTTCTAGTGCCCATATTGTCATGTATGGCATGTAAGTTGGTGAATAATCTGTGGAGGTTAATATCCGCTGATTTATGTGCCATGAACCCAGTCTGATCTGTGTCTACAATAGAGGGCAGAAGTGGGTTGAGTCTAACAGTAATTAGTTTAGATAAGATTTTGAAATCAATATTAAGAAGTGCAATGGACCTGTATGAGGCGCACTGTTTGGGATCTTTATTGGGCTTAAGAATTAAAATAATGTGCGCATCTGCCATAGAGGGTGGGAGCAATCCCTCCTCCAGACATTGGGTATACAGGTCTGCCAACAGGGGGCTAGGAGATCTGCATGAGACCAATAAAATTTGACGGGTAGACCATCAGGACTCAGGGCCTTCCCAGTTGCCAGTGTGTTAATGATAGCATGTACCTCCTCTGTAGTGATAGGCCTAACCAGATGGGACCTCTCCTCATCTGAGAGCCACCCCAGAGCCAGGGGGTCCAGGAGAGGTGCCATCTCACCAGGAGTCATATCCTGAGGCTCAAAGTTCCTGGGATCACCCCAGCTTGTGTTCAACCTCTAACAGTAGACAAGGGTTAGGAGATATGTATCCTAACACAGCCAGGAGGACCAGGTGATCTGGAGCAGTTGTATAGTTCCTCCGGGTAGTGGAGTTCTCCAGATAGGTGGATAACATCAGTCCCTCCGCTTCTTAGAGCAAAGAAAAAAACAAACAAAAAACAAAAACCTGGTGGGGGGTCACGTGTAGAGGTACATTTGAGGTAACTCCAGTGTTTACAGATAGTTTAGTAGGATAGAGCAAAACAAGGAAGTGGAAGATCCATGCATCAGATGAATTAATGAGAAGAAACTTTTAACGCAAGCTGGTCATCCAGTCGTCAGCATCCGCTGGGTTGTCAAAGAAGTGGGTCGCTCCGTCATGTTGGACTCGTAAGCGGCTTGGGTAGAGCACACCATATTTAATGTTCTTATCTCTGAGTCATCTGCGGACATCATTGAAGGTTTTCCTCTTTCTCTGCAGATCAGCCGAAAAGACAGGGAAAAGTAGAATAGAGGAGTTGCAATGTTTGAGTGTGGGATGTTTGGGGGCTTCCAAGAGAATCCTGTCCCTGTCCTGATAGTTAAGGAAGCGGACCAAAAAAGGCCTGGGAAGATTCCCTGGGATGACACAGCCTATGGGCACCCGGTGGGCCCTTTCAAACACATATGTAGGGGGAACGTCTGTGAAGCCCAGTAGGTTTTTAAAGAACTCCTCCATGAATACAGCAGGGTGGTCCCCTTCTTCTCCCTCAGGCAGACCCAGAACTCTGACATTTTTACGCCTCAGCCTGTTTTCGACGTCGTCTGATTTTGCAACAAGGGACTGTACTGTGTGCTGCAGCTCGGCAATGGAGGCAGCATGGGTGGCCGTAAGATCTTCGGTGGCTGATACTCTGGACTCGGTTTCGGTCTTTCTCCCCCTTATTTTGTCGACGTCGTTCTGTATAAGATTACTCTTCCCAGTGAGGTGGTCGATGCATACCAGCAACAAGGTCTTACTTTGCTCGATCGCAGCAAGGATCGTGGCCGTACCATCTTGAGGCAGTGGGGCTGATCCCTCTGCCATTGGAGCCTCACCAGGGTCCATTTCCAAGTCGACCAGCAAGGCCCGAAGCCACCCTACCAGTACTGGATCTGTCCGCAGGGAAGATGGCAGTGGTAGCCAGAGCAGTGTGTTGGTCTTTGTGGCTTTGGAGGACTCCTTCCCTTTTATGGAGGAGGAGGACATCGGACAGTTCACCACGGGAGCCCTCTATATGGGATATTTGTCCGTGCCCAGGAGGCAGTTAGAGGGCGATCAAGCTGGCAGCGGGCGCTGAGCCCCAGGAGAGAACACGCTGGGCAGGTCATTAGTGTTTGCCAGCAGCCCCTAACTTCGTAGCAGACACACAGGCAGAGACAAGGTGGTGAGGATGTGATGCTGGGGACACTAGGGTGGGGAGGGCCCAGAGCAGTATGACTGAGGCAGAAGGGTGGCAGATGACAGGAGACACTAGGCCCCAGGAGTTGTCAGCCAGCTCAGGTAAGCAGTCCCTGCTGGGCAGCACACCAGGCCTTGGCAGGGGTGTGGATGGATGGCAGGGGTGTGGATGGATGGCAGGGTGGGAGGAGACAGACAATCCACGTGCCTGAGTTCAGGCAGGCCGGCCCCTGTGCCCCCGGCGGGATATCGGCTCAGGAAACACTTGCTTTACAGGCCTCACTAAGCAGCGCCAGGCTGCCATGGATGTCCCCAGTAGCCAAACAGGCCCCCAGGCCGTGCTAGGCAGATGGATGGGCAGGCAGATGTGGACGGAGGACAGTCCCTTACCTCCAGTTCGGCCGGCATTGGATCTCCCCAGAGTGGCACAGGCCTTCAAGATGGCGGCGGCCGCAGGTGCTTGGAAGCTATATCATGTAGACCCCGGACAGAGAGACTCTGTAATTTTGGCCCAGGACAAGGCAGGGGACACAGAGGAACGGGCTGGCAGGGTATCAGCTTGATTTAGCAAGGCAGATGCACAGATGGCAAGGATTCAGATCAGGATACCCGGAGCTCCCCAGATACACGTCCGCCGGTGCTCACATCAGGACACGCCCCTTGCACAACCATTTTAACCTTGGGAACACTTTACTGAACTTTGAACACTGTGCATAGATACCTTTAGTTTCTACCATTTCAAGAAACCTTATTGTTTGCTATTACACCTTATTGGATACAATTAATGAGCTCATACTGCCGCTGAAGACCATCAGATCTGCAACGGGGACATTGCTGTGATCATTGCTACAAGGGTCCTTATACCATTGCCATTAAGTCTGACCTCTCATTAGGGTTAAAGTTTCATAGGCTGACCTTGGGGTTCCCCTTTAGAAATTTGCCAGTATAACCATGTAACTTTGTTTATTCTTTCAGGTGCAGTACTCCACTGTACATGTGTATATAATAGACTGTTTACCTGCAAATATCTTGACTTGTTTTTTGGAAGAATTCTTTTGCTGAGTTGGCACTGTTGCCCAAAACTCAGCAGATCTATTACCTCCTCTTTGTGACAATATCTTCTTTAAACTGTCCTAGTAAACATTATCAGAATATAAACACACAGAGTTGTCTGATTTATTGCTTTAAGGTGGTGCAAAGATGTCTGAACTCAGAGTGTCAGGTGGGTTGGAATGTTCACCAGGTCATGGCAGTGCAGATTAGCAGGTAAATCCAAGCAGCCCCTCAGGAGGCCGTGTTACATTTGGAGGCCCGTCTGGGATGCTATCTGCAGCTGGCCTTAGATGACCTAGACAAGAGCCACAATCCACGTGGGAAGTTGCTTCAATGGCCGTGGTTGCTTGGGGCAGCAGTCAGGGAGCTCCAACAGAGAAGAGCACTGTTCTGGAGATCACGGGAAGTGAGAACACCGAGCGGGAGATCAGAAAGTGGCTGAGAGCTCTGGTCCCAGGACATCAGGCTTACATTGTGGAAAGTGAAGCCACATATGAGTTGAATCCAGTCAGGGTACTAATAGAATGGCAGGAAGAGGTACCTATGTGTTTTAGGTAGGAAGGGTTAGGTCTTGCCGAAGGGATGATTGCTAAAGTGTTCCCACTTAAAGTGGGGGGAGAACAGATTGAGAGGCAGCCCTTGACCTGAACTCAGGAGAAGGGTCTCGTACCTGTGGGAGCCGACTCTGAAGGGGCCAGTGCTCCCCCTCTCTTTTTCTACACAGATATGAACTGACTAGTTGATAGCTTAGTGAAGAATTGATCTGGAAATGCCAACCAGAGCTATCGAAGACTTAGGTTCTTTTCAGGGCAATTGCCGACTCCTGTGGGGGAAGATGAGTTTGAAACGTGGATGAGTCAGGCCCTGCAGGCCATGGAAGAATGGAGTGTCCCAGAGGCTGTGAAATGACAACGACTCAGTGAGAGGCTTCGAGGTCCAGCAGCTGATGTGATCCGTAATCTGAGGATGGGCAAGAAAAATTGTGTTGCCGTGGACTACATAGATGCTCTGTATGCTGTATTTGGGAGGGTTGAAACAGAAGGGAGAGAGTCTGTTCGAATACATCTCTCGAGTAGACAGGATGTTGCATCAAATTTTCCTCAAGAGGGGTATTGACCCCAAAGATGTTGACCAGGCTCACCTGGACCGGGTTCTGCAATGGGCTCGGCCAAATAATCCTAATGTATTAAAGTTACTGCTGAAGAGAACTCAAGCGGTACCCACATACCCTGAATTGAGAAGAGAAGTACGAGTGGAGGAGGCTCTATTAGAAGACAAAAGCCAAAGATCGAGAGAATTGGGCTCTATTGCTAGGAACAAAGAGAAAACGGTGGCTCGAACTGTTCATGCGGAAATGGATTTCTCGGATGAAGACAGTGGAATTGAGTCTGAACTAGTGGGATTGGCCCTTCATGACATTAATAAGCCAGTAGCAAAACTCGGGCCAACAGAATTGATGGCCCAGGTTGCTCAGGCCCAAACCAAAATGTATCATACTCTGATGCGAGTGATGAAGACCCAAGCAAAGGTCTTGGAACAAGAGACTCGTCAAGGTGAGCAAAAACTGTACCAAGGGCAAGAGAAGAGATGTTATGGGTGCTGAGAGGTTGGACACTTCCGAGCAGAGTGCCCCAAGTCTGGCATCAGCCCTCAATTACTCACGGAAGTTCTGAGAGCATTACAAAAATTACTTTTCCCAAAGCCGGCGGGAAACTTCAGGGGACCTTAGTGAAAGAGCTAGCTGAGAGTCCCAAGGGGAAACTGCATTCCAAAGCCAAGAAAGAAGACAAGAAAAAAAAAGGGGGACACAGGTCACCTGTTACCTCTACCCCTTCTTTACCTAAACGAGCGAAAGAAACAAAATACTCAGAGAAGGGAAGACAGAGGCAGGAAATCAAAGCACACCTTACTGAACGAATGGTTAGACCAACTCCGCCACCTCCAACCTACCAAAGAACTTAGTGGGGCCCTGCCCCATAGTCTCAGTACAAGTAGAGGGCATATATACAAGCCCTACTGGATACTGGAGCTCAGGTGATGTTGCTATATTGAGACTTTTACCACAAGTACTTGAAGCATATCCCTTTGTGCAAGCTCGAGGAGTTAGAGATTTGGGGCATAAGGACCCAGAAGGGCCCATAGGACGGATACATACCTATAAAGATAACCTTCGATCCTGCCATGACAGGAAAACCAGAGACTTTCGATACGCTGCCTGTTGTCTGTCCCTGACCTCCTGGGGCAGGCCAAAATTTCTTATTGATAGGCACCAACACCAATCTTGTAAGGAGACTACTCACTACTCCCCTGGACTTGGAGGGCGCTCCAGTAGGGAAGATTTATCCTCAGCTAAGGTAGGCATTCCAGCGAGTGTTACAAGAGAAGAAGGCATCTGCTGAAGGAGTGGTTAGATTGTGACGATTGGATACCCATGAGAAGGTGTTGCAGCCTGGGGAGAGGGCCTGTCTGAAAGCCACGGTCAAGCTGTCATGGGACCAGCCAGGCCCTTACGTGTTGGTGGAAGCTGATTTAGCAGAGGAGGTGGTTGGAATAGAGATCGTACCCACTCTGACCTTACTAAGAAACGGGGGGCGAATTCCTGTCAGCGTGAGGAACATCACTAGTCACCCAATGAGCTTAAAGCCCCATATGGTGATCAGAAAAGTGAGTGCTGCCACCCCAGTGGCGGGAGATGAGGTAGTTCAGAAGGGAGTTGGAAAAAGAACCACTGTCCACTACCCAAATCTACCCTCTGCATAGGAGGAGAGGATCAAAACTCAGATAGCTCGATGGGAGAAAATGTTCCCCAAGAATGACTTTGAAGTGGGCTGTGCCAGGAGTGCTCAACATTGAATTCGACAGACTGAAGATAAGCCTTTTTGAGAAAGGGCCAAGGGAATCCCCTTGTGTGATCTGGAGGATCTTCTAAAACAGCTGGCTGAATTGAAGAGATCATGGGTCATAAAGGAGTCCAAGAGCCGCTGTGCCTCCCCGATTGTGGTAGTGAGGAAGAAGAATGGGTCCCTTTAGATGTGCATCGACTACCAAGCCCCTGCTACTTTCCAGAGTCAGCCGAGGGAATAGCAACTGACCCTCCAAAGTTGGAGGCTGTCACTTCCTGGCCTCGCCCAAACACTGTCATCGAGTTGAGGTCATTCTTGGATTTCTGCTCTTACTATAGAAGATTTGTGAGGAACTTCTCACAGATTGCCCGGCATTGAACGAGCTGTTACAGAAGCAAACGGAGGGAGACCAGCAGAAAACCCAGAGAGGAGGCCCCAGTAAGCCTTGTGAGTCTATTCAAGAACAATGGACGGCGAAGTGTGACAGGTCTTTTGAACAGCTGAAGGAGAGCCTGATGGAAGCACCGGTGTTGGCCTACACTGATCCAGCTAAACCGTATAAATTATATGTGGATGCCAGCAGAGATGGCCTTGGAGGGGTGTTGTTCCAAGAGTTGGGGGGAAACTCTGCCTAGTGGCCTATGTGAGTCGCAGCCTCACCCCTCCTGAGAACTATCCTGAGCATAAATTGGAGTTCTTGGCCCTCAAGTGGGCTGTGGTAGATAAGCTACGCGACTATCTGTATGGGGCTACCTTTGTGGTGAAGACTGACAACAAGCCCTTGACTTACCTTCTGTCTACTGCAAAGTTGGACGTCACTGAGCATCAGTGGCTGGCAGCTCTGTCTGAGTTTCAGTTCAGCTTGAAATACTGATCGGTTGTGGGAAACAGAAATGCTGACGCTCTTTCCCAAAGGCCTCAGTCTATCAAGGCTGGCCAGAAGAGTTGGGTCCATTTACCTTTCGAAGGAGTACAAGCCATGTGTCAAGGAGTAGAGTATAAACACAGAGGAGCCATAGGAACCAAAACTGTGGGAGTCACCCCCGCGGAAGTACCAAAGTATTATTGTGATTTGACCCAAGTACGAAGACAAGAATAGCTGACAAAAGAGGATATGAAACAGGATCAATGGGAAGATCCATTGGGGAGTCTGATAAGGAAATCATTATCCGCCCAAGACCCTCAGATACTGGTGAACTATCGAGGGGACCAAAGTAATCGATAGAGAGTGGGAACGCATGAAGTTGGAAGATGGGGTCATATATCAAAGAGGTCCCTCTGAGAAACCAGGAGGTGTGAGTCAACTGTTCCTCCCTGACAAACCGTCTAACTGTGTTGAGTGCTCTTCATGGTGATCATAGTCACTTAGGACCAGATAGAACCTTCAAGCTGGTCAGGGATCGATTTTATTGTCATCCATGAGAACGGAGGTGGAAAGCTACAGTTGCTTTTGCATCAGATGCATTCAGAGAAAGACCTTACCAGGCAGGGCAGCCCCAATGGGCCATCTTCAAAGTCAGGAGCCCATGGAGTTGGTGTGCATTGATTTCTTGTGTGTGTGGAACCTGACCTGAGTGGACAAAGTAATGTCCTGGTTGTGACAAATCATTTCACCTGATATGCTCAAGCTTTTCCCACTAGGGATCAAAAAGCTTGTACTGTGGCAAAGACTCTAGTGCAGAAGTTCTTCGTTCATTACGGGTTGCCCCAGCGCCTGCATTCGGATCAAGGTCGGGACTTTGAGAGCAAACTGATCAGAAGATTACGCGAACTCTTAACCGCTTGCCGACCGGCGCACGCCGATGTACGTCGGCAGAGCGGCACGGCTGGGCAAATGGGCGTACCTGTACGTCCATTTGAATTTCCCGCCGTACCCGCGATCGCCTCACGGAGCGGATGAACGGGGAGATGCCGTTGTAAACAGCATCTCCCCGTTCTGCCTAGTGACAAGTGTCACTCGATCTCTGCTCCCTGTCATCGGAGCAGAGATCAGTGACGTCACCCACACAGCCCATCCCCCTACAGTTAGTAATCACTCCCTAGGTCACACTTAACCCCTCCCCGCCCCCTAGTGGTTAACCCCTTCACTGCCAGTGTCATTTACACAGTAATCAGTGCATTTTTAATCGCACTGATCGCTGTATAAATGACAATTGCCCCAAAAATGTGTCAAAAATGTCCGACATGTCCGCCATAACGTCGCAGTCACAATAAAAATCGCTGATCGCCGCCATTACTAGTAAAAAAAAAATTATTAATAAAAATGCCATAAAACTATCCCCTATTTAGTAAACACTATAACGTTTGCGCAAACCAATTAATAAACGCTTATTGCGATTTTTTTTTTACCAAACATATGTAGAAGAAAACGATCGGCCTAAACTGAAGGAAAAAAATGTTTTTTTTATATATTTTTGGGGGATATTTATTATAGCAAAATGTAAAAAATAATGTGTTTTTTTCAAAATTGTCGCTCTTATTTTGTTTATAGCACAAAAAATAAAAATCACAGAGGCGATCAAATACCACCAAAAGAAAGCTCTATTTGTGGGAAAAAAAGGACGTCAATTTTGTTTGGGAGCCACGTCGCACGACCGCGCAATTGTCAGTTAAAGCGACGCAGTGCCGAATCGCAAAAAACGCTCTGGTCAGGAAGGGGGTAAATCCTTCCGGGGCTGAAGTGGTTAAGCATAAAGAAATCAAGGACTACTCCTCACCATCTTCAAGGGGATCCACATCCTGAGCGTTTCAACTGTACCCTGCTGAACATATTGGGGACTCTCCTATTAGACAAGAAACAGCATTGGAGGGATCAGTGGTGGCTGGTTCTCAAAATTTTTTGGGGGGCGCAAACAAACTGAAAAATTCTAAAAAAAAACCCATCAATTGCAGCCTCACTGTGCCATCAAACCCATCGACTGTTACCATCAAAGGCAGCCACTGTGCCCATTAAACGCAGCCACTGTGCCCATCAAACGCAGCCACTGTGCCATCAAACGCAGCCACTGTGCCATCAAACGCAGCCACTGTGCTCATCAATTGCTGCCACTGTACCATCAAACACAGCCACTGTGCCAAATGCAGCCACTGTGCCCATAAATTGCCGCCACTGTGCCATCAAACGCAGCTACTGTGCCCATCAAACGCAGCTACTGTGCCATATCAAATGCTCCCACTGTGCCGTCAAATACTGCCACTATGCCCCATCAAATGCAGCTACTGTGCCCATCATATGCAGCCACTGTGCCCATCTTATGCAGCCACTGTGTCCATCTTATGCAGCCACTGTGCCCCATCAAATGCAGCCACTGTGCAGCATCGAATGCAGCCACTGTGCCCATCAAATGCAGCCTTACTGTGCCCCATCAAATGCAGCCTCACTGTGCCCCATCAAATGCAGCCTCACTGTGCCCCATCAAATGCAGCCTCACTGTGCCCCATCTAATGCAGCCTCACTGTGCCCCATGAAATGCAGCCACTGTTCCCCATTAATTGCATCCTCACTGTGCCCCATGAAATGCAGCCACTGTGCCCCATCTAATGCAGCCTCACTGTGCCCCATCAAATGCAGCCACTGTGCCCCATCTAATGCAGCCTCACTGTGCCCCATCATATGCAGCCACTGTGCCCCATTAAATGCAGCCTCACTATGCCCCATCAAATGCAGATTCACTGTTCCTCATCTAATGCAGCCTCACTGTACCCCATCAAACGCAGCCACCGTGCCATCAAACACAGCCACTGTGCCAAACGCAGCCACTGTGCCCATCAATTGCCACCACTGTGCCATCAAACGCAGCCACTGTGACCATCAAATGCAGCCACTGTGCCATCAAATGCTCCCACTGTGCCATCAAATGCTGCCAATGTACCCCATCAAATGCAGCTACTGTGCACCTAATATGTAGCCACTGTGCCATATCAAATGCTCCCACTGTGCCCCATTAAATGCAGCCACTGTGCCCATCAAATGCAACCTCACTGTGCCCCATCTAATGCAGCCTCACTGTGCCCGATCTAATGCAGCCTCACTGTGCCGATCGAATGCAGCCTCACTGTGCCCCATCTCATGCAGCCTCACTGTGCCCCATCTAATGCAGCCCTGAGCCTCACTTACCTTACAGGCAGCTCCGCCCACGCCGTGAATTCCACGGAGCTGCCAATGTCACTTCCGGTTTCCCTGAAGCAGGGAAACCAGAAGTAACCTCTTCACTTGAACAACAAAGTTCCCGCCAGTAGTTATACTACGGGCGGAAGCTGTTCGGCGCTTTGAATTGCGCCACAAAGCAGGTCAAAAGCCTGCAAATGAAGATCCCCGTCTGCAATCTCATGATTGCATTGACGTGGCGCGTCCCATAGTGCACTGTGTCCGGTGCCCAAACACAGTGCACTTAAAGAGCATTTTTTTTCTATTTTTTTTTTAAAGGGACCTTTTTTAAAAAAAAATTTGGATTTTTCTTGTGACTGCTGGGTGGGGGGTGGGGGTGGGGGGTTAGCGCCTGTGCGCCCCCTATGGACAGGCCGCCACCGGGGGGAATCATATTGCTGCAGTAGTTCATGCTTATAATAGCACCTCAAATCATTCTACTGGATACTCCCCCTACAGGTTAATGTTTGAAAGAGAAGCTCATCTACCTGTGGATCTGGCTTTTGGAACATCACTAGATCACACCTCCCAAGGCTCTTACAGTTGGTATATTGACAGACTTCGGAAGAATCTAAAAGTGGCTTATGAGAAAGCCAAGGAGGCCTCTACCATCAGAAAACAAAAAAACTTTGATCTCAGAGTAAGAGTTCAAGATTTACAACCTAGAGATTGAGTGTTGTTGCGCAATCTAGGGGTGCCAGGGAAGCATAAGCTGGCTGATCAATGGGGTTCCTAAAATTGTCTATGACTACCTGGGCTCCCTGTGTATCAGATATCAAGACCTGGCATCAAAACCATTTGTTGTCCATATCAGAGGCTGTTTGTGTACCCTCACACCATTTCTTAGAGACTTATCAGTCCCTGATGCCGAGGCCTAGGGCCTAGAAAACTTTCCCACCCAGGCTCCCTGAAAAGGAGAGTGATGATGAAGAATTAACCCTTGATTGGTTGTGGGTTTCTCCTTCGAAAGATGATTCCATCATCCCTAGTACTGAGGAAAAAGATCATCAAAGGACACCCTTTAGAAGGAGGACATGTCTTCCTTTGCCTGAAATTTAAACATTAGATCCTCACCTACCAAGGGGAGATGAGGAGGTCAAGGTGGAGCCCAGTGAAGTGGCGAGTGTAATGGATGCTCCCACTCCTACTAATCTCGCAGAGAGAGAGAGAGATGGTCCCTGCACCAGAACCAGAGCCTGAAGTAGAACTTGAACCTGAATCTGGATGCCGTTTCTGGGGAACAGAACAGGGACCAGAGCCACTGGAAAACATGTACTCTAGGTTGAGACAGGATATGCCCTCCAAACAAATTGATGTATGATGCACATGGAGAAAATTCTGACGAACCTGTACCTACTGCTCAATGTTCCAATGATCCGCTGCACGTGTGTCGCTACAGGAGCTGCTGTCCAGAGGGCATTAAATCGGCCTGGTCGTTGGTGAGAGGGCAATCGCCCACCTTTACAAATCCCTTTCTCATGGGTTCACTGGAACACTTTGCACAGACATCTTTACCTAGGGAGTACTTAACTGAACCTACCTGGAACATTGTGCATAGACATCTTTAGCTTCTACCATTTCAAGAAACCTTATTGCTTGCTATTACACCTTATTAGATACAATTAATGAGCTCTTACTGCCGGTGAAGACCATCAGATCTGCAACGGGGACATTGCTGTCATTATTGCTACAAGGGTCCTTATACCATTGCCATTAAGTCTGACCTCTCATTAGGGTTAAAGATTTGTAGGCTGGCCGAGGGTTCCCCTTTAGAAATTTGCCAGTATAACCATGTAACTTTGTTTTTTCTTTCAGGTGCAAGCAGTACTCCACTGTACATGTGTATATAATAGACTGTTTACCTGCAAATATCTTGACTTATGTTATTCGGAGGAATTCTTTTGCTGAGTTGGCACTGTTGCCCAAAACTCAGCAGATCTATTACCTCCTCTTTGTGACAATATCTTCTTTGAACTGTACTAGTGAACATTATCAGAATATAAACGCACTGAGTTGTCTGACTTATTGCTTTAAGGTGGTGCAAAGATGTCTGAACCTAGAGTGTCAGGTGGGTTGGAATGTTCACCAGGTCATGGCAATGCAGATGAGCAGGGAAATCTAACCGGTCCCTCAGGAGGCTGTGCTACATATGCATATGCTGTGTGTGAGAAATAATCTGTTAATATGAACATTTTTTGAAAAAAGAAGAAAAAAAAAGATTAACTTTGCAAAGAATTGTGGGAAAAAATGACAACTTCAAAAAACTCACCATGCCTCTTAGGCTACTCTCACACTGAAAGCGCCCGGTGTTAGCGGGAAAGCGCCGCTAGTTTTAGCGGCGCTTTACCGTCATTTTAGCAGCACTTTGTGGCGGCTAGGGGGGTGCTTTTAACCCTCCACTAGCGGCCAAAGAAAGGGTTAAAAGCGGCCGTGTTGCGGCGCTGCAGAATCACTTTGCAGGCGCTTTGGTAGCGCTGCCCATTCATTTCAATGGGTAGGGGCGGTTTAGAAGTGCTGTATACAGCGCTCCCAACCCGCCCCAAAAATGCTGCTTGCAGGACTTTTTCTAACGTCCCGCAACTTAAGTGCACCGCCCCAGTGGGAAAGCACTCAATCTTTCCCACTGGGAAGGCATGAGAGGCATTTTAGTGCTTTGCAGGTGCTTTTTCTAGCGCTAAAATGCCTGAAAAATTTTCAGATTCAAATTACTAATTTGCTAAATTTTATAACAGAAGCGAAGAAAAATTATTTTTTTTACAAAATTTTTGGTCTTTATTTCATTTATAGTGCAACAAAAAATCCCAGTGGTGAATAAATACCATCAAAAGAAAGCTCTATCGAAAAAGAAAAAGAGCAAATAGAACAAAATATAGAACAAGAATATTGATGATACATAGGACCTACTAATGGGCAAATAGATACATAAGATGTAATGTTAATTGGAATATGCATCCTAATTTCAACGTGGAAATAAATGAGTTTATCCATAGGACCTACTAATAGTCAAAATAATATGTAAAATGTAATATTGGTTAGGAAATGCATCCTAATTTACACGTTGAAATGAATGAGTGTATCCATATAGTTAACTAATTGGATCAATGTTGACCATGAAAAATCAAATGTTTTTTTTAAATGAAATAAACAGATGAGTTTATTATAATGAATTTTTATATATATATATATATATATATATATATATATATACCGTATTTACCGGCATATAACACACGGAATTTTAAGGAAAAAAAACTTTTAGGAGGGAAGTTTAAGGAAAACTTACATTTAAATGCCCATCAATGCAGCCTTGCACAGCATCCATCTGCAGCCTTGTCCATCCATATGTAGTCTTGTCCAGTGTCATTGCAGCCTTGTCAGTGTAGCCTTGTCATTTGTAGCCGTGTCATTGCAGTCTTGAAGTTTAAAAATGGCGACGCCGAGATACAGAGCCCTGTGTATCTAAGCGGCTCTCGGGTCCTCTCTGCGGCTCTCGGGTCCTCTCGCAGTCCCGAGCGGAGCCGAGAGTAGCCGAGTGTTTGGGTACAGCATCACACAACTGCGCAATTGTCAGTTAAATCGACGCAGTGCTGTATCGCAAAAAAAATGATTGAAGTGCAATATTTCTGTTATTATATTGTTATGTAAAATAAAATAGTTCAACTCACCATAAGCAGAATCAGTCGGAGCCTGAGCGTGTCACTTGCCAACGTCACCTGCCTTCAGATGCGGATTGTCACTTGCCACGTCACTTGCCAGCGGATGCAGGGTGTCACTTGCCAAGTCACTTGCCAGCGGATGCAGGGTGTCACTTGCCACGTCACTTGCCAGCGGATGCAGGGTGTCACTTGCCACGTCACTTGCCAGCGGATGCAGGGTGTCACTTTTGCCACGTCACTTGCCACGTCACTTGTCATAGGATGCAGGGTGTCACTTGCCAGCGGATGCAGGGTGTCACTTGTCAGCGGATGCAGGGTATCACTTGTCAGCGGATGCAGGGTATCACTTGTCAGCGGATGCAGGGTGTCACTTGTCAACGGATGCAGGGTGTCACTTGCCACGTCACTTGTCAGCGGATGCATGGTGTCACTTGTCAGCAGATGCAGGGTGTCACTTGTCAGCGGATGCAGGGTGTCACTTGCCAGTGGATGCAGGGTGTCACTTGCCAGTGGATGCAGGGTGTCACTTGCCAGCGGATGCAGGGTGTCACTTGCCAGCGGATGCAGGGTGTCACTTGCCACGTCACTTGTCAGCAGATGCAGGGTGTCACTTGCCACGTCACTTGTCAGCGGATGCAGGGTGTCACTTGTCAGTGGATGCAGGGTGTCACTTGCCACATCACTTGTCAGCGGATGCAGGGTGTCACTTGTCAGCAGATGCAGGGTGTCACTTGCCAGGGGATGCAGGGTGTCACTTGCCAGGGGATGCAGGGTGTCACTTGCCAGCGGATGCAGGGTGTCACTTGCCAGCTGATGTAGGGTGTCTCTTGTCATGTCGCCTGCCACCGGGTCGAAGGGGGCCCCGTCAGGTAGGATGTACGGGGGCCCCATGATTTCTAACATTCGGGGGGGTGGGGTGGCAAACTCCCGCCTGCTAGCCAGCCCATTTTGTTGGCACCGCTGCTTATTTCACGGGGGGGCCAATCAGGCTTGTGTACTCTCACTTCCTGGTAGCGGTGGAACGCACAATAAGACGGACGTGATGTAATCAGCCGGAAATGATGCAAGACATGGGAGGCCCTATCTTGCGTTCCACTGCTACCAGGAAGTGAGAGTACACAAGCCCGACCGGTCCCCGTTAAATAATAAGCAGCGGTGCCGGCGAAACGGGCTGGCTAGTGGGCAGGAGTTTGCCGTGGATCCGGCCCTGCCCTCGGGGCCCCCTATTAGGCGGGGCCCATGGGCTTGGGCCCCCTCAAGCCTAATGATAAGTCTGGCCCTGCACCTGATGTGGTAATAGGAGGAAGGAGACATGCATAGGAAGATAAGGGGAAAGTTCACTAGGACTGGAGAAAATGGTGGATAATGGTTATGGAAGGAGAAAGGTGAAAAAGGAGAAGCCCATAGAAACCTGTAATGACACAAATAAATGTCTATCAAACAAAATAGTGACCATATTTCATATGAAAAAAAATAGAGAAAACAATGCTCTTCATATATATATATATATATATATATATATATATACACACACCATCTTTCCAAAACTATATAAATATATATATATAGACCGCAAGTTTTTTACTACCACTGAAAGTCATGGACATTATCATGTATATATAATTTCGATTGCTCTCCATGTTTGGTTGTTTTTTGCGCCATTTCTCCCCTTTTTTCTAAGTGCTCAGTGGGCAAGTGGTTAAGCTTTGATAAAAAAAATAAAATAAAATAAAAAAAAAACCCTTTTTGGCTCTATACTCCTCCACAATGGATTTGAAATTAAACGAAGAAGATGTGCCTTAACTGCAGACTTTCAGCTTTAATTTTAGGGTATAGAAAGTGTACCCCCTTATAAAAGGAAGTATTAACAGCGCTAAATGTGAATGAAATATTCACCAATATGATGTAACATATAGTAATGAACTGTTTCCACTCAGAAGGCATTGAGTAATGAAACACCTGACAGTTGAGGATCTAGTGTACCTGATCAGAGGAGACTATATTGTGTATACAGCTTAAAACACACAATACTTATACATTCTAAAATATTGCTAATTAAAGCATTAATAAAAATTACAATAACATGAGTAAAGGAAAAAAAATGGATATAAAAATCCAGACACTCAGTCCGAAGTGACTATACAACATAAAGTGAGTGATGTGTCAAGTCTTTCTTAAAACAATTCCATGCATGCAGTCAACAGAAATAATAATTGGGCTTCTAATTCAAACGGAGTGCACCATTCATGGGCTGCTACACCTTCACCGAAACACCTCATGATAACCCCTTTTAGAGGTAAGTGTCAACAGAGCCCATAATAACTTTCCAAGTGTTAAACTGCTCCTCTGCCACTGGGTGGATCTGTCCTCCTCAGCCAGCAAGATTTCAATGCTGTGGACATGCTATATAGGAATACAAGGGGAGGCTTTCCATAGTGTTATACTGTTTATTAATACCAATCAAAACTCCCCTAGTACAAATTATGCTTACAAGATAAAAGTGATAAAATGCAGCCTGTCACAGTGCCAGTGTCGGCTCACCGCTGGCCGGAAATCCAAAAGTCCCGCCCACTGTGATGAGTCCCGGGATGACGCTGCCTGTGTGAAACTGAAAGGGTCACGTGGTCACGCCCTGACACGTTTTGTCATTACGTCTTCAGAGGGCGTGGCCACGCAACACGACCATCCGTTTTAAATAGCATGAGTGACGGGCTCACTCAACACTGTCATCACGGGCATCATCTGATTCAAACCTGTTCCTCTGAGGATAGTATGGAGCCGATGCTCAGCATCCCATCTATCCTCAGTGGCTCGCTCCCTGTCAGCCCTTTGTTCAAAGGCTAATCGCATACAAAATATTTAAAACATCATTACATCTATTTAGAACATATATAATATATAAAAAACCTCTAAAAACTTGCTCCATCAGAATACGAGATATAGTGCAGGTAATGCTACAGTAACAAAAAGGCTAATGCAAGGAAACTCTAGAAGTCCCACATACTATTTGTATATAACTAAATTACTGCACATATGGCCATAAAAGTTGTGCATGGTGATACAGGCACAACAAAAAAGTCCCATTAGGGTGTTTCTACTGCCATGTAACTGTCTCTATCCTTGGCTGATAGAAATCTTCCAGCAGTAAGGTCAAAAAAATGAAAACATCTAAACCGTAAAAAAACATTAGCTACAAGGCAGAAGTAGGAATTTGAAAACTGTTATTTGACATTCAGTGCATCCCTATGGTACTCCAGATGATGTAAAAACGGGGAGAACACCCAAGTACAAAAATGAAGGAACCCCGAAAGTACAAAGATAATCCCAGCCTATACAAAAGTGTGATCATTGTGCTTCAAAGGGCCATCTGAGTTGCAAAAATCCTTCTGCCTTTAATATTTGCTTATGAAGCAATTCAGGTCTAACTCAAACCATGTTCAAACCATTGGGGCTGAGTGTGTTGGTCAGGAATATCCACTGAGATACACGCTTGGATATTTTTTTTGGGTAGGTGTAGGTAAATTTAGGCAGGCCTAGCTGGATGCTAGACCTGTTTGTTTTGGTTTGTGTGGGCTGGGAATGGCTCAGAGTAGCAGCTGTGACTCACAGACAGCATCACCTCACTGTTACCTCCCTCTTTCTTCTAGAGGATTCTAGAAGAAGAGGAGAGGAAGAGAGGTGGAGCTGTCTGTGGTGTCTCAGGGAGCCCTGACCAATCCCCAATTAGGATTGGCAGGGGGCAGGACTCCTTAAAATACCTAGCGTCAGCCCAGCTGGGGAGGAGTTGTCGGGTGGAAGAACTGAGGATGGATTACTAGGCTGTTGGGGCCTTTGTGGGAGCTCCCCAGTCTGGAGATCAGGAGCGGGGGTGACCTTGGGCCTGGGACTCGGGTGCAGGACGGAGCCCTTCAAGAAATCATGAAGGATCTGGACAGGAGGCACAGGAGGAGTCAGAGAGGACAGCAGGAGTTAGTACTGCCAGGCAAGTCTTTAGGAGGGAACCACCAATTGCAGCCAGGAGGGCTGGTGAGCGACATGCACAGTCAGGAGGACTGGGGAGGCACGCCTGAGAGGACTGGGAGTTTGCAGTCTGGGATGGCTGCAGAGCCAGTAGTATGGACTGTGATGTTGTGGGCAGTGGAGTCGGGCAGCTGCAGCCAGGAGGGCTGGCAGGGCCTGAAGAGGGCTGACTGGGAGCAGTAGTCCATCTATAGGACAGCTAGCACTAAAGACTTTCCATATTTTCTGCTACACTAAAGGAGCCAGTGTCAGGCCTAACCACCATGTGCTAGCTGTTCCTGGAATCTTTAAATAGGAAGCTACATTCAGGAGGAATGGAGCGAACCACTAGATAGGAAGTGATGTGTAGGAGGAGATGAATGGAGCGAACCACTAGATAGGAAGCGATGTGCAGGAGGAGGAATGGAGCGAATCTTCTGGACTGTACATAGTTTTGTCCCAACCAAATTGCTATGATCTTTACTGGGCATCCCATATATTCCTTTACCCCATCCAAGTTAAATTCCCTTAATAAAAAAACAAAACAAAGCCAACAGACTCTTCATTGTGTTGGAGTGTCTGGGAAGTGAATGCAGGGCCAGGGTGACAGGTGGGTAACCTGCCAGTCATTGCTCCTAGAAATCAAAGTTGAGCGAGTCGGGGAACTGTGCTTTGTTCTACCATTATTGAGGAATTGAACCCAGAGGAAGGACTTGCGTGCTCTGCCTGCTATTCAGTACTGTACAAATACGTGCCGTCGCCCATAGTAACCAGCGGGAGCCATTGATAATTGCTACTACCATGTTTCCCCGAAAATAAGACACCGTCTTATATTTATGTTTCCTCAAGAAGACACACTATGGCTTATTTTCAGGGGATGTCTTATTTTTATTAAGCAGCAGCTTTACTGGTGTTTGTGGGGGGTGAGAGAGACTCACAGACTGTTGCTGGTTGGTGCTGGGGGAGAGAAACCCACAGTGCTGAGTAAAACGGCAGCCACAGCTTTACTTCTTCCCCTGAGGACACACAATACCTAAAGCAGAGTGTCCTGCTCCTCACTTCACTGAGGAGACTTTCACTTTCTATGTCTCCCTCTATGCCTCAGCTTGCAGCACGCACACAACGACCGGGACCTGACAGGGGGAGTCGACCTTGTTGATGGGGCTGCCCGCACCTCTTTGGTCACCTCTGAGATAGCAGCTGCCATGATGGGGCAGATGAGAAGGGCTGCCCATCTTCCTTACCGCTCTGCGCCATTACACTGCATAGCCACGCCTATCACTATGTCTTATTTTCGGGGTATGGCTTATATTGTGCAAATGCTTAGAAATCCTGCTACGGCTTATTTTATGGGTATGTCTTCTTTTCGGGGAAACGCGGTACCTGCTTACCCAGTTGCCCCAACCAGCGCTGGGGCAGACACTTATAATAATCCTGCAATTCAGTGGCTTTTCACTATGTGCTGTCACCCGTGGCAACCACGCCGGGTAACTGTACCCATGGATTACAAATGCGTCCAGCATTCTGGTATTACTGGACGCCTACCCTTGGATTACAAATATGTCCAGCGTTCTGCTAATGCTGGACATCATGAACTTATGCTTCAAACTCCTGCTTTAAACAGTAACGTGTGACTGGAAGTGTCTACTGTTGCCCCGGGTTATTGGGGTCAGCCTGCGGGTGCCTGCTGGCGGGACTGTGCTACAAGTGTTCCCTTCAGTAAGGCATCAGTTGCAAACTTTAATGCTGCTACCGGCAACCGCCGAAAAAGTCAGTGGTCATTGGTTCCCAGTTGCTTGGGCACAGTCTGTGCTGAGCGACATGCCTGGACAAGTTCTGCTATTATCAGCATGCCTGCTAACTTCAGTTCATCTAACAAGGGGTTACAGCAGCACAACAGGAGAGGGGCCTGCCTATCAGTTTCACAGACGCCAGCCAGTCTGGAAGCCAGGTGGTGGTGCCACGCCCTAGAGGAGACCCAGCGTTCCCTGCTAGCAGACACCAAGAGGCAGAGGAGCAAGATGGCTGTGGGTGGACATGTATACCCAGTGCTGACATGGTTGCCTTAACTACCGGAGTGGACACTGGTGGACACCGGTGTCCGATTGGAGCATTGCGGGGATTCGCCCTCGGGGTGGTGGAAGGGACAGAGCGACTGTGCCTGCTTTGCCCAGAGTGACAGATACCGACCACTGTGGTCAGTGCATGGATCCGGTGTGGCCATTGCGGCCAACCACTTACAAGGCTTGCATCCAGCCAGCAGGAGCCACAGTACTACAACGTGGATCAACACTCTGAAATGTGTTGCGTGCAATCACAGAAGTCCTGGAAGGCTGGAGAGGGCCTGAAGTCTTTCCTGAAAGGCGGAACAAAGTTGGAGCCTGGTGCGAAAATCTGTGACATGAGGGAAGAGGAGTCTGCCATGGCCTGTGGCCTGGTCGGGGACCTGATGACTGTGAGTACTGCCATGCAGGAGCCAGAATTCCCTGAAATGCCGGCTGCCCCAGTGCCCATTGTTAAGCCTTTCTGGAAGGAACCAGTGCTGGAAGGGGATGCGCCTTCAGGTGAGCAAGAAGGGGAGTGCAAGGGCAGAGTCATAGATTGGGGTTTCCCTAGATTGCAAGCGGAGTTTGGATCCCTGGAGAGGCTGCTGGAGTGGTCATCCCATAGCAGCAGCTCGGAGGAGTAATGGGAGACAGGAGGTTCCCATGTCCTGGAAGTCCAGTCCGAGGGTGGAGATGTGCCAGAGCCAGTTTTGGGAACTGAAGACACTGCAGGAGCCCTTGTCATCAGCAGATAGCTCTTTTTAAACAGACCTTCCACCACCCAGACCAGGACGCCTGCATACAGGCAGTGGGTTATGAGGTCCCAGGATGCTTGTGTCCTCCCTGGAAAAGGAAAGCCCAAATAACTGTCCAGGTTTTCCAGATTCCAACGGGAGGTGCAGAAAAAAGTTGCTTTGGAGTGAGGTCTGGACTACCCTCCCGAGACCATGGACATCACAGAGAGCTCCCAGGGTGAGTGGGAGGATGATATGGTCTGGGACTATTTGCATATCCCCAACCCTTTGCGGGTGCCAAATTGTGCTGAGACCTGGGCCCGCTTTGAGGACATTCGGCATGAATGGTGGCTGGGGAGAGCAATTCATCGAGACCAGGTGCTTATCCTGAAGGCAGGACGACCTATGAAGAGCTATTCAGTCTCCATAAGGGTGGAAAAGGGAGGTAGGAATAGATGCACCAATGCCTGAGAGACAGTTGGTGTGTACAGCCCGCTTTTGAAATGTCCACATACAGTATCTCACAAAAGAGGGGCTATGGGATGTGAGGTGTTGGGAGGTGAGAGGAAGGCGGGCTGCATCTGAGGAAGACTGTGTTAATTTATATCTGGCTAAACTGTATGTGGTGCTGCTGGTGGATAGGAGGAGTATGGGTGTGGAGGATGCGGATGAGTTCTGGAGGTGGGGAAGGTGGAAGGGTAGGGGAGGAGGGATGTGAGGTATGTTTTTACTTACCTGTGTTATTTTTTATGTGTGTTTTTTATGCAGAAAAAGAGTTAATAGGAAAAATAACTTACCTGGATGATGATTGAAGCGCAGTACTCAAAAGTCTTCGAAGGGAGGGGATCATGCTCTGCTTCAGTATGTCACAGTACATGTTGGCATTCATGGTTCCCTCAAGGAACTGTAGATCCCCATTGCTGGCAGCACTCATGCAGCCCCATGACACTCCCACCACCATGCTTAACTGTAGCCAAGACACACTTGTCTTTGTACTCCTCACCTGGTTGCCACCACACACGCTCGACAACATCTAAACCAAATAAGTTTATCTTGGTCTCATCAGACCACAGGACATGGTTCCAGTAATCCAGGTCCTTAGTCTGCTTGCCTTCAGCAAACTGTTTGTGGTCTTTTTTGTGCATCATCTTTAGAAGAGGCTTCCTTCTGGGATGACAGCCATGCAGACCAATTTGATGCAATGTGTGGCTGAAGATCTGAGCACTGACAGGCTGATCTCCCACCCCTTCAACCTCTGCAGCAATGCTGGCAGCACTCATACGTCTATTTCTCAAAGACAACCTTTGGATATGATGCTGAGCATGTGCATGCAACTTCTTTGGCGAGGCCTGTTCTGAGTGGAACCTGTCCTGTTAAACTGCTGTATGGTCTTGTCCACCATGCTACAGCTCAGTTTCAGGGTCTTGGCAATCTTCTTATAGCCTAGGCCATCTTTATGTAGAGCAACAATTCTTTTTTTCAGATCCTCAGAGAGTTATTTGCCATAAGGTGCCATGTTAAACTTCCAGTGACCAGTATGACAGAGTGAGGGCAATAACACCAAATTTAACACACCTGCTCCCCATTCACACCTGAGACCTTGTAACCCTAACGAGTCACATGACACTGGGAGGGAAAATGGCTATTTGGGCCCATTTTCCCTTAGGGGTGTACTCACTTTTGTTGCCAGCGGTTTAGACATTACTGGGTGTGTGTTGAGTTATTTTGAGGGGACTGCAAATGTACACTGTTATACAAGCTGTACACTCACTACTTTACATTGTAGCAATGTGTCATGACTGTTGGATAACAGATATGCTTAACATACCCTTTTACCCCTATCTTTTCCCCATTACCCCAATAACTAAGACCACACCAAGATTGGAGTAATAAAAGGCCTTAGCAGCCTACTTTATTTAAACAAATAAATCTTTTAATTAGAAATATAAACATATTAACATTAACTGCAAATGAATATCTCAAGCGTTGGCCTGCGCAATCTCTTAATAATCAAAACATGTCCATAACACACTTGCACTGCGGCCCCATCAAATATATACCATAGGCCTCAAGCCGACAAGCTGGCACAGAGACTAACCAATGACCGCAGTGCCCCATTATCACTTCCCGGCTAACCTCCGTTAACCGGGAACCACCATAAGGACCCATATCAACTTTATCTCCCAAACCAACTCTTACTTTAGTCATTTTCCTTCTTTTGCACAGACCAACGCCCGCCACAGCACCCAGGAATAACACCTTAATCATGGGTGCCCCTCCACACCCGGAGTGCTCTCTGTATGCCGTCTTGTAGGCCTAATGCCCACAAGTCTATACCGACTTCATTCAAGTGAACTCCATCCGCTCTCAGATACCTCCATGTCTCAAACTCTAGCTCAAGGTGCCTAACCGCCACACCCCCATTATTTACCACAAACTTACTCACCGCCCTATTTATTTTCTTACGGGCCCTATTCACACCCTCTACCGACCTGGCCATTCTCCATGACATCCTAGCCACCATGTCAGACCAGACAATGATCATGTTAGGGAAGGCTTGCTTTAACCGCTCGACATCGAGTTTGATGTCGCGCAAGATATCCACCATGGCTCTTATGCCCAAATCGTTGCCTCCTACATGGATGACTAATACGTCCGGGGGACTGTCCCTTTGTGCATAGCGATGCACTTCCGACACCAATCTACCCCACAACATGCCTGGGATCCCCAACCACTTAACACAGGCCTCCCTTTTGCCAAAACCCAATTGCCTACCCTCCTTGCGGGCGTCCCCTCTCCGTGCCCCCCAAGCCACATAGGAATGGCCCATAATCCATACCATCCCCGGCACTGCATCTGAAAATAGAAGAACACAAAAGAAATACACCATACCGTAAGCCCCAGTTTTGTTCCACATTTGCTTGCTACCCCACCCCCAATTACCAAAACCGCAAGCCCCTATAGCCTCCTACAAGTTTACCACCATATGGGGGCGCACGTATGATCGGAACCTATTAGATTCCCACCTCTCAATTCGCTTAACTGCTTCCACGTCCATACCATTTCTGGCTGCCTCCGTAGCGGCCCCAATCCTAAAGGAGTGGGACGAAAAACCCTTCTCTTCCAGCCCCAACCCCCTAATACATTTATTAAAAACCGTGACAAACTGAAATCTAGACAGGAACTCGCCCCCCTTGTGCAGCAACAAGGGGCCCATTACCGCTGGACGGACCTTCAAAAATTCCCCAACCGCTGTTACCGGGCATAATTGTGATCCCACAATTGGATACACCTCAACCCTTCTTCCTCTACCCAGTTGATCAGTCTTTGAGTGCCGTAACCACAACTTCAAACCCTCATCACCCCATGACATCTCCTGATACATCAACCCCCCTGGTGTGGTCTTAGAAGGGCTGACCAGTTCCCCTATCCGAAATGCCCCAAAAAATGCCAATAAAAAGGCCGCCGTAAACAACACAACTTCATAACTGGACGTACACACCTGAAACAACTGATTTACTATCCCCTGCAGGATTTCAAACGTCACTGGCCTCCTAGCATCCCGTCGAGACATCGACTTCCTATAACCCTTCATTGCCTGCCTTATCCAAAAATCCTTTGTCCAATCTGGCCTACCTTGTAACTTAAAAAGAAACGCTAAACCAGCTACCCTCTTGTTAACCATTGATGCGGACACACCTTCCTCCATTTTTCTAGCAATATAGTACAGTACCAGCAAACGCACGTCCTGACCGGCTGGATCCTCCCCCACGCTGTCTGCAAACTCACTCCATTCCTTCCATACCTTCGTGTATGCTGCCCATGTAGCCCTACTCACCGACTTCTTTATCCATCTTGCTATGGTGCAAATGCTATCTTCCACAGCCATTCGGGACAGGGTACCCCTTGTTGTTCCGCATCCGGCGCCAACTCCCGGAACCTGTCCCACTGGAAGCGAGACAACGCATCAGCGATGACATTTTCAACTCCCGGTAAATGTACAGCATGCATAAATACATTTAGTTGCAGACAGCGCAAGACTAAATGCCGCAGCAGCCTAATCACTGGCGGCGAGGACGCCGTACTCCTATTAATCACCTGCACCACCCCCATATTGTCGCCATGGAATCGCACCTTCAGATCCCTGAATGATGCACCCCATAGCTCCACTGCCAGTACTACCGGAAATAATTCCAGTAGCACCAGATTCCTTGTGAATCCTGCCTCAACCCAGGTCTGAGGCCAAGGCCCAGCGCTCCACTGACCCTGAAAAAATGCCCCAAAACCCGTGGAACCCGCTGCGTTCGTGAACAGTTCCAAGTCAAAATTGCTGACTGGACCCGACATCCAAAACGCCCTACCATTAAAAGACTCCAAAAAGGAATGCCACACCCTCAAATCTGCCCTGTGCGTTTCGCTTAGACGCACAAAATGTTTTGGCGATTTGATTCCACTCGTGCTGGCCGCCAGCCGGCGACTGAACACCCTCCCCATGGGTAATATGCGGCATGCAAAATTAAGCTTGCCCAGAACAGATTGCAGTGTCCGCAGCTGTACTTTACGCAATCCCAAAAGCCCCGCTATTTCCCTTTTAAGGTCCTCTAATTTATCGTCCGGCAGCCTGCATTCCATCGCATCCGAATCCAGGACAATGCCCAAAAACGTGATGACCGTGCAAGGTCCCTCCGTTTTATCAGCAGCCAATGGAATGCCAAATTTTTCTGCAATGTGTTCCAGTGTGGCTAGGAGCACAGCGCAGATGCGCGAAGAAGCCGGACCCATACAGAGAAAATCATCGAGGTAATGAATTATAGAATTCACCCCCGACACCTCCCGTACCACCCATTCCACGAATGAGCTGAATTGCTCAAATATCGCGCACGATATCGAGCAACCCATGGGTAGGCATTGGTCCACATAGAATTCATTGTCCCAATGACACCCCAATAACCGAAAACTCTCGGGGTGTACCGGCAACAGCCTAAAAGCGGATTCCACATCCGCTTTTGCCATCAAGGCCCCCTTCCCATATCGCCGTACCCATCCCACTGCCGCATCGAATGAAGTGTAAGTCACCGAACACTCCCCGTGATCTATGGCATCATAATGGTGAATAAGCCTAAATTTGCCCGGTTCCTTTTTAGGTACCACCCCCAGAGGCGAAACCACCAAATCCTTAAATGGCGCCTCTGGGAATGGACTGCCCATGCGCCCCAATGCAACTTCCTTCCTCAGTTTTTCCCTAACTACTTCCGGATGTTGCATTGCAGACCTTAAATTGGGCGACACTGGGGGGATAACCGTTAATGAGCATGGGATCCTGAAACCCACCGAGAAACCCTCATCTAACACTTGTGCAGCTTTCTTGTCTGGATACCTACCTAGAAATGGTCGCATCCTTTCCACTCTCACCGGGGTCCTCCCTTTTGCTTGCAGCCTCTCCTGGACGACCCTTGCCCTGCTTAAAACATCGAGATCCTGGATGAGACCCCCCGCATCCTGAACACTCGTGTTTATACTTACAAGTGGCACCAAACTTGCAGCTCCCTGTGTTGTATTGCCAGCACAACCCCTTCTTGTTTCCGACCGACTGTCCCTGTGCCGAAGGGCCGCCGGTCCCCCCTTGAAAAAACTGATTGGAGGCCCTCGCCGTAGTCATCAATCTCATCCATAAGCTGATGTCCTTATGGTCCCACCGCAATGCCGGCCGCACTGCCCTCCGCTGACGAAACTGCTCATCGTACCTTAGCCACGCTGTACCCCCATATACCCTATAAGCTTCTCCAATCGCATCCTGATAACAGAAAAGAGCCGAGCAATGCTCAGGTTGCTTTTCCCCGATGACGCTTGCCATAATCGCAAACGCCTGCAACCAGTTGGCAAACGTTCTCGGTATCAAGCGGTACCTCCTCTTCTCTTCATCCTCCTTTTTGGAGTCATCTGGCTTCACCCTATCCAGGTTGAATTTCTCCAGCGGTAGCAGCGAAAAAATTTCCACGTACTCACCTTTCCACAACTTCTCACGCACCTCCTGCTTCAAATGCGACCCTAACGGTCCCTCATAGCACACATATACCTCACATTTAGCGGCGTCAGCCAACCTGGTTATGTCTTGCCTACCTGCAGCCTCAACCACCGCCGCCGTTTTTGCCGTCCCTTGTGTGCTCTCATTCACCGACTCCACCGCCACGGGTGCTGCCACCACTCCTGTGACCACCATCCCTGCTGCCGCTATTCCTGATGCCCCAGCACCCCCGGCCGGCGGTATCCAAGATGCCACCAGTCCTGCGGGAGTCTCAAATCTTTTCACCAGCTCCTTTATGCCTGCCAAGAAGCCCAGTAGACCAGAGGTCTCCCTGCCTCCCTCTGTTCCCTCTACACTATGAACCCCACTCGTACCTACCCCACTGGGCCCCGTACCACTAGGCATACCAAGATTAAGTGATGTAACATGTGACTCACCCGGCTGCACAGGCGTAACCTCATCAGCCGACCCTCTGGTGTCCACCGCTGTTGTGCTCCTGGACGGTGGGTTCGGCTCCTCCTCTGACCCGGACCACTCTTGGGCTGTATGGCGCTCCTCCACTTCCTCCTCTGATGATGAGGGCCCACCCGGCCTGGATACCGTGGCTGCCGCCGGCGTTGGGCCTTGCCGTCCCCGCCTCCGCGCATCACTCAGGCCATCCGACTTCTGCTTTGCTTTACCTGGGCCGGCGTACTGTGCCTCAGCCCTGCTGTTGTTCGGGTTAGCTGCCCTAACAGGCCGACCCCGATCGCTCCTCCTGTGATGCCCTGCCGCGGAAACTGCAGGCCCAGGCCTCCCTCCATGTGCTCCTCTCCGTGCCTCCTCTACACTTCTTCTGGGGGCGGGGCTTGCGCTCGCCTCCGCTCTGGTTCTAGGCCGCACTGCTGCTCCACGGGCCTCTCTACTCCCAGGCCGCTGTGCTGAGGACCCTCTCGCGCCTCCGCTTGCTCCTCCCGCCATTCGCTTCGCCGGTGGGCCCACCGGGAGTCCGACCGGACCCCTAGGCTGCCGCTGATCCGACCTCCGCTGCTCAGGGGAGAACCGCTCGGGTGGCCGTGACCGCCGCACCCTGCTGGTGCTGATCTCACCCCCGCTCGGAGCAGGCCCCGCTCTCTGGATGGCCTCCGCGATCGTCTTCTGCAGCCAGGCCGCCCCTCTCACAGCCGCTTCTGCCTTCAGCTGCTCCATCAGTTCCTCCATCTCTGCCATGCTGCTCTGAACTTTCCTCCACTCTACTGTTACTCCCCCAGGGCGGGATTACCAATTTAAGGCATACCTTAATACCTCCCCCTCGGCTAACTCCAACCCCTCCTACCAGCTTGGTTAACCCTACTGCTCCCAAAGTCATGCACGCCCTGCACCTAGGCATTGCATGCTGCTGTTCCGGGCTCTCCTTTTCTTCAGTGTTGTCACATGAAAAGATATAATAAAATATTTACAAAAATGTGAGGGGTGTACTCACTTTTGTGATATACTGTAGACTGCTGTGAAGATTGCAGAGTTGTGTGTTCCTTCCATCCCTGATTTGCAGGTTCAGACCAGTCTACCACCCTGTGCGCCCAATGGATGGACCTTTTCTATTGCCAGGAAACTTGGGTGAGGTCTGTTTCTAATCTAACACTGCTAAGGAGCCTGTTTGGCTATGGAGGGGCCCCTCCCATCAAGAACTCCAGAAGAGAACTATTCCCTTTAAACCTAACTAAATATACCCTGCACTATTGGCTTTTTACATACTATATGGATGGTAAAATCCTAAACATAGTCTATGTTTTTACAGACAGGCTTGTTCCCTATACAAGGCTCCCTAAAATGCCTATGAACATTATTAAGGCCATACTGTGTTAAGCTATGTAAGTACAGTAATACTTATTACAGCATGATACCTTGTAACATATAAACCAGTTTAGCAATTATCTGTATATCATATACTTATAGTTATCCGGTGCATCCACATACCACAACCTATGTGATGGTTCTCTGCTGTTTCGGCACTTGATCCTGTGGTCTTCCTCTCCCCTTCGAGAGGTGGTGGGTCTGCTGCTGTGTTCTACTGGCATGGGCAAGTGTTGAAATCCTCTTTAACACCATTCGTGGTGAGTTCATATATTGTGTGTATATGGTCATGCATGTATCACAACAATTGTACATCATATTACCAATATCTGATCCTAAATGAAGTTTATTTCTTTAACCAGAAATACAGAAGCTCCTGAATAGGGATGAGCTTTGAGTTCGAGCCAAACTCATGTTCGACTCGAACATCGGCTGTTCGCAAGTTCGCCGAACAGCGAACAATTTGGGGTGTTCGCGGCAAATTCGAATGCCGCAGAACACCCTTTAAAAGTCTATGGGAGAAATCAAAAGTGCTAATTTTAAAGGCTTATATGCATGGTATTGTCATAAAAAGTGTTTGGGGACCTGGGTCCTGCCCCAGGGGACATGTATCAATGCAAAAAAAAGTTTTTAAAAGGGTAGTTTTTTCGGGAGCAGTTATTTTAATAATGCTTAAAGTGAAACAATAAAAGTGTAATATCCCTTTAAATTTCATAGCTGGGGGTGTCTATAGTATGCCTGTAAAGGGGCGCATGTTTCCCGTGTTTAGAACAGTCTGACAGCAAAATGACATTTCAAAGGAAAAAAAGTCATTTAAAACTACTCGCAGCTATTAATGCATTGCCCGTCCGACAATACACATAGAAGTTCATTGATAAAAACAGCATGGGAATTCCCCACAGGGGAACCCCGAACCAAAATTTTTTTTTAAAAATGACGTGGGGGTCCCCCTAAATTCCATACCAGGCCCTTCAGGTCTGGTATGGATATTAAGGGGAACCCCGACCAAAATTTAAAAAAAAAAAGCGTGGGGTCCCCCCAAAAATCCATACCAGACCCTTATCCGAGCACACAACCTGGCAGGCTGCAGGAAAAGAGGGGGGAACGAGAGAGCGGCCCCCCTCCTGAATTGTACCAGGCCACATGCCCTCAACATTGGGAGGGTGCTTTGGGGTAGCCCCCCAAAACACCTTGTCCCCATGTTGATGAGGACAAGGGCCTCATCCCCACAACCCTGGCCGGTGGTTGTGGGAGTCTGCGGGCGGGGGGCTTATCGAGATCTGGAAGCCCCCTTTAAGAAGGGGACCCTCCTCCTCCTGACGGTTCTTAAATAATGGGGGGCGGGGCCACCCAGTGACCCCTGCCCCCCTCTGACGCACGGGGACATGACGGGACTTCCCTGTGGCATTCCCCGTGACATCACAGGGAAGTCCCGTCAAGTCACCGTGCGTCAGAGGGGGGCGGGGTCACTGGGTGGCCCCACCCCCCATTATTTAAGAACCGTCAGAAGAGGAGAAGCGTCACACAGCGGAGCCTCCCTCCATGCATGGATGCGGAGCGGCCCGGAGAAGAAGATGAAGAAGAGAAGAAGGTGAAGAAGAGAAGAAGATAAGGAAGAGAAGAAGATGAAGAAGAGAAGAAGATGAAGAGAAGAGCGGGAGCCTCCCTCCATGCCATGGATGCGGAGTGGCCCGAGGAGAAGAAGGGAAGAAGATGCCGCGGAGGAGATGCTGGACGAGAACACCGGAGGAAGAACCAGAAGAAGAAGAAGATGGAGGAAGAAACCGAAGGAAGATAGAAGAAAGAAGAAAGAAGAAGCATTTAAATAAAGGAACTGTCAAAAACTGTCTCTTGCCATTTTTAACATTTTTGACAGTTTTATAGTGAAATGGTAGACCCCCCACGTCATTTTTTTTTTCAATTTTGGTTCGGGGTTCCCCTGTGGGGAATTCCCATGCCGTTTTTATCAATGAACTTCTATGTGTATTGTCGGACCGGCAATGCATTAATAGCCGCGTGTAGTTTTAAATGACTTTTTTTCCTTTGAAATGTCATTTTGCTGTCAGACTGTTCTAAACATGGGAAACATGCGCCCCTTTACAGGCATACTATAGACACCCCCCAGGTACGAAATTGAAAGGGATATTACACTTTTATTGTTTCACTTTAAGCATTATTAAAATCACTGCTCCTGAAAAAACGGCCGTCGTTTAAAACTTTTTTTTGCATTGATCCATGTCCCCTGGGGCAGGACCCAGGTCCCCAAACACTTTTTATGACAATAACTTGCATATAAGCCTTTAAAATTAGCACTTTTGATTATTCATGTTCGTGTCCCATAGACTTTAACGGTGTTCGCGTGTTCGAACAAATTTTTTTCCTGTTCGCATGTTCTGGTGCGAACCGAACAGGGGGGTGTTCGGCTCATCTCTACTCCTGAAGAAGCGACAACTATAGTCGCAAAACATGTTAAGCAAATTTTAATATACTAAGGACCTTTGAAAACCCAACAGTCAATGCTGTATCTTAGTGTGGGTCTTTTCGATACACACAGTATAGTCCCACAGGAAGTATACAAGTGGTATTCCCCATGGGTCAATCATTGGGTCCTTTTCTATGAAAAAAAAGTATGTGTTTTTATAAATGTATACTGTATATGTGATCGAACAATAAGACTCAAATCATAAAATATAAAATACGTGAACCAAGTCTCTGATTTGTTGTACTTATTGAAGCAGCGCTGAGTGTCCGATATTATAAAACACTATATATAAAGCAGATGCTGAAGAGACAGAAAAGTTCAAAATAAAGATGTGGTCTGTGGGTATGAAGATATGCGTAGAAATCCTTCCACCAATTGATCACCGCGTGTGGGGGTCACCCCCCGTGAGATTGCACTCACCACAATGTCAGTAATCACAAGCCTTTCAATAATGGTCTTTAAAACTTTCCGTCTCCTTAGTTCAACCACCAGGTGGTGCAAGACCCTCTCGGTAAGTATAACATGGGGAGAAAATAAAATGCCATATAGCGTAATATTGCTAAAGGATGTTTATTGAACCATACACAAACAAACTCCCCCCTTTTTAAAATATGCGTACCAGATACAATAGGTTAATAAAGCATTGAAAAGTGCACTGTGCCTGTGTTATTCGTCCCCCGGGAGGTGTTCCGGAATGCGCGCTGTGTACAGCTAGTCTTATTCGCTTCCTGGTTACCTTCCGTGGAGCGCACACGTCACTTCCGGTAAATTACGACCCTGATGCGTTTCGTCACTTCCGGACGTCATCTGAGGGCGTAATCTACCAATCGTGAAGCCGGCTTTAAATAACAAGGATGGATTTAAACAGCGAATGAGGGAGGCGGATTTGCCAGCCCCTCCCACTTAATTATCGATACTCCCCGAGCTGTCAGCAAAGGAAGACTTTAGCTTATAATGCGCTAACACTGTTTTAAAACCAATCCTGCCGACATCGCTAGGAAGATTGTGACTCATATGTCTTACTTAAGATTATCTCTCATGAGCTTTTAACTTTACATACTTATATCATATGCAGCACTTCTATACATTATCTACGCATGAATGAGGTACAATGAGAAATATATAAAAAAATAAGTATATCAGACATATGTATATCCTTAATGGTGAGAAAGAAATATAATAAATTAAATAAAATACACTAATAAAAGCCGCATCCTCCCTTGTATTTACCCAATACAATTACAATCTGCTGTCACCCAACAAGGGTGCGAGCCCTCCACCAGGCTATGAATGGATATGAGTAATTTATTTAAATAAATAAATAAAATCTTTAATACATTGATGAATTAATCTAATCTTAAAACACATTAAATAAAATTATATTATACATGGAGGATGCGTAAAAATGGCTTTACATTCCTTTGTGAGCATCAGATGTCAATCATTACACCTACTGTTCAGAATAACATGTTCAATTTTTAAAGTAGCTGCTTGAGACCGCTGCATCTGATTACAGAGTAATTCATAGGCGCAGATTAATGTGAGGCAGAGGAGGTTTAAATAGTCCACACATTTTACAGTTTTGTATACTGTATATGTCTGGAATTTATATGAACTATTAAAATTTTGCTATTTTTCTATATGTGCCATTAAAGTCCATTCTTCCCTCATTATCTATTCATTCAATTTTTTAGGATGTGGCACATGTATATTCGGGGTGTTTGATTCCCATCCCAGGGGCATAGAAATCAATCCTTTCTCACCTTTGTCTGTGGACACATACGCTGCTGGTCTCTTCACAGTGCCATGGGAACTTCTGCCTCTCCTTGTTATCCTCCCAGACATGATGGGGGGGGGGGGGTGCTTATTAACACAATGTAATATAGATGTGAAAATATGTATGTGGATGCACCATTTGGGTACCACATGCTTGACAAGGCATTTAACCTCTCACCACTCAGCCCATTGTCAGGAGTACCTGGAAGCCAAAAGGGCCGCAAATCTGTTCCTCCTCCTTACTCACCTCAGTCTGCCCCCACTATACCTCATGACATCTCAGCAGCCTCCACTGACAGGGAGGATGGTATAGCGCAGGGTGTCCCAGGTCCTTGCAGCACATCTGCCAGCAGCACACCACCAGCTGTAGACTATAGCTGGCAAATTTCTCTGCCCCATCTGCTACAGCAAAAAAAAAATACAGTCTCTGCCACCCACATGCCCAGTGTCTAAATGCAAGCTTGTCAAAGCTGCTGGCTCTACAACTTCTGCCTTTCCATCTGGTGGACTCTGCCTCCTTCTATGAATTTGCAGAATGCGCTGTACCACAATGGCAGGTTCCCAGTCACTATTTCTTTTCATTTAAGGCCATTCAAGCTCTGTACCATCACATGGAAAGGCAATGTTGTGGCATCGTTGGGCAAGGCAGTCAGCCGCAAAGTCCATGTTACTGCTGACACGTGGACCAGCAAGCATGGTCAGGGATGATATATTTCATTCACATAACACTGGGTAACTTTGCTTGCAACTGGGAAAAATGCAGGACAGGGCTTAGTGCTACAGCTTGTTGTGCCCCCACATCTCCATACAGCTAGTGGTGATGATGATGCCAGATTTGTCAGCTCTACCTCCCCCTCCTCCATGCCCTCCTCTGCTGAACTGTCCTATGAACCACAAGTACCCCCTAAGGCGTTCAAAGGCCTATTCAATGAGTCAGGCTAAAGGTGCCATGCAGTGCTTCAGCTGGTGTGTCTAGGGGACAGGAACCACACCGGAGCAGAGATTCTTACAGCTCTGCAGGGACAGGCCCAGAGGTGGTTCACGCCACACCAGCTGGAGCCAGGAATAGTGGTGTTATGATAACGGCACAAACCTCCTGTCCGCCATTAAACAGGGAGGGTTGACACATGTGCCATGCCTAGCACATGCCCTCAATTTGGTGGTGCAGTGTTTCCTAAATAGGTACCCAGGGCTGGAAGATCTGCTAAAGCAGGCCAGAAGAGTCTGTAGCCATTTCAGGCAGTCATACACAGCCAGTGCTGGGTTGGCTGAATTTCAGTGGGAATGCCCACCAGGTGGAACTCGACTTTGGCAATGCTGCAGCGGCTGTACATGCAGCAGAGGGCCGTCAATGAGTATGTGTGAGTATGGCACAACGACAGGCTCAGGCCAGCTTAGCTTTTTTCAATGACAATAGCTGCTCATAAAGAATGCATGCACTGTACTGTCACCTTTTTAGGAGGCCACAGGGATGGTGAGCCGTGACAATGCATGCATCAATGACACAATCCCTGTGGTGTTCCTGCTGGAGCAGACTCTGCGTGGCATTATGGACAGGGCACTCGAGGCAGAGCAGCGGGAGAAAGAGGAGGACTTCCTTTCCTTTCAAGGCCCACTTTATGCAGACACCATTTTTCCTATGCCACAGAACACACAAGAAGAGAGGGTGGAGAAGGAAGAGGATTCTGACAGTTTTGGAGGCATTGAAGCAGAGGAAGACATACGTCAAACAGTAAGAGATGTTTTTCCATCCGCAGAACCCTTGGCAGAAGTACGTGGCTGGGAGTAGGCAGTTCCAGATACTATAAACCTCAGTGACCCTGAGGAGTCTACTTCTCATGCCTCTGCAAATTTGCGGTGCATGGGCTCCCTCATGCTTCATAGCCTGCGAAAGGACCCAAGAATACGTGCTGTAAAGGAGAAGGATCACTATTTGTTGGCAACCCTCCTTGAGCACCGTTAGAAGGGGACAGTCTCAGAACTCATCCCGTCCTCAGAGTGCAGAAGATGAAATCTCTTGAGGAAACCTTAAAAAGGAGTTTACCCGAATGCTTTCCCCGACTTTTCCCATAGTTTTGAGGCTTCTGTTGGTCAAGAGAGGAGCAGTGGAGAAGGCGGCCACTTAAGTGATGCATTTCACAATTTTTTTTAGTCCTTGCCACCCAGGGCTGTCAGCTTCCACATCCCATCTGCAACGTCTGCATCACACGGTGGACAATTATATAGGGGCAAAAACAGATATGGAGAGCTTTCCAGTCGACGATCCACTGGCTTACTGGGTCATAAGAATAGATCACTGGCCAAAACTTGCCCAGTATGCAATTGAAACGCTGGGCTGCCCTGCACCCAGCTTGCTTTCCGAATGGGCATTCAGTGCTGCTGGAGGTTTTGCTACTGATAATAGAATGTGTCTGTGCACAGACTTGGTGGACTGTCAGACATTTATCAAAATGAATCAGTCCTGGATTACCAGCAGCTATGAAACCCCTGATACCGATGTCGCTGATAAGGTGTTTTTGGGATGTGGAATCTCTGCAGGACTTCTAGGCTACCTAGCGTTGTGGGTGTTGATTTCATCTGGAAGAATTTTTTTGGTGTAGGCTTCATGGGCACAACTAGCATCCAAATAAAGACCAATTTTTCCACACCTGTTTGACAAGTGCATATCATTGCAATTTTTGACAGCAAGGCCAATTCTTGCTTTCATCAAGAGTACCTCTATGAGGGTAAGGTGTGAAGGCACCACCGACACCCAAAGACCAATTTTTCTGCACCTGTTACTTCTATCCAAAGTCGGTGGAAGAGACACCAGAATTTATCCAAAAAATCTCTAATCTTGTTCCCAGTGCATTACATTGTAGCCTCATCATACAGACTGGCTCCACAAGCCATTGCTTACAAAATAAACAAAGCTTGCAGGGAAAATGTCATTTTTTGGGCTTTATAAATACAATTATTTCTGCAGCAGCTTCTATACACAGTACAGATGTACCACTTTACAGGTAGACTAAGGGGACCCCCCACAGGTACTATATTGAAAGGAATTTTTCATTTTTATGCTTTCACTTTAAGCATCAATAAATCTGTGCTCATTTAAAAATGAAGTTTTTTTACAAACTTTTTTTTATTGATAAGTGTCCTCCAGGGCAGTACCCAGACCCCCATAACCATTGTATGCTCAATTACTTGCATATAAGCCTTCAAAATTAGCACTTTTGATTTTTCACGTTTGGGTCCCATAGACTTCAATTGGGTTTGTTATTTGTTTCTGAACTTTCGCAATGTTTGAAAGTTCTGGTGCCAACCGAACTGGGGGTCGTTCGCCCATCCCTAGTAGGGACAGGCCACTTGTCTGTCAGTAACAGTATTAGCGGCATAGAAAGGTTCCAGGAGAGTATGAAAAGCTTGGGGTGCTGCACTCTCCTTGGACACCTTTCCATCCGTAATGCGTGTGACGGGAGGACCCGTGGAACCCAGAATCCCTTGGAAAGTATGGGATGCCCTTGTTTCAGCTCCCCATACACCTCTTATGTCTAAGTCACCCTGTGCCATCCTGGCACAGGGTGAGTGAGAAAATATATTTTGGACTACTTAACCGCTTGATATCCGTGCTATAGCCGAATGACGGCTACAGCGCGGACCTGAATTCCCGGGAGGCCGTCTGTCAGGTCTCTCACTTACCAGACCGGAGAGTCCACTTGGGCAGAGGGTAGGCTCCCTTACGTACTCGCGGCCCCTTGTAGAGCAGACAGGAGGCCCACGAATGCGTAGTGGTATGAGAGCCTGTGCAGGAGTCCGTGATCCGGAAGCTAGCAGTCTTCAAACAGCAGATGATAGTCAGCGGTACAGGCAACAGATGCTGAGCAGAAGCTGGAGACAGGTTAATGCACAGGCTGGGTTTGGCAACAGGTGGGCAGCAAAGGTACAGAAGGAGCAGGCAGAAGCGAGGTCAAATGCAAGCGGAGGTCAGGAGAGTCCAAAAGGCAAGCCGGGTCGTCAACAGATCAGGAACACAGGAACCACAGGAACCACAGGAACTAGGAACAGGAAACAGGAAACAGGAACTAGGTACGGAGCTGTTGATCAGGCAGCACTAATCAGAGGGAGAAGCATGCCTAAATAGGCTGATTGGCGCCAAACGCTGCGTTTGTGCGTGCGCCGTTATGCACAGGTGCCCGCGCACGCGCACGGGCCCGAGCATGCCCCCGGACAGCAGCGCGCACACCAGCGCCACCAGGCAGACGCATAGCAGCGCCCATAGGCGATGGCGCCCTAACGCGAATGCGCATACGCGCCCGGGCACCACCACGTCCACCACGGCCAGCTGGCATGCCAACACCAGTGCCCATAGAAGCAGGCGCCCGAGCACCCGCAGGAACGCGCGCACCAACACGCCCCGGCGCGCGACGACGCCCAATCAGGTAAGCTCTCTGACAGTGCCCCCTCCTCAAGGGCAGACACTGGATGCCCAACTGGGCCAACTTGGAGGCATGTGAGTCCTTGAAAGCTTGCAGGAGTTCCCCAGCATGCAAATTATCTTCAGGTTCCCATGAATTGTCCTCAGGGCCATATCCCTTCCACTTTATGAGGTATTGGGTTTGATTTTGTTCTTTTCTGCAGTCAAATATTGCCTCTACTTCAAATTCCTCCTCGTTGTCTACAAGGATAGGTTTGGGTGGACCGTCAGTACGGCCAACAAAAGAATTGGGGATAACCGGCTTTAAGAGAGATACATGGAAGACCGGGTGCACCATCAGGGAATTCGGCAGATCAAGCTCGTAGGCGACATCATTAATCTTCCTCCTTACCAGGAAGGGACCCAGGAACTTAGGGCCTAGTTTTTTGATGGACATACCAGTTTCAGATTGGCGGTAGATAACCATACTGGATTGCCAGGTTCCAACACAAGTTCTCCACGCCTCTTTTTGTCAAACACCTTCTTCTATCCTTCTTGGGCCTTGGCCATGGTATCCTGTAATAGCTTATTGTTCACCGAGAAGAAATTCAGGGTCTCAGACACTGCAGGAACAGAACACTCAGGTATCGATCCAGGTAGAAAGGTCAGATGAAAGCCATAGTTGGCATAGAATGGAGTCTGGTTGGTGGCTGAATGCAAGGAATTATTGTAGGAGAACTCCGCAATAGGGAGTAGGGGGGCCAATCATCCTGGGAGAATGTGGAAAAGCAGCGGAGATACTGCTCCAACGTCTGATTCGTCCTCTCAGTTTGTCTATTGGACTGGGGATGGTAGGCCGAGGAGAATGCCAACTCAATTTCCAAGGAGCCACAGAGGGCCTTCCAGAATCTGGAGGTGAATTGGACACCAAGGTCAGAAACTATTTTCTTCGGAACTCCATGTAACATGACAATTTCTTTAATAAAAATATCAGCTGTTTCCATGGCCAATGGGGTACCCTTCATTGGGAGAAAATGAGCCATTCTAGACAATCTGTCTACCACGACAAAGATGGAGAAAAAGCCTTCTGATGGGGGGAGTTCAACGACAAAATCGATTGAGATCATGCTCCATGGTCTCTCTGGGACTGGTAGAGGTTTTAACAGTCCCCAAGCTCTGGCCCGGCTGGTTTTGCTTTTAGCGCTGTCAGGTCACCTTGAGGCTAGGTGACAGATGCACACTGTTGGGATCAGGAGTGCACCGCAAGGCAGTGGACCCTACGGCTGACTGCTGCGGATGGGAGTCCGGGTATAAGGAAAACAGGGTCGATGGAACACCAACACGGATCCCACTGGGGTTAGAGCGTAGGATTCCCTGGGGCGCGGAGTCTAAGAGCCAGCAGGTTTTCACCAGAGCCTCTGATGGTGAGGATGGACTGGGCTGCAACTGGCTCCAGGTCGCGACCCCCAGCTCACACCCACAGTAGGCAACAGAAGGATAAGGATAGTAAGGAATAAGCCAAGGTCAGGGCCACAAGCAGACAAGGACAACAGAGTACACGCCAAGGTTCAGGGTCACAGGCAAACAGGGATAGTCGGGGACACGCCAAAAGGTCAGGGTCACGAGCAGACAGGAATAGTATAGAACACGCCAAGGTCGGTAACAGAAATAAATGTAGAGCACACGGCAGGCAGGAATAGGAAGCCAAACACACAAAGGTTGATCAGCAGGGCTGACCTGCAGTGCAGAGGTTAATATAGAGTTCTCTGATAGGAGCTGGGGTGGAGCCATGCTAGAGGAGAGTTAATAAAAGCAGTCAGGTGAGAGACAGCTGGTCTTAGGAGATGAACACATGGAAACAGGTATGCTGACAAACAACCTCTATTGCATAACCATGACAGTACCCCCCCTCTTACGAGGCCTCCCCCTTCCCCGCCTGGGACCAGGTTTAGAGGGGAACTTCAAATGAAACTTCCTCAACAGACGAGGTGCAAAGACCTCAGAAGCCTTGATCCACGACCTCTCCTCAGGACCAAACCCCTTCCAATGCACGAGGTACTGGAGAATGCCTCTACAGAGTCAGGAATCCAAAATTTGGCTAACCTCGTACTCCTGATTATCCTCAGAGACCGGCGCTGCGGTAGAGAGAGGACGAGAGAACTTTTTGAGGACTAAAGGCTTCAGAAGGGCAACATGGAAGGAGTTAGAGATTTTGAGGCTTTTGGGAATCTGGAGCTTGAAACAAACTGGATTCAGTTTAGAAGTTATGGTGTACGGACCAATGAATCTTGGGGCAAATTTGAGAGAAGGAACCCGGAGTTTGATGTTCCTGGTGGAGAGCCAGACTTTGTCTCCTGGCTGAAGAGAAGGCGGCTTACGCCTGCGACGGTCAGCAAAACTCTTGAATTTGTTGGCAGCTTTCTGGAGGGAATCATGAACGTCAGCCCACATGGAATTGAATGATTCCTGAACAGTAGCCAAGGCTGGAATGTCAGAAGAACAGGTCATAGGAAGAGGGAGTTGAGGATGTCTTCCATAAACAGTGATAAAGGGTGTTTTCTGAGAACTGACGTTGACATGATTGTTGTGGGAAAACTCTGCCCACGGAAGCAGTGATGCCCAATCATCGTGATGAGCCGAGACCAAGGTACGGAGAAAGACCTCCAACTCCTGATTAACCCTCTCAGTCTGGCCATTGGATTGGGGATGGTAAGAAGAGGTAAAATCCAAAGTAATGTTGAGGGATTTGCAAAAGGCTCTCCAAAAACAGGACGTAAACTGAACACCCCTGTCCGAAACGACATGGGAAGGAACACCATGAAGGCGGAAAATCTCTCGTACGAAAATGGGAACCAAGGCAGAGGCAGAAGGGAGACCAGGAAGAGGAACAAAATGAGCCATCTTGGAGAACCGATTGATTACCACCCAAATGGCTGTATTATTCTCCGACAGTGGAAGATCGGTGATAAAATCCATGGCGATGTGAGACTAGGGCTCCTTAGGAATGGGCAAGGGCATGAGAAGACCAGCAGGGGCTAGTGTGGAAGATTTAGACTGAGCACAAACATGACAAGCCTTAACGTACTCTTTAACATCCGAGCGGAGGTTAGGCCACCAGTAGAGATGACTGATGAGCAGGAAGGATCGGAGGAACCCAGCATGACCTGCCACCTTGGAATCATGTCCCCAATGAAGGATCTTAGCTCTTAGCTCCGTGGGAACAAAGGTCTTGCCAGGAGGAATTTTTGATTCCAGGGTGGTGGAATGGGCAACAATGCATAAGGTCGGAATGATCGGCTCAGGATCACGGGTGGACTCCTCGTCCAAAGTGTCAAATGACCTAGAGAGCGCATCAGCCCGACTGTTGCAGGAACCAGGTTTGTACGTAATCGTGAATTTAAAACGGGAAAAGAAGAGACTCCACCTGGCCTGCCTGGGGTTCAGACGTTTAGCATTCTGTAGGTATTGTAGATTCTTGTGATCAGTAAAGATCGTAATGGAGTGAGGGGAACCCTCCAAGAGATGACGCCACTCTTCCAATGCCAATTTAATTACGAGAAGTTCCCGATCACCAATGGCATAATTTCTCTCTGCCTGAGAAAATTTTTTGGAGAAGAATGCACATGGTTGACGTCTCTTCTCAAAGAACTGAAGAAGCACAGCTTCCACCCCCATCGAAGAAGCGTCTACTTCAATAAAAATTGGATCCCCAGGATTTGGTCTCCTCAAGAGAGGTCCAGAAACAAAGGCCTGTTTCAGATCGTGAAAAGCAGAGACAGCCTCGCGAGGCCAGTCTTTGGCATTTGCACCCTTCTTGGTTAAAGTGATAATAGGCGCGGTAATGGAAGAGTAATTCCTTATGAACTGCCTATTAAAATTCGTGAAGCCAAGAAAGCCCTGTGTGGCCTTGAGGCTAGCAGGAAGGGGCCAGTTGGTAATGGCCGATACCTTTCCGGGATTCATGCGAAGACCCAAACTAGAAACAAAACATCCCAGAAACAGGACCTCAGGACATTCAAAGGAACATTTCTCCAGTTTGGCATAGAGATTATTCTCTCTAAGGCGCTGAAGAACAGTGCAGACATGGTTTCTGTGAGCAAGCAGATTTTCGGAAAAGATGAGAATGTCATCCAGATAGATGACAACAAACTGGTACAGTAGATCCCTGAAGATTTCATTGACAAAGTTCTGGAACACAGCTGGAGCATTATACAAACCAAAAGGCATAACCAGGTATTCGTAATTCCCGTCCCTAGTGTTAAACGCAGTCTTCCATTCGTCACCCTCCCGTATTCTAATGAGATTGTATGCACCTCTGAAATCCAACTTGGTGAAAATGGAAGCCCCCTTCAACCTGTCGAATAGCTCAGATATTAGAGGTAAGGGGTATCGGTTTTTGATGGTCACTGCGTTTAACCCTCGATAGTCGATGCAGGGTCTGAGGGTACCATCCTTTTTAGCAACGAAAAGGCGACGAGGACTTCCGGATGAAACCTCTCTCCAGATTCTCGGCGACATACTCAGACATGGCCTGGGTCTCTGGAATGGACAGAGGGTAGGTACGACCCCTGGGCAGAGTTGCTCCAGGGACAAGGTCAATGGCACAGTCGAAAGATCTGTGGGGAGGAAGCACCTCAGCAGACTTCTTACAGAACACATCCCAGTAATCGCTGTATGCCGCGGGAAGATCAGAAGATACGGATGTTGTAGCAATGAAAAGTCTCTCCTTGGGGACCACCTTAAGAAGACAGGACGAGAAACATGAAGGACCCCAAGCCAGGATCTGCCCAGAGACCCAGTCCACATGTGGAGAGTGGAGCTGTAGCCAAGGAAGGCCCAATACAATGGGGGTAGAGGCCTTGGGTAGAATGAGGAAGGAAATCCACTCCTGGTGGAGTATCCCTACCGACATCCTAATAGGTAGCATCTGGAAACGTATAGGACCCCCTGGGAGCACAGTGCCATCAATTGCCAAAACTACCAGTAGTGTAGCGAGGGGAGAAAGGGTAAGCTTCATAGAAGAAGCAGTTCTCCAGTCCATAAAATTGCCGGCAGCCCCGGAGTCCAGATATGCTGGGACTGATTGGGGAGAAGAGCCTACATGGAGGAACACCGGAAGAAGAAGACGAGAAGGTGATGTTTCTGGGTCCAATACTCTACCTTCCAAACGTATTAGACCCTGAGCATTTCCCGGACGAAGCGAGCAGGAGTCACGAAAATGACCCTTGCACCCACAATAAATACACAAGCCTAGAGTTCTGCGTCTAGCACGTTCTTCGGGGGTTAGTCTAGTCCGGCCCAGCTGCAGAGGTTCCTCAGCAGGCAGAGGATGCTCCACAGATCGACGGGGGAAGAGTTCTGGCTGACTAGGACCTAGAGGGTGCTGGCGTCTTTTTTCTAGGGACCTCTCCTGGAAACGAATGTCAATCTGATTGCACAAGGAGATTACATCGTCCAGACCGGCGGGGATGGCTCTTCCTGCTAATTCGTCCTTCACTCGGTCAGAGAGGCCATGTAAAAAGGTTGCGACCAGGGCCTCATTGTTCCAGCTCAATTCAGCTGTGAAAATACGGAACTGAAGCGCATATTGTCCCGCTGAACAAGATTCTTGGCGAAGGCGTAAAAGGGCACTAGCCGCTGAAGAAACCCGAGCTGGCTCCTCGAAGATATTACAAAACAGCTTCAGTCGGGCAGGCTGGAAACCACCGGGTCATTCTTCTCCCACAGGGGGGCAGCCCAAGCTAAAGCTTCACCAGAGAGGAGGGAAATGATGTAGGCTACCTTAGCCTGATCAGACAGAAAGTTTTGAGGCTGGAGCTCAAAATGAATGGTGCATTGGCTGAGGAAGCCCCTGCAGGCCTTGGAGTCCCCAGAAAAACGGGACGGAGCTGGCAGTGAATATGAATGTGTGGCTGCGACCGGTGCGATAGGTGCAGCTGCTGATTGTACTTGAGGCTGCAGGTTTGGGTTTCCCAAGGAGGCCTGGAGCTGCTCGAAGCGGGAAGTCAGATCCTTATGGAATCGCATCACCTGAGTCTGATTAGATTCCTGGGCCTCAAGTCTGTGAACTATGCCCTGCAATGGATCGGCTGCAGGAAGCGACACGTCAGCCGGGTCCATGGCTGATCAAACTGTCAGGTCACCCTGAGGCTAGGTGACAGATGCACACCGTTGGGATCAGGAGTGCACCGCAAGGCAGTGGACCCTACGGCTGACTGCTGTGGATGGGAGTTCGGGTATAAGGAAAGCAGGGTCGATGGAACACCAACACGGATCCCACCGGGGTTAGAGCGTAGGATTCCCTGGGGCGCGGAGTCTAAGAGCCAGCAGGTTTTCACCAGAGCCTCTGATGGTGAGGATGGACTGGGCTGCAACTGGCTCCAGGTCGCGACCCCCAGGGTCCCCTAGCTCACACCCACAATAGGCAACAGAAGGATAAGGATAACAAGGAATAAGCCAAGGTCAGGGCCACAAGCAGACAAGGAGAACAGAGTACACGCCAAGGTTCAGGGTCACAGGCAAACAGGGATAGTCGGGGACACGCCAAAGGGTCAGGGTCACGAGCAGACAGGAATAGTATAGAACAAGGTCGGTAACAGAAATAAATGTAGAGCACACGGCAGGCAGGAATAGGAAGCCAAACACACAAAGGTTGATCAGCAGGGCTGACCTGCAGTGCAGAGGTTAATATAGAGTTCTCTGATAGAAGCTGGGGTGGAGCCATGCTAGAGGAGAGTTAATAAAAGCAGTCAGGTGAGAGACAGCTGGTCTTAGGAGATGAACACATGGAAACAGGTATGCTGACAAACAACCATTATTGCATAACCATGACAAGCGCAAATATTGCAGGAATCAGTGAACCTCCTACAATCCCTGATGAGATGAGGCCACCAAAAGGTGCGTAGTACCAGATCACTCGTTTTTTCGTGAGCCGAAATGTCCAGCTAATTTGTGATCGTGACACAGTTCCAATACTTGTACCCTTAGTTCTTCGGGGACCACAGTCCTGTTTTCGTGCCAAAATAGACCATCCTTGATACAGGCCCCAGCGGGTGGCATCGCCCTCATAGACGCCCGTCTGATTTGGGAGATTAGGTCTTCTTGTAGAAGCAAGAAATTTCCAGGGGGAAGAATGGTATCTGGAGGTGCGGTTTCTTCCGAATCATGGAACATTCGTGAGAGTGCGTCAGATTTAATATTTTTGGATCCGGGTCTGAAGGTGACATGGAACTGGAATCGAGAAAAAAAAAGTGCCCATCTGGCCTGCCGGGGTCTTGGCCTCTTAGCCGTTCTCAGGTATTCCAGGTTTTTATGGTCGATGTAGACCAGTATGGGAAAAGCAGCACCCTCCAGAAGGTAACGCCATTCCTCTAAAGCCGCCTTAATAGCTAGGAGTTCACGGTCACCCACATCGTAGTTCCTCTCGGAAGGCGAGAGTTTTCGTGAAAAGAACCCCACAGGGTACAGAAGAGCTTTGGTGCCTTGTCGTTGTAAGAGTACAGCCCCTACCGGAATTTCTGAAGAGTCAAATTCTAACACAAATGGTAGAGCTGGGTTGGGGTGTTTTAAAATGGTGGCTGAGGTAAATAGAGCCTTGAGTTCCTCGAAGGCCGACTGCGCCTTAGGAGTCCAGCAAAACCGACTTCCTTGTCTGGTAAGTTCAGTAATGGGAACATTATCAAGGAGAACCCTTTTATGAATTTTCTATAGAAGTTGGCAAAGCCAATAAAACATTGTACCCCTTTCTTATCAATAGGTGCAGGCCAGTCCAGGATAGCAGATACCTTTTGGGGATCCATCTTGATGCCCTCAGGGGAGATGATCAGGCCCACAAACTGAATGCATTGAAGCTCAAATTCACATTTCTCAAGTTTTGCATAGAGCCCATGTTGCCTGAGTCGAGTGAGAACATTTCGCACATGCCTGCGGTGGTCGGTCAGAGAAGCGGAGAAAATCAGAATATCATCCAGATAGACTATGACATAGAGGTCTAGGAAGTCACGGAATACGTCGTTGACAAAGTGTTGGAAGGTGGCTGGCGCGTTACACAGGCCAAAGGGCATGAAAAGATACTCGTAGTGCCCAAAACGAGTCCGAAAAGCTGTTTTCCACTCATCCCCTTCTCTTATACGGATTAAGTTGTACGCCCCGTGGAGATCCAGCTTGGTGAAAACTCTTGCAGTTCCCAGTCTTTGGAATAACTCGGGTACTAAAGGTAACGAGTATCTGTTCTTTACAGTGATTTTGTTTAATTCCCGGTAGTAGATACAGGGACGTAGGGTGTGGTCCTTCTTCTCCACAAAGAAGATGCCTGCACCAACTGGAGACGTGGAAGGGCGGATAAACCCTTTCTTTAAGTTCTCATCAATATAATTTTTTAAGGTGCTCAGCTCCTGCTCAGTTAGTGGAAAAATCCTCCCAAAGGGAACTTCGGTTCCAGGTAAAAGTTCTATTGGGCAGTCATAAGGCCTGTGAACTGGAAGAGTCTCTGCCCCCTTCTTACTGAAGACATCCTGGAAGTCCCGATAGGCCTCGGGAAGGGATTGGCAAGGCTTGGTATCTGATTCCAAACAAAGACATTGAGTCTGTGTCATGGAGGTCCCACGTAAGCAATGTTGCCTGCAGTAATCAGATAAGAATTGGATTTTTCCTGTGGACCAGTCAATGTTGGGGTTATGTGCCTGTAGCCAGGGCATTCCAAGAATGATTGGGAAGAGAGGGGAGGAGATGACATCCAAACGTAAGAGTTCCTGATGTTCCGGACCTATGGTGGCCAGTAGTGGAACAGTCTCACAGGTGACTGGACCAGAACTAAAGGTAGAGCCATCAGCTAGGAATACTGCAAGACCCTGGGTCTTAGGTTGAAGAGGAATGCCATAATTATTGACAAAGGTTTGATCGATGAAGCCACTGCATGCTCCAGAGTCAATAATGACCGACACCGGGATGTTCTTTCTGGGAAGCTGTAATACAATAGAGATAGTCAAATGGTTACCAGGTTTGGGCAAAACAGATGCACACATGGAAGAAGACGTCAGACACTTACGTATCTTGTTAGGGCAGGTCCTCACAAAATGTCCTTGTTCCCCGCAGTACAGGCATAAGTTGTGAGTACGTCTGTGCATTTTCTCTTCCAGGGTAAGGGATGGCCAGAGCAAACCAAGTTGCATGGGTTTGGGTGCTTCATTGGCTGAAGTAGAGGAGAGAGGCAATTGGTTGGGAGGACTGGGAACTCTAGGGAGCATCCAAATAGGACGAGGGTGACCAGAGGACCTCTCAGAGTGTCTTTCTCTCAGACGACGGTCAATTTGAATAGATAGGTTAATGAGTTCATCCAGAGTCTGGGGTATCCCAGCACGTGGCAGTTCATCCTTAAGGGGATCAGATAACCCCATCCGAAATTGATGACGCAAGGCAGCATCGTTCCACTCTGTATCAGAGCTCCAACGACGAAACTCAATTGCGTAGTCCTCGGCCGCTCTGCGGCCTTGCTGCAGGGAATGCAGGGCTGCCTCAGCAGTAGTAGTAAGTTGAGGGTCCTTGTACAACTGGGACATTGCCAGGAAAAAAGCGTCCAGGGTATCCAGGGATCTGGACTTCTGCTCCAGTAGATGATGAGCCCAAGTCTGGTGCTCGCCGGACAGCAGTGCAATGACAAATCCCACTTTAGTGGCGTCCAGAGAGAACGTGCGAGGCTGTAGCGCAAAATAGAGCTCGCAAATAGAGCTCCAGTAAATTTTTCAGGTGTGGGTACACTGGGTTCCGGAGGGAGCATTACTACAGAGGGTGCTGAGGAGAGTCCGGCAGATGGCGCACCCTGGGGGGAGGAGCTGCTGAGAGGGCTTGGACCTGACCCTCTAATCTGGTGTAGCCTTCTTGTAGGCTCTTGACTGCTTGGGTAAGGCCCGCAAGGTGCCTACAAAGTTCATCCATGGGGGAGGCCCGAGGTCAAAAACAGGCCGGGGTCAAATGCAGGCGGAGGTCAGGAGAGTCCAGAAGGCAAGCCGGGTCGTCAACAGATCAGGAACACAGGAACCACAGGAACTAGGTACAGGAAACAGGAAACAGGAACTAGGCATGGAGCTGTTGATCAGGCAGCACTGATCAGACGGAGAAGCAAGCCTAAATAGGCTGATTGGCGGCAAACACTGCGTTCGTGCGTGCGTCGTTACGCACAGGCGTCCGCGCACCCGCACGCGCCCGAGCGTGCCCCCGGACAGCAGCGTGCACACCAACGCCACCAGGCAGACGCATAGCAGCGCCAATAGGCGAACGCGCGTACGCGCCCGGGCACCAACGCGTCCACCACGGCCAGCCGGCATGCCAACACCAGTGCCCATAGAAGCAGGCGCCCGAGCACCCGCAGGAACGTGCGCACCGACCGGCCCCGGCGCGACGACGCCCAATTAGGTAAGCTCTCTGACACCATCACATGACGGCCTCCCCTGTGCGCGCTGTGATCACCGAGTCACCGAGACTCGGGTGATCACCGATCCAAGTAAGGGGCCGGTCCCGGCCCCTTACCATGTGATCAGCTGTCAGCCAATGACATCTGATCACATGATCAAATCAAAAGCTCTGTGATCGTTTTTTTTTTCTCCTCGCGCTGACAGTGCGAGGAAAAAAAAAAAGCCGATCACCGGCTCACCAGCAAGGGACATCGGTCCCGAAGAGGAGGAGGCAATAATGCCTCAATTGTGCCACCAGTACCCCCTGCCAGTGCCACCTGACATTGCCACATCACAGTGCCCACAGTGCCCACCAGTGCCACGTATCAATGCCCATGAGTGCCACCTATCAATGCCTACAAGTGCCACCTATCAATGCCCACCATTGCCACCTAACAATGCCCACCAGTGGTGCCAATCAGTGCCACCTAGCAGTGTTGCAGTTCAATGTACCAGATCAGTGCCCATTATTGCCACCAATCAGTGCCCATCACTGCCACCCATCAGTGCCCATCACTGCCACCTATCAGTGCCCATTGGTGCCGCCTCATCAGCATACATCAATAAAGGAGAAAAATTACCCTTTTTAAAATTTTATAACAAAATATAAAAATTTTTTTTTTTTTTTTTAAATTCGGTCTTTTTAAATTTTTTTAACAAAAAATAAAAACCGCAGAGGTGATCAAATACCACCAAAAGAAAGCTCTATTTGTGGGAAAAAAATGATAAAAATTTTATTTGGGTACAGTGTTGCATGACCGCGCAATGGTCATTCAAAGTGCGTCAGTGCTGAAAGCTGAAAATTGGTCTGGATAGGAGGGGGGTTTAAGTGCCCTGTAAGCAAGTGGTTAAAGTGGGACAGTGATATTTGTCCACAATATCTCCCAGCATGTATATAGAGACTTTTCTTGGTTTGTTTGATTCTGAACTCAACATGTTAGTTAATTGAGAGATCTGATCACATTGTCCTCTGTACAATGTAGGAGATGGGCCGACTCCTGCTGGAGCTCCTGCTATTTTGAGAAAATGCCCTGTTGTTGTACTTATGATAATGTATAATGTACTGTGTGAAGCTCGGTGACAACAAGTCTGACCTGTAGTGAAATCCTGATTAATCATCGGCTGCTTAAATGGATTAGTCAATTAGCTCATGTTAATTAGGTTAATTAGGTTACAGGTGTATTGTTATAGTAATATGAGCAGGAGGGGGGACCTCCTCTTCTATAAAAAGACTCGTATTCTGGTTCTAATAAAAACAGTCCATGGTAGCAGTGAAACAAGTCTCGTCTTGTTTTGTGCTTATGAGCGGTTGGAATATCTGATATCTATATCCAGACTGGGAGGAAGTGGTATACTGACGGAAGCACTCAAGCGGAGTGTGGGACGTTTCGTCACAATCCGCCCCTCCAGACAGATGCAGCCAGTTCAGCTAAAACCCACTCTGCTACATGCTGTTGGCATCCGTAAGTGTTCCCAGTTGGGCCTCCTCCCACTGGGTTTGTTGTTAACTGTTTTGCCTTTACTTCAATACAAGTTCCACTATTGGCACCTGGGCTACGTTTGTGTTATCGCTGCCGCACCATGCTGCACCCACCCACACACACAAAAAAATGGAAGAGGAATAGTTTATGCTTTACTAGAAAAGCTGCAGACTTACATTTTTGTTGGTTTATTTGGCAGGTTACATTGATAAGTCTGGTGTTCTTCAGATAACTTTAGTTACTTACTAGGGCGAGGTAGCTAGAAGCAGGTACTAACCATGTAATAAAAATATGTAATTGTCACAAAGATAAATGAAATAGGAGAATGACTAACAGTTTTGCAACCTTAGAAGGAAGCATTCATAAAAAATGATAAGAATTATTATTCTGCCTAACAGTTATAGCCCTTGCAGATCCTTGCAGCCTTGATAAAGAATAATACTGAAGAAATGGCTGCACTCCAAGATCCATCAAAATTCTTATTTAATGAAACGAACATCCCAAGTGTTACAATTCAAATGGTAGACGTGTTTCACACACTAACAGGTGCGCTTATTCATTATTCATTACTAATGAATAAGCGCACCTGTTAGTGTGTGAAACGCGTCTACCATTTGAACTGTTTGTAACACTTGGGATGTTCGTTCATTAAATAAGAATTTTGATGGATCTTGAAGTGCAGCCATTTCTTTAGTATTGATCGTATGCGGAGGCGAGCCAAGGCAGGCATCTGTGATATCATTAGGCTTCCTGTCTCACCTGGAGCAGTGAGTTCTTTTGTTTGGATACTTGATAAAGAATAATTTGGGCGATAAACCCCTTAAAGGTGCAAGTCACTTATGTTGAAGTATGTTGGAGTATCCAAAACATATATAAAGCCCAGAGTTGACTCTATACCTATAACTATAATTTCACTTTTAGGTGGATTAGTCCTTTAAAAGGAATCCTCAGTGGTTGGGTTCAGCAATAATTTAGACTTAGGCCTTGTTCACATGGGGAATTTTAATCCATGCCCTGGGCAGGGCCATGCTTTACCGCCATGGGAATGGACAGGCGTTGCACCCTGAGTGTGTTGGGGACATGCACCCACATAAGTACAGATGTCATATTGAGAGCAGAAGCTGTGTCCTAATAAACAGCAATGGGACTACCAGCACGGAGATGCACACAACGCCTGTGCATCCCCATGCTGGTAAAACATGACCCTGCATAGGGCACGGATTAAAATGCCCCATGTGAACGAGGCCTTATAGAAAAACTACATTGTTAAATCAATATATATATATATATTTCAACCTGCAGTCCCAGTAATTTTTCCCACCCCTCTCTTTCCTCAGTTGATATTAAATTAGACTACCTCCACCAGTGCACGAAGGGGAAAAAAATTATATCATAACCAACACCAACAAGTCAAGGATGGGAAGTAGGCCTGCTGTCCTGGAAGATTCTCATAAACATGGAAAAGCAAGCAAGCAATCCGGGCTCACTTCAGGATGAGACCATTGCCTGTAAGACCTTCCTGCCAAAAACCAGGTCCTGCTGCAAGAGTACCTCCACTCTATAATGTCTAATGAAGATATCTTGGCTGGACAATGTGGCTGATCTGCAGATCTGTTCTACTAATGCCCCTGCCTTCTCTGCCCATGATGCAGCTAAGGATTTAGGGGAATGGTCTCTTAAAGATGATGGAATCAGAAAACCCTTAATTTTGTAAGCTAGAGAGGTCAACTGTCTAAACCATTTAGCATTTGTGGCCTTTGATGCCTGTAAGCCCTTCTTAGGGCCACTAAATAGACCAACAGGTGATCTGCTCTGTGAAACAATGATGCTACTTTGGGCAAATAAAGAGGATCTCGCTTTGAGCGGAGCTCCATCCAAAAGGGGATGTTTTAATTTTTGGAGGGGAGGCTGGAGCTCCGCTTTAAATACTACTCTGTCCAAGAGAATTATTTAGGAAAGGCTCCCTGAAAAACCTTTCAGAGACCCCTTTTCTCCTAGCCAGAGTGATAGCTAATAGGAAGGCAACATAAGGGTAATAGATTAGAAGGAATCTTCCTCCGTGGACTCAGAAAGGCTGGACTGGTACATATCCAAAGCACACCAATACCTTTGACTTTCCTTCCTCACATCTAAATGCTGTGTAGCACCCTCTACCTAGTGTAGGTCCTAGAGTGAGATGTTTTTGTAGAACAGGTACAGGTACATTTAGGCAGGCCTAGCTAAAATCTAGGCCTGTTTGTTTTGATCTGGGGGATGGGAGTGGCTTAGAGTAGGCTGGTGACTCACAGCTAGTTTCATCTTTCGGTTACCTCCCTTCTGCTTCTAGAGGCTTCTAGAAGGAAGGTAGGGAAGAAGGGTGGAGCTGTCTGGGGTGTTCTAAGGAGCCCTGACCAATCCCCAACCTGGATTGGCAGGGGGCAGGCCTCCTTAAATACCTAGGGTTAGCCCAGGTGGGAAGGAGTTGTTTAGTTGGAAGAACTGAAGATGGAGTATTAGGCTGTCGAGGCCTTGGAGGGAGCCCCCTACTCTGGAGGGGGGTGACCTTGGGCCAGGGGCTCAGAGCTGAACGGGAATAGGGCTTGGAGCTGAACGGGAATAGGGAAACAGCGGGGAATACTGCCATGCAAGTCTCCAGGAGGGATCCATCAGGTGTCAGTGAGTGGCAGGCACAGTCAGGAGAGCTGGGAGAGGCATGCCAGAGTGGACTGGGAGTGTGCAGTCTGAGATAGATGTAGAGCCAACGGGAGAGACTGTGATGTTACTGGCAGTGAAGTCGGGCCGCTGCAGCCAGGAGGGCTGTCAGGGTCTGCAAAGGGCTGACTGGGATCAGTAGTCCACCAAAGAGGACAGCTAGCATTTGAACTTTTGTTGCTACACTATAGGGGCCCACGTTCCCTGCCTATAATAAGGTATTTTTGCTAAGGCCTAGCTGAAACCAGTTAGGCCAAACCATGTGCTACCTATGCCTGATGAACTGTGCTAGAGGGAGAAGGAAAGATAGTCTGCAGCAAGAGTTGTGCAGGAGGAGAATATCTAACTTGTCCCAAACCATGCAAGAATCTTTTTCTGGGCACCCCAAGAATTCCTTAACCCCCTTACAAGTTCTAACCCCTCGATAAAAATACAAAAACAAAGCAGATGGACTGGTTCATTGTCTTGCAGTGTCTGGAAGTGAATGCCAGGCTGGGCAGAGTGACAGGTGGGTCACAATCACTCAGCAGCTCTGCCTATTATTTCAGTGCTGTAACAAGTGCCGTTGTCCATAGCAACCAGCAAGGACTTTCACTTTTTATTGTTCCTACTTACCCAGTTGCCCCAACCGATGCTGGGATGGACACTTGTACCAATCTTGCAAATTAAGGAACTGTTCACTATGTGCTGTCACCCGTGGCAAACACGCCTGTGGATTACAAATATGTCCAGCGTTCTGCTATTACTGGGTGCTTCATTATGGATTACAAATATGTCCAGCGTTCTGCTAACGCTGGACATCTTGAACTGTTGCTCCAAACTCCTGCTAAAGACAGTAAAGTAAGCCTGAGAATGTCTACTGTTGCCCGGGGTGATCGGAAGCAGCCTGCGGGTGCTTGCGGGCAGGACTGTGTTAAAATTGTTCCCTTCAGTAGGACATTGGCTGTAGACTTTATTGGTGCTATCGGCAACCACCGGGAAAGTCAGTGGTCATCTGCCTTAAGCTGCTCGGGCACAGTCAGTGCCGAGCAACATGCCTGGACAAGTCCTGTTAGAGCTTGCATGTCTGCAAACTTCAGTGTTTTTTACAAGAGGTTACAGCAGCATGTCCAGAGAGGGGTCAGCCTATCAGTGCTACTGGCGCCAGCCCATCTGGAAGTGAGGGGGCCGTGCCACGCCCTGGAGGAGACCCAGTGTTCTCTGCTATCAGCAGACATGAAGCAGAAGAGAAAGATGGCGGAAGGTAGTCGGCTGCTACCCACCCTACAGTGGTTGCCTGATATGAAGGAAAATACACTGGTGGACACCGGTGTCCTTTTTGAGCTTCGCGGGGGACTTACCCTCGGGGTGATTAATGGAGCAGACCGACTCTGCCTGCTCTGCCTGAGTGCCAGATTCCGACCGCGGTGGTCACTGTTTGGGCCCAGTGCGGCCATTATGGGGAGCCACTCACTGGGCTGGGACCCATCCAGAAAGAGCCGCAGATTATCAACATTGTAGAGAGCTCCCGGGAAGAGTGGGAAGAGGGCCTAGTCTGAGACTATCTACATATCCCCAAGCCATTACAGGTGCCAGACAGTGAGGCCTGGGCCTGGTTTAAAGATATTCAGGAGGAATGGAAGCTTGGGAGATCAATCTACTGAGACTGGGTGCTTTTGTCCAGGGCGGGGCAGCCCAAGCAGGGAGGAAGAAGGAGGGAGACAGAGAAAGTTACCTGATCCTTGGTTTCATGCATAGGAGGACTGGGATGAGCCACAGAATGCATAGAATGTGCCACATAGCCTGCGGGGAAGTTGCAGTGCGTCTCTCCCTTTCTAGCTGATTTGCAGGAACGGACCAGCCTGCCACCCTGTGCCCGATAGAAGAGCTTTCATATCGCAAGGACATTGGGTGAGGTTTGTTCCAGCATTTAACTCTTTCCTGGAGTCTGTTTACTTGAGGAGGGGCCCCTCTCATCAGGAACTCTTGGAGAGAACGGTCCATACGATATATATGTTGTTTTTCCTTATTGTTTCTGTTAGCAGGTTTTAACCCCCTCCTGACAGAACAAGACAGAAAAAAATGTGTGTGCATATTCCAACAGAAGTTATGTAAAGTGTACTGTTAGATATAAGTATAGGATATGCTGTGGTTTCTTTATGTTTTCTCTTAGATCCTTTGGGATGGGATGGCTGCCCATCCCCTCTGGCTGGAGTTAAGATTCCTTTTATATTATTTCCTGCGGTCAGAGTATTTCCGAGGGAGAGATGCTCTGGCTCAAAAAATTGTGTGCTGTGTATTTGTTGTTGCTAGCTGCAGGGACCTGTAGTTAGGAGTGTAATATTGTACATTTGTAAGTATCTATCAAATAATCCAATTTTTTTTGTACATATTTGTTTGTACTATGGCCCTGTCCAAGTTATTTCCCCTTTCCCATTCCAATTTATTTTATGGGATGCCCTTTTTCTAAATTTCTCAGCTAAGGGACCAGTTGATTTCTGAAGGGGGGAGAGTGAGATTTTTATGTAGAACAGGTAAATTTAGGCAGGTTTTGTTTTTGATCTGGGGGCTGGGAGTGGCTTAGAGTAGGCTGGTGACTCACAGCTAGTTTTATCTTTAGGTTACCTCCCTTCTGCTTCTAGAGGCTTCTAGAAGGAAGGTGGGGAAGAAGGATGGAGCTGTCTGGGGTGTTCTAAGGAGCCCTGACCAATCCCCAACCTGGATTGGCAGAGGGCAGGCCTTCTTAAATACCTAGGGTCAGCCCAGGTGGGGAGGAGTTGTTTGGGTGGAAGAACTGGAGATGGAGTATTAGGCTGTCGGGCCTTGGTGGGAGCCCCCTACTCTGGGAGGGTGACCTTGGGCAAGGATCTCGGAGCTGAACGGGAACCCCAGACAACCCAAGGGGTTTCCGGAACAGGAGTAGGAGAGGACAGCGGGGAATACTCCAGGAGGGATCCATCAGGTGTCGGTGAGTGGTAGGCACAGTCAGGAGAGCTGGAAGAGGCATGCCGGAGGGAACTGGGAGTGTACAGTCTGAGATGGATGTAGAGCCAGCGGGAGAGACTGTCATGTTACTGGCAGTGAAGTCGGGCCCCTGCAGCCAGGAGACAAAAAAGCCCCCAGGCATTGTTGTTACCTGTTTTAGCCTTCCAATGCCACTTACTGCGACAGCCAGCTATAGATGAGGGTGGTGGCAAGTTTTTTGTTATCACCCTGCAGCCAGGAGGGCTGTCTGGGTCTGCAAAAGGCTGACTGGGATCAGTAGTCCACCAAGGAGGGCGGCTAGCATTTGAACTTTTGTTGCTACACTATAGGGGCCCACAGTCCCTGTCTGTAATAAGGTACTTTTGCTAAGGCCTGGCTGAAACTAGAATTAGGCAAAACCATGTGCAAGCTGCGCCTGAAAAACCATGCTGATGGGAGAAGGAGAGATAGTCTGCAGCAAGAGTTGTGCAGGAGGAGAATATCTAACTTGTCCCAAACCACGCAAGAATCATTTTGCAGGCAGCCTACCAAGTTTATCACAACATCGGAGATAAAGAGAAACATTGTAACATGTAGTTATTTAGATCAAAGGAATGAACTTCTGTCTGTAAATGAGGTCAGTTTAACCACTTAGGCCTGCATTGAAAAAATGCATAGGTGTGAATCAGGCTTTAACCACTTGCTCACGCAGTTATACTGTGGCAGGTCGGCTCTCCTACGTGAACCGACGTACCTGCACGTCCCATCTACAGTTAGAACATACCCAGGGAACACACTTAACCCCTTGATTGCTCCCTAGTGTTAAAAAAAATTGTTTTCTTTGTTTTTTTTTAATTGTTGGTCTTTTTTTGTTTATAACGTCAAAAATTAAATATGCAGGGGTGATCAAATACAACCAAAAGAAAGCTCTATTTGTGGGTAACAAAGGACATCAATTTTGTTTGGGTACAGTGTCACACAACCACACAATTGTCAGTTAAAGCAACGCAGTGTCGTATCTTTTAAATACATGCCCCTTCTATGACACTGCAGTGAGAGGTGTGCCTCCACTGCAGCATTTTTATTGGACAGCTGGGGCTAATGGTACTACCATTGGTCCAAGGCTCCAAGCTGTCCATTGAGCTCAGTGCCTCTGACAAGATGTGAGGAGAGGAACTGTGAGCTCAACCTCTCAGTCTGCTGCAAACAGTGTGCCAGCTTGTATTTAACTGGCCACTCTGTATGTAGCTTCTGACAGGCTTCACACAAGGAGCCCCGTATCTCCAGAACCATAGGTCATAGGAGCCCCAAATGTTTACCAGTGGTGGAGTAGGACTTAGGACCTCAGGTCGCCAAGCTACGACCTTCGAAGCTGTTTTTTTGTTTTTGTTTTTTTTAATGTTCATGGCAGGTGAGGCAGAGCCCCTGACTGCACATCCCTGGTTTATTGGCCAAAAACAGCAGCTGTAAAAGCGTTCAGTGTGCATGAGGCCTAACATGTTTTTTATGCATACTGAACATTTTTACAGCTGCTTTTTTTGGCTTCAGGTGTTTTTTCCTGCAGCCAATAAACTCCCCAGCATGTTATCCTATGTGTTCATGCACACATAGGCTGTTATCTGCAGTTTTTGGCAGAAGCGTTTTTTGGCTGGAAAAACCCCCCAGAACTAGTGGGTTTTGAGAGGAGTTTTTCAGCTCTAAAAATGCTCTAATTTCGAAAAAAGCTAAAAAAAAAGTTTAAAAATGCCAAAAACCGCTGAAAATGCAGCTATTCTGCTTTTATCAGTGTTTTTGAGCCATAAACTTTTGTGGGAGTATAATTTTGTTAAAAAAAGCTAAAAAAAAATAAAATAAATAGTGACAGCTAAAAAACACTTAAAAATGCAGAAAAACATGTAGCACTCTTCTAGGTAGGTGCTAAACGAGAGTACAGTTTTGGGTCTTTCTGCTTATCAGGAGGATTGTCAGGTAAATTTAGATGCTCTCTGCCTACCAGGGAGCAGGGATCCATTGGTAGGGTTTGCTCATTGTGCTCAGATGCTGCTCATGTTGTCTGAATGTTTTACACTGGTCCAATGGACTAATGAGAGCATAGGCATAGCTACATCCCTGGTGATTGGCTGAGGAAAGTGCCTCAGTGCATGCTGGGCGACTGTATATATGCCAAGGGCAAATGTGCTTGGCGTCTTCAGCTGAAAAGTAGGGTCCTGGAAGGATCCCCCCTTCGTTACCTCTTATTAGTGTCCACCAGTGTTATATCAGGAGTCCTTTCAGTTCTCACATAAAGAGGAGTTTGTCTCCCATGGTTAAAACACAGGATCTTTCATTCTATTACTAGTGTAGGACCCACTGATAATGGGATACTTTGACTCAGTAAGTGGGATTAGCACTATATGATCATATAGTGTGACCAAATCCCCATATGTTGAATATGTTCATGTGTTTTTAAATAGCTTTGCAGGATTTAAACGTAATTTTTGTATGTGTGTGCTGTAATCTATTTTGTAGATGACTGGAAGGGAGACACGCCAGGAAGGATCTGTTTTGGCCTACAGTGAGTACAGATCTGTGTCATGGGTCCTGTCCTGTGAGGGCCGTCCCTTCAGCTAGTAGAGTCAGTGGATGGGTGTCAGTCAAAGGGGATGCTAGTGAGCAGGCCATATGGCAGACTGGGCATTTGCCCGGTGGGCTGGGGCTATTCCGCTTCGTAGCATGTTGCTGTTCAGGCCGCACAGCGGGAGGTAAGCGGCGACCGCGGCCTGAACATGGTTAACACAGGCCGTCGCTCGCCGCTATAGCTATGTGCCCGTGCCTTCTCCGGCGGAACTTTCGGCTGCGTGGGCTGAGCTGTGTGTCTCTCTCACACACAGCTCAGTCTCAGAGCCCCGCTGATAGTTCCGCTCTCTGCTCCCAGGGACTGCTCCTCCTCCTCCAGCCAAGGTGACCGCACGGTGGGTAAGGGGGAGGGCTGCTGTCAGGACGTTTTCCCCCCTCCCCTTCTCTTGTCAGGCAACACATGTAAGGGGAAAGCGTCCTGTCTATTGTTCCTCCCTCACCATTGGCCACAACAGAGGGCCAATCAGAGAACTAGAGGGGCATCATGGGAAATGTAGTCCCAGAGATAGGTGGCCCAATTGTTTTCAGCAGGGAGCTGACTACACTCCCCAGCATGCACTCTGCTGGGGGGGGGAACCTGGAAACAAACTGAGAAGTGCCTGTAGCAGCTACTACAGGAGACATAAAAAAAACAAAGAGAGGACTGTGCTGGGGGAACTAATAGCCCCAGCACCACCAGAGAGAGCCACGCTGTACCCACACCACCAGAGAGAGAGCCACGCTGTACCCGCACCACCAGAGAGAGCCATGCTGTACCTGCACCACCAGAGAGATCCACTCAGTACCCGCACCACCAGACAGAGCCACGCTGTACCCGCACCACCAGAGAGAGCCACACTGTACCCGCCCCACCAGAGAGAGCCACGCTGTACACACACCACCAAAGAGAGAGCCACGCTGTACCCGCACCACCAGATAGCCACGCTGTACCCGCACCAGAGAGCCACGGTGTACCCGCACCAGAGAGCCACGCTGTACCCACACCACCAGAGAGCCACGCTGTACCCGCACCACCAGAAAGTGACGCTGTACCCGCACCAGAGAGCCACGCTGTACCCGCACCACCAGAGAGCCACGCTGTACCCGCACCACCAGAAAGAGCCAAGCTGTACCCGCACCACCAGAGAGAGCCAAGCTGTACCCGCACCACCAGAGAGAGAGCCATGCTGTACCGCACCACCAGAGAGCCACACTGTACCCGCACCACCAGAGAGAGCCACGCTGTACCGCACCACCAGAGAGAGAGCCACACTTTACCACCAAAAAGAGAGCAGGTCAGTGTGTGGGCACAATAGGAGACAGACAGTACTAGCATTGTATAGCATTATATGGCCACAATAGGACTGGGACACTGTAATATAAAGGGCACTGCACTATAAAGGGGCACTGTAATCATTGCAGTGCCCCTTTACAGCACAGTTCCCTTTATATCACCATCTCCCTGCACATTACAGTGTGGAGGACCCACACCAGCCACCCCCGCGAATGTCTACCAACCGTCGCCCCCCCCCCCCCCCCCCCCAGTCCCTGGAGAAGTTGGCTGCTCAGTCTAAAATGCCTGGGTCTATTTTTTGTCCCAGTCCGGGCCTGCTAGTGAGTGTCCTGAAGATAAAAAAAGTTTCATTGAGTCTGCTGCCAGAGCAAGCAAAGGAGTTATTTCTCTCATATAATTGCAGTATGGTATAGCAGAGAGTCTGCTACCACATTCAACCTGGTGAGGCCGAGTGAGAGCTGTCCTGGTCTGTAATAAGTTCCAGTTGGAGTTCCAACAATAACTACCAAAAAAAACAATCTGGATTGATTATTGGATAACGAGCGGATGAGAGTACGGGTGGTCGTATGAAAAACCCTAGTAACTGGCTGCAAGATAATAAGGGAAGACCTAGGGAAGTCTGCACACAGCAATCCCTACGGGGGGGCAGTGCTACATTTGGGGGCATCATCAGAGATATTTTTTCCCTGATTTATTGCAGTGGTTGCTACCGGCAACGTCCGAAAAGAATACCCAAGAAACACCATGTAATATTATGCAAATTGCAGGTGTGTAATAGATGAAGGGATGTATTGTACTGTGGAAGAAAATGTCTACTTCACAGTTAACAGCACAAGGACACTGTCAAGTTATGGCCAAGAAAGAGTTAACCCGGGACGCGGGCAGTGGCGGTGCGACCATTACGGGCACATGGGCGCCGCCCCCTCTCTCCAGTCACCTGCATTGCATGAATCTATCCATCGTCTCTGCTGCCAGCCCCTATTCAAGCGTCCAACCCCTTTTAGGATGCCGGGCGTCTGAATTACAGTGGCGGGGGTATTTTTTTGAGCACCTGATTAGTGCCATAGGCTCTTTTAGGTTTCAAAAAGGGTGGACTCAGAGCGCAGAGCATTGTGTTCAGAGCCCACCCAGGTGTGTTAGAAAAGCAAATGAATATTTGCTTTTCTAATAGTGATCCGCCTTTCAGACAGCGGGCGGGCGGGGTCACAGTGGCTGCATTTGATGGGGCACAATGACGGCATTTGATGGGCACAGTGGCGGCATTTGATGGGCACAGTGGAGGCATTTGATGAGCACAGTGACTGCCTTTGATGGCACAGTGGCTGCATTTGATGGGCACAGTGGCTGCGTTTGATAGGCACAGTGGCTGCGTTTGATGGCACAGTGGCTGCAATTGACGGGCACAGTGGCTGTATTTGATGGGCATAGTGAGGCTGCAATTGATGGGGGGGTTTTTTCAGAATTTTTCAGTTTGTTAGCGCCCCCCCAAAAATTTTGAGCACCAGCCACCACTGGACGCAGGAATCGGCGCATCAGGGGTTGGGACGGTGCATGTGTTACAGAGGAGAATGTCTGCTACGCAGTTGGTAGTATCAAGATGGTCTCCAGTAGTGGGAGTTCGGTTGGCAGGTGAGCAAGAAAGTGTAACAGAGACTCAAGTGGAGACAGAAGAAGTAGAGGTATGTGTGTCTGTGGCAGGAAGCACTATTTGCTTTACAGTACCACTCGAGTATGCTGAGCAGTGTCATTGTGGCAGCAGGGAAGGTGTTACTGTACTGTGCGGGAAGGAGCGTGACAGAGACATCTGCCCAGCAGGAGGAGCCACTGCCAGAGAGTCAGTTAGTCTGGGGAAGTGGACAGAGTCGCCGCTCATGGACCGCCAATCTGGACAGTGGGAGGGAGCTGTGACGTCACTTCCACCGCCGGGTGTAGCTGAGGAGACACGTGTGGAGAGTAGCAAGATGGCGGATGCCAGAGTGAGCCAGGGCGTGGAGGCTATTACACGTGTTGGCTGAGAGCCTGCAGAGCAGACTGAGATGCAGAACCCCACACTTATGGACACAGGAGTCTGGTTAATACCCCGGGGAAATCTAGCGTTCTGCAGCAGAGGAGACACGGAGCACCTTGGACTGGTATGTGGCAGATGTCAGAATATTTCTGTGAGGCCTATGTGTTTGGGGTCAGTATGGGCACTGTGGTGAGATGTTGCTGAAGTTGGAGCCAAGTGACTGTCAGCCCAGGAGGCTGTATGTGAACTGGGAGACAAGGACCACCTCTGAGATACTGACACCTGTGGTAGCTATTCCCTTTGGAAGAGGCCGGGGAGTGCAGAGAACACTGCTGGAGAGGGCTTCTCCTGTTCAAGCCAGGAGCTGCTACCTGGAGGGAGTAAACCCCTAGTTTGTTAAAAAAAAACTTTTTGAAGATACATTGCTAAATGAAGATATTTGCCAGCACACCATGGATCAACAAGGTAGCGCCCAAACTGATTTTTATTGCATGATCACATCACAGAGCAATGCAACATTTCGGAGTCTTGCAGGACCCTTTAGTCAGGTATATAATGACGAAGGGGTCCTTATGTGACTCCGAAATGTTGCATTGCTCTGTGATGTGATCATGCAATAAAAATCCATTTGGATGCTACCTTGTCAATCCAAGGTGTGTTGGCAAATATCTTCATTGTGACTTTCTGAACCAGTTCCCAGCTGTTTTTTGCTGCAGCACCCAAATCCTTGAGAGCTTTTCCAGGAAAATGTCCGATGGGAATATGGAGAATTGATAAATTGCTAAAGACACTTTGCGAAGATCTCTTGGGCCAGTGGGCCACCACAGTTGTTGAAAGAAACTTTGTGTGAGTTGCTGCCATGCGGAAAGGGCAATGGTTCATTGTTCTTCAGAAGGAGGTGCCAGAGAGAAGCGCTTCCTTGAAAAGTTTTACAAATGCCCACAGGAAGGGAAAGCCATTGCTAAGGCTCCAGCAATTACGGCTGCCCACAAGGAGAAGATGTGTTGCCCCGATGCTGCAAAAAAGGATCACTGCGGGCATCAGTCAGATGGATTCCACATTTCCTCCTCCTAACTTGTGGGTCTGACTAAAATAGGAAAGAGTCAGTACCCTGGTAATTTAGAGGGACTTTGCCTATTATTAGTCATAATAATAATTCCTGTATGGAAAAAAAAATGCAAAGTATGCTTAGAGTGGCAGGTTGTTCTGTTTGTCTATTACAGGAACACAACGGGACGAGTCAAGAGTTGCCCTTTAGGGGGCTGGATTCACCAACCATCTCTACATGAACGTTAGCGATAGGTGTCTGTTTAGGTGAGATAGTCACCTCTGCAGAGAGGGCAGTCTCACTGTAAGTATGATAGACTATACAGTTGCTTGCTACCTGTTTGTGTATTTTCTTTTTAGGCTTGCAAGAAGTCTTCATGCCTCAGCGGAGTTTGCCTTGGAAACATCATTGTACATATGTAATGATATTGTTGTAGGACAGTTAGATAGGATTCTTAGCCATATCCCTACCAATCAGTCTATGTTTGGAGGGGGGGTGCACTCATATAGGTGTCCGTTTATGAAGCAGTGGAAAATATCCGCTGCTCAGTTCTCCAGCTTTCACAGAGGAGATCTCTCTCTCCTCTGAGTGTCTGTTTATGAAGTGGTGTAGATCGCTTCTCCTTTTGAGAAGTGAAGCGATCTACAAACTCTTTGAACTGTGAAGAACACCCCCTGGTTCTGGAATCTCGTGAGACAGCAAAATTACAGTACCAGAAATAAACTGAATCACTCCAGGTGTCAGTTTATGAAGCAGTGATAAATTACCACTGCTCAGTACACAGGCATTCTCAGAGGAGACCGCCCACCTCGTTAATGAAATTATCAGTCCCAGGGACGCATGTGCGGCTCTCCTTGATGGCGGATGTGTAACCAGTGAGCTCCAGACCCACGCCACCCTCCATCACCCCTGCATAGCTCCATCCACCACCGATCGCCTAAGACCTCCAGGCACCTCATGGTCAAATCCTGAGACCAGAGGGAACTCTACCAGTCCTGTCCAGCACCACGGCCTACCGTTACTATGGACTGCTACCTCACTAGGCCACATCCCCAGTCTCAATTTCACAAGGGGACCCAAAAGATTACGTCCGCATCCTAATGTCGGAAGATGACATACAGCTGGCTCCCCCCTTGCAGCAGCTCTCAGCCACCCAAGTTTTATTAACCCCTGAGCTGCTGGACATCAAGCTCCAGGCCCTCGCACAACAGCTCCCCAGGGGCATAGCCCAGGAAGTGGGGAAGATCTCCAGGGAACTGAAGGGCGAAATAGATCAGCTTGGTGAACGTACGGCCACACTTGAGACAAAATTTGATGAGACTATTCATTATCTGCAAGCTTTAGAAGAGGAAAATGCATCCCTTATACACTCTGTTTCTCAACTACAATTACAGAGGTGCATAGCAGTTGCATCACCAGAGTTGGCCCGGATAGCTGGAACAGCAGATGGCAGCAGGAGCAGCAGACCCTGGGCTGGGTAGGTAGAAGGTGGCAATTGCTTGGCAGACAGAAGCTGGTTGCAGGTGCAGGAAAACTGGCAGCACACGGCCGGTGAAGAACCAGCAGAAACCAGGCAGGATGCACAGCAGGACAGATGAATAACTGGATTCAAGGTCAGACAAGCCAAGTCAGCAACAGATGGTCATATGCAGTCATAGACAGCAGGCAGAGAATGGTCAGGATACAGGCAAATGTTGGCAACACAAGAACAGGCAGATGAGTAGGAAGCAAGTGGAGTCAGTAGCATGAATTCAGGCTGAACACTGGCTGTTCACCCATTCGACAAACACCTGAATTGTCATACTTGCCAACGTCAGAGAGAGATGCCAAAACCTTTAGGATTCATGGAGTGTCAGAAAAAGTGTCTGACAGCAATATCAGATCATTCCTCCTGGGCCTGTTCAATAGTCTTGCTCTAGACATTGCTGACATCGACTTTCGTATGGACCGTGCCTACAGATCCCTGGCCCCTAAACCCCCAGCGGGTGCTAGACCTCGTGATATCGTGGTGAGATTCCACTACTATGAGAGTAAGGAAGCGCTCTATAGGTTTAGTAAAGTGTGGACATATATCGGCCAGTGTATCTCTGTTCCATTATGGGGTAGTGTGTTATATGTCCTTTGTATTTACAAAGTTAATTACTGCCCCGTTTTAGGAATGATTTATGGGGGTCCTTGATTAGTCGGCTTAGAGCCATCATTAAAGTAAAAGAGAGGGTGTTTGTATTGGGTAGGGTGGGTTGAGCCCCCTGTGGGGATTGTGTCTGCTGCCCCTCAGTTTCTTTTATGAGGTGTGCATCGTCATCCCACACAAGGTGCGGTACTTAGAGGTATTTTGTAAGGGAGGGGTTAGAAATCTTTTGGGGGGTTTTGGATATGTGGGGATTCTTGGGTTTGTGCTAAAAATGTTTTGTATAGATTTTTTGATGCAATAAATTATGTAGTTAACCCTATAGGGTGTGTAGAATCCTTTGTTTTTTGTTTTTTATTTCATTCTTGTCTTTATTGAACCACCCTGATACCAAAGGAAAACTTCTCTCGGCACTAACCGAATACTTTCAACTCACCGCAGGTTCTGTCCGCAGTCCGTCCACTCTTTGGGAGGTTCATAAGGCCTTTTTGAGAGGACAATGTATTTCTGTGAGCTCCCGCAGGAAGAAAGACACTGCCTTTTTAAAAACCTCTTTACTAGCAAACCGCTGAGCGTTCTCTGGTGCTTCCTCCCACGGTGGCCCGGCTGAGGGCAGTAGCCTTGTTGAGAAATCAGATAAAATCTTTGGACATGTCCGGTATAGCTAAGTCCCTTCTCTGACCAAAACAAAAATTCTATGAGTTCTCCAATAAGACTCACAGCATTGTTGGTCTCCAGACTCAAAGCTGGACCCTTTCATTCCTTTCATGACCATTTGAAACAATCAGTTGGTACGTCTACCCATTGCCCACAGACTATGACCCAAGTCTTTGGCGACTTCTATGACAAACTATACATTTGTCTAACCCCCATCCTCCATCCCCCATTCGACCAAGGGACGTTAGAGACCTTCTTGGACGGTATTCAGCTACCTAAGCTGGACAAGACGGACTTATTAACATTAAATGCCCCCATTACTGAAGACGAACTGATCAACACTATCAAGCACCTACCCTCCCGCAAATCCCCTGGACAAGACGGCCTTCCATATTCTTACTACAAGACGTTTTTACCGACCTTAATGCCCCATTTACTGTCTTTATACAACTTCCTCTTACAAGGCAAGCTCCATCACATGTTTCTACACTCCTACATCTCGGTCATACCCAAGCCGGGCAAAGACTCATCCCTTCCAGACAACTATAGCCCGATAGCTCTTTTAATCACTTAAGCCCCGGACCATTTTGCTGGCCAAAGTCCAGAGCACCTTTTGCAATTCTGCACTACGTCACTTTAACTGACAATTGCGCGGTCGTGCGACATGGCTCCCAAACAAGATTGACGTTCTTTTTTTCCCACAAATAGAGCTTTCTTTTGGTGGTATTTGATCACCTCTGCGGTTTTTATTTTTTGCGTTATAAACAAAAAAAGAGCGACAATTTTGAAAAAAAAATGCATTATTTTTTACTTTTTGCTATAATAAATATCCCCAAAAAATAAATAAAAATACATTTTTTTTCCTCAGTTTAGGCCGATACGTATTCTTCTACATATTTTTGGTAAAAAAAATCACAATAAGTGTTTATTGATTGGTTTGCGCAAAAGTTATAGCGTCTACAAAATAGGGGATAGTTTTATGGCTTTTTTATTAATAATTTTTTTTTTTACTAGTAATGGCGGCGATCTGCGATTTTTATTGTGACCACGACATTATGGCAGACACATCGGACAATTTTGACACATTTTTGGGACCATTGGCTTTAATACAGCGATCAATACTAAAAAATTGCATTGATTATTGTAAAAATATCACTGGCAGTGAAGGGGTTAACCTCTAGGCGGCGCTGTAGGGGGTTAAGTGTGTTCTAGGGAGTGTTTCTAACTGTGGGGGGGGGGGACTGTGTGTGACACTACACTGATCGCCGCTCCTGATCACAGGGAGCAGAGATCAGTGACAGTGTCAATAGGCAGAACGGGGAGATGCTTGTTTACATTAGCAGCTCCCTGTTCTTCCTCACCGTGAGACGATCGCGGGTATCCCCGCAGACATCGGGTCCACGGGACTCGCGATCACGGTCACGGAGCTCCCGGCGGCGCATGCCCGCAAGCCACCTCTTAAAGGGCAATGTACAGGTACATTAATCTGCCTGTACGTGACCCTTCTGCCGCAGTATATCTGCGTGAGGCGGTCGGGAAGCGATTAAATACTGACTACAAACTCTTTCCGAAGATCCTGGCCAACCGCTTATCCCAATTCCTGACAAAATTGATCAACAAGGATCAAGTAGGCTTTGTCCCTACCAGACACGCAGGAGACAATACTAGACGTACCATAGACCTCATAGATATGTTGAATAGAGTATGCAGACCTGCCATAATCCTTAGCTTAGACGCTCAGAAAGCGTTTGACAGACGGACTGAGCGGTTAAATACTGACTACAAACTGACTACAGACTCTTTCCGAAGATCCTGGCCAACCGCTTATCCCATTTCCTGACAAAATGGATCGACAAGTTTCAAGTAGGCTTTGTCCCTACCAGACACGCAGGAGGCAATACTAGACGTACCATAGATCTCATAGACATGTTGAATAGAGTATGCAGACCTGCCATAATCCTTAGCTTAGACGCTCAGAAAGCATTTGACAGACTGACTGAGCTGGCCTTACATGTTCGCCACCCTAACCAAATTCAGATTCCGAGGCCCCTTATATCTGCTCTAAAAACACTTTATTCCAACTCTCCATCCCAGGTCCGAGTGGCCTCCTTTTTATCTCAGACCTTCCCAATGACTAATGGCACCAGACAAGGCTGCCCTCTCTCTCCGTTACTTTTTATCCTTTGTCTAGAACCCCTAGCAGAGGCTACACTTCCCTGTATCAAGTCAACTATGTTCCCCTGCTTAAAGAAGTCAGTGACATGTTAAAGCATTGGAACCCACTTCCGATATCTTGGATAGGTAGGATCAATGTACTGAAAATGTCTGTTGTGCCTAAACTGCTATATCTTTTTGAGACCCTACTGGTTCCTATCTCCCTGTCACAATTAAATCTAATCAAATGTTGGTTCCTTAATTTTCTTTGGAATGACAAGGTCCATAGGGTAGCAAGCTTTGTGATCTTCTCCCCTAGGCATCGGCGAGGGGGGTCAGGGGGCCCCGGGTGTTTATAAATATTATTTAACATCCCACCTTCGGCCAGTGGTCTCCTGGTGCAGCCTAGAAGCACCGAAAAAAATGTGCAGACATTGAGATGGGCTCGTTATTTCCCTCACACCCCTGCTCCCTTGTCTGGTCACCCACCCTGATTCAGGACCCCAAACTCCATAGCCTATGTTTAAGTTCTATGCTGTTCACATTAAAGTTCTGGCGCACTGTCAGAAACCATGAATCAAACTGAGACAGAAGTACAGTTAAATCACACTTGTTTAATAATAATAAAAAAGGTAAACAGAGTCAAAACATAGCCAGAGTTCAGGAACCGGAACGGATAGCCAGACAAGCTAATACATCAGGGAGCCCGAGAAGAGCGTAGTAGAATAGCAAGCAGGATCTGGAACCAGAAGGAATGTCAGCCAAGCAAGTCTTTAACAGGAACACAGGAGAGCGTCTCTAGAGATGTGACCAAGGCGAAGGCAGAGATCATCTGAACGGCTTAAGTGGGCAGGACCCTTGGTGGCCAGCAGCCTTGGGAGAATGGTAAGTCTGGAGCACGGCAGTACAGAGACTCTCTGGGACAAAGCAGCGGAACCAACTCCATCTTGGAAGTGGAGGAAAATTGTTGTGACAAAGCATCAGCCCTTACATTCTTAGTACCGGGTAAGAATGAGACAATGTAATTGAAACTAGACAAGAAAAGAGCCCACCGTGCCCTTCTGGGAGAGAGTCATTTAGCCTCAGACAAAAATGTGAGATTCTTATGGTCAGTAAGAATGAGCTCCGGCACAGTGGTACCTTCGAGGAGATGTCTCTATTCTTTCAGGGCTAAAATGATCGCTAACAGCTCTCTGTCACCAATCTCGTAATCGCACTCCGCAGGTGACAATTTCTTGGAAAAGTAGCCACAAGGATGCATAGCGCTCTCAGAGGTAGGACGTTGAGATAGAAGGGTGCCAACTCCAGTCTCAGAAGCATCAACCTCAAGGATAATAGGTAACATAGGATCAAGATGTGCCAACACAGGAGCAGAAACAAAGGCAGCCTTGAGACTCTCAAAGGCCTTAATGGACTCCAGAGACCAACTCTGTGGGTTACCGTTCCTTTCTGGTCATATCAGTCAGGAGCTTGACCAGAGACGAGAAGGTACGCTCAACTCTGATTTAATTGAAAATGTTAAATTTACATAACAAAAACATTATCCATATACTATAGCTAATGATAAACCTACCACATTACATTAATGTATAAACATCGGACATATTACATATAAATATATGCCAACACCCTGCTGGAGCCGCTGGAGCCCCTACAAAAAGGTAGAGGGAAAAAAAAAAGAAGAGGCAAAAGAGAAAACAAAAAAAAAGGAAATAACACTAGGGACAGTCTACCCATCAATAAACTCATATGCTATAAAAAAAAATGCATGGTGATACTTTAGACCATTCAGATTTTTAAACCCTTAGAGAAATAACCCTGCCTTATCATCCTTCGTCCAACTAGATAAAATATATAATTTCCTACTCCCTGTCTTCAACTCCCACAGTGGTGTTGGGTGAGGCAACAGCGGGCATCTATACCAACAAGAAAGAAGCTTGAAATTTGTCTCATGTGCCTTAGTTGCTAACGGCATACTATGTGTAAGAATAAATGCTTTTTCCCATTCATTTGATTTAATTTGGATGTTCAGGTCCATATTCCACTTATTTGTAAACCCTGGGAGGCATGGATGGAGTCTAAGAATAAGAACCCTATACACTGCAGACAGAATGTGCTCTGGTATACTATCTTGTAACAGAAGAGACTCAAAGGTATCCGGTTTTCTATTATATACATCCCAGGAAGGAAATGAGAAAAGAAAAGACAATAGTTGCCGATATTCTAGCCAGTGTCTAATTGATGCTATATAGGAATCAAATTTGATAGCAATGGACGAGTTCCCTGCAAAGGATTTGAGATATTCGACGATTTGACTCCTTACTCCATAACAAGAAATGTCTCTGTTTCGCTGCTGGAGGGAACCCAGGGGCGTGATCAATCCCACTTTAGGAGAAAGTCCTAATTGGGTTTGCAATTTATCCCAAATACGCATTAAATGTGCTGTAAAAAAAGATAAAGAAGAAAGTGGACCACGGACAGAAATATCTAGCCAGGGAAGCACCTGGAAGATCAAAAGGGGCAATCGACTGTTCTATATGTACCCATCGTTTAAGGTGAGAATGATGGAACCAGTTTAGTAGTCTAGTTAAAGGGGTGACAGAGATACATTAAGGATTTCTGATTTGGACAAATTAACTTTAAAATTACTTAGGGCCCCAAAACGCTGAAATTCATACAAAATAGAGGGCATGGAGACATGTAGGTTGGTAACATAAAGTAGCAAGTCGTCAGCAAATACTGCCAACTTCACCTCCTGCCCATCTAATGGTATGCCTGTATACAAGGGTTTTGTCTAATCGCTGTTACCAGATGTTCCATTACTAAGACGAATAGAAGGGGAAGACAGCGGACATCCCTGATGTGTACAATTTTGAATAGGAAAGTTAGAAGACAGAGACTGCATAATCCGTATTCTAGCTCTTGGCTTAGTATAGAGTGCCATGATTTTCCTTAACAGGACTGGTCCTAGTCCTATTTGAATCAGAGTTTGTTCCAAAAACTGCCAACCAACACGATCAAATGCCTTCTCTGCATCAACAGAGAGATGGCAAGCTGGTATTTTTGCTAACTGAGTATGATCAATGAGTAAAAGGGATTTATCACGCGCTTCTCTCTCCTGTACAAACCCAACTTTATCTGAATGTACCAGATTTGGAATATAGGGTTGAAGACATAAGGCAATCAATTTAGCATAGATCTTAATATCTACCCCAATTAAAGATATAGAACGATAGCTAGAACACAATTTTAAATCCTTATCTGGTTTAGGAAGTAATGTGATGTGTGCCTATAGTGTCTGGGGTGAAAACCCATTAATAGCAGATATGCTATTGAACACCTGAAGCATGAACGGTGTTATATGTTCTTTATAGATCTTATAGAATTTCAAAGTAAAACCATCGGGACCGGGACTTTTACCCGATGGTGTATTAGTAATCACTTCCAATAATTCCTCAAGTAAAAAAGGGGAATCCAAGGAGTTCCCACTATCTTCATCTAATTTTGGGCAAGCAGTTTCATACACATATTTCTGTATACGCCGGCCAAGAGAATCTAAATCGGAAGATGATGGGGGGGTAAGATTGTACAAAGCTGTAAAATAATCACAAAAGGCCTTTTGGAGAGCCGGTGGGTCTGAGGTGATTTCCCCAGATGGTAACGCAATACTAGGTATAAAGGTCTGTGAGGAGCGGGGATGCAATGACCTCCCAAGTGGTCTCCCAACCTTGTCTCCATACCAGTACTTTCCAAGGGTATATATATTTAGATTTTTACTATGAGACACCTCTAAAGACTGTAGTAAAGATGACCGTATCAAAGATATATCAGCCAATATCTCCGGGGTCGGAGACTATTTATGTGAAATCTCCAGAATCGCCCGAAGCCTTGACAGAGTGTCCTGTATAGTCGCTGATCTTTCATTCTTTAACCGGGCTCCATGTTGAATAAATAATCCTCGTAATACCGCTTTCAAGGCTTCCTATTGTGGGTGTAAAGGGGTCTCATCGCGCTCATGGTCAGCAATAAAATTTTTAAGCGCTACCAAAATTGCCTGATGACATAGTGGATCTGACATAAGGGTTTCGTTTAGATGCCATGACCAATCGAAAGGTGGGGTCTGAGGAGGTTGTATTGTCAAAAAAAGAGGTGAATGATCAGACCAAATAAAAGACCCAATATCCAAAAGTGGATTTCATTCCAATAAATGTGATCCCGTGAAAAAATAATCTAACCTACTGTAGGATTGGTGAACTGAAGAATAGTATGTATAATCCCGATTTTTAGGATTTAGGGTACGCCAAAGATCCAGCAATCGGTGTTCAAACAACTCTCTTTTAAGGGCTCTCATCCGGCTGTAAGAGATATTTCATCGCTGAGAGGAGGTATCCAGTTGGGGTTCTACTGCCATATTAAAATCACCTCCTATAAGAATTGCACCTTCTGCAAACTCTGTCAAACGATGAAGATATTGTGTAATTGCCTTTATTTGATCATAGTTTGGGATATAAAAATTGGCGATTTTATAAACCCTATTCCAAAGCCTAAATTTAAGAAAGAGACATTGGAATCAGTTACATGCTCCAAGGGCAATATTGGTAGACGCTTGTGACTAGCGATGGAGACTCCCCTACTCTTGGAAGAGGACAAGTACTATGCAACCATCTCGAATAATATCTTCTTGAGTATGCTGGAATACAATTTGCTTTAAAATGGGTCTCTTGGAAAGTACAAGTCTACCCTAGCTTTATGAAGGGCGTATAGAATTTGGCCTCTTTTGGATTGATTATCAATACCCCTAACATTATATGAACAGAGTTTCAATGAGGATTGCGAGGATATTTTGGTGGTCATTTCCTGGCTTACAAAAAAGGAGAGAAAAAAAAAAGGGGGAGGGGAGAGGAAAAAAACAAAAACAAAATGATGATAACTCTCTCTCTGGATCTGGAGTTACCCAGAAACCAGAATCTAAATACAAAATAATAAACTCTACAAAAAATATAACATATAAAACACCAAAAAACAAAAAAGCCCCATGATGGGTCCCGAGAGAAAGACTTTTGTCACAATCAAGAATATACTGTATATGAGAATGCTATTGAACTATTCTGCACTCAAAAACAAAAAAAATAAATGTATATTCATGAAACTCAGGTGCTTCCTGGACATATATATATATATGTATATAATACCCCAGGAAAAAGGAAAAAATAATAGAAATAATAATAAAAAATAAATAAATTGGTTCCTATAGGGGAAAGTAAAAAGGGTTGGCGCACGTACACTTTGTGAAATATACCTCCCCCCTTGGATCCCTATATCTATATGTGCACACACATAGTGCGCGTTCTACACCTACACACGCACACCACGCATACACACATAACCATTCACACTCTACTCTATTTGTCACCGCTAGCATATTCCACAAATATTTCTTTGTCGTGTACTGGTGACACGGTCGGGGAAACAGGTTAATATATGCACAGCGAATTTTACTTATCTACATAGTACCTATCCCCCCCCCCCCCCGCGCACGACAAATAACTGGAGGTAGCGCCATTCATTTATCACCATTAAATCTGTGTTTTGTTGTAGCTCAAATAGTGTGTTTATTTTCCCTTTTTTAATAATATCTCTTAATTGTGTATTATCTCTTTTTATCCAATTCCCTCCTATAGTCCTTTTCCCAGGTATAAAATAATCATTATCTTTCAAAAAAATTAAGGGTGAATTATAATCGCATTTACCTTGTTAATGGACCAAGTCCCATATTTTAAGTGCATTCCTTGTCATTTCATGTGTTTTATCTCCTAACACCCTGTATTGTGAGGGATTCCATATTATATTATTTAACCGTGCACCACACATATCATTTTCTATTTTAACCCATTGTTTTTCACTTTTTTCCCTCGCCCACTCCATCACTCGTGACAACACTACTGCATAATAATATTTTTTAACATCGGGGAACGCTAGACCCCCTTTTTTTTCCCCCTGTCTCAGAACGGCAAATGAGATTCTAGGTTTTTTATTTTGCCAAATGAATCTCATTATAATAGCTTTTAAAACTTTGAGATAATAGTGCGGTAAAGCAATGGGCAGCATTTGAAATTTATATGTAATCTTCGGTAATAAGACCATCTTAACTGTGTTAATTGTTTTTTATTTCATCTAATAAGGCAATATAGTTTTTTTTATATATTTTCTTCAGGGAAGACGCCAGCTTTACTCCTAAGTATTTTAATCCCTTCCTCCTCCATGGGAACTGAAAATCCTTTTGCAAACTCTGCTCATCTTGTTTAGTTACATTTATGCTTAAGATCTCGGCTTTATTGAAGTTAATTTTAAAGTTTGATATTTCTCCATATTGTTTTAGTGTTTTAAGTAGATTTAGCATTGTTATCCTAGGATTGGATATGTAGAACAACAGATCTTTGGCAAAAGCCGCCAGTTTGTGCTCCTCGTCCCCAATCCTAAAATCCCCTGCATCCGGATTGGATCGAATCATTGCAATGAGGGGTTCAAGGTACAGTAACGGGAAGAGGGGACACCCCTGTCTCATCCCATTTTGCATTTCGAAAGAGGGGGATAACTCCCCATTAATTTTTATAACTGCAGTCGGTTGTTTATATAGTACTTTGGTCCACTGGATCATTCTTGGCCCCAATCCCATAGAGTCCAATGTTTTTATCATGAGTCCCCGGTCTACCCCATCGAAGGCTTTTTTCGCATCTATCGACAGGAATAGACATGAGAACCCATCATTTTTTATTTTTTGGAGGTTCTCATTCCATTGTCCCTCCCCTCCCTTCCTGGGATAAACTCAACCTGATCCGGGTGGACTAGATCTGCCATCAGGTCTTTCATCCTTGTTGCCAAAACTTTTGCATATAATTTCGTATCAGTGTTTAGCAGGGAAATTGGTCTATAGTTTGAACATAGTGTTCCATCTTTCCCCTCTTTCAAGATGAGTGTTATTGACGACGACAGGTCCTCTCTGCTCACTTCATATTCTACCCCCAGTCCGTTCATGTATTGACAATGTTTTGGTACCAAAATCTCTTTATACTTTTTTAGGTAGAAAGTAGGGAACCCGTCGGGTCCAGGGCTTTTACCCGGGGCAGATTCTTGTCATTCTTTCATAATTTCCTCCTCAGTTATGGGTTTATCTAAAATATTCCTGTCGCTCTCAGATATTTGGGGGAGCCCCGCTCTTTCTAAGAACTCTTCTGTTTTACCTATTCTATCTTTGTCGTGTTGCCCCTTGTTTACTGAATACAGTGCCCCATAATAGCACTTGAACACCTACGCTATCTCCTTTGTCTTATAGACCATTCCCCCCTGTTTATTTTGAATCTTTTCTATATAGTTCATTGATTTTTTCTTTTTTAGCATCCTGGCTAGGTGTTTACTCGGTTTATTTCCCCATTGATATCTATCTTTTAATATTCTGTCAAATATCCTTTTTGTTTCTTCTGTCGTGAGATCTTTTAACTCATCCCTCTTTATCATCAATAAGTGAAATGTTTCCTGATGTTGTCCATTTAAATTTTTATGTACTTGCTCTAATCTATGTATTTCATCTATTAATAATTTCATGTTTTTGGTTCACGTTTAATTTTCCCGGCCCCTATAGAGATAAGAATAGAGATATAGGCCTTGTGGGCCTTCCAAAGGGTAGCGTATGATGTTTCTTTTGTGTCGTTGATCAGGAAATAATTTTCTAACTCCTTTCAAACTATTTCTGCGTCTTTCTTATCTTGTATTGATGCTTCAATTATAAGATGGTCTTTCTACTTCTGTTATTCTCATTTTCGTAGTCACTGGGGAATGGTCGGACAGCGTTGATATTTCTATGTTTGATTCAGTTACCCACTCCAATGCTTTATGATCTACCATTATGTAGTCGATTCTAGGATGCATGATCCTCCAAACATCTAATATCTGGTGTTAATACAATTTCTGTTTTATCATTTTTAATTATATATTTCTAGTCCCCTGCACATGGGACGTACTATCCAATCCAGGTTCCAAGCAAAAATTTAAATCTCTGGCCATTATCACATTGCCTTTTTTAAAATCCATCAACTTCCCCATAACCTCTTTCAAATATTTTATTGGGTTCCTATTGGGGGCAGGGTCAGTCATCCCTTCCTCCAATTTAAACTGTACCCCTGCAGCAAATCCAATTGCCACCCCTTTAGCTCTCTTTGTTGTTGAATCAGCGTAATACCATGTTGGGAAGTCTTTAGAAAATAATTTAACGTTTGTGTCCAGCAGGAGATGAGTCTCCTGCAGGAACACTACATCTGCGGCATAACGTTTTAATTCTTTCAAAACTTTATGACGCTTCGTGGGTGTGTTCAATCCGCGAACATTGTATATCAAAAACTTAATGGTTATCTTCTATTAATGAATACTGTACTTATTTGAGAGGTATCTCTTCCAGCCCACCTTTACATCAGGTGTCCCCAGCAGAGCGCCCCCTCACATCAGGTGTCCCCAGCGCAGCCCCCCCTCACATCAGGAGTCCCCAGCGGAGCCCCCCTCATATCAGGAGTCCCCAGCGGAGCCCCCACTCACATCAGGAGTCCCCAGCGGAGCCTCCCTCACATCAGGAGTCCCCAGCGGAGCCCCCCTCACATCAGGAGTCCCCAGCGGAGCCCCCCTCACATCAGGAGTCCCCAGCAGAGCCCCTCTCACATCAGGTGTTCCCCTCATATCAGGAGTCCCCAGCGGAGCCCCCACTCACATCAGGAGTCCCCAGCAGAGCCCCCTTCACATCAGGTGTTCCCAACGGAGCCCCCCTCACATCAGGAGTCCCCAGCGGAGCCCCCTCACATCAGGAGTCCCCAGCAGGGCCCTCCCTCACATCAGGAGTCCTCAGCGGAGCCCCCCTCACATCAGGAGTCCCCAGCGGAGCCCCCTCACATCAGGAGTCCCCAGCGGAGACCCCCTCACATCAGGAGTCCCCAGCAGAGCCCCTCTCACATCAGGTGTCCCCAGCGAAGCCCCCCTCACATCAGGAGTCCCCAGCGGAGCCCCCCTCACATCAGGAGTCCCCAGAGGAGCCCTCTTTACATCAGGTGTCCCCAGCGGAGCCCCCCTCACATCAGGTGTCCCCAGCAGAGCCCCCCCTCACATCAGGAGTCCCCAGCGGAGCCCCTCTCACATCAGGAGTCCCCAGCGGAGCCCCCCCTCACATCAGGAGTCCCCAGCGGAGCCCCCCTCACATCAGGGGTCCCCAGCAGAGCCCCCCTCATATCAGGTGTCCCCAGCGGAGCCCCCCCTCACATCAGGAGTCCCCAGCCGAGCCCCCCCTCACATCAGGAGTCCCCAGCGGAACCCCCCTCACATCAGGAGTCCCCAGCGGAGCCACTCTCACATCAGGAGTCCCCAGCGGTGCCCCCCTTACATCAGATGTCCCCAGCGGCAGTGGGGTGGGGGGTAGGCGGGGCAGGGCAGAAGGTGGGCGGCGACGCAGGAGCTCCATCTAGCCCCCCAGCCGTCTTCCTGGTCTTCTTAAAAATGGCGGCCGGCGGAGACATTGCCAACGCCGACCACCATTTTTAAGAAGACCAGGTAGACGACAATGTCTCCGCCGTCCGCGGACCTCTAGCAGCGGCAGGTGGCGGCAGGCGGCGGCAAAAATCTGTGAAGAACCGGATTTCTTAGGACATTTCCCGGGAAAGTCTAAGTCCCGGGAATGTCCCGGGAAACCCGGGACAGTTGTTAATTATGGTATATGCATTTATTTGCTGTAGCAAATTTTAACACAGTTGAAACCATGCGGTATATGCTGGTATATGCAATTATTTGCTGTAGCAGATTTTAGCACAGTTCAAACCATAAGGTATATGCTAGTATATGCAGCTATTTGCTGTAGCAGATTTTAGCACAGTTCAAACCATAAGGTATACGCTGGTATATGCAATTATTTGCTGTAGCAGGTTTTAACACAGATTAAAACATGAGGTATATGCCTGTATATGCAATTATTTGCTGTAGCAGGTTTTAACACGATTCACACTATAGCTCGAATGCTAAGGTACCTTATTGTATCCACTGCCTCTGTTCCGTCCTGCTTTTCCACCTGCTGCTGGCTTCAAACGAGTACTCAGCCCTCCGCTGCGTGTCTTTTAGATCCTGTTACTTTGGGGGAATCTTTAATACAGCTAGCCCCTAGCTTCTCACTCTGCCTCTTATCCGACCCGGGCGTCTGTTTTAGCCGACGCTGAACCAAGGTCGCGCCTCCAGCCAGCAGATACAGCGGGAGGTAGCGGGAGGAAACGGGGGGCGTGGATCTCAATCCGGCAGGTTTCCGGGGGAGCGCTCGGTCTTTATTTGTGGAGACACCGCTGCCTCTCACTCAGCGGATCTACCTCGGCTTTCCCCGGGTCCCCTCGTGTACTCCCTCGACAACATGGTAAGGCCTCTCCCTTTGTGAGGCGCATCAAGTCCTCATGTCCTCATCCCCGGTGCTACAGTGTCAGAGAAATAATAGAAGCAGGACTTGCAGGTATCTGAATATTCCCATGCGCCTGCGCGGCAGAGTCGCACTCCTGCGCATGCGGGTGCATGATACAGAGGGACAGCGCACACGGGTTCATGACATGGCGCAACGGCGCGGGAGTGTGTGCGCGTTAACGTTACACCCCCATGCTGGCCTATAAAAGGCTGATCTGTTCCCTGTCTAATTGCTGGTTTGTCTTTCAGCTTCCAGTGTTCCGTTCCTGAGTTCTGTTACCTGTGTTTACCTGCCTTGACCCGGATTGTCCCTGACCTGCTCTGCCTCTCTTGAGTACTTTGACCCCGGCTTGTCTAAAGGACTTCTCTGTTACCTGCCTCCTGTGTTTGACCCCCAGCTTGCTTTAAGGATTCCTCTGCCATTTGTCTTCCTGTGTATGACCCCGGCTTGTCTAATGGACTTCTCTACTACCAGCTCACAGTGCATGACCCCCGGCCTGCCTTCAAGACTTCTCTGCTGCATTACTCCTGTGTTTGACCCCTGGCTTGCTTAAGAACTTCCTTACCGACCTGTTTCCTGTGTATGGCCCCGGCCTGCATTAAGGACTTGCTTTCACTGAGTACTCCGTGCCTAACTCCTGGCACCCTCCTGCACTCAGTCCCAACCACTATTGGGTCTGTTGGGTTAGAGCCCCAGCCGGGTCTTTTACTTCAGTCCAGGTGTCTGCTTCATCTCTGCTCCACACCTCTACTCTGCAAGAGTTCTTCTTTCAAGTCTCATCTACCTGCTGGTGACCCGTGCCTCTCTGTGTCCTATACCCTCTGTACCACCTTCAGTTGTATAATGCGCTTAGCTGCAAGGGGAGCCGCTCTCAGCATCTCGGCCTTGGTGAGTACCCTGACAGTACAAACCAGCCATGTCTGAGGCCGACAGAGCGGGTTCCCTTCTCGAGGCTCTATGCCAGCAGGTAACAGCCCTCACGCAGGCAGTCCAGAAGTTACAAGATGGCTATTTTCAACTTGAAGGTTGTCTCCAGCACCTAACATTATCTCCTGCTCCTGTGGATACAGCCTCAACATCCTCCAGTGGGGAAACCTCTTCGCAAAATCAATCCAACACAGCTCCTGCACTGGTTATGACTCTTCCAGAGCCCAGGGTTCCCACATTTGAGTGATTCTCCAGAAATTGAAAAAAGTTCAGAGCATTTAAGAAAGTTGTTTGTTATACTTGGCTCTCCAACCTCAGACTTTTAGTTCTGAGACAGTAAAAGTGGGGTTCATTATCTCTCTGCTGTCCGAGGAACCCCAAGCCTGGGCCCATAACCTCCTGGAACAGAAGAGTCATCTACTAAACTCCGTGGAAACTTTCTTTGAATCCATGGGACAATTGTACGATGACCCTCAATGCACAGCCACTGCTGAAACCATCTTGCATACCTTAACCCACGGTCGAGTTCCGAAAATGGTCTGGGGACACAGGATGGAATGAGGCGGCTCTCAAATATCAGTACCACCAGGGACTCTCAGAAACCATTAAGGACGAACGTGCACGTGTTGATTCTACCTCTACCGTGGAAGAGTTGATCCAACTAGCCATAAAATTAGACAGACGTCTACTGGAACAACGCTCCGACCGTTTCCAGTCCCCATGGCCTACTTAGATGCTAGTCAGGGTCCCTCCAGTTCACTCGCTTCCATCAGTCCCTCCTTCTTCCACTCCTGAAAGAGAACCAATGCAACCCGGTCTGGTCCGGGCTCCACTTACTCCTGACGAAAAGCAACGTCCGTCGGCGTGAAGCCAACCTATGTCTATACCGTGGAGGGGCAGGCTACTTCCTGCACAATTGTCCTGTGAGGCCCAGTAAGTCTTCTTCACGTAAAGCTATGAACTTTCAGGTAGCTGATTCAACTCCATCTCACCTTGTCCTTCCTATCTCCCTACAGGTGGCAGGTAGGGATGAGCTTCGTGTTCGAGTCGAACCCATGTTCAACTCGAACATCGTCTGTTCGCCCGTTCGCCGAATTGCGAACGATATTGGCCGTCACGGCCCATAATTCACTGCAGCATCGCAGTGCATTGCTGGCTGATGATTGGCCAAGCATGCACTATGACCCGCATGCTTGGCCAATCACAGCGCCACCTGAACAGAGAGCCGTAATTGGCCAAAGAGGCTTTGGCCAATTATGGCTCAGGGGATTTAGTACACGCCCCACACTATATAAGGCCGCCTGCACGGCGGCCCTGTGTAGTGTGTGTTCCGGCGTTCATTGAGAGAGAGAGAGAGACAGACAGTGACATTTGATTTGAGTTAGATAGATTAGGCAGAACAGTCAGTCAGTTAGCTGCACTTACAGTGTATTGTGTATATATATGCATCCCAGGTGTTGCATATATATATATATACACTGTATTCAGTTTAGCTAGATCCGTTCTTGTTATCCTCCGACTGACAGGCAGGCTTGTCTTGTTACAGTATTTAAAGCTACCTGAAGAAAATTACTGGTGTTCTTTTGATCCTATTAGTACCACAGTCAGGCAGCTAGACTATTTACAGTTAGTGCAGTGCGTCCTGCTCACAGTGTTCAGCTGGATCCGTTCCTGTAATCTTCTTACTGACAGGCAGGCTTGTCTTGTTACAGTATAGACAGCTACCCGAAGAAAATTGCTTGTGTTCTTTTGATCCTATTAGTACCACAGACAGGCAGCTAGACTATTTACAGTTAGTGCAATGCGTCCTGCTCACAGTGTTCAGCTAGATCCGTTCCTGTTATCTTCTTACTGACAGGCAGGCTTGTCTTGTTACAGTATATACAGCTACCTGAAGAAAATTGCTGGTGTTCTTTTGATCCTATTAGTACCACAGTCAGGCAGCTAGACTATTTACAGTTAGTGCAGTGCATCCTGCTCACAGTGTTTAGCTAAACCTACAAGTTAGTGGGGTGCGTCCTGCTCACAGTGTTCAGCTAAACCTACAAGTTAGTGGGGTGCGTCCTGTTCACAGTGTTCAGCTAAACCTACAAGTTAGTGGGGTGCGTCCACCTCACAGTGTTCAGCTAAACCTACAAGTTAGTGCAGTGCGTCCTGCTCACAGTGTTCAGCTAGATCCGTTCCTATTATCTTCTTACTGACAGGCAGGCTTGTCTTGTTACAGTATATACAGCTACCTGAAGAAAACTACTGGTGTTCTTTTGATCCTATTAGTACCACAGTCAGGCAGCTAGACTATTTACAGTTAGTGCAGTGCGTCCTGCTCACAGTGTTCAGCTAAACCTACAAGTTAGTGGGGTGCGTCCTGCTCACAGTGTTCAGCTAAACCTACAAGTTAGTGGGGTGCGTCCTGCTCACAGTGTTCAGCTAAACCTACAAGTTAGTGTGGGGCGTCCACCTCACAGTGTTCAGCTAAACCTACAAGTTAGTGGGGTGCGTCCTGCTCACAGTGTTCAGCTAAACCTACAAGTTAGTGGGGTGCGTCCACCTCACAGTGTTCAGCTAAAGCTACCTGTAGAAGGTTGGTGGTGTTCTCATACTACAGGCAGGCAGTTGATTTTGCTAGCTGCAGTATCAGTACATATATATATATATATATATCCCAGCTTAGTGCAGCTACAGGCCATTAGTATGTCTGGAAGGCCAAGAAGGAGAGGCAGACAGTCACAAGCCAATAAGAGAGGGCAAGCAGGCTCTGTGTCTAGTGCTGGTCGTGGAGACGGTGCATCCTCATCAGCACGTGGCCGTGGGACACGCTTGGCCTTTTTTTCGGCAGCTGGCCGCGTTGAGCCGCAACATGCGGAAGACTTGGTCGAGTGGATGACCAAGCAGTCCTCATCCTCCTCATCCTCTCTCACCCATGCCCAGGGTACTTTGTCTGGCAAAGCAGCGGCCTCTTCCCTCGGCTCAATGTCATCAGTGACTCCATTCCTAGCCCCACCATGTCCTCCTGAGGAGTCCCTCGAACTGTTGGACCACAGTGTTGGGTACATGCTCCAGGAGGATGCCCAGCGTTTGGAAGGCTCTGATGATTATACTGAGCTCGATGAAGGCAGTAACATGAGCGCGGACAGAGGGGGTGCCCAAAAAGGACAGCAATCTGGCAGTCATGCTCCCCCTGCTGCAGCATACTGCCAGGTTTGCTCCAGTAATGAGGAGGGAGGGGATGATGAGGTCACTGACTCAACGTGGGTGACTGATAGGAGAGAGGAGGAGGAGGAGGCGGCACATCACCAATGAGGCAGGATGCCCTCCAGGGGCCAGCCTAAGGGCAGCACTCCATCACACCCCAAAGCTCCACATGTGCAGGGCGCTGCAGTCTCTGCGCGTTATTCAAAAAGTTCTTTGGTGTGGGCCTATTTTGAGACGAGTGCTTCAGATCGCACCGCTGCTATTTGCAACATATGTCTCAAGCGTATCTCGTGTGACAAAAACATCTCCCGCTTGGGTACCACATGCTTGACCAGACATATGTTGACCTGCCATGCAGTTCGTTGGCAAGCGTTTTCCAACCCCACTATACCTTCAGTCCTCTCTGAGACCTGCACTGAGAGGAATGAAGGTGTAGAATTAGGTGTGTCACAGCCAAGTACTTGTGGGCAATCTGCTTTTGGTACACTGACGTCAGATTGTACCAGGCCAGTTTCCCTGCCCCAGCTGCTGCACCGCCGAAAGAAGTTTGCTCCCAGCCATCCACATGCCCAGCGGTTGAATGCTAGCTTGGCAAAATTGCTAGCACTTCAACTGCTGCCTTTTCAGTTGGTAGACTCTGCCCCGTTCCGTGAGTTTTTGGAATGTGCGGTTCCTCAGTGGCAGGTACCCAAACGCCACTTTTTCTCAAGGAAGGCAATTCCGGCTCTCTACCGGCATGTGGAAGGCAATGTCCATGCCTCGCTGGACAGGGCGGTCAGCGGTAAGGTGCATATTACCACTGACTCGTGTTCCAGGAGGCATGGACAGGGACGTTACCTAAGTTTCACGGCGCATTGGGTGACTCTGCTGGCAGCTGGGAAGGATGCAGGACAAGGTGCAGTAGTGTTGGAGGTTGTTCCGCCACCGCGCCTCCAAAATGCTAATGATTGTGACACACCTCTCTCCTCCACCCCCTCCTCTTCTTCTTCCTCCATGGCCTCTTCCTGTGCTTTGTCCTCGGAACCAGCGGTGCTCCGTAGCCGTTCAAGGGGCTACGCAAGTACGCAGGCCAAAAGATGCCATGCGGTGCTTGAGCTGGTGTGCTTGGGGGACAGGAGCCACACTGGGGCAGAGGTTCTGTCAGCTCTGCAGTGGCAGGTTCAGAGGTGGTTGACGCCACGCCAACTTAAGGCAGGAATGGTGGTTTGTGACAATGGCACCAACCTCCTCTCTGCCCTCCGACAGGGACAAATGACCCATGTGCCCTGTTTGGCTCACGTCCTTAACTTGGTGGTGCAGCGGTTCTTGGGCAGGTACCCGGGCTTACAGGATGTCCTGAGGCAGGCCAGGAAAGTCTGTGTGCATTTCCGCCGGTCATATAATGCCAGTGCTCGGCTGACGGACCTCCAAAAGGAGTTTAACCTGCCCAAGAACTGCCTAATCTGTGACATGCCCACCAGGTGGAACTCAACGTTGGCCATGCTGCAGCGGCTGCACACGCAGCAGAGGGCCATCAATGAGTACCTGTGCGACTATGGCACCAGGACAGGGTCAGGGGAGCTTGTTTTTTTTTCCCCACGCCAGTGGGCCATGATCAGGGATGCATGCACTGTCCTGTCACCATTTGAGGAGGCCACGAGGATGGTGAGCAGTGACAGTGCATGCATCAGTGACACTGTCCCCCTTGTCCACCTGTTGGAGCACACGCTGCGTGGAATAATGGACAGGGCACTTGAGGCAGAACAGAGGCAGGAAGAGGAGGACTTCCTTAGCCCTCAAGGCCCCCTTTATCCAGACAGTGTTCCTGCGTGCCCGCCGATCACACAGGAAGAGGACGAGGAGGAGGAGGAGGAGGAAGATTGTGTCAGTATGGAGGTGGAGCCTGGCACTCAGCATCAGCAGCAGTCTTTAAGGGATCAGTCCCAAGAAACACATGGACTTGTACGTGGCTGGGAGGAGGTGGCTGCGGACCATGTCGTCCTTAGTGACCCAGAGGACTCTGGACCGAATGCCTCAGCAAACCTACGCTGCATGGCCTCCCTGATCCTGCAAAGCCTGCGTAAGGATCCTCGTATTCGTGGTATCAAGGAGAAGGACCAATACTGGCTGGCATCCCTCCTTGATCCACGTTACAAGGGTAAGGTTGCGGACCTTATCTTGCCATCGCAGAGGGAGCAGAGGATGAAACATCTTCGGGAGGCCTTGCAGAAAGGTCTGTGCAACGCGTTCCCAGAGACTGGGAGGTTACAAACTCCTGTTTCTGGACAATGTGTTGCTAAGGCTTCAGTCAGTCAAAGAAGGAGCGGTTCAGAAGGTGGCCGTCTGACCGATGCGTTCAGACAATTTTTTGGTCCGCAGCCCCAAGGTATGATCGTTTCCAGCAACCATCGCCAGCGTCTGTTTTACATGGTGCAGGAATACCTAGGGGAAAGATCAGACTTGGACACCTTTCCAACCGATAATCCTCTGGGTTACTGGGTCTTGAGGATGGATCACTGGCCAGAGCTTGCACAGTATGCAATTGAGCTACTGGCCTGTCCTGCATCCAGCGTTCTTTCGAAACGCACATTCAGTGCTGCTGGAGGCGTGATAACCGATCACAGGGTGCGTCTGTCCACCGACTCGGTCGATCGACTGACCTTCATAAAAATGAATCAGTCTTGGACCACCACCAGCTACCAAGCACCTGATGCTGATGTAACCGAATAATTTTTTTTAAAATCTCAGATCCCTTCAAAGACTGCCTATGCTGATGCTGAGTGACTATCCCTGAGTAATTATCCTCTTCCTCCTCAATCATCACGCTGATAGCTTGTAAGAACATTTTTGGTTCTGGGCGCCACCACCAGTGCCTAAGGCACAATTTTTCAGCCCCTGTTTAACAGGGGCGTGTAATTACAATTTTTGATGCAATACTTTGCAGCAGGGCTCGTTCCTGCATTCCAACTAGAGTGTCTGTGAGGGGTTGCTGTGTTGCGGCACCAGCACCAGTGCCTAAGGCCCAATTTTTCTGCCCCTGTTTAACAGGGGCGTGTAATTACAATTTTTGATGCAATACTTTGCAGCAGGGCTCGTTCCTGGGTTCCAACTAGAGTGTCTGTGAGGGGTTGCAATGTTGTGGCGCCAGCACCAGTGCCTAAGGCCCAATTTTTCTGCCCCTGTTTAACAGGGGCGTGTAATTACAATTTTTGATGCAATACTTTGCAGCAGGGCTCGTTCCTGCGTTCCAACTAGAGTGTCTGTGAGGGGGTGCAGTGTTTGGCACCAGCACCACCACCACCACCAAAGGCCCAATTTTTCTGCCCTTGTTCAACAGGGGCATGTAATTACAATTCTTGATCTAATATTTCACAGCAGGGCCCATTTCTGCACCCACCAAGAGCGAGTGAGGACTTACAGTGTTGTGGCACCAGCACCACCACCACCACCACCACCACCACCACCAAAGGCCCAGTTTTTCTGCCCCTGTTCAACAGGGGCATGTAATTACAATTCTTGATCTAATATTTCACAGCAGGGCCCTGTGAGGGCTTATGTTGTTGTGGCCACAACAACACCTAAGGCCCAAATTTCTTCTGAGTATATAGGGCAGGCCCCTACTTTCAAACATCTAACTTACAAACGACTCCTACTTGCAAACGGAAGGAGACAACAGGAAGTGAGATGAAATCTACCCCTAGGAAGGGAAATTCTTCCTTAAGAGTTAATATGGGAAAAACATTTCTCCTTTCCACTGATGCTTTCCAATCCTTGTTCCACAAAAAAACCCAAATTCTCAAAAAGCATTTGTCATTGGGACAACAAGTGAGGTGAAATCTTCTAAAGAGGAGGAAAGACAGCAAAACAAATGTCACAGGGGTGATAACCCTTCCCTATGTTTTCCAAAAAGCTTAAAAAAGATTTTTTGGCTGGAGCTAAACACGTTAAAAATGTACCCATTCAAAATGACAAACAGATTCTACTTAACAACAAACCTACAGTCCCTGTCTTGTTTGCACCACCTGTATACTGCTGTTCAGAGTATTTAGGGCCTGGTGGCCCCACACCTTTCCTTATTTTAATTTGGGTGCGGGGTTCCCCTTAATATCCATACAAGACCCAAAGGGCCTGGTAATGGACTGGGGGGTACCCATGCCATTTGTCTCACTGATTTTCATCCATATTGCCAGGACCCGACATTACATTAAAGCCGCAAGCAGTTTTAAATGAGATTTTTTCCTTTAAAAATGACATTTGGTGCAGGGACTGTTCTAAAAACAGGAAACACGCACCACTTTAAAGGCATACTATAGACACCCCCAGGTACGATATTTAAAGGAATATTTCACTTTTTTTTTTTTACTTTAAGCATCATTAAAATCACTGCTCCCGAAAAAACGGCCGTTTTTAAAAGTTTTTTTTGCATTGATACATGTCCCCTGGGGTAGGACCCGGGTCCCCAAACCCTTTTTAGGACAATACCATGCAAATTAGCCTTTAAAATGAGCACTTTTGATTTCGAACGTTCGAGTCCCATAGACGTCAATGGGGTTCTAACGTTCATGCAAACTTTCAGTCCGTTCGCAGGTTCTGGTGCGAACCGAACCGGGGGGTGTTCAGCTCATCCCTAGTGGCAGGCGAGTAGATCCGGCTACTGGACATCATTGATTCTGGGGCCTGCAGTTGCTTCCTGGATGCATCCCTGGCCCGAATCCTGCATATTCCTCTACAAGATAAAAGACAAAGTCTCCAAATACATATGGCCGATGGATCTTTACCTTGCTCAGTACCTGTTACCCAGGGGACCAAACCCACTCTCACCATTACTGGTCATCAGGAATTTCTTCGCTTTGACATCACATGTTCACCCATGTTCCCCATCATCCTGGGACTTCCATGGTTACAAGCTCACGATCCTCACATTAATTGGAGTAAGAAGGAAATCTCCTTTTCCTCTGCCTACTGCTCCCAACATTGCTTCACTTCTGTTCCCATCAGCACTACCTCCTGTCTGACCACCCAGCCGGTACCCGATCATCTCCAGCACGTTCCTTCAGTATACCACAAATTTATGGACATTTTTGACAAGAAGAAGGCCGACAGTCTACCTCCTCACCGGCCATATGACTGTCCCATTGACCTTCTACCTGGCTCTGAGATCCCTTTTGGCCGTATATTCCCGCTATCTGAAACCGAGTTGGAGGCCCTTCAGTCCTACATTGACGAAAACCTTGAAAAGGGGTTAATTCACCCTTCCTCTTCCCCAGCCGGAGCAGGGATTTTCTTTGTTTAGAAGAAGGATGGCTCACTAAGACCTTGTGTGGATTATAGGGAGCTCAACAAAATCACTATCAAAAACCGCTACCGCTCCCCCTTATCCCAGAGCTGTTCCAACGGTTCCGAACCACCCGAATCTTCTCTAAACTTGACTTACGAGGCGCCTACAACCTTGTTCGGATACGCCCAGGGGATGAGTGGAAGACAGCTTTTAGGTCCAGATTTGGACACTTCGAATATCTAGTGATGCCATTTGGGCTGTGCAATGCCCCAGCTACTTTTCAGCATCTGGTGAATGATATTTTTCAAGAATACTTGGACAACTTCATAATCGTTTACCTTGACGATATCCTTATCTTTTCCACCACCATAGAGCTGCACCAAGTTCATGTTAAGAAAGTACTCACGATTCTCAGGAAACACTGACTTTACCTAAAAGGGGAGAAATGTGAGTTTAAAAAGACAGTGGTCCAATTCTTGGGGTTTATCATTTCAACTGATGGAGTCGCAATGGATCCCCAGAAGGTGAAATCAATCCAAGAATGACCAGCTCCTGTGAATAAAAAAGGGGTCCAACGGTTTGTGGGCTTCGCCAGCTTTAATTGCAGGTTCATAAAAGGACTTTCATTAATCATTTCACCCATCACCCAACTGACTCGCCAGCAGAGCCGGTTCCAGTGGTCCCAAGAAGCACAGGTAGCTTTCAATAAACTGAAGGATTTATTAATTTCCGCCCCGATACTACATCACCCAGATCCTGCTTTGCCCTATGTATTGTAAGTGGACGCCTCAGAGTCAGCTACATTAGCAATCCTGTCCCAAAGGTGGGGTCATAAGACTCTTCTTCACCCTGTAGCTTTTGCCTCCCGGAAACTAACCCCACCAGAAAGAAACTATGACGTTGGAGACCGTGAGCTGCTGGCCATCAAATTTGCTTTGGAGAAGTGGAGATATCTTCTGGAGGGTGCGTCTCATCCTGTTATGATCTTCACGGATCATAAGAACCTGGAGTACCTCAGGACTGTGAAATGTCTCAGACCCCGACAAGCTCGCTGGGCATTATTCTTCTTCAGGTTCAACTTCAACATCTCCTATAGACCAGGCTCCAAAAATGGAAAAGCAGAGGCACTCTCCCGGATGTTCCCTGAAGCCATCCAGACAGCAGAACATGGTACCATCCTGTGTCCTCAAAATTTTCTTTGTCTTACTCAGCCTGATCTAAAGATTGCCATTTAACAGGCCTTCAGCCAGTGTTAGGACCCAGAGGTACCTTCGTTAAGAAAGCAGGATGGTCTGCTTTGGGCTCAAAACAAAATATTTATCCCATTACAAGTAAGGCTCTTGATATTAAAGACTTTCCATGATAATAAGTTAGCAGGACATTTTGGGGTACAAAAGACCTCTGAATTAGTACATCAATCCTTCTGGTGGCCGGGGTGGAGACAGGATTGTAAAAACTACGTCAAATCTTGTATCGTCTGCCAACGCAGCAAGGGGTCCAACACAAAAGCTTGGGGCTTGCTAAAACCGCTACCTATTCCGGAACAACCCTGGAAGGAAGTTTCTATGGACTTCATCGTTGACCTACCGCTCTCTGAAGGGTTTTCCACCATTCTGGAAGTGGTGGATCGCCTTTCAAAAAAATGGCTAACTTCCTACCCATGAAGGGCACGCCCTCTGCCTCAGATACAGTAAAAATATTTATTAAAGAAGTAGTTAGGCTTCATGGTGTACCCAATAACATTGTGTCTGACAGAGGTGTTCAGTTAACCTCCAAGTTTTGGAAAGACCTTTGCAAATCTCTGGAAATCAAGGTATGCGTCTCTTCAGCCTATCACCCCCAAAGTAACGGCCAAACAGAGAGGATAAACCAAACTTTGGAACAATACCTCCGATGCTTCTGCTCATGTTCCCAAGACAACTGGACTTCTCTTCTCCCCTGTGCGGAATTTGCTTACAATAATTTCATACACACTGCCACCAACCAAACCCCTTTTTGGGCCAATTATGGGTTTCACCCTTCCTTTCTGCCTAACTCTTTTCCGGAAGTGTCAGTTCCTGAGGTACAGGATGGAATACGTTTTATCCAAACCAATTTTCAACTGATCCAGGAAGCTAAGCAGAAGGCCCAGGACAACTACAAAAAATATTATGACAGGGGATAGAAGAGCAATCCAACCTTCAAAATTGGAGATGAAGTCTGGCTATCTGCAATTAACCTCAAACTTCCTTGTCCCTCACGAAAATTGGGGCCAAAATTCATTGGCCCCTTCAAGGTGAAAAGAGTAGTGAACTCCGTGGCTTTTGAACTTGCTCCACCTAGTTCTTATAAGATACACCCTGTTTTTCATACATCCTTATTGAAACCAGTGACTCCCAGCCCTTTTTCAGGAAGGGAAGAATTGCCACCCCCTCCGGTTAATATTGAAGGCGAAGATAAATTTGAGGTGGAGACAATTTTGGACTGTAGAAAGAGGGGTGGTCGAGTCCAGTACTTGGTCAAATGGAAAGGGTACCCTCCGGAAAATAACTCTTGGGAACCTTCTTCTAACATACACGCCCCACGTTTGATACAAGCATTCCACAAGACAGTCAGAGAAATAATAGAAGCAGGACTTGCCAGTATCAGAACATTCCCGTGCGCCTGCACGGCAGAGTCGCGTTCCGACAAATGCGGGTGCGCGATACAGCGGGGCGGCGCACACGGGTTCATGCCATGGCACAACAGTGCGGGAGCGTGCACTCGTTAACGTTACACCCCCATGCTGGCCTATAAAAAGCTGATCTGTTCCCTGTCTAATTGCTGGTTTGTCTTTCAGCTTCCAGTGTTCCGTTCCTGAGTTCTGTTACCTGTGTTTACTTGCTGTGACCCGGATTGTCCCTGACCTGCTCTGTCTCTCTCGAGTACTTTGACCCCGTAGGAAGAAGGAAGGTAGATTGATATATAAAGAGGGGACAAGTTTGGGAATTTGAGGGCTCTGAGATCTTTGTAAACGGAGGAGATGCAGATGATCTGGTAAGCATAGGTGGTCCCAGGCCTGTGTGTTTCAGTATACAGCAGTCTTCGGGCCACTGAATGCACTGCACTAGAGTCATGCCTGTCCAACACATAGACATCCCTGTTCATGAGACCACATGATGCTGAGGGTTACCTCAGCTCTGAAGTTCAGCAGTCAATTTGACTTTCTCGATTTATCTGTAACTCCATTGACTAAGGGATGTGCCATATCGTGAGGCTCCCATAAATAACATTACACTACTTACCACCCCTTTACTAGCAAATGACCAGACGACACAATACTTTTTGGAGTCGAATGGCCATAGCAGCCTTTTTATTACAACAAAATAAAATTACCAAAATTTTCCAAACATATAACTTAATGCATATAAATACATTTTTTAATAACATTAACCAAATACACATCCTTATAAACGGTTCTGATCTAGAGGTCTTTGAAGGCCAAGTATAAATTCCAACCAACTAGTTGTATCGGTACACCCATGAAAGGCCTCACGCCATGTATTATGCGAGCTCAGGGACAACCAGCTACTTCCTTCCAGATACAACCTATTACAACCATTGTTACCATTTTGAGGGAAAGGTCGCCCATACCTCCGTATGGGCCCAACCCCCTCCCAAACCTCCATTATTTTTCAGCACTGCCTTCAAAGACCCCATAGACCTACCGACACAACACACACACGTGATATCTTACGTGCATTTCGCCCTCCACACCCGAAACGCCCGCTGAACACCATCCTGCAAACCCAGCTGCCACAGGTCATACCTATAGCATTCAGGTGCACACCGTCGGAGCGCAAAAAACGTTTCCTCCTCCAATTCCCAGTGATGAACCGCCAAACCCCCGTTCCGTACAAAAAACTTAACCACCGCTTTGTTGACTTTAACCCGGGCTCTGTTCAAACCTGCAACAGAGCGAGCCAAACGCCACGCCGTTCTGGCCACGATATCAGACCAGATAAAAATAGTATCAGGAAAGAATCATTGCAGCCGCAGCAAATCAAATTTGATGTCCCTGATCAACTCCCTCACACACCGCAAACTCAGGTCATTACCCCCCACATGTAGCAGAACCACATCAGTGGGGCGGTCCAATTGAGCAAACCTTTCCCTTTCAGGAACCCTGGACCACAGAATGCCCGGAAATCCAATCCAGCGCACTATCCCTTCCTCCCCAGACAAACCCAACAGCCTGCTTTTCTTCCTGACATCCGCCCTCCTGGCACCCAAATACACATATGAGTGTCCAAGTATCCACACCAAGCAGGTTGCTGACTCTGAAAGAAAAGAAACAGAAAAAAGAGGGATAGGGTAAAGTAAAGCACATCACCCCCTTACACAATAATTGACCCACTTGAGCGCCCAACACGCAACACCACAGTAATCCCCCTCCCCCCCCCCATTCCCGAAATGTAACTTTTTTTTTAAATATAATTTATGCTTACAACAAAGTTGGGCGAACGTATAATTTAAACCTTGGCAATTCCCAACGTCCAATACGCTGTACCACCTTTTCATCCAAACCCCACCGGACTGCCTCGGTGCCACCGATGCGGAACGAATGAGAAGAATAATTTTCTGCCTTCAAAACCGCTGCCCCCAAACATTTTTTGAACACAGCTTGAGATTGAAAACGGGACACAGCTGTACCATCCTCATGGCGGAAGAAACCCCCCCGCCTGCAGGCCTAATTCTGCAAAATTCCCCCACAGCTGCCACCGGACATATAGGAGAACCTGGGACCGACCTCAACTCTACCAAAGCCCCCTTGCCCAATTGATCAGCCTTAGACCTCCTTAGGAACACCCCCAGAGCATCCCCTTGCACTTACACATCTTGAACATCCAAACCACCGTCCCCTTTTTCATTCTTGCTCACCATCTCGCCCACCCGAAAAGCCCCGAAAAAAGCCAATATAAACACGGCCCGAAACAAAACCCACTCAAACCGAGACACACAAACATTTTCCAACTGTTCCACCACGTCCCCCAAAACTGTAAATAAAACTGGGCGTCTTGTATCGGCTGCCGATCGACCAGCGCGATATCCACGCATAGCACGCCGAACCATGAAAGCCTTAGTAGCGTCCCGTTGACCTGCCAACTGGAACATAAAGGTCAACCCAGCCAACTTACGTGACATATAAGAAGCCGATACACTGCTCTCAAAGTTCCTTCCTATAAAGTAAAGCAGCAAATGTACTCTACCTTCATCATGAACGCATTCACCTACTTCACGCACCAAAGCATCCCATTCCAGCCAAACCTTACTGTACGCTTGGCAAGTAGCTGCAGAAACCGATCTACATATCAACAATTGGGCAGTGGCAACACGATGCTCCATAACCTTTTGGGGCAAGGACTCCCATGCACATCCGCTTCCGGCGCCAGTTGACGAAATCTGTCCCAACGAGACAACGAATCAGCCACAGAATTATCAATTCCCGGAACATGCACAGCAGTCACAAAACAGTTAATACATAAACAAATCAAAACCAAATGTTGCAGTAAGCACACAACTGGTAGGGAAGACGCAGTATTGTTATTGATGGCCTGTACCACCCCTAGATTATCGCAATGAAAATGCACACGGCGATTCCGAAATTCTTCCCCCCATAGCTCCACTGCCAGCACTATGGGGAATAACTCCAATGCCGCCAAATTGCGTACTAATCCTTCCTCCCTCCAAGACTCCGGCCACTCCCCGGCGCTCCACCTACCTTGGAAAAAGGCCCCAAAACCACCAGATCCTGCCACGTCCGTGAACAACTCCATGTCACAGTTTGAAACAACCCTTTTTAACCACAGAGAGCGGCCATTATAGGTTGCCAAGAAAGAGTCCCAAACCTTCAAATCCTCCTTGTGATCCAGCCCTAGTCGAATAAAATGATGCGGAGCCCGGACACCGGCCGTGTCCGCTGCCAGGCGCCTGCAGAAAACACGCCCCATGGGCATGATGCCGTAGGCAAAATTTTACTTGCCCAGCAGGGATTGCAAAACTCGAAGCTGAATCTTCCGTACCCGTAAAGCCCTAGCCACCTCCTGCCTCAAACCCTTCAGTTTGTCCAAAGGCAAAGGGCACTCCATAGCCACGGTATCAATAACGATCCCCAAGAAACACAACTCAGTAGCCGGACCCTCCGTCTTATCAGTGGCCAACGGCACCAAAAAATTTTCAAACAGTTGTTGAATTGTAGCCAACAGAGACGCACATACCATGCTCTCTGCAGGCCCTATACACAAAAAAATCATCCAAATAATGGATGACGGATGACAGGCCCGACACACCCCGCACCGCCCACTCCAGAAAAGAACTAAACTGTTCGAACAAGGAACAGGAGATAGCACACCCCATGGGCAAACATCTATCAACAAAATATATACCCTGCCACCGACATCCCAACAAATGTCAGCAATCAGGATGAACTGGCAAGAGGCGAAAAGCAGCCTCTATATCTGTTTTTGCCAACAAGGCCCCTTTTCCCAAACGCTGCACCCAGGCGACCGCCGTATCAAAAGATGTATAAGACACAGTGCAGAGGCCCAGGTCAATGGAATCATTAACTGATCCCCCCCCACGGGTGGGACAAATGGTGAATGAGCCGAAACTTGTTCAGCTCTTTCTTAGGAACCACAGACAAAGGGGATATAACCAAGTCCGACTCCAGCATGTTCTCTAGCCAACTTTAAATTATCCGCCATAACCACCTGGAGTCGACTATTCAATTTGAAACCCTCCGTAAACCCCAACTCCAATAGCTTAGCCGCGTTCTGATCAGGATAGCGCCTTAGAAAGGGGACCATTTTTTTTACCATCACCGGTGTCCTCCCCTTTTCCAACATCCCCACATCCCTGTTTAAAGCACCGAGACTGCAAATGCGAACCCACACATGTGGAACACTCATGCCAGAATCGACACTTGGCTCTGAATTTACATGTGCCTGCATTAAATTGACAGCAGAAACCCATGCGACCACCGGCCGGTTGTCTGGCAAAGCCCGGACCCCCGGCCCCACCCTGAAAGGGAGGCAACGAACTTCTCGGAGAGGACTTTAGCTTCATCCAAAGACTAATGTCCTTATTGTCCCACCGCAATGAAGGGCGGATCGCCTTCCTCTGCCGGAACTGCTCATCATAGCTCACCCAAGCAGTCCCCCCATACACCCTTTGCGCCTCCCCAATAGAATCAAGGTAGCAAAAAAGTGGCGAGCAGTCTTCGGGCGCCTTCTCCCCAATCACGCATGCCAAAATCGCAAACGCTTGCAATCAGTTTGCAAACGTGCGCGGGTTCAATCTGTAGCGCTGCTTCTCCTCTTCTTTCTTGCTCTCGTCAGGTTTAACTTTGTCCAAGTTAAACTTCTCCAAGGGCAACAAAGAGAACATTTTGACATACTCACGTTTCCAAATGCGCTCTTTTACCTCAGTCTTCAAATGAGCGCCCAAAGGCCCCTCAAAACTGACGTAGACTTCGCATTTGGCAGCATCCGCCAAATGCGCACCATCCCCAGCCGCAGCCGTTGTACCAGTCACCACCGTCGGCGACGCAGGCGGGGCCACAGGATTGGCCACCCCTACCCCACCAGTACTCGGGCCCCCCACCAGCCCCGTTCCTCCAGCCGACACTACAGGGCCCGGCACCGCCAGCACAGATCCCTGAGCAGTGGAAGTGTGGGCTGCAGCCCACACCGCCACCGGGGAGGCGTCCGCTACCGGCTGTGCACAGCGCACCAACACCTCCCGCAAGCCCGCCAACAATGTTTGCACCACGCCCACATCTTGCTTCCCCGTTGCTCCAAGTGACAGGGAACCAGTACTGGGACCTACCCAACCTGAGCCAACCCTTTGCCCCAATGGTATCCCTGTACCCACAACCCCGCACCCAGAAGCCCCCTTGCTAAGGACAGGAGAGGAAAAAGATACAGTAAGGTTCTCACCTGATTTTGATTTACTTTAAACTGTAACTAAGAATTCTGCTGATTGGACCATTCAATTTACATCTTGCATTGAGAGGTTCTTCCTCGAATTATTTTGCTTCTTATGTATCTTCATACCTTCGCACCATGTAATGCCTTATACAAAGGTTCTGTAAAAAATTTTCTTGCTACTACTAATAAAAATTTATTGAAAATAAGGTTCTCACCTGGCTGCAGCTGCCGCACCGGACATCCAGCCATATTTCCTGTTCCACGCGCTGTGTCCTGGATCATGCTTGCGTCCCGGTCATCCAACTCTCCCTTCGACAGACTGTCTTGGGAACTCCCGACCTCCCCTTGAGCAGCGTCAGTAGGCTGCATCGTTGGATTCCTCGGCGCTGCCGAGCGCCCTGCAGTGACGTCCTCCGGCTCCACGTGTCTGCCATGCTGAGCTTCAGGCCGGGCAGGAGAAGCCCGCCTGGCCGCCGATCTGGACCGTACACCAACAGGGTCCCCACGATGGCGCAGTGTTTCTGCCGCTGTTCTCCTTCTTCCTCTCCCATCAGGATTATAGGCCCATCTTTAGCTCCTTCTTTTCTTGCTGGATCTGCTTCTCCTGCACCCTTGCATTGTCCACCGCAGCAAGGCAGACACGGGAGGAGAGACGGCGCGCTGGAATGATGGCAGGAGAGGCAGGGCGTGCGGGGATGACTTCAGTCGCACAATCGCAATTCAATGCAGATTCTTTCAGGGCTGAATTGTGATGCATCGATGCGCCGATTATTTTCTTTTCACAATTGATTTTATTGAAATAGGTTATTGTAACACAAAAAGAAAAAAAATATATAGTATGTATAATATAATACATGAGAAATCATTAGAAAAATAATTGTGTTCACAAAATGTACATTAAGTACTAGTAGGCTAGAAATGTACATTAAGTATTAGTAGGCTGAAAAAGGTATACTATTTTCAACGCCCCTAGTGGCTACTGAGGAATATATTTCAATTAAAAGAGTTTTTTGACCTTTTTTTTTTTTTTAACCAAAATATTAGAAATGTGTAAAAAAAAAGTACACCAATTAACATACTGTATATATTAAAATTCAATTCCAGGCAAATATACAATTATCCCCTGAAGTAAGGCTGTGCCCGCACTGGAAGGGTTAATTGCTCATTTATATCTATAACAATGAGGCCCCTTACACATGGGGTGGGCTCCATTGGACCTGACAAATCTGTACGCTGATCCCCGCTGAGTGGGCGGATGGCTGGCCTGTGTGAGCTCCACTTATGCAGAGCTGACACAGACACAGCTTGCTCTCCTCTATGAGCGGTTTGATGTAAACGGACAGCCTGTTCGTTTACACTCAACTGTCATCCAATCCGCCAGACAGATGGGGAATAAATCCCCACTCATTTGTTTTTAGTGTATAGTAGAGCTGCACGATTCTGGATAAAATGAGAATCACAAATTTTTTGCTTAACCACATACCGACCAGCTGCTGCAGTTGTACTGCGGCAACATGGCTCGGCTGCACGAATCGCCGTCATGGTACGTCGGTACCATAGACTGCCACTAGGGGCGCCCCATGTTTGCCCACAGAGCCGATGCGAGTGCCCGGCGGTCTCGATAACTGCCGGGCTCCCGTGATCGCTCGGGGCACACTGAGAACCGGGATCTGTGTGTGTAAACACACAGTTTCCGGTTCTCTGAGGGGAGAACAGTCAGATAGTCTGTTCATACAGAGTATGAACAGCAATCTGTCGTCTTCCCTGCACATTCCCATACCCCCTTCAGTTAGAACACATACAAGGATACACTTAACCCCTTCACTGCCCCCTGGTGGTTAACCCCTTCACAGGCAGTGATATTTTTACAGTAATCAATGCAATTTTATAGCATTGATCACTGTAAAAATGCCAATGGCCCCAAAAATGTGTCAAAATTGTCTGACTTGTCCGCCATAAAGTTGCAGTCATGATAAAATTCACAGATCCCCGCCATTACTAGTAAAAAAAAATTAATAATAAAAAAAAACCATAAAACTATCCCCTATTTTGTAGACGCTATAACTTTTGCGCAAATCAATCAAAATATGCTTATTGCCATTTTTTTTACTAAAAATATGTAGAAGAATACGTATCGGCCTAAACTGAGGAAAAAAAATTATTTTTATATATTTTTTGGGGATATTTATTATAGCAAAAAGTAAAAAATATTCCATTTTTTTCAAAATTGTCGCTCTTTTTTTGTTTATAGTTTATATATAACAAATATAGTTTATTTGTTTATATGTTTATATATTTAAAAAAAAAAAAACGCAGAGGCAATCAAATACCACCAAAAGAAAGCTCTGTTTGTGGAAAAAAAAGGACTTCAATTTTGTTTGGGTGCAATGTCGCATGACTGCGCAATTGTCAGTTAAAGCGACGCAATGCCGAATCGCAAAAAAATGCTCTGGTCTTTGGCCAGCCAAATGGTCCGGGGCTTAAGTGGCTAAAATAAAGATCACAAGCTCTCACAATTCTGAAGAACTTTTTTATTTTGAAGATATACAAGATTGTTTTCCACCCCCCGCCTCAAAAAAACACTAGCCGCCACTGGTACAAAGCATTGAAAAGTTATTTTACAAATGAAATAAAATATTTTTTTGTAATTTTTTGCTTTTTTTAATGTGAAACATGTAAATATATGTTAAAGGTGTAAAAAATATTAATGATCAAAGCAAACAAAAAAAAAGTTTTAATTGTTAAGAGTTTATAAAATAGAAGTAAGTAATAAAAAAAAATCATCAGGAAAATAAAACTCAAATTGAGAAGGATAATAAAGTTAAAAAGGCTGATTAGAGTAAATTAAAGTGGTGTTTCACAAAAAAAAAAAAAATTAGATGTCAGCAGCTGCAAATACTGCAGCTGCTGACTTTTAAAATAAGGACACTTACCTGTCCCGGGGTCCAGCGATGTCGGCACCCGAGACCGAGCCATCCCTCGATCCTCGGGTGCTGCCGCCGCCATTCACACTGAGGGAATCAGGAAGCGAAGCGTTGCCGCTTCACTGCCCGGTTCCCTACTGCGCATGCGCGAGTCGCGCTGCGCGTCTTCACTGGTCCCCGTTGTGTTGTGGGAACTGTGTATTTCCCACAACACAACGGGGGTGGGCGGGGAGTCTGCGGCTAGCTGCGGCTAGCTGTACCCGGAAGTGGGTGCAGATACCTGTATTATACAGGTATCTGCACCCCCCTCCCCCCTAAAAGGTGCCAATTGTGACACCGGAGGGGGGGAGGAATCCGATGAGCGGAAGTTCCACTTTAGGGTGTAGGATTGTAAAGACTCATTTTTTTTCTATAAAAATAACAAACATGCCATATTTACCTACCCTATTGCAGTGATTTGGTTTTGCATAGCGCAGCCCAGATCCTCCTCATCTCGGGTCCATCTTCTGTGCTCCTGGCCCCTTCCTCCTATCGAGTGCCCCCCCAGCAAGCAGCTTGCTATGGGGACACCCAAGCAGAGTCACAGCTCCCTATTAGGGATGGGCCGAACACCCCCCTGTTCGGTTCGCAGCAGAACAGGCAAGAAATTTGTTTGAACACCATTAAAGTCTATGGGACTTATGGGGCTTATATGCAAGTTATTGTCATAAAAAGTGTTTGGGGACCTGGGTCCTACCCCAAGGGGTATGTATCAATGCAAAAAAAAGTTTTCAAAAATGGCTGTTTTTTTCGGGAGCAGTGGTTTTAATAATGCTTAAAGTGAAACAATAAAAGTGAAATATTCCTTTAAATTTTGTACCTGGGGGGTGTCTATAGTATGTCTGTAAAGTGGCGCATGTTTCCCGTGTTTAGAACAGTCTGAGAGCAAAATGACATTTCTAAAGGAAAAAAAGTAATTCAAACTTACTCACGCCTATAATGAATTGTCGGGTCTCTGCAATACACATAAAAGTCATTGAAAAAATTGGCATGGGGATCCCCCCAGTCCATAACAAGGGGACCCCCAGATCCCGGCCCCCCTTGTTTGAAATGGTAACGGGTACATTGTACCCGTGCCATTTCACAAATAAAGTGTCAAAATTGTAAAAAAAAACAACACACACCATGGGAGAAGTCCTTTATTAAAAAAATAAAAAAAAATAAAACTGTCCCACAAAGTCTTCTTCTTCTCTTGCTCCGCTGATGGACCGAAAAAGAAAAAAAAAAAAAAAGCCGCAGCGACCTGTCTCAATGGGAGGCACCCTCCGTATGACGTATGGTGGCCCCGCCCCCCTCTGATGCTACAGGGGAAGCCATAAGGATGTCCCTGTGTGTAAGAGGGGGCGGGGTCACGGGGAAGTCCCTATGTGTCAGAGGGGGTGGGGTCACCCGGCGATGACACAGCGTGGCCCCGCCCTCAGTTATAAAAAAGCTGTCACCTGTGAGGACGCGTCATACGGCGGGTGCATCCCATGGAGACAGGTCGCTGCAGCTTTTTTTTTTTTTTCTTTTTTGGTCCGTCGGCAGAGCAAGAGAAGAAGAAGAAGATTTCGTGGGACAGTTTTATTTTTTAATTTTTTAATAAAGGACTTCTTCCACGGTGTGTGTTGTTTTTTTTTAATCATTTTGACACATTTTTTGTGAAATGGTACAGGTACAATGTACCTGTTACCATTTCAAACAGGGGGGGCAAGATCTGGGGGTCCCCTTGTTAAAGGGGGCTTCCAGATTCCAATAAGCCCCCCGCCCGCAGACCCCCACAACCACCGGGCAGGGGTTGTGGGGATAAGGCCCTTGTCCCCATCAACATAGGAATATCCTTCCCATGTTGAGGGCATGTGGCTTGGTACGGTTCAGGAGGGGGGCTCTCTCGTCCCCCCTCTTTTCCTGCGGCCTGCCAGGTTGCATGCTCAGATAAGGGTCTGGTAAAGATTTTGAGGGGGACCCCCACACCTTTTTTTTTTCCAATTTTGGCGCAGGGTTCCCCTTAATATCCATACCAGACCTGAAGGGCCTGGTATGGAATTTAGGGGGACCCCCACGCATTTTTTTTTTTTATTTGGTTCGGGGTTCCCCTTATTATTTATACCAGACCCAAAGAGCCTGGTAATGGACTGGGAGAGATCCCCATGCCGTTTTTTTCAATGACTTGTATGTGTATTGCAGAGATCCAACAATTCATTATAGCCCCGAGTAGTTTTAAATGACTTTTTTTCCTTTAGAAATGTAATTTTGCTCTCGGACTGTTCTAAACACGGGAAACATGTGCCACTTTACAGGCATACTATAGACACCCCCAGGTACGAAATTTAAAGGAATATTTCACTTTTATTGTTTCACTTTAAGCATTATTAAAATCACTGCCCCCGAACAAACGTCCGTTTTTAAAACTTTTTTTGCATTGATACATGTCCCCTGGGGCAGGACCCAGGTCGCCAAACACTTTTTATGACAATAGCTTGCATATTAACCTTTAAAATTAGCACTTTTGATTTCTCTCATAGACTTTTAAAGGATGTTCCGTGGCTTTCGAATTTGCCGCGAACACCCCAAATTGTTCGCTATTCGGTGAATGGGCGAACAGCCAATGTTCGAGTCGAACTCATGTTCGACCCGAACATAAAGCCCATCCCTACTCCTTATGAGCATTCAGACACGGAGCCGTGGCCCGGCCCGCACCCTCTCTCTCCTGATTGGCTGACTGACTTTGATTAACAGCAGTGGGAGCCAATGGCACAGCTGCTGTGTCTTAGCCAATCAGGAGGGAGAGTCTCGGGTGGCCATGACACTCATGGACATCGCCGGACAGAGATGGGGCTTAGGTATTAGGGGGCTGAGGGGGGCTGCTGCACACTGGAGGCTTTTTATCTTAATGCATAGAATGCATTAAGATACAAAATCTTCAGACTTTACCACCCCTTTAAGGGTTAATAAGGAGTTAAACAGAGGAACAATTTAATAAAAACAATTTTTTTTATTTTTTTTTACTTGACAAGGTGGCTTTGAACTGATTTCATTTGCAGACTGACAATCATCTCTTTGATCTGTAAATGAGTACACAGAAAGATATAATGTTTCCTTTTATCTCTCTTTCAGCACTGAGTTATTGATAAACATTGCCTCCTTTTTTTGACAGCTGTGAGCAGGGGAATGGCTCTGCACTTTCTACATGAATCGTGGAAATGCTGGATTAATATTGCGTGGGGGGTCGAATCGAGATCACGTCTTTTAACGAATAATCATGCAGCTCTAGTGGATAGGATCGGATCAGATGTCGGTGGGTGGTTGCGGATACATGTCCGTTGACACCCACCGATCCATAGAGGAAACTGGAGGGTTCGATTGGGTCTGCCTAAAAAAGCTCAGTGTGAAAATATATTTTCCTTGACCCTTGCTTATTATATTCACTGTGGAACCTAAGGGGTTAATCCTCCGCATTGTGTAAAAAAGTCTGTTTGATCCTGTCTTCTCTGATCCTTCCCTTCTTTTACTGTCCCAAATCCATCTTCTGATATCACAGAGCCCTAGGAAGCACACTGCACAATTTCAGTGTGTGTGTGTTTCTAGAGTTTTGTTTTTTTTGTTTTTTTTTTGGGGGGGGGGGGGTGCATGTGATCAGCACACGGCAAATCAACACTGTACAGACAGAAAATTAGGGGTCATGCAGCCTCATAGGACAATCAGGAGGAGAATGAAAACTCCTCCTACAAGCTTTAACCAGACACTGATAGAAGTCACAAGCTATATACTGCTGATGAGAAAAGGTATTTAGAATTTTATATTTATAAAAATAATTGCATTTCCATGTTCTGCGTACTGTGGGAGACCAGATATAGTGAATGCAGGGTCCTGTGTTTCGTAACACTTTAATGCATCCAAGTCGCGCCAAAAGTAGCACAGGCACCGTTGCACTGATCTGAACAGGCGCCATGGAAAAGATTGGCTGCGACTTGTCATGTCTAAAGTCGCATGACAAGTCGCACAAGTGTGAATGGAGCCTAATATGTAAATGTTTATTTTAGCTCATATGTATTTTGATGCTGTGGTCATAATTTGATTTATTGCTGGGTTACGTACACTCCGGCAGGCAATACTTGGCTCAATCGTGGGTTTATTAGTAATTTAGTGTGGAAAAAAACACCATATTTACTAAGGGAGATATCCTAAATTACCTGCCTATTACTTTCAGCCAGGTTTGATAAGCACATGCCTAAAATCAAACTATCATTCCTTCTATCATATTTGCTTTTAGACTACGCAATCAGTGTTTGCAGAATCGATTCCCCAGTTAATATTGAATTCTTTTCTAAGCTCCAAGGAGCCAACGATTCATTTAAGCAGGGTTATAGTGTTAGTGTGAAATCTGATCTTATTGCATCACCAAAGAAGGAAAGTACCAGTCTGTCATTAATTTTTGGTTACCCAATCACAGAAGTGCTGCATTCATATGCAATTAGCCAGCCCCACAAGGCAGAACAATGTTAACGTAGAGCTCTTAGAGGAAATAGACAGCAGAAAAGCCTGACAAACATCCTTCCCATACAGCGAGGAAAAAAGACAATGACACCTGGAACACACAGCTAGTGCAAAATGAAGGGCTATGGTAAGCTTTATGTCAATGCGTGGAAATCATTTCAGCCCATGCAATTTATCCTCTTTGTATTTGCTATGGAACTTGTGCTTTTGTTCCTCTACAATCCCAGCCCATTGAATGAGCAGCCCAGCTCACAAAGAATCCAGTTTTCCCATGATGTGTCTGCATTGGAGGTAACCTGTGACATACTGGCTGCAAAGGGAAAATCTTTCATGTGGAGAAATTTTTTACCAACGTCCATTAAGAAACTGAAATGTGTGGATGGGTACAAAATGCAAAACCATTTCATCACAGCTCCTCTGTCGGAGGAAGAAGCTGATTTCCCTTTAGCCTATATAATTGTATTGCATAAAGAATTTGACACGTTCGAGCGACTGTTCAGGGCCATCTATATGCCGCAAAACATATACTGCATCCATGTGGATGAGAAGGCGAGTGCGGATTACTTGCAGGCGATAAGAGATTTAGTGGATTGCTTTCCTAATGCTTTTCTCGCCTTGAAAATGGAGCCTGTGGTGTATGCCGGGATATCGAGACTCGAGGCGGATCTGAACTGCATGAAAGATCTGCTGAAATCAAAGGTGCAATGGAAATATGTGATTAATGTATGTGGACAGGATTTCCCTTTAAAGACAAATAAGGAGATCATTGAGCATTTGAAAAAATTTAAAGGGAAAAATATTACGCCTGGGGTGCTGCCCCCCGGTCATGCCATCCCTCGGACTAAATATGTCTACCGTGAGGATATTGTACATTCCAAAATGAAAAGGACTGGTACCTTGAAGCCCCCTGCTCCGCACAACATCACTATTTATTTTGGCACTGCGTATGTTGCTCTGACAAGGGAGTTTACTAAGTTCATCCTGGAAGACCAGAGAGCTGTAGATCTACTGAAATGGTCTAAGGACACTTATAGCCCCGACGAACACTACTGGGTGACACTAAATAGAATTCCAGGTAAGTGTATTCAAATTCTATGTGGTATTGCTAATACAAAATTTCGTTGGCATTTAGAAGGTTAAGTTATGCTAATTTACTATTTGATTTCTTTTTTTTTGTGTGTCATATGCCTCTAAATACAAAAATGCTAGCGAGAACAGAAAAATGGAGCTGCTATAAAAGCCACAGGAAAAAATGAGAAAATAAAGCAGCTCATAGAATCTATCTCAAACGTTTTGCCAAGGGTTCCTCCACGGTAAAAAGGTTGAGAAACACCGTCATAGATGATTCTCTTCTTTTCATTCAAGCAGTGGGTTAATGAAAAACTGATTCCCTCATCCATACATTAACTATGAGGGTGCAGGTACCTAGTGGTACCACTCCCACTGCCAATAGGCTCGCCTAGGCGATTTCACCTGGAAGTTCGGTTCCCCCTCTCCCCGCCCGTAGCCTCCTCAGACATGTCACAGGTCCCAACAGGCTGCAGGACCATTCACAGCTGTGAAACCACGAGGAGTTACTAAACATGCTGGCACCAAGGACCCAAAGATCGGCAAAGAGACGGCCTGGGTAAGGACAGCGCTGGTTCCCTAGATAGGTAAGTGTCCATTTATTAAAAACCAGCAACTACAGTATTTGTAGCTTCTGACTTTTATTTAGTTTTTTAAAAAGTCTGAAGAACCTCTTTAAGCATTTCAAGACTTCAGTTTTCAGTGCTATCACACTTGCCCGGTCATGCAATGCTGTACACAAATTACATTTTTAGCTTTTTCTTCCCACAAATTGAGCTTTTTTCTGGTGGTATTTAAGCGCCACTGGGTTTTTTATTTTTTGCTAAAAAAACAAAAATACCAAAAATTTTGAATTAAAAAAAGTTTTTATAAGTTTCTGTTAGACAATTTTGTAAATAAGTATTTTTTCTCCTTCACGAATGTGCGCTGATGAGGCGGCACTGATAGGCTGCACTGATGGGCACTGATTAGGTGGCACTGGTGAGGAGGCACTAATATGCCACACTGATGAGGCGGCACTGATGGGCACTGATAGGTGGCACTGATAGGTGGCACTAATGGGCACGCATAGGTGGCACTGATGGACACTGATGAGCAGGCACTGAAAGGCAGCACTGATTGGTGTCACTGATGGGCATTGATTGGTGTCACTGATGGGCACAGACTGGCATGACTTGCTGGCCACTATTGGGGCTGCACTGTAATCAAGGCACTGATAATCAGTGCCCTGATTGCCTGTACAGTCACCCCTGCAAAGAGATGCCACTGATTGGCTCTCCATACCTCACATCCTGTCAGTGTCGAGAGCCGATAAATGGCACTTCTGCATTTACATGTGATCGGCTGTAATTGGACACAGCCGATCACATGGTAAAGAGCCGCCTCACCGCCTCTTTACCAAGAGTGGACGAGCGAGAGAGGTGTCACTGGGGCGAGGTCATATGACGTTGCCCCAGAATGAGAGGAGACCCTGCCTGCCATCATTTTACTATACGACAGGCGGGAGGTAGTTAAAGTGATATTAAAGGCAGATTTTTTAAAAATAACAAACATGTCATACTTACCTGTTCTGTGCAGTGGTTTTGCATAGAGCAGCCCAGAGCCTCCTCTTCTCGGATTTCTCCTGGCCCCTTCCTCCTGCTGAGTGTCCCCATAGCACATAGCTTGCTTTGGGGGCCCCGGAGCAGGCTCGCTCCTGAGCTACTGCTCTGTGTATCCATTCTCACACAGAGCGCGGCCTAACCTGATCTCTCCTCATTGGCTCACTGGCTGTGATTGACAGTAGCGGGAGCCAATGAAGAGGAAGAGACCCGTGAGACATGCTGCTCTTGTGCACATTGCTGGATTGAGATGGGGCTGCTGCACAGCACACAGAAGGTTTTATACCTTCATGCAAAGAAAGTAAAGAACCTTGCGCCTTTACAGCCACTTTAGGGTTTTTAAGACATGGTAGCCGTATTTGTATACGTCCTCAGTGAATCAACACTATTAAGTTTATCTGGAAAACTTAAAAACTTAATTTTATTTATAGGAAATAAATTGTAAAAGTAATGTGGAGAATAGCAATGTGAAGTTGTAACCCCTAGCGCACCTAAAGTCAGGAAATCTGAACTGATTGTTTGATCTGAGTCACTAAAGCTAGTGTTGCATAAATGGGTAATAAACTCTAAGGTGCAAAGGCCGGGTGGGTGAAATTAGGGAACAGTAAAAAATTATAGCTGCAATTAAATAGAGGACACTCTGAGGGAATAAGGAAGTAACTGACAGAACAATCATACAGTATAGAGAACACACACAAACTGTTCAGGTATGCTACGGAAGGATTCTGACTCACATTCCAATGACAAAGTGAAAAAATAACGTGCTCTCTATACAGGGATTATATTTCTAATAATTTACATTGACAGTCACGTAGCTTGTTTGATTATACCGTGGTTGCTATTACTTGTCACAAAACCATAAGCCATAAACATCAATTGTGCAACACATATGAGAAATCCTCATGTGTCAGATTGAAAGTAATAATTCTAGGGTCATAATTCAGGGTTAAAGTAGAACTATAGGCAACACTTTTTTTCATTTTGGATAGGATAAGGGAAGGTTATAACCCCTGTCAGATATTTTTACACCATCTGTGTCTCATTGCAGATACTTCCCTTCACTTCCTGTCTCATAGCCAAACAGGAAGTGAGAGGAAATCCCTGCAAATTATAGGAATTTCTTGGGGACCCCCAGGTCACTAGAACTAGTGTCCCCATTGGAAGATTTCCCCTTTATTACTTTTCTGGGGACGACCCAAAATTTGGGATTTTCTTATACTTTCACTTTTATTGATAATGGTAAACAGGACAAACAGGGAGGGGGAATCTCCTTAACATGGTCACAGACCGCAATAAAAACTGAGAGGGTATTTTGTCACTTTGTATTATTTTGATGCATACCATTAAATAAAGAATTAAAAAAAAAAAGAAAAAGAAACTGAAAGGGGTTCTAATCTACCTTCACGCTATTCAAACTAAAAAAAAAAAGTTTTCCCTTTAGCTATACTTTAACTCTAAACTGATAAACTATAAAGACATTTAAAGGGTTGCCTATGGAGTAGGGTGACCACATTTCCAAACTGCCGTTCAGGGACACCCCCCTCCCCACCTTCCCAAAAAAAGATGGGGGGGGGGGTTGGGGGAATGTAGTCTTGGGGTTGATGGGGAATTCAGCGGCAGGGGTGATTTGTTGAATGAATGGCTGGTGTTGTACTACATTGTAATATATAATGAAATTGTTCAACTCACCATAATGCAGAATCAGTGGGGACCCTGAGTTTGTCACTTGCCACCTGATGCAGTGTGCCACTTGCCACAGTTGCCTGCCACTAGATGCAGCTTGTTACTTGCCACTGTCACCTGCCCCCAGATGCAGCTTGTCACTTGCCACCAGATGCAGCTTGTCACTTGCCACCAGATGCAGTGTGCCACTTGCCACAGTTGCCTGCCACTAGATGCAGCTTGTTACTTACCACTGTCGCCTGCCCCAAGATGCAGCTTGTCATTTGCCACCATTGCCTGCCGCCAGATGCAGCGTGTCACTTTCCACCAGATGCAGTGTGCCAATTGTAACCCATTGCCTGCCACCAGATGCAGCATTTCACTTGCCACCATTGCCTGATGCCAGATGCAGTGTGCCACTTTTCACCCGTAGCCTGCCACCAGATGCAGTGTGCCACTTGTCACCTATAGCCTGCCAGCAGTCTGATACACTGGAGCCCCGGGAAAGTGAATGCCCCTCCCACCGCTGGCTGCTGATGTTACTTCTCCCATGCTGGGGCAGGGGGGGTGTCACATCTTCAGCTCTGAGGGGTTCATGCTGGGACCTGTAGTCCTTCACTTTTGGGGGGTCACAGCATGATCCCCTGGTATCTAAGGATGTGATCCCCCCAAATTGAAGGACTGCAGGTCCCAGCATGGACCCCTGAGAATTAAGGGTGTGACCCCATAGATTTCACATGCTAATGCTGGGACCTGTAGTTCTTCACTGATGGGGAAATCACATCGTAAGTTCTGAGGGGTTCATGCAGGGACCTGTAGTCCTTCACTTTTAGGGGGGTCACATCCCAGCATGAACCCTGTCCTGATATCTAAGGATGTGTGCTCTTTCCATCCCTCTGAGGGTGTCATCTCATCTGTCAGTGTCCTCTCCTCTTATGCAAACCCCGTATATGCCTACAGTCCTCTTATCAGTGCTAGCTCCAGGCTGACACACACTTGGAGCTCCTGTGAAGTGCTGACAGTTCAGCACAGAATGCTGGCTGCTGGGGGAGAGCTGACTGAGCATTTTAACCCTGATCTGTTCATGGTGAGTGCTTTGGATTCACTTGCCTTTCTACAAAATTAATCTCTTCTTCGTGCACTTCTGCATGCTGCTGGATAAACGATGCAGGGAGGAGGTGGGTGGAGCTAATCAGTAGGTGCGGAGGAGGAAGTTAAATCTTCCCGCTGTGAATGCTGGGGCTCTGTCTCTCTCCTCCTCATGACGTCACTGGTTGCTAGATGCGAGGCGGGCAGTGGCGAGCAACCATTTGGGCACTGAGCCAGCGGCTCATGTAAAAGGGGTCTCACCAGCCAGGGGTCCACCACAGGCTGTCAGGGAGTGACAGCAGCGATGTGAGGGATATTTTAGAGGGCATAAAAACGGTCCAGGGCCAGGGGGCAATTCCGGGACACTGAGGGTGCCTGGGACAGACCTGCTTATTGCAGGATTGTCCTGGGCAATCCGGGACACATGGGCACCCTACTATGGAGATTTTTGGATACCATAATTTTTGATTTGATTGCACGGGTACGCACAATTTTAAGGCTTGACACCTTTGTATTGCTTACTCAATGCAGCTCAATCTTTTATATTTTACCAAAAATGAAGGAGTATAATATTGTGTTTGTTTGCACTAAAATTAATTTTAGTTTATTTTCTCCTAAAAATATGCAACTGATAATTGCAACTACAACCATTTTATTCTCCAGGATCTCTGCTTTCAGAAAAGATTTACTTTTGGGGGTTTAAAGTCATTTCTAGCAAAAAATGCAGATTTTACCATGTGTGCAAAAAATTTAAAACTTGCCCTGGTTAGCAAGTGGTTAATCGACTTTAGTCAAAGTTAGGGAATAAACTTTAGTCAAAGTCAGAGAATAATCTGAAATAGAGGACTTCATCACTCTGAGGGAACAGGGGTGTAATTGACAGGAAGTTCCCACCAGAAACAAGTAACCAAGTTCCCCTTTTCACTCACTGTGCAACAAGTGCTCTGAGAAATGTGCACTCTCTCTAAATACAGATTTTTTTTGTTGCAGGGTGTTATTACTAAAAATATAATCTTTACATACTTTACAATAGCTCCTCTTGAATGCATTCAATACTATGTATTTTAATAGTTTTTTTTAGCAATTTACAAAATCCAAAGTGAACAAATCTAAATCAAACTTTGGTGTGACTACCCTTTGGCTTTAAACCAGCATCAGTTCTTACACTTTGTTGCACACATTGTACACTTGAACAAAGTCAAGAATTTTATAGAATTCGAGTCAGGTGTATGATTAACCCATTATATCAAACGGGTGCTAATCATAATTAACTGAAACAGATACAGCTGTGTTGGAGGCTAGGTGAGGAACAGCCAAACTCTGCTACTAAGGGGAGGCTGTGGAAGACAGTTTCCTGTCACAGGCCATACACCATGGAAAGTATGAGCACAGCAACAAGACACGAGGTAGTTGTACTGCATCAGCAAGGTTTCTACCAGGCAAAGATTTCAGAGCAGACTGGGGTTTCAAGATATGCTGTTCAAGCTGTTTTGAAGAAGCACAAGAAATTGGCAACATTAAGAACTGTAGACACAGTGTTCGGCCATGGAAACTTAATGCAGCAGATGACACATTATGTTTACTTCCCTTCGACATCGGAAGATGTCCAGCAGTACCATCAGAACTGGTGGAAACCTGTGGGACCCAGGTACATCCATCTACTGCCTAGAGAAGTCTGGCCAATAGTAGTCTTCATGGGTGAATTGCAGCCAAGAAGCCATACATCTGACACAGAAACAAGGCTAATCAACTCAACTATGCTTGAAAACATGGGAACTGGGGTGCAGAAAAATGGCAACAGGTGCTCTGGACTGATGAGTCAAAATTTGAAATATTTGGCTGTAACAAGAGGCAGTTTGATAACTGAATGGCTGGAGAGTGGTACAGTAATGAGTGTCAGCAGGCAACAGTGAAGCATGGTGGAGGTTTCTTGCAAGTTTGGGGCTGTATTTTTGCAAATGGAGTTGGAGATTTGGTTAGGGTCAATGGTGTCCTCAATGAGAAATACACGCAGATATTTATCCATCATGTCATACCATCAGGGAGGTGTGTGATTGGCCCCAAATTTATTCTGCAGCAGGCCAACGACCCCAAACATACAGCCATTGTCATTAACAACAATCTTCAGCAGAAAGAACAAGGAGTCCTGGAAGTGATGGTTTGGCCCCCACAGAGCCCTTAACACAACATCATCAAGTCTGTCTGGGATTATATGAAGAGACAGAAGGATTTAAGGCAGCCTACATCCACAGAAGATCTGTGGTTAGTTCTCCAAGATGTCTGAAACAACCTACCCGCTGAGTTCCTTCAAAAACTGTGTACAAGAGTACCTAGAAGAATTGATGCTGGTTTGAAGGCAAATGATGGTCACACCAAATACTGATTTGATTTGGATTCCTCTTCTGTTCAATTACTTTTTATTTTGTTAATTGATAAAAAATACACTACTAAACACTTCTATTTCTGAAAGCATTCTTTACAGCATTTTTTACACCTACCTCAAACTTTTGCACAGTAGTGTATGTGGCACCCTCTGTGCATGTGTATGGCCATTGGTGTGACTAAGATAAGATGTGTTTATTTTTTCTTGGGTGAACATTTGCAGGTACCTAATGGTGTGTGTGTGTATCTACAGTGTGTGTGTGTATACAGTGCCCTGAAAAAGTATTCACCCCCTTGGCATTTTCTGTGTTTTGTTGCCTCACAACCTCGAATTAACATAGATTGTTTGAGGATTTGCATCATTTATTTACAGAACATTCCCACAACTTTGAAGATGTTTTTTTTTATTGTAAAGCAAACAACAAATAGGACAAAATAACAGAAAAAGTCAATGTGCATTAGTATTCATCCCCCTAAAGTCAATACCTAGTAGAGCCACCTTTTGCTGCTATTACAGCTCCAAGTCTCTTTGGATAAGTCTCTGAGCTTGCAACATCTTACCACTGGGATTTTTGCCCATTCCTCCCTGCAAAACTGCTCCAGCTCCAAGTTGGGTGGTTTGCGCTTATGAACAGCCATCTTTAAGTCTGACCACAGATTTTCTATTGGATTGAGGTCTGGGCTTTGACTAGGCCATTCCAACACATTTACATGTTTCCCTTAACCACTTCCGACCCAAGGACCTCATATGACGTCCTGGACTTTCAGTGGGAATATCTGAATGATACCTGCAGCTACAGGCATCATTCAGATATCCTTGTTTTTCGCCAGCGATTCTGTGCACCATAAGAATTATCATAGCGGCAGTTTCACCGCTTGATCGTTCTTACAGGCGACAGGAGGGGACATCTCCCCTCCCACTGCTTCTTCGGGCTCTCCGTGCCATCGTGGACCCAGAGAAAGAATTGTCCACCGCCTGATGACAAGCATAGAGATTTCGTCTGGGCCACGGTTGTAAACAAAGCCGCGATCGCGGCTGGTAAGCATGAGATCATGGATTTTTTTGTTCGATCTCATGCTTTCCAGCCTGGAGGAGAGATGCGGGGTCTTATTGACCCTGCATCTCTCTATAAAGAGGACCTGTCATGAATGATTCCTATTACAAGGGATGTTTACATTCTTTATAATAGGAATAAAAGTGATAAGAAAAAAAAATGTTGTAAAAGAAAGTAAAAATCAAAAAAAAGTAAAATAAAAAAAAAAATTTAAAACGCCCCTGTCCCCGGTAGCTCGCGATCAGGATCAAATGCACGCATTAGTCCCACCCACATAAAAGGACTGTTCTATCTGGCAAGCCGACCATTGAAAGCTAGAGTTATTCACAAAATAAAAATTAAAAGCAATCACAAAGGAAACTGCATACACATCATGGAGTGGCACCTTTGAAGTAACACAAAGAGGTAAGCTACGCGGCTGGTGCATAGACTCAGGTGTGACAAGCCACATGACTAGCGATGAGACCTTCTTCACAAACATTGATTACAGTGCAAAAGACAAAGTGTTCCTAGCAAACGGGAAAAGCATCACCTCCGAAGGTAAAGGCCAGGGCTTCCTGAACTGCATTACACCACAGAGAGGTCACCACAGTATACTTGTAAAGAAAGTGCTGTATGTTCCAGAACTAAAAGGTAGCCTTCTATCAGTGAAAAGTCTTGCAAACAACGGTCTTACAGTTAAGTTCCAGGGTGATGAATGCACAATTCACAATAATAAGCAATTCCTTGCAAAAGGAAAACTAGATAATCACCTATACAGGCTCATCACCACAGACCAGCAAGCCAATATAGTCTCTAATGACCTACACAACAAATGTATTCACTTATGGCGCAGGCGGCTGGGACACAGAAGTTAATAAGCTGTACAGGACATTATAAAGAGAGGCTTATCAGAAGATTTGTCAATAGCGCCTTGCAAAGTGCTGAAATGCAAGTTGTGCATTGAAGAAAAAGCCACATGTGCTCCCCTTCCACAGGCTTCTCAAAGAAAAAACACCCACCCCCTGAAGCTCATACACAGTGACGTATGCGGTCCAATGAAAACTCCCATGTCTGTCGGGAGCAGATTTCTACTGACCTTCGTTGATGATTATTCCAGGTACACAACTACTTATCTGATGAAACACAATAATGAAACATCAAAGAAACTTCAAGTGTTTGTTGCCATGTCTAACCACAAATTCCAACACAAACCAGGAATAATACGCATCGACAATGGGGGAGAATACATAAGCAAAGAAGTGGCCTCATACCTCAAGAGACAAGGAATAGTACACCAGAAAACTACACCATACACTACTGAACAAAACAGTGTAGCAGAAAGGAAAAATCGCACTCTTAAAGAAATGGCCAGATGCATGTTGTCGGATGCCAACCTACCTCACAAGTACTGGGGAGAAGCAGTCATGTCTACAACATACCTGCAGAACAGGCTACCCTCGAGAGCCAATAAAAGTACTCCATTTAAATTGTGGCATGGATCAAAGCCTAGCATAGGGCACATCAGAGTGTTTGGATGTAAATCATATGACTATATTCCAAGTGAAAAGTGATCCAAGTTGGAGAACAGAGCCATAGAGGGCATTCTAGTAGGCTACAGTAAGCAAACTAAGGGTTACAGAATCCTACACCCAAAGACTGACAAAGTGACAATAAGCCGTAGTGTTTATTTTGATGAAAGCCCATCACCAGAAACACAGATCCCTGGAAGCTGTGAACTGAATATTATAGATAGAAATCTTGCGAGCTACCATTAGAGATGACCAACCTAGTTTGCAACTACCATCAAGCATAGTATTAAATAATGTTAATAGTGTTGCTGGCTACAAGCTCCAGAAATACACCATGACGGCCAAGGTATTGAAGCCTCAACATGCGCCATATGACTGCGGGGTAGCTAGGTACCCACAAGCACCCAGAAATCGATCTAATGTTCATTCCCTCACTAAATACAGGACGGGGAGAACATACAAGAACTAAGCCCCTTAGAGAGGAATAACAATATACAGTATCTCACAAAAGTGAGTACACCCCTCACAGTTTTGTAAATATTTTATCTTTTCATGTGACAACACTGAAGAAATGACACTTTCCTACAGTGTAAAGTAGTGAGTGTACAGCTTGTATAACAGTGTAAATTTGCTGTCCCCTCAAAATAACCCAACACATAGCCATAAATGTCTAAACCACTGGCAACAAAAGTGAGTACACCCCTAAGTGAAAATGTCTAATTTGGGCCCAAAGTGTCAATATTTTGTGTGGCCACCATTATTTTCTAACACTGCCTTAACCCTCTTGAGCATGGAGTTCACCAGAGCTTCACAGGTTGCCACTGGACTCCTCTTCCACTCCTCCATGATGACATCACGGAGCTGGTGGATGTTAGAGACCTTGCGCTCCTCTACCTTCCGTTTAAGGATGACCCACAGATGCTCAATCACCTATCCCCAGGGGACAGTATATGCGAATAAAGAGCAATTGTACAAGGGTTGTAGATTTTGATAAACAGACAAATTAATCAAGATGATCAGACATAAAGGGTATGAGGCTAACTTTCTGGAGGGAGAAAGGACTAAAAATAGTGATATGGATAGAGAAAGCTTACTGGAGGATACCATTGATGTTCTGGGACATCATGGGCTTCCATGGATGTGATTGTTGCTATAGTTGTGTGAGGGTCCCAAAAAATATTAACCACTTCAATACCAGGCACTTAGACACCTTCCTGCCCAGGCCAATTTTCAGCTTTTAGCGCTGTCGCAATTTGAATGACAATTGCGCGGTCATACAACACTGTACCCAAACACATTTTTTATCATTTTGTTCCCACAAATATACTTTCTTTTGGTGGTATTTGATCACCTCTGTGGTTTTTATTTTTTGCGCAACAAATAAAAAAAGACCGGAAATTTAGAAAAAAACATGTTTTCTTTGTTTCTGTTAAAATTTTTTGTAAATAAGTACGTTTTCTTTTTCAATGATGGCACTGATATGGCTGCACTGATGGGCACCGATGAGATGGCACCAATGAGGTGGCACTGATGAGTTGGCACTGACAGGCACTGATGATGGGTACTGATAGGCAGCACTGATGGGCACTGATAGGTGGCACTGGTATGCGGCACTGATGGACACTCATAGGTGGCACTGATGGGCACTCATAGGCGGCACTGATGGGCACTCATAGGTGGCATGGATGGGTACTTATGAGTGACACTGATGTGTACTTATGGGTGGCACTGATGGGTGGCATGGATGGGCACTGATAGGTGGGCACTGATGGGCACTGACAGGTGGCACTGATGGACACTGATGGGTGACACTGATGACACTGATTGGTGGCACTGATGACACTGATGGGTGTGATTGCTGGGCATCACTCATATATAATGGTGCCAGTCTGTGCCCATTTGTGGGCACTGATTGGCACAGATTGGGCATAATTTACACATGTGGATGGCCATGGGGTACATACCTGGCCATCCACATGTTGCCCCCTTCCCTGGTGGTCCTGGCGGCTTCCCTGGTGGTCTAATGTGGGATATGAGGGGGGGCTGCGCTGATAAACAATCAGCGCAGACCCCCCCTGTCAGGAGAGCCGCCGATCAGCTCTCCTCTACTCGCGTCTGTCAGACGCGAGTGAGGTAAAGCCGATCAACGACTTTTCCTATTGACATCATGATCAGCCGTGATTGGACATGGCTGATCACGTGGTAAAGAGCCTCCGCCGGAGGCTCTTTACCAAGATCTTTACCAAGACACACCATTCTTTATCAAGACACACTGCTCCACCGATCGCCGCGATGCACGCCCCCGCAGGCGCGCGGCGGCTGTTATCCTGCTGGACGTCATATGACACCCAGTCAGGATAACTGAACCACTGCCCAGCCGTCAATCTGCTATAGGCCGGGCGGGAAGTGGCTAAGTAAAGACTTTTACCAATCCTAAAAATTAGGGATTTAATATCCTGCGACACTAAAGTAGTAGTTTATGCCATCAAATGTCCCTGTAACTTAATTTATATTGGTAGAACAAAGAGGACTTTTAAAGTCAGAATGGAAGAACACGTGAGGAATATAAGAAACGGATTTGATAAGCATCATCTGTCCATTCATTCTAGAGATAAGCACAATAAGACTTTAGTAGGGATGCAGTTTGGGGGGATAGAGGCCCCTAAACACCACTGGAGTGGATGTAATTATATTAGAGAAATCAGCAAGAGGGAGTCATGGTGGATATACCAAATGGGGTCTTAATCGACAGGGGGGTTTGAACAAGGTGTTTGCCCTCCAGTGCTTTCTTAGCAATTGTAAGAGTGTGGGGACTCTGTGTTTGCATATTCTCTCTTGTTTCTGGTTATATGGCAACAGGTATTGTCGTCATTTACAGTGATACTATTGTCATTATTAGGGGAGTGCTATATTGGTTACCCCCCTCTTTTTGTGGCTAGTCATCACCTTTCCCCTATATAGTTTAATTCAGATTTGGGTACAGTTTATGACATTATGTACCGCTTTTTCTGGGTTTGGTTTATGTAAATTTTATCTCCCTCCAAGTTTTTTTAAATTGGGCTATATATATATACTTATAATTTTCCTTTTTTATAACATATCTATTTTTCATTTTTTATTAATTTTATTTGATTTAGATTTCCTTGTTGCTCCAATTGATAAATATTACATGTTATGCTGTATGTTATTACCCAACTATCTATATAATGTATCATTATGGTTAACAGTTTTAGTATTGTAGCAATTAATTAGGGAATTGTATATATTTTGTTATTCCTCTCTAAGGGGCTTCGGTCTTGTGTGTTCTCCCCGTTCTGTATTTAGTGAGGGAATGAACATTAGATCGATTTCTGGGTGCTTGGGGTACCTAGCTACCCTGCAGTCATATGGCGCATGTTGGGGCTTCAATACCATGGCCGCCGTAGTGTATTTCTGGAGCTTGTAGCCAGCAACATATTAGCGGTCCGCTGCTCTATCAACATGGCCGCGGTTGTGGTTTATTGTTCATACAGACCCACAACAAAATGGTGCATATCGCGGCTTCACTTCAATGGCCGCCGACACAGTATATAATCCAGCAGCTTCCACCCTCCAATCAGATTCCCCTGAGGAAGACACGTGATAGCCCTGTGTCATCACGCGTAGGGGAGGGGCCAGGACGGTGGAGGTGACAGTTACATGCTTTCTGAGCTAGCTACTGATACACACAAGTTTGCAAGCTGTTTGGAGAGGATTTTTAAACTGAATGCTTTCTATAGTTTGGTGCGCTGGAAGCACCTGTGAAGTGGGAGTACCCTGATGTTTTTTACCTACAATAAATTTATGCTTAAACGATAATGCACTATCTAGCCTCTTTCTTACTTTAAAATGAGGACAAAATCTGTAGATTATACCTGGGGGATCCTGCAAAGCCCGTTATACTTAGAGCCCAAAGGTGGTTAAGCTGCATTTGTAACTTGATTGTGCGGTCACACACCTTGAGGTGAGCACAGTCACACAGGGGGGAGCACTGTGTGTCACTGTTCTTATCACCTGGATCATCACCACAGAGTCACCTTATGGGACTTTATTTTTTAATAGTAGTAATTTTCACTCTGGAATTGTTGAAAATTGATTTGAATTTTTGATATTTTGATGATGCTTCGATATTAATTAATTCTTTTTCACTGTGAACTTGCTTGAAACAAAGATTTTTGATTTATTTGAAGTATTATGCAACACAATATTCACTTATTCATATAATTATTGTTTTTTCTTATAACTGGCACCTTTAATGCAATTGTTCATGGCAACGATTCTTGGTATTTATATTTACACTAGTGAGGTTAACCACTTCAGCCCCGGAAGATTTGGCTGCTGAATGACCAGGTCATTTTTTGCGATTCGGCACTGCGTCGATTTGATTGTCAATTGTGCGGTCGTGCGACGCTACACCCAAACAAAATTGATGTCCTTTTTTTCCCACAAATAGAGGTTTCTTTTGGTGGTATTTGATCATCTCTGTGGTTTTTATTTTTTGCGCTATAAACAAAAAAACAAAAAAAGCGACAATTTTGAAATAAACACAATATTTTGTACTTTTTGCTATAATAAATATCCCCATTTTTTTTTTTTTTTTTTTAACTAATTTTTTCTCAGTTTAGGCCGATATGTTTTCTTCTACATATTGTTGGTTAAATAAATCGCAATAAGTGTATATTGATTGGTTTGCGCAAAAGTTATAGCGTCTACAAAAAAAGGGGATAGATTTATAGCATTTTTATTATTATTTTTTTTTTACTAGTAATGGCGGCGATCTGCGAATTTTATTGGGACTGCGACATTATGGCGGACACATCAAACACTTTTGACACATTTTTGGGACCATTGGCATTTATACAGCGATCAGTGCTATAAAAATGCACTGATTACTGTAACAATGTCACTGGCAGGGAAGGGGTTAACACTAGGGGGCGATCAAGGAGTTAACTGTGTTCCCTGTGTGTGTTTCTAACTGTAGGGGGAGTGGACTGACCTAGAGGAAATGACAGATCGTGATTCCTAGCTATTAGGAATTCACAATCTGTCTCTCCTCACAGAACAGGGATTTGTGTGTTTACACACACATGTCCCTGTTCTGCCTCTCATGCCCGCGATCGCTCATGGCCCGGTGTCATCGCGACCGTCGGCCATGAGCATCGGCACCCCCACAGTGCAGCGGGCGCCTGCTATCCCGCTTAAAGGAGCCGACGTATAGCTACGACAGCTCGCAGGATCATGCTGACCTGCCGCAATATAATGAAGCCGGGTGGTTGGCAAGCGGTTAATATCACATAGGGCTGCATTTCTTTGGTTCATTTGTGAAGTGAATATGCCCAGCAAACCAGAAGAAAAGGTCGATCAAAGCGAACCTGTGCAGGAGTCAGAACAAGAGGTAGAACTCACATTGCCTAAACCAAGTTCCCCACCACATCCTGCTGAACTGCCTGAAGTAAGAAGATCCACTTGGACTACAAAGGGGATAACACCCCGCAAGCTATCATACACTGTCAAAACACACAGCATACTTGAACCAACATCCTTGGAAGACATCGAAAAACTGCCAAAACGTGAAGCCAATAAATGGAGAAAGGCAGCAGAAGGAGAATTAGCGCTAATTTACTCTTGCTTCAGCTTCAACGCACATTAAAGCACTTACTGCTTCAACAATTACTTTTTTTTTTTTCAACAAGTTTTTGATGCTTTGGTGGTGCTTCAATGACGCTTTGGTGGTGCTTCGATAAAGCTTCGGTGAAGCTTCAGTGATGCTCTTTTGAAGCTTTGTTGAAGCTTGGCAGATGCCCTGTGTGTGTTGATATCTCATACTTGCAATTTCCCCAAAACAAAGCGAAGATAATGCTGAATTAAAGCTTCTCAAAAACTGCAGGTGCTTCAAGCGAGCTATGCCATAGACTTCTATAAAGGCTTTAAAGATGCTTTGAAGCACCACCAAAGAGACATGGGGTATATTTTTTTAAGCAAAGCCGAAGCAAAGCAAAGTGAAGCAAATGCATGGTGTAAACAGGACTGTAAGCTAACCATTTTATTTAGTGACAGGGGCTTTGACTGGCATTAAGAGAGCTTTAACAAAGTGTGTCTGAAGCCCTGTTTTGAAGCAAGTGTAAACAAGCCTATAAAGTCACTTCAAGAAAATAAAACCTGGATACTCACAGAGCTCCCTCCTACATGGAGCAACCACCAGGGTTTGATTAAGGAGACAACCTTGTGTGTAAACTTCAAAAGAGCATCTACAGTCTTAAAGTGGAGGGCCACCCTGAAAAAAAAAATTGCACCAAAAATCCTAAAAAAATGTTAAAAAAAAAATTGGAAAAAAAAAATGTTTTAAACTTACCTGAACCCTTGTTGCTAGGCAGACTTCCTAATCTGCCTCTTCCTATTCCGCGGCGTGTCCTGTTCCTCAGCGAGCGGCCCCGTTGCCTTCTGGGAACTGTGTGTGTTCCCAGAAAACCACGGGGCCATTCACAGAGCGCCGCGCCGCTCGCACGTGCTCAGTAGGAAACTGGCAGTGAAGCCGCAAGGCTCCACTGCCTGTTTCCCTTAGTTAGGATGGCGGTGCCGGGACCCGAGAGCCGAGGAACGGTTCGGCCTCTAGCGGCCAACATCACGGGCACCCAGGACAGGTAAGTGTACTTATTTAAAGTCAGCAGCTACAGTGTTTGTAGCTGATGACTTTAAAAAAATAAATTTTGCTGGCCAGAATCCTGCTTTAAGCAATCTGCAAGGATGTGGAAGGAGAAAGTGAACAACGTACTTACCTGTGAGGGATTCTCAAGAAGTAAAGCAGACCCCTGTCTCTACAAAAATCAAGAAGACAGATGGATATACATCCTTATCTATGTTGATGACATTGTAACATTAGCTACTATCTGGGAATCCAAATAGAGTAGAAGATGGAAGTTATCTTCTCAACCAATCTCAGAAAATCCCGGAAACTACTGCAGTAGGGAACAGACACAAAAGATACAATCAGCATCTTTCCAAATAACTGTTCTCCCTTAATATGACGCAATTGAAGGTTTTTATACACATGATTATGTAGGTATCACATTAATATTACAATTGTACGTTTATGTTAACAATGGGCGTAACATAGGCAGACTAATTCTAATCAGGACTCGAAAGAATCCAAACATGTAATGAAAACATTATTAGTGCCGTGTGCACAGTGAAGGAAGTGTGCAATACATACAAAATAGAACACAATTATATACAGAACTTACAAATTTCCTTTACAGTCTCCTCTCTTTTGATCAATATTTTGATCACTAACCATACCTGCTATCACCTATAACCTGGAACCTTCACTGGTGTAGGTAGTACTGGCCAAAGAGGCAAAAACTCCATTGTGGAGAAAATAATAGCTGAGCAGCTTTATCATTACAAAATTACTTTTCTTTGTGAAAACAAATGATTGATAAGACATATTTACAGAGTATTGACTGTACACTCCTGTGGCCAGAGTGCCCTTCTAGCTTAATTGTTGGCATGCTCACTTATCAGCATATGTAAACACAGACAATTCTACCAAAAATTGAAGATGTACAAAAGACAAATATGACTTCAACATGGCTAAACTACTTTTTAAATCACGTTATATATATATATATATATATATATATATATATATATATATATATATATATATGTGTGTATGTGTGTGTGTGTGTGTGTGTGTGTGTGTGTGTGTGTGGTGTGTGTGTGGTGTGTGTGTGTATATATATATATATATATATATTATATCCCTTACAATTAGTATTTGAATAAATAGTATCCTAGACTGATTCCAAGAGGGAAACAAATCAAACACAGAGATTTCTTTAATTTTTATCTGGTGTAGTATCTGGTGTGGATCCAGGTGACTTTTCCTTCAAGTTTTGCACAAGTGTACATGAAATAGATGCTATATTGAGTCTCCAAACATTTCCTTATATATAAATGTCTCTTAACATTCCACAAGTCACCTGGCTTTAGTTTTAGATTCTTCTAAACTTTTAGGATCTAGAATTGGGAAGAAAATACATAAATGAATTTGTCAGAAACCTTCAAAGATCAGCAACATTCTCTGTGAGATCCAAAGGGAGGACTTCAGCTGCTGAGACAAAATATAAGCAAGTGAGTAACACACTTCCAAACAAAATCTCATAGGGAGAGAGTCCAACATCCCCTTAGGGACAAAAGTTTTCTAGTTCCTTATTCTACCTTTTCCACTACATTGTAGACAGTAGGGGGTGTACAAATAAAACCTCAAAACTTTTAGTAAGGACTCTCCTATAAAAATGATTTCCTCTGTTACTCTGTAGATTCTGCACTCTGTACTTACAAACTACTTCTGATAACACTTTTTACTGTGGCCTTTGCAGTAGCGTTTGCCACCGGACATCCAGAAAACATGGCCATACAGACAAAATGCACACTCGTAAGATCCTGACTTGGGCATCTGGATATATCTTTTTGTATTCTCTGGAAAGGATGTTGTCATGAACAGGTGTGACCAGATTGTGTGGACTGCAAAGAGGAAACCAAAACATATGTAAAGTGAATAAGAACAATGTTTATTTAAGATAAGTGATATAAATAAGTAAACACCCCAAATACAAATAGTGCTCAACCAACCAACAGAAACCGACAGACAACAGATAATATATACAGCCAAAGGGAAGTACCGAAATCAAACACATTAGCCAGGCCAGGGTCATACACAGGGGATCAGCAACTGAACAAGGGCAGGATAGGAGAGGGAGATAATGGATGGGATCAGGCTTACAAGGGATCTGGAACACAGGAGGGACAGGATCAGTATGGGATTGGGTACAGGCTCAGGTGCAGGCTCAGGTTCAGATACAGGTTACAGGGTTCAGGATACAGGTCGCAGGTACAGGTACAGGTCAGGGCGCAAGTAAGAAAGATACCAAGGCAAGCATGTGAGGGCTTGCTGGGTATTTATGGAACTGCCAGTGATTGTCCTCATGTAACACCTGAGCACAAGGAGTGTTGTCTGCTCCATGCTGCCAGGATTCACCGGCTGGTGGACATCAGTACTGCGGCCCAATTATGACATAACACCAGCAGGGAAAGACTCTCCTGACAGTTCCAAACTGCCAGGAGACACGGTGGAAGAGTACTTCAGGCTGGTCATTTTTAACCTATTTGACACTTTTTTTGTGAAATGGTAGGGGTACATTTGTACCCCATTACCAATTCACACAGGGGGGGCGGGATCTGGGGGTCCCCTTGTTAAAGGGGGCTTCCAGATTCCCATAAGCCCCCAGCCCGCAGACCCCCACAACCACCGGGCAAGGGTTGTGGGGATGAGGCCCTTCTCCCCATCAACATGGGGACAAGGTGCTTTGGGGGAGCCGCTACCCCAAAGCACCCTCCCAATGTTGAGGGCATGTGACCTGGTACGGTTCAGGAGGGGGGGTGCTCTCTTGTCCCCCCTCTTTTCCTGCGGCCTGCCAGGTTGCGTGCTCAGATAAGGGTCTGGTATGGATTTTGAGGGGGACCCCCACGCCATTTTTTTCTTAAATTTTGGCGCGGGTTCCCCTTAATATCCATGCCAGACCGGAAGGGCCTGGTATGGAATTTGGGGGGACCTCCACGCATTTTAAAAAAAAATTGTGGTACAGGGTTCCCCTGTGGGAACTTTTATGTGTATTGCCGGACCGACAATTTATTATAGCCGGGGCTAGTGCTAGTACTTTTAAATGACTTTTTTTCCTTTAGAAATGTAATTTTGCACTCGGACTGTTCTAAACACGGGAAACATGCGCCACTTTACAGGCATACTATAGACACCCCCCAGGTAAGAAATTTAAAGGAATATTACACTTTTATTGTTTCACTTTAAGCATTAATAAAATCACTGCTCCCGAAAAAACGTCTGTTTTTAAAACTTTTTTTGCACTGATACATGTCCCCTTGGGCAGGACCCAGGTCCCCAAACACTTTTTATGACAATAACTTGCATATTAACCCTTAAAATTAGCACTTTTGATTTCTCCCATAGACAATTCACTATAGCCGACAATTCACTATAGCCGCTATTACTTCATGACTTTTTTTTCCCTTTAGAAATGTAATTTTGCTGTCAGACTATTCTAAATACCGTAAAAAAGCGCCACTTTACAGGCATATCACTGCTCCCGAAAAAACTGCCGTTTTTAAAACTTTTTTTGCACTGATACATGTCCCCTGGGGCAGGACCCAGGTTCCCAAACACACTTTCTATGACAATAACTTGCATATAAGCCTTTAAAATGAGCACTTTTGACTTCTCCCATAGACTTTTAAAGGGTGTTCCGCGGCTTTCGAATTTGCCGCGAACACCCCAAATTGTTTGCTATTCCGCGAACAGGTGAACAGCCAATGTTTGAGTCGAACTCATGTTCAACCCGAACATAAAGCCCATCCCTAGCAGCCACTTCTGGTCAAAGATGGCCTTGGTATACAGGAACTGGAACACAGGAGGGACAGGATCAGGATGGGATCGGGTACAGGCTCAGATGCAGGCTCAGGTTCACATACAGGTTACAGGGTTCAGGATACAGGTCGCAGGTACAGGTCAGGGCGCAAGGAAGAAAGATACCAAGGCAAGCATGTGAGGGCTTGCCGGGTATTTATGGGACTGTCCTCATGTAACACCTGAGCGCAGGGAGTGTTGTCTGCTCCATACTGCCAGGATCCATCCACTGGAGGACGTTAATACTGCGGCCCAATGATGACATAACACCAGCAGGGAAAGACCTTCCTGACAGTTCCAAACTTCCAGGACCAGGAGACACCTGCTGATGGACCTCAGTACTGCATGCCAAATGATAGCTCTTACCAGCGGACGGACCTTTTCCTGACAGATGTTCATCTTTTGGTAACACCTTTGGTAACAGGTAAAACAAGAAGTGGTATGTTATAAGAAAACAACTGTGGAGAACCCTGGCTCTATCCCATGCTCATTTACTAAGGCAGCCTTAACTGCTTGTGACTGATGTCCATCTGTCAAGCTGGAGGGAAAAGAGTGACTGGCAGAAATAAGAGCGCATTTTTCCAAAGTCCTGTTTCATAAGAAATTGCCCCCAGTGGACCACTTGTTCTTCTCGTTCTGGGGTCCTTAAAGTTGAATTATTAATCCCAGCTATACTGGACCAGAACCAGGGTGGAATCTGTGAGTTGCACAGACCCAGAAAGTGTTCGGGGCTGTAATGCAGCATCCTTAGTCATCTGGTCTGCTCCCATGTGTGAATTTTAATGTTAGTATGGCTACCTCAGCAAGAACCTGGAAGGCTGAAAACAGCCAATCAAATTAACTTAGCATGCTTGATGGGTTACCTGCCAAAGTAAAAACAAACTTCTGGCCCTGCAAATGGAACCAAAAGCTCTCTTTATCTCGACGATCTATATAAAGATATATATATATATATACTCTTTTTATAGCTTACAGGCTTTGCTAAAACATGGCTCTGCTTCTTGAGCTGGGGAAAAAAGGATCCAATGACTCTAAATACAGAGTATCCTTCTGGGTGATAAACTGCATACTCAGTATAAAACCGAGAATAACGCCACAAAAAATGAATTATCTGGGTCTTCAGGGAGTGTGTCCTGCACTGGGATCACAGCAGCTGAGTCCTACGTCATCAATTTAACACATGTGGTTTTTCTTTGTCTCCAGCCTCCTCCAATAGAGGCAATAAGGTGGCTGGATTCAAATGTACGAATTTTTCATTGTTAGATTTGTACATAAACAAACAAAACAAATTAATATTTTGAACCTTTCATTAGAAAAACATTTAGTTAGCTGTATATATGCTATGCAGAATGTGGGACTATTAAAAATTGAATATTTGACCAAAATAATGTCTGTAACCTTGTCTAATAGCACCTTTGCATAAAGCTACAGCTCTGATATATCGAGGTGAACCCTTCATTACTGAGTCCAGCTTGCATAAATATATTACAATGGCTTGTTTTCTATCATGGTGTTTGTGTAAGAACTTCTGTTTTATGCTTAAAAAAGACAACTTTTTCCTAGCAATATTATAATTTCTCATTGCTTGCTCTGTTGTTAGTTTTAGCTAGATAACACAAATTCTTAGTTTCCATCTGACATTATTTTCCTGATGTCATAACATAATAAATGATAACAGTACCGTGCGGTCATGCAGAGATGTCCATAAATCCAAAGTGTTCTTCTGTTTATACCACTGCACTTACAAGGAAAAGGGGCACATCATTTCACAATCCACACATTCTGTTTTGGATTTCAAAAATAAAAATAAATAAAAACAGTTCTCAGCCACATCAAAAACTATACAATTGGCTGCAGGTGGCATCTATCCTAACAGGGTGTGTGGACTTGATGTGATGGGTCTGTTAAATTTTATTTATTTTTACTCTCACATCATGGACGGCACATCAAGTTATTATCAGACCTTTAGATTTCATTTTTTAAATGCACTGTTTCCACTATTAAAGGATATTCAATTTGTCTAATACACGGTTAAATGTAACCTTCATTTTACCATGTTTGGAAAACAGATTCAAAATAATTGTGATCACATTGTTTATCATTAGATTAATTAACCCGGCTCATTTTGTTATAAATGTTTTGTCTAAAAAACTGAAATTGGCATGGTGTCCCTCTAGCTTATCACTGATCTCTCATCCCAGCTACATTCTTTCATGAGAGCGCAAAGGAGGGGGTCACATCTGCATACATGACACACACAAGAGAAATCGCTTACATTTTTCCCATTTGTACACAACACATTCATATCATTCCCTCACCTTCTTTTAACTCTTTAATATTTCCCTGCTTAAATTCTGCTTTCCTTATTTTGTTCTGATATCCTTTGCATCCCATGTATTGTAGTCCCATACTTCATACTCTAGCTTCTATGATTCTATGATCAGACGGGCAGCCATAGTGCTCATCCCATCTTCCCTCTCTGACAACATATAAAGTATTCTGTTTTACCTCTCATTTCTGTTTTGACTTTACTAGTTGTAGTGCCTGACCCCAAATTCATCCCACAACTTAACATGAAAATGTCCCTTTCTATCTAGTGTTAATTGTCACCCATGATCCATCCTGCTCACATAGATAGCTGTTTCTCTAGCTGTTTACTCTGCATGATTCTTAGTCCCTGTGGACTTTGGTAACCCAGTTGCCCATTGTGGATCCCTGTCCACTCTAACCATTTATCTAGGGGCTTAGTATAGGCGGAACTGCACCTTCTGTTCATATATTTTATTGTGCTCCTCTTGCACTGGGCATTTTTGAGGGTCTCTTACCCTTCATTCCCTTACTTAATTTAATGCCCATATTGACTGGCCAGTCTTCTCTACGTGTGCCTATACCCTCTTGCCTCTAAACTACTTTATCTAGCAGATGTACTACATATACCTGTCAACAGCACTATTCTTCCCTTTCTTATCTATAACACTCCGATGGACAGTAGACAGTGACATCATATAACCACCAATCAATACAGTTCGATTAAGGGGAGTAAAATAGGTAACCTTTGTCCCAAAAATGCCTTACCGATCAAGGAAGTCTGATAACTCAAATGTAAGCAAAAGACTTACCTCAGCCAGTTGATTATCAGCAATTTTCGTATCTTCTCAAGCTCCTCGTTTCGGATTCTCAGGGTCACCTGTAAATCCCCTCCTGGCTGGCTCGCCATCTGACATGGAAATTTATAGATAGGCAACTCCTATCCTCATGTTGATTAGTGATTCCAAATTAATAATAACTACTGCAGGAGGGAACAGACACAAAAGATACACTCTGTATCTTTGAAAAAAAACTATTCTTATTATGACGCAATAGAAGGTTTTTATAAACATGGTTACGTAGGTATCACATCAAATGGGAAACCTAGTGCCAAAGTACCTCAATAAGCAGGGTGACTCTGCAGGTACTCAGTAACGGTTTGTGCCAACGTCCCCAAAAATCGGATTATAGATAAAAAGACTCTAGGCATGGGACTTTGGAGGCACAATAGTGTTAGACTACAAAAAGTAAATTTGATAAAGGTATTTTATTGGAAAATTATAAAAGACAATGGACACACATAGATTATTTAAAAACAATTCAGGCTAGATGTGAACCCTAATAATCATACACCGTAAGGATCCTATCCTGCAGATTTGTATAGCATAAAGAGGGTTATAAATGTATACATATATCACTTAGTCCATATATAGGAGAAATACTTCCCCTGGGTATTGAACAGTAGATAGGTACAATGAGCAAATGATCACAATTTGGTCATGGGTATAAAGTATCTGAATTGAGTTGGAGACAGCAGTCGGCCACAGCCTGGAACCTCTCAAAGAAGTGTGGCCACAGCACCGGTCCCTGCCAGATCGGAAGGCGCATTCCTGTGCTCCCTCTCATCCATCTAAGGCACTACAATGACAAAGCCTATGCTTTCCCTCTTATGGATACTTGATGCTACATTTCTTTGAGAGGTTCCAGGCTGTGGCCGACTGCTGTCTCCAACTCAATTCAGATACTTTATACCCATGACCAAATTGTGATCATTTGCATTACAATCACTACTGATAGGTTTATGCAACCTTACCTTACCCAATTGAATCTCTAGCTCCTGAGGAAGCGTTCTGCGTAACGCGAAACATGTAGAGCAACTAGAGAATATCTCACCGTGGATTACCAAACCTGCTGCACTTTGTCTGCCACAATTGTGTACCTATCTACTGTTCAATACCCAGGGGAAGTATTTCTCCTATATATGGACTAAGTGATATATGTATACATTTATAACCCTCTTTATGCTATACAAATCTGCAGGATAGGATCCTTCCGGTGTATGATTATTAGGGTTCACATCTAGCCTGAATTGTTTTTAAATAATCTATGTGTGTCCATTGTCTTTTATAATTTTCCAATAAAATACCTTTATCAAATTTACTTTTTGTAGTCTAACACTATTGTGCCTCCAAAGTCCCATGCCTAGAGTCTTTTTATCTACGTAGGTATCACATTAATATTACCATTGTACGTTTATGGTAACAAGGGGCATAACATAGGCAGACTAATTCTAATCAGGACTCGAAAGAATGCAAACATTTAATGAAAAACATTATTAGTGCCGTGTGCACAGTGAAGGCAGTGTGCAATACATACAAAATAGAATACAATTATATACAGAACTTACAAACTTCCTTTACACAGCCTGGCCTCTTCAATGTCAGAGGTGTGACGGGGAGCAGAGAGATGACATAATCTCTCAACGCCCGTCCTGCATCTCACTCTCCTGCCCTCAATCAGAACTGACCACTGCACAGACGCCTGCCTCTGTGCTAAATGGACCAGTGCTGTCACCAATGCAGTGGCAATCCACATCTGATGGCACTGGCAGGCGATGTGGCAACTAACAATCCACATAAGGTGGCAAGTGACAATCCCCATCTGGTGGCAGGTGACGTGGCAAGTGACAATCCACATCTGGTGGCAAGTGACAATCCACATCAGGTAGCACTGGCAGGCGATGTGAAAAGTGACAATCCACATCTGATGGCAGGCGACGTGGCAAGTGACAATCCACATCTGGTGGCAGGTGATGTGGCAAGTGAAAAGCTGCATCTGGTGGCAGGCGACTGATTCTGCATTATGGTGAGTTGAACTATTTCATTGTATATTACAAATAATAAATAATAAATTATAAATAATTTTCTTCAATCACCCTGACACCATACAACCATGGTGCCAGGATGATTGAAGCGCAAACACCAGCCATTCCCCCGACAAATTGCCGGCGAAAAGTTGCTTACCTCCCACGGGCCCCCTCCCTCCCGGGCCTTGGCACAATTTTCTTTCATGCAGCCGGTCCCCGATGCCAAAAAGGTTGGGGACTGTTGCTGTAAGACATGCATTGATATTTCTCCATGAAAGTAAAGTATTTTCTGCATTCAACAAGCTTCCAAGTGCATGAATCAATAACCTGCCAATAGATATCACATAGAATGTCTTTAAAACTGAGATACAAAATGTAATTTTTTCAAAAAAAGTACCTCGGCTGTATGGTATCAAGCTCATGGATCCATTCTACCTCTTTTTTCTACCTCTTTTCTTAAGAGTATTTTTTTTCTATTTCCTCCTCCTTTCAATCTCAGCATATGGTCAATAGTTGCATAGCATATCTGTAAAACAAAATGCTTTTGTTCATTAAAATGACTAATAACTGGTAGATCAATTTTCTACTTATTAATAAAGTACTTGCACAATGTATTCATTAACTTCTTATGTTGTCTCCCCAATATAACATAAGCCACATGGACACTTAATTATCACCCTACTCCCGGGTAATCTTATTTTGTCATAAAATACTGTTTTAATCTTTTTTTCATCCCTTTTTTGTTTCTCAGTGCTGCTGATCTCCTCCAGCCTGTTTTAGTCACTTTACATGCACATGTTCTGCCATCAACTGCACATCATGCACTACATGTACTTGTTCCAGCATCAGCTGGACATCATTGCTCTGAAATGGCTTCCTGATAGTGACAGCAGGGAATTGTGCCTTCACAAAGTGTCAGAACAGTCAGTAGTATACACCACCAGGGTTGCATGTGAACAAAGTGGCTGTGCAGAAGCATAATTATAAGCATGGGGTGACCCGTCCATTAGGAGTGCTGTCCTGATGTACATGCAGGGCGCAGGAAAATGGATTCCAATGGGAGGGGTGGGTTTTTTTCGAAGCATGTGATAAGAGCCAGAGGTTCTAATAGGCTTCAAAAAAGGGTAAGCTCAGGGCGCTGAGCACTCAGTTGTGTGGCAATAGCGAATGAATATTAGATCCTCCTCTGGGCCAATCAGGAAGCGGGTCTTAAGACCTGTCACCCAATTGGCTGAAAGGACAGGCGATTCTATTCTTGTTTAGGGATGAACAAGATATATGCCAGGTTCAAGGATTTTTCTAACGGAGATCCCAAATGTAGGGTGTTAAAGAACCGGACCAGGTAAGGTGATAGGGAACTTGAGAACTTCTTGTAGTAGCCTACTGAAAACCCATCTGGGCTGCGGGCGAAACCTTGTTTAAGTGACTTGATAGCCTCGATGACCTCGAAGGAGGTAATAGGCTTTTATAAGAGAGCTGTATGGTCGGCCGAGATTTTGGGAAGAGATATTGTATCGAGGAATTCTTCTAGTTGGGCGGGGAGGGCAGGAGTTATCATCTTTGTATAGGGTAACATAGAATTTGTGAAAGCATTCCAAAATACGTTGGGGGGTTCTGTGTTAAGGCGACAGAGGGAGTGCGGATTTTGGGAAAAGCTAACGAGCGGGGTTTGGGGGTCAGTTTGGTGGCCAATTTGGAACCAATCTTATCTTTTTGGGAGTAAAATCTTGTGCCAGACCAATGAAGGCACTTTTCGGCCTCAGTGGTAAGAGCCAGGTTTAGGTTCAATCGGGCTGCTTCCAGTTTTTGAAGTGAAACTCGGGTGCATTCTCGTTTATGTAGTTTACATAAAACATGAAATTCTTTGGTGAGATTATCTATCTCGGTTCGATGCTCCCTTTTAGACGGGAGGACAGCTGGATGATCTTGCCTCTTATTATCGCCTTGTGGGCGGTAATAGCTGGGGTAATTTCGTCAGTGTCATTTGTGCGGAAGTAATCGTTCAGGTCTTGCTCTATAAGGGCGCAATGGACCGGGTTACTTAGGAGCACCTCATTAATTCTCTATTGGAGTTGTTGGAATAGTGGATAGAAAGTATCCCCATGGAGTGATCTGAGATAGGGGAGTCCCTAATAGTTGATTTTACTGCGAGAGGTATGTGTGAGGCTTGAAGGAAAACATGATCTATCCTGGCATAGGTCTGGTGGGGAGCAGAGTAATGAGTGTAATCTTTGGAGCGGGGATTGAGTTCTCTCCAAATGTCAACCAACCCTGAGTCGTAGAGAAGTTTAGCTATTTTTAGGCTTTGTTTAGGGGGTCGTCTAGTGCGGGGAAGTTTTGTCCAGTGAAAGGTCAAATGCAACGTTTGAGTCGGGTGATAATTCCTTCTAACTGTTGCCCAAGAGAGTTTAGCATGGGCGCAAAAAATTTAGCATGAGCACTATTCGGAGTGTAGAATAAAACAAATGAATATAGCGTCCCATCTATCGTGCCTTTTACCAAAATCTGCCTGAGAGGTCCCTGGTTACCGCCGACATGGAGAAGTTTAAATGTTTAGAAAGACATATAGATACTCCTTTTGTTTTATTCACCGCATTGGAGGGGGTAGTGTTTATTTAAAAAGGAGGGGTTAAAAGACGTGGGAAAGTGGGTCTCTTGGAGCAGGAGGATGTCTGTTTTTTGGGATTGGTAGAGTTTTAATAGTTTTCTCCTTTTGACAGGAGAGTTAAGTCCCTGTACATAATGCAAGACTATGTGTAACTGAGATGGAGAAGTGTTATTTACGGGCATGGATCAGAGGGTGGGGTAGTTGCATCATCTGTGTGGGTCTTACCCTGCATTGACCAGATGTATACTTCTGACCTGGAGAAAAGTTGACATCTAGGTGACCTTCGAGGGAGAGGAGAAGAAGAGGAGAGCGAAGGGAGAAGAGGCGGACCTTCTGGAAAGAAAAAAAGAGAAGAAAAACATGTGAACTTCAAACATTAAGATGTAATGAAATTCCAAACCCAAGATAGTGTGTGGGAGCCCGTTCCCACACACCATATACACTTTCCCCAAAAACAAAAAAGGAAATTTCCCCAAGGGCCAGGGGAGAGGTAGCAGTCTGCGACAGGGATAAAAAAATATTCCCAGTCAGCGACAAGTGGAGGAGCAGGACATCCGCTCCGGCCGCCTCAACTTGCAATAGCGGTAAAATGTATGAGGGCAGAGGTACCCCCTAGGGAATCCAAACTAGCACGGGTCAGGGGCTCGGGTAAAGCTCACCCCAACAGGGAATTGCAGGGCGGCAAGCCAAGCAAATACACTCAGCTTGTCACCTCCGCCTGGAAAACATTCTGAAATTTTGAATAAAAATATGCCAAAGATATATGCAGGTGTCTAAATGTCAGACAACAAACAGAGGAAACCTGGTGAACTGAAAAACGTTCAATGTAAAATCAAGATCAGGAACAGTCTTGAAGAGGAAAAAACACAGAAAAGAAACAGTGTTGGGGAGTGTGGAGGGCTGTGCCAAGCCTAGCTTGATCAAACGGGAGAGGAGAGTAATAATTCTTCAGGAGGATCCAGATGGATCAGGATGGACCGACAACAAGCCTTGGAGAGGCCCAGGTGATGGACTCTAACTAGGGGGGCCTGGAGTCTTTGGACTTCTTGGATAGGTGCTTCTGCCACAGTGGGGTGACGGGACTGGATAGATGGTGGTCTCTTAGAAGACAAGTTGGTGTGAGTGATGAGGCCCAGTTGCAGGAGCAGCCTTTCTCCATCTGCGAAGGATGAGAAGCCGTAGGGTTTGTTATTCAGGGAGAAGGATAGGCGAAAATGGAAGGACCATCTGTATGAGACAGATTTCTGGGTCAGCACTTGTAGGAGCAGTTTCAGCAATCTCCTTTTCTGTATGCTATAGGGTGATAAGTCAGCAAAAATTTGTATGGAATGACCCTGGAAAGAAAAGGGGACCTCCCTGCCAGGAGCAGTGCATAACCTCCTCCTTTACTTTGTAGAAGTGTGGCCTAATGACAACGTCTCTGGGGAGGCCCTCTTGGGGGGGTGGTTGCAGGGCTCTATGGGCCCGGTCCATCTCTAAGCGCTGGTCTGGGATGTTGGGGATGAGTTCCTTTATAAAAGAGCGTACTATTTGGTTAGCGTCCTTGAATGATTTGGGAAATCCCCTAATCCTGAAGTTATATCTCCGCAATCTATTTTCAAGATTGTCAATTTTGGAAAAAGCGCTTTCAAGCTGGTCATGCAGATCCTTAATTCGGGCAGTATTCTGGTTCACTATGTTTACAGTCTGGTCTGCTTTGGTTTCGATTGCTTCAATCCTTGCACCTAAATGCTGTAGATCAGCCTGGATGGCAGTGGTGATTTGGGTAGCGGTTTGAGACAGACCTCTGGAAAGCATTGTGGAAAACATTGCCATCATGGAGGAGAAGTCCTGGGGCGTAGAGGGGAGGCCCTGTGAGGATGCATTACATCCCTCCGGGCTGGCAGTGATATCCTCCATGGGGGAGAGGGGCATGTCCTGCAGGGTTCTGCCTATGAGGGATTCTGTGGAGGTGGGAGACAGGCTGTTGTGGTAGTGTGTAGTCACTGTGGGGCCTGACAGCCCGGCCTAACAGACATCCTGGTTTGCTATAGAGTCCTCTGTACCAAGCTCTCCTCCTCATGTGCTAGCAGCGGACGCCATCTTGGACGAGGCCACAGGTCCCGGTCCGGCATCCAGAATGCAGGAAAGGTCCCTCCTCGCTGTTCCCCCCGCCATCCTGGGGATTCCTGCGGTGTCCCCTATCTTCGGGCAATGACGGTGGCCGGGGCTCTGCCTTGGAGGTGGCTGTGGAGAGGCTATATGGCTTGAGCGGAGCTCTCGGATTAGGCGTCCATCCGACGAGCTGCCACACATGCGCCTCGATACATTTCAATTTTATCAGTCATGGTATTACATATAAGTTATGACTGTTTAAGACCAATAACTAAAAAAAAATGTTAGTCTAAAGGCCGTACACACGATACGAAAATCGGATGGAAAAATTTGTACGTTGAGCTGTCTGCTGATTTTTGGATTGTTAGTAAGGTGTTTGACAGCCGATTCCGCTTTTTCGTCAGACAAAAACTGGATGTGCAGTCTATAAAATTATTGTCAGATGTGAACTTAACGTCTGATTTTCATTTCATTATTATGGTTTTCGTACGAAAAAAATCATAAGAGCAAGACTACGCATGCTCAGAAACAAAAGAATACATACAAAACTATTCAACACATTACATCATTTCTAACGTTGTATTCTGTCGTCCGAAAATTTTCGTATTGTAAGTAACCTCTTTACTTTCGACATGAGACTAGCATGTCACAGAAAACAGACATTCGGTCCTCCGAAAATCTAAACGTGTGTACGAGGCTTTAAGCTGGCTACACACGATACAATTTTCTTTTGATTTTTTTCCTTTAAATTTACCAAAATCATATAATATGAGGTCAAATCTAAACACTTTCGATTTGTATGCAATAATGTAGGCCCTTGCATTACATAGTGGGGAAAGGTGCTTTCTATGCGCATTTTGTGCGCCGTGCTGAAAATGCACTGCTGTTGTGATCTGCTGCAGTTGCCAAAGTAATGTTAATGGCACCACAAACTCAGATTACAATCGCAGTGCATTTGTGGGTGCAAATTGCATGGTAACACAGTACCATGCATTTTCATGCAGAACATTTTTTTAAAAGTAGTGCATGAGCTACCTTGCCTTTCAGTGCTATTTTAGCCTAATCAAATGAACACAGGAATCCTGGTGTGAACCAGGGTGGATATAAATCAATTAAATAAAAAAAAAAATTATTTTTTTAATTTAAATTAGATTTTTTTGATTTGAATCGATTTTTTTGATTTTTACCAAATTTATTTTATTAAAATGCTTTTGGAGTAAAAATATTTGTAAAGATAGTTTTCTATTTAAGATACAACGATAATTTAGTTTATTCAGCATGAAATGGAGCTTAGTTATGTAGCATGAGGCTGTATATTCTGCAATATTTACATTTTTGGTAAACCCATTCAACTAACCCAAGCTCTGCAAGCTGAGATAACATGCACTGTATTGATGCATTCACACAATGGCACGGTAACCATGAGATAAACAAAGTTCAGGAATATTCCTTTATCCCATGGTTTTGCAAATCTATGTATACTACAAACTGTAAGATTGAATCGGTTATGATAACGCTGTTTTATTAACCTGACAGCTTATTATTCTAAATAGGAAACCTTCATTTTGTTTGCAAGTATTAAATATTTTAACTACCAGCAAGAATAAGTCCATACATTTAAAGAGCACCTGTTATTTCAGATCCATCATGGCAGCGCATGTTAGCGGGCATCCACTCACCTGCTGCCTCCACATCCCTCACCTTGTTGTTCCTGCTGGCACTTTAATGGCACCTTGTTGTGCTGTTAAAGTGAATGGGACTGTCGTGAGTCAACAGCGGGTCAGAGGAGGAGCCGCTGCCAGATAGAGATGACAGTTGCTCTTTAACCACTTCAGCTCCGGAAGGATTTACCCCCTTCCTGAGCAAGCCCTTTTTTTGTGATACGGCACTGCGTCGCTTTAACTGCCTGTGGACGTGCCACGTTGTGCCCAAACAAAATTGACATCTTTTTTTCCCCACAAATAGAGCTTTCTTTTGGTGGTATTTGATCCCCTCTGCATTTTTTATTTTTTGCGCTATAAACAAAAAAAAGCCGCGGATGGCATACGAGTACGTTGTTTTGCGCATCCGGCCAGTTTGACGACGTATATCGGCGTGAGCCAGTCGCCAAGTGGTTAAAAATTATGATTTAAATCGAGTTGATTTAAATCAAGCCTTTTTACTAGTGATTTAAATCATGATTTAAATTGACTTGATATAAATCAAATCCACCCTGGGGTGAACCAACCCTTATGGTTAGTGTCCAGGGTCTTTCAGGCTATATTCGAACAGCAGTAAAAAATAGCATTTAAAGGTTTTTTTAGTTTTGGATCTGAATTCAAGTGCATTACTTTCTTTGGTGACATACTCACGGGTGTGTAAACATGCACATGTTCAGATCTGTAACCAAAAATCCAAAAATGTGAATATCAGGACATGAATTTTATGTGCATTTTGTGTGCTTACAAATATAAATGCGTGCAGACAAATGTATACACATATACCAGATGCAAAAAATACACTCTGGCATTGAAAGAAACACAGGAGGATAAAGAACTACAATTTTACACATTTAAAAAAAAAATCCTCTAAAAGCAAGCATTTTACGGATTATTTATGCATGAACTTTTGCTCCAGAAAAACCTCATCTATGTGATTAGTCACATTTTTATGGTCATGTGAATGTACCTTAGGCCAGTCATAGACGGTTCGACAGGCACCGGCCAAGATTCGAACCATGTATGGGCAGGCTGAATGTACCAAGTTGATCAATTAATCAACTTGGGTACAACCAGCCTGCCAGATTCACTTGTGATTATCACTAGCAGCTGCTATAGCCACTATCAATAATTACTGTCTTCTGGTGGGGACAGCTCTTCCACCCTCCTCCCCCCCCCCCTTGCACCAAGAGTAAACAATGGTTAGGCAGGAGAGATTCCCATAGTTGCCAACATTGAAAAAAAAATATGTGGGACACTTTTTTGGCTGTAGGCGGAGCCGTACAATAATTAGGGGGTGGGGCATTCGTTTGTAGGTGTGGCTTAGCAAAAATCTGATACATGCGGCGCGCGAAGCGCGCCGTATCGGAAAATGGGCGTGGTTTATGCGAAAAGTGGGTGTGGCTTATGTGAAAAGTGGGCGTGGCTTATGTGAATGTGGCTTAAATGGGCGTGGCTCAAGAGGGTGTGGTTAGAGTCTGAGATGAATGAGGGATGGAGAGGGAAAGGGGGAGAAGGAAAGGGGGAGAGGGAAATGAAGGGACAGCAGCCCCAGATCCTACACAATAAAAATATGTGTATTCTAGGAAGTTTAACAATCAGCAGATAAAGATACTCCAAACACTTGGTGTTAACGCTTCAATCATTCCGGCACCATGATTGTTATGGTGTCAGGATGATTGAAGCGCATTATTTCTATTATTACATTGTAATATAAAATTAAATAGTTTAACTCACCATAATGCCGAATCAGTGGGATCCCTGAGCGTGTCACTAGCCACGTCGCCTGCCACCAGCAGAGTCTGTCCTTGCATCAGGTGCCACCAGCAGAGTCTGTCCTCGCATCAGGTGCCCCCGCCAGAGTCTGTCCTTGCATCAGGTGCCCCCGCCAGAGTCTGTCCTTGCATCAGGTGCCCCCGCCAGAGTCTGTCCTTGCATCAGGTGCCCCCGCCAGTCTGTCTAGACCCCCTCAGTGCAGACCCCCTCCATCAGTGCAGACCCCCCTCAGTGCAGCCCCCCCTCTATTATTGCAGCCCCCCCTCAGTGCAACCCCCCTCAGTGCAGACCCCCCTCAGTGTAGCCCCCCCTCTATTATTGCAGCCCCCCCTCAGTGCAGCCCCCCTCTCGATTAGTGCAACCCCCCACAGTGCAGCCCCCATTTATTAGTGCAGCCCCCCTCTATTAGTGCAGCCCCCCCCGCAGTTAGTGCAGCCCCCCCTCAGTGCAGCCCCCCTCAGTTAGTGCAGCCCCCCTCAGTTAGTGCAGCCCCCCCCCTCTATTAGTGCAGCCCCCTCAGTTAGTGCAGCCCCCCTCAGTTAGTGCAGCCCCCCTCTATTAGTGCAGCCCCCTCAGTGCACCCCCCCCCTCAGTTAGTGCAGCCCCCCTCTATTAGTGCAGCCCCCTCAGTGCACCCCCCCCTCAGTTAGTGCAGCCCCCCCCCTCAGTGCAGCCCCCCTCAGGTAGTGCAGCCCCCTCAGTTAGTGCAGCCCCCTCAATGCTGCCCGGCCCCCACTCAGTACTGGAGCGGCCGGTGTTCTGCCGAGATAGTTCCACTCGGCAATGGAGGACCCCCTGCACTGCGCAGGCGCAGAGCTTGCGCAGTACGGGGCTGGGAGCTTTCAGCAAGACACGGCGAAGACGCCGTATCTTCTGCTCGCTTCAGTGGAGAGGGGAGGGGCCGTGCAGCTAAAGAAGGCGCTTCATTGGCTGCACGGATCGAGCCCCCTTCCCCTCTCCACTGAACACTAGAGGAAGAGAGAGCGGCGGCGCCGGCCGCCATTTTGCTGGAGCCCGCTGCTCCAAAAGAACAAAAAAAAAAACAAAAACCAACATTCCCGATTTTCCTTATGGGAAATCCCGAATTCGGGGCACTCTCCAATCGGGACGAGGGTCCCAAAATCGGGATTGTCCCGGGAAAATCAGGACTGTTGGCAACTATGGATTCCCCTTTCAGCACTGCCTGTTGTTTTGATGGGAGAATCATGCAAATTTCTTTCCAGTAACCCATGGCTGCAGGAAAGAAATTCACGCTGTCTATGGCCTGCATTTGATGCTATGCAGCAGTCAGCTGGATATGGAACACATTTCATTAGAGGTAGGTCGTACAGGTCCGAACACCCCCCGGTTCGGTTCGCACAAGAACTCCCGAACAGGGAAAAAGTTCAGCCTGCAAACTCCATTGAAGTCTAGGGGACACAAACATGAAAAATCAAAAGTCCCCATTTTGAAGGCTTTTATGCAAGTTATTGGCCATAAAAAGAGCATGGGGCCCGGGTACTGCCCTGGGAGACATGTCTCAATGCATATGTGTTTTAAAAGGAGCAGTGATTTTAATGATGCTTAAAGTGAAACAATAAAAAACGAAAAATCCCTTTAAATATAGTGCCCGGGGGGGTGCCTGTAAAATGGCATATCCGTAGCATGTATAGAACATGCTGCAGCAACAATTACATTTCTAAAGAAAAAAAAATGAGTCGAATTACATTTAATTGCCGGCTGACAATATAACATTTTTTTTAAACGGTGTGGGTTCCCTCCCTCCCCACCAGGCCACATGCCCTTAACACAGGAAGGTGCTTTGGGGCATGGGGGCTCCACCATGTTGATGGAGACAAGGGCCTCTTCCCAACAAAAGCCTGGGCAGTGGTTGTGGGGGTCTGAGGGCAGGGGGCTTATCGGAATCTGGAAGCCTCCTTTAACAAGGGGGCCCCCAGATCCTGCCCCCCTATGTAAATGAGTATGGGGTATTCATTCACCAAATAAAAATCAAAATATATAAAAAAATAATCCTTGCAGCTTCACAGCCAGCTTTCCACTATGCATGTGCGAGCCGTTCTACTATTTGTGAATGTTCCCGCAGTCTTTTGGGTCATGTGACATACAGTGCCTTGAAAAACTATGCATACCCCTTGAAATTTTCCACATTTTGTCATGTTACAACCAAAAACGTAAATGTGGCACGTAATTGTGAAGTGGAAGGAAAATGATAGATGATTTTCACAACTTTTTACAAATAAATATCTGAAAAGTGTGGTGTGCATTTGTATTCAGTCTTTTTTGGGTATGTCTCTACCAGCTTTGCACATCTAGAGAGTGACATTTTTGCCCATTCTTCTTTGCAAAATAGCTCAAGCTCTGTCGGAATGGATGGAGAGCGTCTGTGAACAGAAATTTTCAAGTCTTGCCATATATTCTCAATTGGATTTAGGTCTGGACTTTGAGCCATTCTAACACATGAATATGCTTTGATCTAAACCATACCATTGTAGCTCTGTATGTTTAGGGTCGTTGTCCTGCTGGAAGGTGAACCTCTACTCCAGTCTCAAGTCTTTTGCAGACTCTAATGCCCTGTACACACGGTCGGATTTTCCGACGGAAAACGTGTGATAGGACCTTGTAGTCGGAAATTCCGACCATGTGTGGTCCCGACGTACGTGTTTTACGTCACCGCGTTTAGAACGATCGGATTTTCCGACAACTTTGTGTGACCGTGTGCATGCAAGACAAGTTTGAGCCAACATCCGTCGGAAAAAATCCATGGATTTTGTTGTCGGAATGTCCGATCAATGTCCGACCATGTGTACAGGGCATAACAGGTTTTCTTCTAAGACTGCCTGTATTTGGCTCCATCCATCTTCCCATCAACTCTGACGAGCTTCCCTGTCCCTGCTGAAAAAAAGGAGCTCCACAACATGATGCTGCCACCACCATGTTTCACAGTGGGGATGGTGTGTTCAGGGTGATGTGCAGTGTTAGTTTTCCGCCACACATAGCGTTTTGCTTTTAGGCCAAAAAGCTCAATTTTGGTCTCATTTGACTAGAGCACCTTCTTCCACATGTTTGCTGTGTCCCCCTGCATGGCTGCTCGCAAACTGCAAACAAGACTTCTTATGGCTTTCTTTCAACAATGGCTTTCTTCTTGCCATTCTTCCATAAAGGCCAGATTTGTGGAGTGCATTACTAATGCTGAGTACACACGGTCTGACTTTTCATCTACAAAAGTCCGACGGACGCCGATGGACAAAATACGGCTGACAATCCGATCGTGTGTGGGCTTCCCCGGACCTTCAGCTGACTTTTCCAGCCGCAAATCTGACGGACTTTAGATTTGAAACATGCTTCAAATCTTTACGTCGTAACTACGCCGGACCCAGAAATCCGCTCGTCTGTATGCTTGTCCGACGGACAAAAACCCACGCTAGGGCAGCCATTGGCTAATTGGCTACTGGCTATCAACTTTCTTATTTTAGTCCGGTGTACGTCATCACTTACGAATCTGTCGGACTTTTGTGTGATCGTATGTAGACATGTATGATACACTAACATGGAAAATCAAAAGTGCTCATTTTAAAGGCTTATATGCAAGTCATTGTCATAAAAACTGTGTTTGGGGACCTGGGTCCTGCACCAGGGGCCATGTATCAATGCAAAAATATTTTTTTTAAATGGACGTTTTTTGGGGAGCAGTGATTTTTTTAACGCTTAAGTGAAACAATAAATATAAAATAGTCCTTTAAATATATAATGCCTGGGGGGTGTCTATAATATGCCTGTAAAGTAGCATTTTTCCTATGTTTAGAACAGTACCGCAGCAAAATTACATTTCTAAAGGAAAAATTGTCATTTAAAACTGATCGCAGCTGTAATGAATTGTCGGGTCTCGGCAATATAGATAAAACTGAAAACATTGAAAAAAAGGGCATGGGTTCCCCCCAGAACCAAAAATAAAAAAAATTGCGTGGGGGGTCCCCCCAAAATCCATACCAGGCCCTTCAGGTCTGGTATGGAAATTAAGGGAAACCCTGCGCCAAATTTAAAAAAAGTGGCAAAGGGGCCCCCCAAAATCCATACCAGACCCTTCAGGTCTGGTATGGATTTTAAGGGGAACCCTGCACCAATTTTTTTTTAAAAATGGCGTAGGGGTCCCCCACAAAATTCATACCAGACCCTTATCCAAGCATGCAACCTGGCAGGCCGCAGGAAAAGAGGGGGGACGAGAGAGCGTCCCCGTCCTGAACCGTACCAGGCCACATTCCCTCAACATGGGGAGGGAGCTTTGGGGCTTCCCCGTGGCTTCCCCGTGGTGTCAGAGGGGGCAGGGTCACCCGCTTACATCACCGGGTCACCTGATTACGTTCTCCAGGTGGCCCTACCCTCAGCTATATAAGAACTGTCACCCAGAAGAAGCGTCACACGGTGGGAGCCTCCTATGGGGTGGAACAGTTGTGTCTTTTTTAAAATTTCTTTTTCAGTCCGTCGGGCGGCGTGAATTTACATCGCTGGACATTTTTATTTTTGTATTTTTTAATAAAGGACTTGTCCCAAGCTGTCTCTTGTCTTTTTTTACCATTTTTGACACTTTTTTTGTGAAATGGTAGGGGTACAATGTACCCCGTTACCAATTCACATGGGGGGCAGGGATCCCCTTGTTAAAGTGGGATTTCAAAGTCCGATAAGCCCCCCGCCCGCATACCCCCAAAATCACCAGGCAAGGGTTGTGGGGATGAGGTCCTTGTCCCCATCAACATGGGGACAAGGTGCTTTGGGGGGCTACTCCAAAGCCCCATCCCCATGTTGAGGGCATGTGGCCTGGTACGGTTCAGGAGGGGGGGCGCTCTCTCATCCCCCGCTCTTTTCCTGCGGCCTGCCAGGTAGCATGCTCGGATAAGGGTCTGGTATGGATTTTGGGGGTCCCTACGCCATTTTTTTTATTTTGGCGCAGGGTTCCCCTTAAAATCCATACCAGACCTGAAGGGTCTGGTATAGATTTTGGGGGGCCCTAAACCATTTTATTTTTAATTTTGGTTCGGGGTTCCCCTTAATATTCATACCAGACCCAAAGGGCCTGGTAATGGATGGGGAGGGGAACCCATGCTCTCTTTTTCAATTAGTTTTTTTTTTTATATAGCTGAGACCTGACAATTCATTACAGCCGCGATCAGTTTTCAGTGACAATTTTTCCTTTAGAAATGTAATTTTGCTGTGGTACTGTTCTAAACATGGGAAAAATGCGTCACTTTACAGGCATACTTTAGACACCCCCCAGGTACGATATTTAAAGGAATATTTCATTTTTTGTTTTACCCCATCCCAAACAGGGTCTGGTTCTCACCTGGGTGGCCCTCTATAATCGACTTTCCCCAATTTTGCACTTAGAACAGGGGATTAAATAAATACATTTTAAAAATGGCACCGTGAGTTCACTGATGTGCTGATGCTGGTGCTTTTTGATACACAGACACTTGACAAATAAAAACATATTGATGTTAATGCTGAGGGTGAAAAATCAAAGAGCTTCCTTGTATTTTTTGGGAACTGGCTGCAGGGTTCTGTGCCTATGCATTGCTCTGTAAAAAAAAAAAAAATCCAGAATTAGTCCCTTCACTATTCAGTTATGTGGACCTCAGTTGGGAGGTCTACAAAATATGGAGAGCTGTGCTGTTTAATTTTGATACCCAGTACTAAGATACTAAGTTTTGACTGCCGAAATGTTAGTCTATGGCATATGTATATTGACCTGCATTGATAGCTGCCAACTTTATTCACTGTAGCGCTGACTTTTACTCAGTAGGAAGGCTTGGATCTTATAGTTGGGACTTAATCAGGGGTTTTGGATCCCTTTCATCCACCACTAATGATCATTGCCGGTTTCCTCACTTGCTGTGGTACCCAAAAAATAACAAATATATATATAAACTTATACAACACTTTTCTCTGGTTCTCCTGGTGCTTCTAAGTCTGCTTTTTGCTTCCTTCCTGTACACTGCCACTGTTCCATTCCATTAACATGGAAGGTCCTGCCCATCTTCTGTCCTTTTGGCCATTGAGATTAACATTGTCTAGATGGTCTGCTGACTACCTGGGGTTATTTAGCTTCTTTCCTTGGTTAAATTCCCAAGGAATTCTAGGAAGCTATGGCTGTAGCAACTTCAATCTTTTTGGGCCATTTTGTTCTCACATTGCACGTTCTTCTGATGGGCGGTGTCTTCTGTGGGCGTCTATGGAATGTATAGCAGATACACATCATTATGTACAAATCAGCCCTATGTGTGATGACTTGGAAGCACGGTTGTCCTTCTTGCACTCCTATAATGGTCATTCTTGGCCCAACTCTATTTGTTGTATAACATGATGCTGTTAGAGCTCTTTCCTAATGTGGTGGCAGTGGAATTATCATGTGGTACAAGTGGTTAACTGCCTCTCTGCATGCTCTCCATCTTTGTTCTCCCTGTTGTGTTTTCCTGGTGCTTGGATGTCTTCAGTTGACTGGTTTCATATGTAGCTAATTCCATTGCTGATTTGTCCTCTTGTTCACAGTTCACCCACTTCTGCTCTTTGGTTTCAATGGCCGTGGGTCTTCCTTGTCTTTCTTTTTTTGTGTAGTCTTGTTTCTGACTCCTGTTGGGCCCTAGTCCATGCCTCCCCTCCCAGAACTCTCAGGTAACCTACTGGCAAATTTAGGGCGCATGGGTGCCTCCACCTGTCGATGCGTTCTCCCTTTCCCCCTTATGGGACAGGCACCTGGCTCTTTTCTCCCACCTCCTCTACTTGCAGGATATAGTTGTGGCTGGTTCGATGGTGAGTACCGCTCCCTCTGCTGTATTGTTTGGTTAAGTCTTTTCATGGGACTATGGGAGGACATCTCTAAAGATTTCTTATTCAGAGGATTTTGGAGGGTTGGAAACATCTGACTTCCTTCCCTGATTCTCGGCACCTGTTTTCTGTGCACAACTTAACCGACATCCTCTCCATTTTGCCCTCTGTCTGTTTTTGAATTTAGGGCTCTCTTGTTTGGAGTTGCCTTTTCTTGGGCATTCTTTGGCACCTTTAGGGTTAGTGAACTTGTCGCCGAGGACAAACGCCCAGTTGGTGGTAACTTAGAGGATGTGCTGATCACAGAATCCTTTGTTTTTATCTCCCGCTTTTTCTTCCAACCTCGGGTCTTCAGCCTTTTCCTTTTCCCAGCTGGTCTTGCCTCCTAATGATTTTTCCCACATAATCTTTTCTCATTGGTGCAGCCATTGCTACCCATGGGATAGGTTTTTTTCGGATTTTTTCACCATTTGTTCTGATTTTATGTCTCTCCCCAGCATTTCTTTGGGTCATGGTTGACTCCTTTGTTTATTGGGCCTCTTGCCATGCCAAATTTTGACACTGTGTGGAGAATTTTCCTTTACAGTTGGCATAATTTGTTGTGGCAGTTTTCATAGCCTACACTGGCTGCTGGTATTACCTGAGGCAATTTGTTTCGGTCCCCTTCATTCTTATCATCCATGTACGGGGTAACAATGTAGGGCATTACCGGCCTGTAGATTCAATCTCCTCTATTAAGCATGGTATTGTTCCATGTTGTGCCAGTTTTACCAATCTATTGTTTGGTCCAACATTGTTCTCCTTTTCTGGTTTTGGCCCGTCACATACTTGGTTCTTGTTTCTAGTTCTTGTTGGTAAATGCCTAGGTTGTTTTTTTTTATTTGGTGGCATTGTTGTCTGCCACTGGGGTCTTGAGGGAGATAACAGTATTTATTAAGACCTAATGGGTTTCATTTAAATGATTGGCCTAAATATGTTAATCTTGGCCTACAATCTGGTGTCGAGCAGGTGCTGTTTGTGGTGGGGCGCTCATCAGTGTACCACTAACTTGCGTGTGGTTTTGACCTTGCCAGCAATTGATGTTGCTTCATGGGCTATGCCCTCAAGTTAAATTCTGGGGTCAGTCTAATGCCTGTCTGGCACTGGTGGTAAGGACAGGCCTTTTAGACTATGTGATTTTATGTTTATGGGTGCCCACAGTATACTGTGACTGGCATTGTTGTTTAGTAAATTCTGGGGTCAGTTTAATGCCTGTCTGGCACTGATGTTAAGAAAGGGCTCTTAGACTGTGTGAGTTTATGTTTTATGGGTGCACATGGTATACTGGGGCTGACATTGTTGTTTGGTACATTTGAAAAATTGTACTTTGAAAAGTTCAATAAAGCTGTGACCTTGCCCTATTTCCAACTTAATCAGCTTCCTTGCCTTTTTGGGGGGCAAGGTATTGGTTATTAGTTGGTCATAAATGAGCATACGCTTCTCAGTAGTCATGCATATAGTATAGTGCAGGGATATGCAATTAGAGGACCTCCAGATGTTGCAAAACTACAAGTCCCATCATGCCTCTGCCTCTGGGTGTCATGCTTATGGCTGTTAGTCTTGCTATGCCTCATGGGACTTGTAGTTCTGCAACAGCTGGAGGTCCGCTAATTGCATATCCTTGGTATAGTGGGAACAGGTAAACCTGATAGTTTATTCCTAATGGATGACCGATGTTGTGATATTCGGTCTTTGATTTTTTGTGTTGTCACTTCAACATATACTAACTTACATGGACATATTAATGCATAGATTAAATATGATGTCTGGCATGAGTGAAAACCGTGGATATGATATTTTCTTTTATCTACTGGGTGTATAAACTATCCCCTTTCCTCATCAATTTGCACTACACACAACTGAGGCATGGATACGATCCACTTCTCTTGCTTCCCAAAAATGTATTTGTTTCTACTTTTTTACACATTTATGTTCTGAATAGACTAACATGTCCCTTAATGTTTGGTTCATTAGATGTGCCTTTAATGGTATTTCCTGAAAATGTTCTATCTCAGGGTATGCATGTTGCAGTAGTGTTCAATGTTTTTTAATAATCTTAAAGATCTTTTCAATATAGCTATGATACTACTGTAAAAACACATTTATGCAGATTTTGAATAAATGTTCCTTTGATTTATTGTTTTTTAACTATTTCATATGTGCAAAAAGAACTGCAAACAGTATCGAAACAACTGAGTAAAGTGGATTAGGATTAAAAAATTTGCGGTTACATCAGAAGAATTTGGCAACATTGGAACCATTTGTGAATTTGATGAATTTTTCAATACGGTCAGCACTGACATAAAGTTTAGCATGAATATCAGTGGGAAGTCGGTGTCTTTTTTGTCTTTTACATGGATAAGTCATTAGCATTCAGCATTATGAAATCCTGTAATCTCTATAATCCCAAAAATAAGCCTTAGTTAGTCATTGTAAAATCATGTAATCCGCACTGTAAAAGGATTATATTATGTGTGGTGTGTGTTTTTGCAGACATCCCAAGTCTCCCACGATTTGCTTTAGAACAACACCTGAGGTAGACTGATTATCTGTGCAATCACCGGGCCTACCATTTCCCTTGCCGTCAGAGGGACGCAAGCACAGAGAAAAGTGACATTAGTTCCCGTAGACCGGCGGGACCATGTATGGAAACTTCAATGAGGAGGAAATCGCCTAGTGGATGACTACATGACAGCATACTACATGGGAGAGTATCCAGCTGAGTGCCAGTGCGAAAGTATCCAATGGCCAACGGATGCTTTAGGACCCAAAGGATAGTTTATTATCAAAATAACACAGACCCCTCCACCTGATCCTATGCCACTGCCAGAGTGACGGCTGAACTGGTAGGTTTCAAGGTGGCCGTGCTACCATGTTCAGAACACCTAACCAGAGCAGGATGGATGGAGGCAAAGTCTTCAATATCTGCTGCCTGTGACATGACCTATGCAAACAAGAACAACCCTGTCATAAACAAGAGTTAATCACACGAACCCCAACCTACCCTAAGAAAAAGGAAAATCTCTTACTTCCCTTACCGCTACTCATATAAAGGTGACCGTGAATAAATTACAAAGTAAACGTTGTGCAGGACTGAAAATGTGTCAGTCTCCAGAAACTAGCAAGGCCGAGTTACCTGAGGCATGTGAGGCAAATTAAAAACGTAAAGTCAGGCCTATGCGACCTGAGGACGTGTCAGGCAAGTGACATGAGAAGTGTGATGTCATGACGTATGAACTCGTGACGAAAGACATGTGAGAAACGTATGAGGAGACTTGCCACTGTACAAGCCAATTAGAAACGATTAACTCAATCCTTTGGCACCCATAACGTGATAGGTAACCCTTCAGTGGAATGATGCCGAGAGATCTAACGTGTAGATGAACCTGATGAATGAGATAAAAATAAAGAAATCTACGTTGTGCCAGACTGAAAATGTACCAGTCTCAAGAAACTAGCAAGGACAAGTTACCTGAGGCACATCAGGCAAATTAAAAATGTAAACTCAGGCCTATGAACCTGAAAACGTGTCAGGCACGTGATAACAGAAACCGAGATGTAACGTATGTAACACGGATGAGGAGACTTGCCACTGTACAAGCCAATTAAAAACGACCAACTCAATCCGTGCGAACCGAAAACGAGACAGGTAACTGCAGTGGAGAATGCCATGATTTAACCGTGAAGATGTAAACTCAAAATGACGAAAACATATGAATGGTACCCAGCAAAATGATGAAAATATCAACCACAAACTGAGTGAAAAACACGCAACTGGGTGAGGAACATAAACTGCGTGAGAAACGTGAGCAGACTGAGAAAACTAACCTGCGACAGGAATGTAAGCTGCGTGAAGGAATGTAACGGAACGAGAACTGTGAGTAGTGTGAGCAGCATGAGAACCGAGGCTGCATGAGAAATACCAACTGCATGAGAAACGTAGGTTGCCCAAGCACATAAATTGTATGAGCAACGTGAGATACATGGGAAACGTGAGTAACACAGGAAAATATGAGAAACATGGGAAAGCATGAGTAACATGGGAAAACGTGAGCAACAAGGGAAAACGTGAGTAACATGAAAAAAACGTGAGTAACATGGAAAAACGTGAGTAACATGGAAAAATGTGAGTTGGTCTGAGAAAAGAAAGTTGCATGAGAAACGAAAAATTGCATGAGAAACATAAATTGCATGAGAAACGTAAATTGCATCAGAAACGTAAATTGCATGAGAAACATAAATTGCATGAGAAACGTAAATTACATGAGAAACGTAAATTGCATGAGATATGTGAATTGCATGAGAAAACGTGAGTATGTATGAGATACGAAAGCTGCGCAAGAACAGATGGGGAGACTTGCCACTTAACAAGCCATTTAAAAACGATCACCTTAATCTGTTTGAAACACCCATAGACGTGATGGGTAACCTGCAGGTATGGAACAGCACGTTTCTTGGAAGTGGGTCTGATTCCCTTTTTTTTTTTTCCTTTAACCATGGAACAAGTCTGCAGTCACAATTAGGGGAAGGGCATGACAGATGGTGTCGTGGTTGTAGAACAAAACGCAGTTAGGGGACCATAAGACAAGAGAACTTTGGATTGGGGTAGCCAGGTACCCAACCTATGGGTACCAACATTGAGGAGTAGGTTAAGACAGTAAAAAGTTACGTGAATTGGGTAACGTGTCAGATAGCAGCGGGGTTGCCACGCAGGCTCAGTTAGGGTTAGGCTTGACTCCACCAAAAAAACACAGCAAAGAAATATGCCTTCCATGCATTTAATGTCATAATGACAAAAACCTGGCAACTGTCAGTCTTAGCAACAGATCCCACCCCTCCCCCTTGATGCCATGTGGAGCGGACCTTGCTCTGCCCCCCCCCCCCTCGCCCCCTAAGTCACACCAAGAAAATGGGCGGACCTCGAACTGCCCCTCCCCCACCCGTCCTCCCCCTGACCGGGGGACCCCTCCCAACCACTCTACTAAGCCCCCCAGCTACCAAGAGCAAACACACACTCCCCCCACAAAACTTCACGGCAGAGAGTAACCAAAACAGCCCCCCCAACCCCCTCCGGACACCAAACCTGCGAGGACAAGCTGGTACCCCTAAGCAATGCCCCGAAAACGTAACCTGTGGCTGAAGCGAATCCCCGAATCGTAAGGTGGGAGGAAGCGTCTCCCACTCTGCTGTGACCTGAACGAAGAGACCTTCCGCGATGCGGCCATCAGCAAGCGAAGTGTGCGACACCTGGAGGACATGTCGGCGCTCTGACGTCGTGAACCGGAAGTAGTGCCTGTACACGAGAGAAACCATCGACAGACAAGGAGGATAGAGGGTGGGTTTAAATACATCCTGATTCCTCCTGCAAAATCAGGCTGACCTGCAGTCAGCCTTCCATTTATTGTTAAGGGGATTGACATAAGAGCATATCTCATGCCCTGCAGTATAGTAGTACAGGGGGTCCCCAGGTTACGAACAAGATAGGGACTGTAGGTTTGTTCTTAAGTCGAATTTGTTTATAAGTCGGAACAGTGCCTTTTTTAAGTGCAAATCTAGTCTTTTTTTTATTTTTGCATAATTTTCTTATTTTTAATATTATTTTTCTTATTCTTTACTTTTTTTAATTACTTTTTTATTTTATTAACTTAATTATTACTGTATTTCTTATTTTATTTTATTTTTTATAAATTTTTTTTCACTTAACTTTATTGCTATCACACAGGAGAAAACAATTCCCTGTGTGATAGCAATTGGAGGTGACAGGTTCTCTTTATTGACCCTGTCACCTCCAAAACAGGAGTCCTAGCACTGTGCTAGTTTTCCTGTCACAGCTGAGAGGGGAGGAGCACAGCTCTCCCCTCTCACTGTTTACCTCGGAGTCAGGGACAGGAGACACAGCAGGGAGATGGATGGTGAAAGCAGCAGTGTCTGCGATCCGAGTCCAGGCAGGCCGGCCGCAGTGCACCTGGGCAGGGCAGCAGCGCAGGAAAGACTGGGGATCTTGGAGGCTTCACTAGGCCACACTAGGCCGGACAAGGCCGCAGCCACGACGGGCAGTTTTAGTGGCCTCGCAGGCCACCGGACCGTACCAGGCCTGTGGATGGGCAGGCAGGATGACGAGGGGGGCCCCTTAACTTCGCAGCCAGGCCAGGAATGGAGGAACGGCTCACTCCAGCAAGGAGAGGAAGATTCGGCCGGCAGTGACGTCACTCGGGCCCCGTTCGTAAGTAGGAGCCGTTCGCAACTCTGATGTTCGTAAGCCAAGGATCCCCTGTAAAGGCCAATTTTACAGGAAACCACAGTGCTAACAAGGGGTGTGTCTGTCTGTCTGTCTTGTATTAACAAATACAAAAAAATTAAACCAATTGGATTCTCTTCTTTTGGAAGCTTTAGCCACATGACATGGTATATTTTAATCAAAAGATCAAAACTGTATGCACACGTACAAACATTTTGAGAAAACTTGTCACCAATTTTTTCCACACCAGGTGACACCAACCCTAGTGACGCCACTGCAACAATGTTAACCTTATAACATGTTATATATGTTTTTGTAGGTTTCTTCCAGGAAGTTTGGAAATATTTTTTTATCGTGTTATCAGTTTTAAACTGGAATTCCTATTCTGGTATTATAAACCAGTACTTTTAAAAAAACATAGTGAGAGTATTTCTTTATTTATGTAACCTTTAAACTTGAATGAAAAGTAAGTAATTGCATTGAGTTTTAAATTGTCATGTTTTGTTCCATGCATATTCTGGGCAGATTGTGAGGCACTGACTGGCGGGATTATATTTATAGCTGGTGTGGAGAAAACACATTTTGTGTTTTCTCAGAATCCAAGCCCAGAGACATTGTATAGCTTTGGGTGGGTATACACATACCTGCTAACTGTTCCTGATTTGGAGAGACTGTCCCTGATTTGGAACAAAGTCCCTCTGTCCTTCTTTCCTTCTTATTTCTCCCTCATTTTGGTCTGATCTATATATTTGTATATAAAATGCACTTTTTATCTTTCAAAAATAGTTTCCCAGTGCAAAACCTTACATCCAATTTCTAAATTGCTGCATTTGTAAATTTCAAAACCAGTATAAAGGAATAGTAGTGGTAAAAAAAAGCCCTTATGAGTTTTACTAATCTTTTTTTTTTTTCTCCTTTAAGGGGCATGGCAGGGGGCGTGTCCTATGCCTACATACTTTTGGTAATAGGTGCCCCTCATTCCCATCTCAAAAAGTTGGGAGGTACAGGTATACATCATTATTAGAACCACATGTTATCTGGCAGCTAGCCCTCGTTATTCATCTCAGTCGTCTACAGGCCTTAATATACATTAACTGATGCTCATGGTTTTTTTTGCTCTCTTTGATGTGGGAGCGTACTGCTGGGTGAAATAGCTGTGCTGACATAACACCTACTGCAATGCTCTCGGCGGAGACACCTACTGACACTGGAAAGTATGTCATGGGTATGTCATGGTTGAGAACTTGCTAGCCTGTGTAATACTGGGTGGGTAGCAAGTTCTTACCATACCCAAGACATGCTTTACAGTTTGTGACACATCAGGGTTTCTTTCTCAATGGTAGCGTCACAACCGTGAGTATACCCCATACCAGGTATAGTTTTCAGGGCTTTTCCTGACCACTTTTAAATGAATTCCAAAATTCACACAGGTATGTCTTTCTACACAGGGGGTTCTCAGCATCACTGCAAAACATAACATTTAGCCTCCTGGCTCTCTTGTGGTAGCTTTACTGCTCCAAGTGACTCTTCAGGCAGTGGCAGTTGGTGAAGTTTTAGGATGGGGAAGCAAGACCCCGCCCTTCCTTTTTGCCCCCTCCCACTTCTCATAAGCCCCACCCCTTATATAATCCACCCACTCCATCCCCTGTATTCCACTTGCTTCCACCCATTGTGTCAGGAGTATACAGCTCAGCATCACAGGACAGAGTATACAGCCCCAGCATCACAGCACAGAGTATACAACCCCAGCATCACAGGACAGAGTATACAGCCCCAGCATCACAGAACAGAGTATACAGCCCCAGCATCACAGAACAGAGTATACAGCCCCAGCGTCACAGGACAGAGTATACAGCCCCAGCGTCACAGGACAGAGTATACAGCCCCAGCATCACAGGACAGAGTATACAGCTCCAGCATCACAGGACAGAGTATACAGCCCGAGCATCACAGGGCAGAGTATACAGCTCAGCCTCTCAGATCAGGGTATATAGCTCAGCATCACAGGACCGAGTATACAGTTCAGCCTCACAGATCAGGGTATATAGCTCAGCATCACAGGACCCTGTATACAGCTCAGCCTCACAGATCAAGGTTTATAGCTCAGCATTACAGACAGGGTATATAGTATAGCCTCAGTCACAGATTAGGGTATATAGTGCAGCCTCATTCACAGATATATTACCCCCTCCCTGTACATATTAGCCCCCCTGTGCATATTATCCCCCTCCCTGTACATATTACACCCTCCTGTACATATCACCCCCTCCCTGTACATATTACACCCTTCTGTACAAATTACCCCCCTCCCTGTACATATTAAACCCTCCAGTACATATTACACCCTCCTGTACATATTACCCCCTCCCTGTACATATTACCCTCTTCTGTACATATTACCCCCCCCTGTACAAATTGCCCCCCTGTACAAATCAGCCCCTCCTGTACATATTACCCCCCGTACATACTACCCCCTCCTGTACATACTACCCCCCTGTACACATTACCCCCTATACATATTACCCCCCTCCCTGTACATATTAACGCCCCCCTCCTGTAAGTAGTACTCCCTCCCTGTACATAATACCCCCTCTTGCCCACATTTTCCCCACTTTCTATTACACATCACCCCATGCATTGCATCCTCCATGTACACATTGCCTTCTGTCATTTGTCCACTGTCTCCAAAAATATGGCTAAGATGTTGCAGTAATTACTGCTCAGCCTGGCAGGGGTTAAAGCTGATGCTGTCTCGCTGACTCACATTCTCTACTCACATTCCTGCGATCCAGGAACTAATCTGCCGACCTGTCAGTTTCCCAGAGTACACAGCAAGGATGGCAGAGCTGGGCAAAGCCCCATAACAATCCACTGAAGCCAGAGTACTAAGTGGAGATTGCAGGCTTCCCAGACAGGTCTGTGCTTACCTGAGGGCAGTCACAGCGTGAGAGATTCACTGTAATGGACCTGCAGCAGCCACCCGGGTCCACCTGGAGCACGCCTATGTGTAGGAGCTGAAAGACAGGGAGGAGGTAGGCCAGGAGGAGGAAGAGCTACTCCGTACCGCCATAGCAAGCGACGCCACTGCTCTCCACACAGCAGTGAGCCAGGAAACCGTAAGTGACACGGCAGTGGCCGCAAAAAGCACTGCCCTGTCATCCCCCGAAGGAGGGGCCAGGAGCACTGGCGGGGGGACCTGAGAAGAGGAGGATCAAGGCTGCTCTGTGCAAAGCCACTGCACTGCACTGAGTATAACGTGTTTGTTGTTTAAAAAAAAAAAAGAAAGAAAAGAGACTTTTATATCACTTTAAGCAAATAGATACTGTACTGCTACTGGGAGAACAACTATAAATACCCTGCACTCAACTAAAGTTCAGTATCAAAAGCAAACATCAGGCTAAATTATATTAAAAAGTGGTGCCATGCTCCCAAAGGCTAATGTGCTAGTATCCCTTTAAATCTGTTTGCATATCAGTAAATAGCAGGATGCACATAAAAGAGTAAGTAAAGGGTTAGGCCAATTACAGTTCGCTGGACAATATGTTCACAAAGCTATAGCAGCATAGATGGAAATTCTATACAGCTAAATTAGAGTAAACCTGGTAATCCACAAAATCAGTAATACGTAAAGGCATTAGAAAACAGTAACAGCAATGATAATCAATACTGCAATAACTCCTCTGTAAACAGTAAGCTAAATCCACTGTAGAATGCACTCTATATGAATGACAGAGATGAAATATAAGACTCCCTAAAAATGTGCCTCTTACTATGGACAATTGGCAAAGTTCTTGTGAAACAACTATCTCAGTAAGCAGACCTTAGCCCTAGTTCCTTCATCCAGTTAGCACTGGGGCTAGGGTTGCCTCCTCATCCCTTTAAAACTGAACACATATTAATTACACAGGTTCTGAGGCTGATTAAGGTGGTAATTAAACTCACTTGGTGCCTTATCTGCATTAAAGTGGATGTAAACCCAATGTCATCCTTTCTAAACTACTGCCATAGGGGTTATCTATAAGGATATACATGCCTCCTGCATGTATCTTTACCTGTCAAATGTCTCCCCTCTGTCTGTTATGAGACCAGAAAAACTACAGATTCTGTGGGTGGGTCTGTTGTCTGGAGCTCGGTGGGTGGAGTCGCGATGTCAGTAGACTCCCCGCCCAGCTCTACACTCCACTTGTCAATATGCATTTTCTCCTGTGTATTTCTTACACTGAACTTCTGCTATGATCTCTAACATCCAGTGAAAAGACAGGAAAGTAACCACATGACTTCAGCATGCCAAATCATGCTGAGGTGTGGAACAGCCAATCCTTGCAGAGCTGCTGAAGAAAGGAGTGGGGGTGGGAATTAAAAAATAATGCATGTCTTAGGCTAGTGCACAAGATATGTAAATTCACCTGTCACTCACAGCAAGGAGGAGAATTTGACAAAGTTTTTCTCTGTTGGTCAAGTTTTATCTCACTGAACAATAAAAGAGGATTGCTCAGAGCTGGATTAACTCTTTGTGTCAAGACTGGGCTCAAATGATAGGAAATCTTATACTCTACTTTATGACATAAAAAAAAAAATTACATCCACTTTAAATTAGTCTCAAAACCTGTGTAATTCATATGTGTTCCGGTTTAAAGGGATGAGGTGGCAACCCTAATTGGTGCCCAGTTTTTATGGTGGAGTACAGTCCCAGTAAAGTTTGCATGCAGTAAATAATTCTGTTAGATGTCCAGCCCCTTTGTGCTCAGTCTCTGCTTGCAGCAACAGGTTAATGGCAGCAGTGTCCTCTCAGCAGTCCCAGCGATACAGCAACAGGGGTCCCGCTGTACAGATGTCAGCTCACTTCTGGATCTGCCTGGAGCAACTTCAGTCCTCAGCACATGGCTGCAGGCTTGTAGCAGATTGATGTGTACACAGGAGCAGCAGAATGCACACCTCAGTCTCCTCGCAGCAAAGAGGAAATCCATCGGTATTCAGTATGTGAAAAAACAGCTCTCTGTCTCTCTTTATACCAAACTCACCTTCATCTCCCATGATTTAATGCTGCCAACCATCAGGTCTTTTGAGCACCTTCTGCTTGTCAGCTCCCTCTATTGGATGTAGGTGGGGTAGTATTAACCCAATCAGCTAAATTCTATTGGGAGCACAGAGAGCACTGCAGTGTCCTAAATCGATCTTTGTCTCGAGCTAAGCACCTAGCTACAGTTAAAAGACTGTGAGGTCCAAGCTTACAATTGGTCCTAGTCAGTGTTGCTCCATGCTTACATTCCTCCCTGCAAGGCAAGCCTCGCAAACCCCTTGCCAGACTTCCTTCCATACAGCTTAAGGCAATAACTGTTGCAGCAGAAGAAAATGTAGAGTCTAGTGGAGTAGGGGGAGAGGTGGAATGTGAGGAAGAAGGAGATGCAGGAGCGTGTCATTGAGGTGCTGCTCCCAGTGCGCTTTGTGATGTGAATCATATGTGTCCTAATGCATGTGGTACCCAAATGACTGATAAGCTGTAGACAGAGGCTGAAAGCCACAATGGCGCTGTCAAAAGAGCCCAGACCACTGAGCAATGTGGATTGACAGTAGTCTGTATCCATGGGGAATAGCCATCCAGAGGAACAAGGAGACTGCTTGCTCCAGTCTTCTGCAAGCTACCCCTGCCTTTGGACAAATCCTGCCTCACCACAAATTTTACTTCTCCCTCGGTTACTATACCTCTACAACCTCAGGTACAGTCTGTCACCTCATCATCCCTACCTCATTGCTCAAACCCACTTGGCATTAAATTGCAACTGCAGGAACATCACAGTCAATTGCTTCTCCCTGCCTGACGTACCCTCCCTCTATTGATGTGCCCTCTCTCTATGCTCCTGGCACTCCCTTTCTCAACATTGGATAATATGAATTATTGCACATCTTCCTGCAGCACGTTACCAATGTTGAGCTGAAATAATTAAGCCAACTACTCATTGTCAGTTTGTGGGATTAGCTGTAGAGGAGGAGGAAGTAAAGGGCACATTTATAGCTGCTGGGGAAAATGTGCTGCTCTGTGCATAGAAGGAGGAAGATGAGGAAGGCCTCCTCCCCGTACCATGGCTATTTAGTACACCTACATTCAGAAAGAAAATGCAGACATGCTTTACTGCTTAACAGTGTTGTCCCACTAAAGAGGAAGTTCTGCTTTATGTCCTCCTCTCCCTTCTTCTTCCTTTGGAACTTTTTTTTTGGGGGGGGGTACCTAGTTTTGGTAGGTACCTGCTCCAACTTCCAGAAGTTTGGCACCCCCACCCTTTCCTCCCACATTCGTCTGGGGCAGCAGCAGTCTGCAGAAAAAGCCGCAGGGAGTCACAGCTGATTTCCCACACTAAATATGCTGGAGTCGTGTAATCACAAAACTGACCTGGGTGAGGAAAGCCCTGAATCCTTTTTCTAAAAGTCAGCAGCTACAGTGTTTGTAGCTGCAGACCTAAAAAATGTTTCAAACAGAGTGAAGAACCGCTTTAAGTGATGCAACACATATATTTTTTAATGGCCATAATTCTACTTTAATACATACTAAATATGCCATGCTTTAAAATTGTATGCTCCAATGAAATGGTGAAGAACTTTATTACCATAAATTGTTGATATTTAACCTATTGAAACTTTGACAGCTCATAAATTTAGAGATAGACCTAAATGATTGTTTTAGAATTATGTGGGGATACCTAATATGTGTAGAACAATGGGCCTCTTCTCATCCTGAATACCCCTCCAGCACTATTGGGCTCCTGAAATAGACAGGTAAGCAAAGGGCCACTAGGGAGGATTAGAGTGGGGTAAATATCTGCTAAGATGTAAACATGTAGACACAACCAGGTTTATTTATAGTCAGCCGGATCACATTTATTAAAAATAGGAAAATCCCCAGTCCAGAGAGATATTGCCAAGGATGCTAAAGAGCAGTGGCAGCTGGTGCTGTATATTTTGGGGGAGGGGTGGCAAACATGACACCCCCCCTGTCACTCGCTCCTTCCCCCACCAGCCCCGCACTTACCCCATATGGTCATGGGCAGCTTTGGCTCCTTCCTGCACCTCCTCCTCCTCGGCGATGGCTTTCTTCTCGGTGGCTTCAAACTGCGTCTCCAGCTTCAAGGTTCCTCCTTCCCTCGGCGGTCAATATGATCACTTTTCCTCTCGGCCAATCGGGTCTTAAGCAGGGTTAGAAACAGGAAAATCTGGATGCCGCACACCGGATAAAGTTGAAGACATCTTCTTTATTGTAAAACTTGGATCATAAAAAACAGGACAATCAGGCGGGTGGTACAGACACAGCTGACGCGCTCGAACTAGAGTGCGAAACGCGTCAGCTGTGTCTGTACCACCCGCCTGATTGTCCTGTTTTTTATGATCCAAGTTTTACAATAAAGAAGATGTCTTCAACTTTATCCGGTGTGCAGCATCTAGATTTTCCTGTTTCTAACCCTGCTTCAATTTGCATTTAGCCAGCACCTGGGACTCCTCTCCTCTGAAGGATTCACTAATACACACCTGAAAGCAAGTTCTCCTGAGCGGTGATTTATTTTTTCAATCGGGTCTTAAGACTTGCTTCCTGATTGGCTGGGAGGAGAATCAGGAAGACAATAGCGAATATTAATTTGTTATTGTCCCACAACTGGGTGGGCTTAGGGCGCAGTGCTCTGTGCCCAGAGCCCATACTTTTTTGAGGCCAATTAGAGCTTCAGGCTGTAATCATGTGTTTCAAAAAAATAAATAAAAAAAACCCCATTGAAATCTATGCGTCCATTGCCCTGCATTTAGATTAGGGGCATGGATTCGGGGGGTGGTGCACCTGTGCCCCTAATGGACGGGCTGCTACTGGTGCAAGCCAAAATCAAAATCTTTGCTAGGCCTGCACATGTGCTGTGCCTTTTGCTTCAGTGCTGTAAAATGCTTGTACTCCAATTTCCACCGTATTACAATCTCTCCATGAGACTGAACGGAAAGTATACAGCGCTAAAGCAATTTTGACAAGAGGTTCTGCGGTATCACTGTCTACGTATATCGCCCCCTAGATTGAGGACCGGTGAGTATACGGCTTACTGGGGGGACAGGAGGCACAGCAAGCAACAAAATGTGCGGAATTGCACCAAAGGTGCAGTTACATGTTAACCTATGAAGGGAAGGAAGCGCCAAACCAGCATAGTGTAGCACAATTTATTAATTTTTCACAATTTTTCGCAGAAGAGAGTTTAATAAGACTCGTGGCAACTCATTACAATTAGAAGAAAAGAGGTTTAACCTTAAACTACGTAGAGGGTTCTTTACTGTAAGAGCGGCAAGGATGTGGAATTCCCTTCCACAGGCAGTGGTCTCAGCGGGGAGCATTGATAGCTTCAAGAAACTATTAGATAATCACCTGAATGACCGCAACATACAGGGATATATAATGTAATACTGACACATAATCACACACATAGGTTGGACTTGATGGACTTGTGTCTTTTTTCAACCTCACCTACTATGTAACTATGTAAGTAAAAAACATATAAAACAAATGGAACTCACAAGCGGGTGAGGGGGAGAGAGAGAATGACAGTCCGCAGTGGATTGTAAGGAGCTTGGAGCTGTGTGGTAGTCCTTGATATACTGTACGAGTAGCGTCACATCACAACTGAGTATAAAAGAGAAGAGAGGCGCCTCTAAGTGTAGCAATATGGTTACATTTAATGACGGTACAACATTTATCAACTCACATGGTTGGTGATTAAAACAGGCACATCTAAGTGTGCAGGCACCCGGGGTAAAGCTGTCCACATAGACCATCCTCCCTACCGCCATCAACGTCATCCCTTCCACTCTGCGCTCAAGATGGTGTATGTGGACAGCTTTACCCCGGAGGTTTGCATACTTATGCCGCGTACACACGAGCGGACTTTACGGCAGACTTTGCCCGGCGGACTGGATTTCGGCAGACAATTCGATCGTGTGTGGGCTCCAGCAGACTTTGTTTTCTCAAAAGTTGGACGGACTTAGATTTGAAACATGTTTTAAATTAATCCGTCGAAATCGAGTCCGGTCGAAAAGTCCGCTAGTCTGTATGCTAGTTCGACGGACAAAAAGCCACGCTAGGGCAGCTATTGGCTACTGGCTATGAACTTCCTTGTTTTAGTCCGGTCGTACGTCATCACGTACGAATTCAACGGACTTTGGTGGATTGTGTGTAGGCAAGTCCGTCCATTAAGAAAGTCCGTCGTAAAGTACGTCGAAAAGTCCACCGGGCAAAGTCTGCCGTAAAGTCCGACCGTGTGTACGCGGCATAAGATGTGCCTCTTTTAATCATCAACCATGTGAGTTGCTAAATGTTGTACCTTCATTACATGTAACTATATTGCTATACTTAGAGGCGCCGCTCTTCTCTTTTATACTCTGTAGCTCCTGCTGGATTTTGCTTCTAATCCCCTTGTGGAGGCTGCCATTTGTGAATGGTCATTTTATGGTTACACAACCTATGACATTGCTATAATCTTTTTATATGGACTATAAACTGAAAGACCTATGAATAAATGGTTGTGGAACAAATCATCTGAGTTCCCATTATTTCTTATGGGGAAATTTGCTTTGATACATAAGTGCTTTGGATTACAAGCATGTTTCCGGAACAAGTTATGCTCGTAATCCAAGGTTTTACTGTATATGACTCACACAGGCATTCTTTGTTATCTTTCACTCTGTTATACTTTGTTACATTTTACTAATTTAGTTTGCTACATTTATATTTGTAAATACTAAGAGCTGACATCCCTGACACCACCATACTGGCGATTGCTCAAAGACATGTATCTCACTAACCTGGATGTCATGAAGATAATTGGCAGCTCTATAAATTTCCAGAGGTTTTTTCAAACAATCAGGCTGATGAAGGAGGCCTGGTTAAGCTTCCAAAACACGTCCCGTGTGGCTCACATAGCGGTTGGACTGACAGCTCCTCCAGCTGGACACATCCTCTTTAGAGGACATCCGATTTCTGGATATACCACCACGGCCACACAGGGCAGCCTGACGCCCGGTCTCCCTACACGGATTCCAGGCTCATCTTGCTCCCCACCACAGCTGGCTTTCTTCTCCACCAAGGACTACCACACAGCTCCCAGCTCATTACAATCCACTGCGGATTGTCATCCTCTCTCTCCCCCTCACCCGCTTGTGAGTTCCTTTTGTTTTATATTTTACTTAATAAATTGTGCTACACTATGCCGGTTTGGGGTTTTCTTTCCTTCCCTTCCTATTTTAGAGATTGTGGATTTCCAGCCCACACATGAAAGCAGCCTTGTCAGCAACCCCGGGGCAGCCATTTTCTACCAATTGACATTTTTATTCCTATACCTCCAGAAATAAGTATCTTTCAATACTTCTTTTTTTACCTGGTATATGACATTTTATCACTATAGGATGGGCACAGTGCCAGCACTGCAGGGCCGATCCTAGGCGGGTGCACGGGGTGCAGTTTACCCAGGCGCCACAGAGGTGGGGGCGCTCAAGCACCAGAGTGCTCCCCTCCCTCCTCCTCCTCTCCTTGTTGGTGTCCACAGGCCGCTCTCTCCGCCGCGGCTGTGTTTCCTGCCCAAGTCCGTCCCCGCTCCATCCCCCTGTCAGAGGAGATCAGAGCGGCTGTCTCTGTTCGGAGAGAGACCCGCGCAGTGACGTCATTGGGGGGCGGGGCGGTCCATGCCGCGCGGCGTACAGTGCCTGTCATTTGTTTTTCTCCTCTCGGTCATGATCTTCTCCACCCGGGTGGCGCGGCTGCACACTGTCCTCTCCAGCTGCCGCCTGGGTGGGGTTTGTCCTGAGGGGGGGTCTGTGGGTGGGACTCGGGGAATCTGTACTAATGGAGGGGGGGTGGCTCGTGGGGGGAGTCTGTACTAATAGAGGAGGGGGAGTTTGTGGAGGGGGTCTGTACTAATGGAGGGGGGTAGTTTGTCCTGAGGGGGGTCTGTGCTAATGGAGGGGGGTGGTTTGTCCTGAAGGGAGCCTGTACTAATGGGGGGGTTAGTTTATCGGGGGGTCTGTACTTATGGGGAGGGGGTCTGTACTAATGGAGGGGGGTTTGTGGGGGGGTCTGTACTAATGGAGGGGGGGTAGTTTGTCCTGAGGGGGGTCTGTACTAATGGGGGGTGGTTTATGGGGGGTTCTGTACTAATGGAGGGGGGGTAGTTTGTCCTGAGGGGAGTCTGTACTAATGGGGGGGGTGGTTTATGGGGGGGTATGTACTAATGGAGGGGGGTGGTTTGTGTGGGGGGGTCTGTACTAATGGAGGGGTGGTTTGTGTGGGGAGTCTGTACTAATGGAGGTGGGTGGTTTGTGTGGGGAGTCTGTACTAATGGAGGGGGGTGGTTTGTGTGGGGGGTCTGTACTAATGGATGGGGGTCTGTACTAATGGAGGGGGGGTAGTTTGTCCTGAGGGGGGTCTGTACTAATGGGGGGGTAGTTTGTCCTGAGGGGGGTCTGTACTAATGGGGGGGTGGTTTGTCGGGAGGTCTGTACTAATGGAGGGGGGGAGGTTTGTCCTGAGGGGGGTCTGTACTAATGGAGGGGGGTCTGTACTAATGGAGGGGGTGGTTTGTGTGGGGAGTCTGTACTAATGGAGGGGTGTGGTTTGTGGGGGGTTGTACTAATGGAGGGGGTGGTTTGTGTGGGGGGTCTGTACTAATGGAGGGGGGTGGTTTGTGGGGGGGTCTGTACTAATGGAGGGGGGTAGTTTGTCCTGAGGGGGGGTTTGTACTAATGGGGGGTGGTTTATGGGGGAGTCTGTACTAATGGAGGGGGGGTAGTTTGTCCTGAGGGGGGTCTGTACTAATGGGGGTGGTTTATGGGGGGTCTGTACTAAAGGGGGGTGGTTTATGGGGGGAGTCTGTACTAATGGAGGGGTGTGGTTTGTGTGAGGGGTCTGTACTAATGGGGGGTGGTTTGTGGGGGGGTCTGTACTAATGGAGGGGGGTCTGTACTAATGGAGGGGGGTAGTTTGCCCTGAGGGTGGTCTGTACTAATGGGGGGTGGTTTATGGGGGGTCTGTACTAATGGAGGGGGGTGGTTTGTCGGGGGGTCTGTACTAATGGAGGGGGGGTGGTTTGTCCTGGGGGTCTGTACTAATGAAGGGGGGTCTGTACTGAGGGAGGAGTTTATACTTAGTGGGGCATCTGCACTGACGGAGGGGGTCTATACTTAATGGAGGGAGTCTGTACTGAGGGGCGACTATAGTTGGTGGAGAGGGAGGTGACACCATGTTTTACCACACTGGGTGACACCAACCCTAGTGACGTCACTGCAGCCGTGGACTCTTCTTTCCCCCCTCCCTTTCCCTCCCCTCCCTCTCCTCCCTCTCCCTCTCCTCCCTCTCCTTGCGCTGCTGTACTAGTGAGCAGCGCTTGCCAGCACAGCTGCCCCACTATGTTTCTTCCCCCGCCTATATATCGGTCAGGGAAGAAATAGAATAAAAATATAATCAGAGAAGAGGATTGTGGGACATGTGGTCCCGAGGACTGGCAGCCCCACTGTAACACGGAAACTGCAGCCCACACAGCATGCCCAGCTGAATGGGAGAGAGAGAGAGCCAGGAGCCCGGGAAAGCTTTCAAGGAAGTACACCCAGGACTCCAGAGGGAGAGGACATTGCTGAGGGAACACCATAAGAGAGAGAACCCCACTGCCCTGTGGAGAAAGGAATGGAGTCATTGCCAGAATGCAGATCTGGGCTCTACCCAACGGAGTCGGCACGGGCAATTCAGAGTGAGCTGACTCCTGATCAGAGGAACCGTTGTTGCTGGGTCAGGTGAGAGGGCCGATCGGCCATTATCTCCTGTAGTATGTCTGCAGTCTTTTGACCATCTCCTGTATTATATCTGCACTCTCTGACCGCCTCCTGTAATATGTCTGCACTCTCTGACCGTCTCCTGTACCATGTCTGCACTCTCTGACCATCTCCTGTATTATGTCTGCAGTCTCTGACCGCCTCCTGTAATATGTCTTCACTCTCTGACCATCTCCTGTACTATGTCTGCAGTCTCTGACCATCTCCTGTGCTATGTCTGCAGTCTCTGACCATCTCCTGCAATATGTCTGCACTCTCTAGCCATCTCCTGTAATATGGGTGCAGTCTCGGACTGCCTTCTGTAATATGTCTGCACTCTCTGACCATCTCCGGTAATATGTCTGCAGTCTCTGACCATCTCTTGTAATATGTCTGCAGTCTCTGACCGTCTCTTGTATCATGTCTGCAGTCTCTGACCGTCTCCTGTACTGTGTCTGGGGGCTCTTTCTAACAGAAGCCCTCTCTGTGTGCATCAGAGAGACTCATTAGTGTAAGCTCGTCCTGTATTTTTTTTTTTATTGTTAGAAGATCATGGGAGGATCCTAGAAGACTTCTTATGGGAGCATCTCTGTGTTTGAGTCGTTGCTATAAAAACATGTGTAAAGGGGAGGAGTTTGTAAGATGACCACGCCCATGTGGGGGTGCCAGAAATATTTCTGCACCCAGGCGTCTGTGACCCTAGGATCGGCCCTGCAGCACTGTAATGTTTTTTGGTCATGTATCTACATGTTAACCTATGTTGCTGCAAAAAGCATAATCAGATCTCATATGACCAGCCAGAACTAATCTGATTATAACAACAATAAAGGGTGTAATTTGAAAAGGACAATTCTGATACTGTAAAGTGTTCTACAGCCAGTTTATCAACATTTGCCAAGACTTTGATATTCCATTCAAAAAGTCTGGTTAGCCTTTAGTCCGGATTGCTAAACAGCATAAATAAACAAAATGGTTGCATTTCAATAGAAAACAAACTGTTACATTTTAAACAAATACAGTACTGCTTTCACTACTTTACTATTAATCACATGGAACATGTAAAGTCTAAACCAACATGAAGCTACATAGATAGCTACTTAGCATGGCCTTAAAGTAGTACTAAAGGCAATGTTTTTTGCACCCATACATGTGTATTTACACATTCAGCAATTTATTATTGCAATAATGTCCATAACCAGCTACTTTTTATTGTTATTAGCAATGTTGTTACTGTGAACATCCAAGAATTCACAGTATTTCAATTCCCCTTCCTCTGAACTACATAGCCTCTAATCTCTGCACATGCCTGGCCATTACAAGCCACTTTCATTCATATGAATCTATCGTTCTTGGGCTGCCTGTGCCTGTTGGTGCAGGTAGCGCCATTGTTATGCCAGTAGCTTGTATGTAATGGTGGCTCTGCAAGGACCCTGCAAGAGAAGGAGCCACCTTTACAACAGAAGAAGTTGCTAGCAGTTGGGGAAGAGAGTGTAAAGGAGAATCTGAGGAAAAAAGTAATAAGTAAATAGTAATGCATCAGAGCGGGGTGGTGTCACCTGGGGCCCCCCCCCCCGTTATTTAAGAACTGTCAGAAGAGGAGAAGCGTCACACAGAGGGAGCCTCCCTCCATGCCATCATGGATGCGGAGCGGCCCGAGGAGAAGAAGAGAAGAAGATGCCGGACGAGAACACTGGAGGAAGAACCAGAAGAACCAGAAGAACCAGTAAAAGAAGAAGATGGAGAAAGAAACCGGAGGAAGATAGAAGATAGAAGAAAGAAGATAAAAGAAGCATTTAAATAAAGGAATTGTCAAAAACTGTCTCTTGTCATTTTTAACATTTTTGACAGTTTTTTTGTGAAATGGTAGGGGTACTTTTGTACCCCCTTACCATTTCACACAGGGGGGAGGGCCACGATCTGGGGGTCCCCTTGTTAAAGGGGCCTTCCAGATTACGATAAGCCCCCGCCCACAGACCTCCACAACCACTGGGCAAGGGTTGTGGGGATGAGGCTCTTGTCCCCATTTACATGGGGACAAGGTGTTTTGGGGGATACCCCAAAGCACCCTCCCAATGTTGAGGGCATGTGGCCTGGTACGGTTCAGGAGGGGGGCCGCTCTCTCATCCCCCCCTCTTTTCCTGCGGCCTGCCAGGTTGCGTGCTCGCATAAGGGTCTGGTATGGATTTTTGGGGGGACCCCACGCCATTTTTAAAAAAAATTTTGGTGCGGGGGTTCCCCTTAAAATCCATACCAGACCTGAAGGGTCTGGTATAGATTTTGAGGGGGACCCCACGCCATTCTTTTTTTAAAATTTTGGCCGGGGTTCCCCTTAATATCCATACCAGACCTGAAGGGCCTGGTATGGAATTTAGGGGAACCCCCACGTCATTTTTTTAAAAAATTTTGGTTCGGGGTTCCCCTCTAGGGAATTCCCACGCCGTTTTTATCAATGAACTTTTATGTGTATTGTCGGACCGGCAATTCATTAATAGCCACGAGTAGTTTTAAAAGACTTTTTTTCCTTTGAAATGTCATTTTGCTGTCAGACTGTTGTAAACACGGGAAACATGCGCCCCTTTACAGGCATACTATAGACATCCCCCCAGGTATGACATTTAAAGGAATATTACATTTTTATTGTTTCACTTTAAGCATTATTAAAATCACTGCTCCCGAAAAAACGGCCGTTTTTAAAACTTTTTTTTTGCATTGATCCATGTCCCCTGGGGCAGGACCCAGGTCCCCAAACACTTTTTATGACAATAACTTGCATATAAGCCTTTAAAATTAGCACTTTTGATTATTCATGTTCGTGTCCCATAGACTTTAACGGTGTTCGCATGTTCGAACAAATTTTTTGCCTGTTCGCAAGTTCTGGTGCGAACCGAGCAGGGGCATGTTTGGCTCATCCCTATTCTATACCTGACTTAAAGTGTTAGTTCACCTTTACAGAAAAAATGTAATTGTGAACTAACAGCATACAACAATGCCATCCATCCCCCCCCCCTATTTAAACCACTCTATTTACATCTGGGGTTGCTGAGCTGTCAAAGTCCATAGCAAGCCACTGAAGCCAGAGTACTAAGTGGCGATTGCAGGCTCCCCAGACATGTCTGTTGCTTACCTGAGAGCAGTCACAGCATGAGAGAATCACTGTAATTGACCTGCAGCAGCCGCCCGGGTCCACCTGGAGCACGCCTATGTGTAGGAGCTGAAAGACAGGGAGGAGGTAGGCCAGGAGGAGGAAGAGCTGCTCCGTACCGCCATAGCAAGTGACGCCACTGTTCTCCACACAGCAGTGAGCCAGGAAACCGTAAGTGACGCAGCAGTGGCCGCAAAAAGCACTGCCCAGTCATCCCCCGAAGGAGGGGTCAGGAGCGCTGGCGGGGGGACCTGAGAAGAGGAGGATCAGGGCTGCTCTGTGCAAAGCCAATGCACTGCACTGAGTATAACGTGTTTGTTGTTTAAAAAAAAAAGAAAGAAAAGAGACTTTTACATCACTTTAAGCAAATAGATACTGTACTGCTACTGGGAGAACAACTATAGATACCCTGCACTCAACTAAAGTTCAGTATCAAAAGCAAACATCAGGCTAAATTATATTAAAAAGTGGTGCCATGCTCCCAAAGGCTAATGTGCTAGTATCCCTTTAAATCTGTTTGCATATCAGTAAATAGCAGGATGCACATAAAAGAGTAAGTAAAGGGTTAGGCCAATTACAGTTCGCTGGACAATATGTTCACAAAGCTATAGCAGCATAGATGGAAATTCTATGCAGCTAAATTAGGTAAACCTGGTAATCCACAAAATCAGCAATACGTAAAGGCATTAGAAAACAGTAACAGCAATGATAATCAATACTGCAATAACTCCTCTGTAAACAGTAAGCTAAATCCACTGTAGAATGCACTCTATATGAATGACAGAGATGAAATATAAGACTCCCTAAAAATGTACCTCTTACTATGGACAATTGACAAAGTTCTTGTGAAACAACTATCTGAGTAAGCAGACTTTAGCCCTAGTTCTACAGCCAGTTAGAATTGGGGCTAGGGTTGCCTCCTCATCCCTTTAAAACTGAACACATATTAATTACACAGGTTCTGAGGCTGATTGATGTGGTAATTAAACTCACTTGGTGCCTTATCTGCATTAAAGTGGATGTACACCCAATGTCATCCTTTCTAAAATACTACCATAGGGGTTATCTATAAGGATATACATGCCTCCTGCATGTATCTTTACCTGTCAAATGTCTCCCCTCTGTCTGTTATGAGACCCGAAAAACTGCAGATTCTGTGGGTGGGTCTGTTGTCTGGAGCTCGGTGGGTGGAGTCGTGATGTTAGTAGACCACCCACCTCTACACTCCCCTTGTCAATATGCATTTTCTCCTGTGTATTTCTTACACTGAACTTCTGCTATGATCTCTAACATCCAGTGAAAAGACAGGAAAGTAATCACATGACTTCAGCATGCCAAATCATGCTGAGGTGTGGAACAGCCAATCCTCGCAGAGCTGCAGAAGAAAGGAGTGGAGGTGGGAATTAAAAAATAATGCATGTCTTAGGCTAGTGCACGAGATATGTAAATTCACCTGTCACTCATAGCAAGGGGGAGGATTTGACAAAGTTTTTCTCTGTTTGTCAAGTTTTATCCCACTGAACAATAAAAGAGGATTGCTCAGAGCTGGATTAACTCTTTGTGGCCAGACTGGGCTCAAATGATAGGAAATCTTATACTCTACTTTATGACATAAAAAAATTGGGGTTTACATCAACTTTAAATTAGTCTCAAAACCTGTGTAATTCATATGTGCTCCGGTTTAAAGGGATGAGGTGGCAACCCTAATTGGGGCCCAGTTTTTACAGTGGAGTACAGTCCCAGTAAAGTCTGCATGCAGTAAATAATGCTGATAGTTAGATGTCCAGCCCCTTTGTGCTCAGTCTCTGCTTGCAGCAACGGGTAATGGCAGCAGTGTCCTCTCAGCAGTCCCAGCGATACAGCAACAGGGGTCCCGCTGTACAGATGTCAGCTCACTTCTGGATCTGCCTGGAGCAACGTCAGTCCTCAGCACATGGCTGCAGGCTTGTAGCAGATTGATGTGTACACAGGAGCAGCAGAATGCACACCTCAGTCTCCTCGCAGCAAAGAGGAAATCCATCAGTATTCAGTATGTGAAAAAACAGCTCTCTGCCTCTCTTTATACCGAACTCACCTTCATCTCCCAAGATTTAATGCTGCCAACCATCATGTCTTTTGAGCACCTTCTACTTGTCAGCTCCCTCTATTGGATGTAGGTGGGGTAGTGTTAACCCAATCAGCTAAATTCTATTGGGAGCACAGAGAGCACTGCAGTGTCCTAAATCGATCTTTGTCTCTGGCTAAGCACCTGGCTACAGTTTAAAGACTGTGAGGTCCAAGCTTACAATTGGTCCTAGTCAGTGTTGCTCCATGCTTACATTCCTCCCTGCTTGATGTGCTGTAAGGCAAGCCTCGCAAACCCCCTGCCAGACTTCCATCCATACAGCTTAAGGCAACAACTGTTGCAGCAGAAGAAAATGTAGAGTCTAGTGGAGTAGGGGGAGAGGTGGAATGTGAGGAAGAAGGAGATGCAGGAGCGTGTCATTGAGGTGCTGCTCCCAGTGCGCTTTGTGATGTGAATCATATGTGTCCTCATGCATGTGGTACCCAAATGACTGATAAGCTGTAGACAGAGGCTGAAAGCCACAATGGCGCTGTCAAAAGAGCCCAGACCACTGAGCAATGTGGATTGACAGTAGTCTGTACCCATGGGGAAGAGCCATCCAGAGGAACAAGGAGACTGCTTCCTCCAGTCTTCTGCAAGCTACCCCTGCCCTTGGACAAATCCTGTCTCACCACAAATTTTACATCTCCCTCAGTTACTATACCTCTACAACCTCAGGTACAGTCTGTCACCTTATCATCCCTACCTCATCGCTCAAACCCACTTGGCATTAAATTGCAACTGCAGGAACATCACAGTCAATTGCTTCTCCCTGCCTGACGTACCCTCCCTCTATTGATGTGCCCTCTCTCTATGCTCCTGGCACTCCCTTTCTCAACATTGGATAATATGAATTTTTGCACATCCTCCTGCAGCACGTTACCAATGTTGAGCTGAAATAATTAAGCCAACTGCTCATTGTCAGTTTGTGGGATTAGCTGTAGAGGAGGAGGAAGTAGAGGGCACATTTGTAGCTGCTGGGGAAAATGTGCTGCTCTGTGCATAGAAGGAGGAAGATGAGGAAGGCCTCCTCCCCGTACCCTGGCTATTTAGTACACCTACATTCAGAAAGAAAAGGCAGACATGCTTTACTCCTTAACAGTGTTGTCCCACTAAAGAGGAAGTTCCGCTTTATGTCCTCCTCTCCCTTCTTCTTCTTTTGTAACTTTTTTTTGGGGGGGTACCTAGTTTTGGTAGGTACCTGCTCCAACTTCCAGAAGTTTGGCACCCCCACCCTTTCCTCCCACATTCGTCTGGGGCAGCAGCAGTCTGCGAACAAAGGCGCAAGGAGTCACAGCTGACTTCCCACACTAAACATGCTGGAGTTGTTTAATCACAGAACTGGCCTGGGTGAGGAAAGCCCTGAATCCTTTTTCTAAAAGTCAGCGGCTACAGTGTTTGTAGCTGCGGACCTAAAAAATGTTTCAAACAGAGTGAAGAGCCGCTTTAAATGATGCAACACATATATTTTTTAGTGGCCATAATTCTATTTTAATACATACTAAATATGCCATGCTTTAAAATTGTATGCTCCAATAAAATGGTGAAGAACTTTATTACCATAAATTGTTGATATTTAACCTATTGAAACTTTGACAGCTCATAAATTCAGAGATAGACCTAAATGATGGTTTTAGAATTATGTGGGGATAACTAATATGTGTAGAACAATGGGCCTCTTCTTATCCTGAATACCCCTCCAGCACTATTGGGCTCCTGAAATAGACAGATAAGCACAGGGCATCTAGGGAGGATCAGAGTGGGGTAAATATCTGCTAAGATGTTGACATGTAGACACAACCAGGTTTATTTAGTCAGCTGGATCACATTTATTAAAAATAGGAAAATCCCCAGTCCAGAGAGATATTGCCAAGGATGCTGAAGAGCAGTGGCAGCTGGTGCTGTATATTTTGGGGGGGCGGCAAACAAGACACCCCCCCCCCATCACTCGCTCCTCCCCCCACCAGCCCCGCACTTACCCCATATGGTCATGGGCAGCTTTGGCTCCTTCCTGCACCTCCTCCTCCTCGGCGATGGCTTTCTCCTCGGTGGCTTCAAACTGCGTCCCCAGCTTCAAGGTTCCTCCTTCCCTCGGCGGTCAATATGATCACTTTTCCTCTCGGCCAATCGGGTCTTAAGACTCGCTTCCTGATTGGCTGGGAGGAGAATCAGGAAGACAATAGCGAATATTCATTCGTTATTGTCCCACAACTGGGTGGGCTTAGGGCGCAGTGCTCTGTGCCCTGAGCCTATAGTTTTTTTAGGCCAATTAGAGCTTCAGGCTGTAATCACGTGTTTCAAAAAAATGTTTTTAAAAACCCCATTGAAATCCATGCGTCCATTGCCCTGCATTTAGATTAGGGGCCGGAGGCATGGATTAGGGGGGTGGTGCACCTGTGCCCCTAATGGACGGGCTGCCACTGGTGCAAAGCCAAAATCAAAATCTTTGCTATCTCTCCATGAGACTGAACGGAAAGTATACAGCGCTAAAACGCTAAAGCAATTTTGATAAATGGTTCTGCGGTATCACTGTCTACGTATATTGCCCCCTAGATTGAGGACCGGTGAATATACGGCTTACTGGGGGTACAGGAGGCACAGCAAGCAACAAAATGTGCGGAATTGCACCAAAGGTGCAGTTACATGTTAACCTATGAAGGGAAGGTAAGGAAGCACCAAACCGGCATAGTGTAGCACAATTTATTAAGTAAAAAAACATATAAAACAAATGTAACTCACAAGCGGGTGAGGGGGAGAGAGAGAATGACAGTCCGCAGTGGATTGTAAGGAGCTTGGAGCTGTGTGGTAGTCCTTGGGGGAGTCTGTTATATACATCACCAGTTGTACAGGGTACTCCTGTAATTTCCAATTTATTGATTTCACATCAATTTGTTTTGTTATATTCGATTGGATCATCTTAACCATCTTTACAACTTCAAATATTATCTATTTAATGTTATACAGTAAAACCTTGGTTTGAGAGTAACTCGGTTTAAGAGCGTTTTGCAAGACATGCAACATTTTTTGATAAGCTTTGACTTACATTACATTTAATGACGGTACAACATTTATCAACTCACATGGTTGGTGATTAAAACAGGCACATCTAAGTATGCAGGCATCCGGGGTAAAGCTGTCCACATAGACCATCCTCCGTACCGCCATCAACGTCATCCCTTCCACTCTGCGCTCAAGATGGTGTATGTGGACAGCTTTACCCCGGATGCTTGCATACTCAGATGTGCCTCTTTTAATCATCAACCATGTGAGTTGCTAAATGTTGTACCTTCATTACATGTAACTATATTGCTATACTTAGAGGCGCCACTGTTCTCTTTTATACTCTGTAGCTCCTGCTGGATTTTGCTTCTAATCCCCTTGTGGAGGCTGCCATTTGTGAATGGTCATTTTATGGTTACACAACCTATGACATTGCTATAATCTTTTTATATGGACTATAAACTGAAAGACCTATGAATAAATGGTTGTGGAACAAATCATCTGAGTTTCCATTATTTCTTATGGGGAAATTTGCTTTGATATACAAGTGCTTTGGATTACAAGCATGTTTCCCGGAACAAGTTATGCTCGCAATCCAAGGTTTTACTGTATATGACTCACACAGGCATTCTTTGTTATCTTTCACTCTGTTATGCCCTGTACACACAGTTGGACTTTGTTCAAACGTTCCGACAACAAAATTCTAGGATTTTTTCCGACGGATGTTGGCTCAAACTTGTCTTGCATACACATGGTCACACAAAGTTGTCGGAAAATCCAATCGTTCTAAAAGCGGTGACGTAAAACGCGTACGTCGGGACTATAAACGGGGCAGTGGCCAATAGCTTTCATCTCTTTATTTATTCTGAGCATGCGTGGCACTTTGTCCGTCGGATTTGTGTACACACGATCGGAATTTCCGACAACGGATTTTGTTGTCGGAAAATTTTATAGCCTGCTCTCAAACTTTGTGTGTCGGAAAATCCGATGGAAAATGTCCGATGGAGCCCACACACGATCGGAATTTCCGACAACACGCTCCGATCGGACATTTTCCATTGGAAAATCCGACCGTGTGTACGGGGCATTATACTTTGTTACATTTTACCAATTTAGTTTGCTACATTAATCTTTAATCCAGTATGGTAATAACATTTTTATTTGTAAATACTAAGACTGACATTCCTGACACTGCCATACTGGCGATTGCTCAAAGACATGTATCTCACTAACCTGGATGTCATGAAGATAATTAGCAGCTCTATAAATTTCCAGAGGTTTTTTCAAACAATCAGGCTGATGAAGGAGGCCTGGTTAAGCTTCCGAAACACGTCCCGATTGGCTCACACAGCGGTTGGACTGACAGCTCCTCCAGCTGGACACATCCTCTTTAGCAGACATCCGATTTCTGGATATACCACCACGGCCACACAGGGCAGCCTGACGCCCGGTCTCCCTACACGGATTCCAGGCTCATCTTACTCCCCACCCCAGCTGGCTTTCTTCTCCACCAAGGACTACCACACAGCTCCCAGCTCATTACAATCCACTGCGGATTGTCATCCTCTCTCTCCCCCTCACCCGCTTGTGAGTTCCTTTTGTCTTATATTTTACTTAATAAAAATTGTGCTACACTATGCCGGTTTGGGGTTTTCTTTCCTTCCCTTCCTATTTTAGAGATTGTGGATTTCCAGCCCTTGTCAGCACCCCTGAGGCAGCCATTTTTTACCAATTGACATTTTTATTTCTTTACCTCCAGGAATAAGTATCTTTCAATACTTCTTTTTTTACCTGATATATGACATTTTATCACTATAGGATGGGCACAGTGCCAGGGCTGTAATGTTTTTTAGTCATGTTTCTACATGTAAACCTATGTTGCTGCTAAAAGCATAATCAGATCTCATATGGCCAGCCAAAACTAATCTGATTATAACAACAATAAAGGGTGTAATTTGAAAAGGACAAGTCTGATACTGTAAAGTGTTCTACAGCCAGTTTATCAACATTTGCTAAGACTTTGATATTCCACTCAAAAAGTCTGGTTAGCCTTTACTCCGGATTGCTGAACAGTAGGGATGAGCTTCGTGTTCGAGTCGAACCCATGTTCGACTCGAACATCGGCTGTTCGACCGTCCGTCGAATTGCGAACGATATGGGCCGTTCGCGCCAAATTCGTGTGGCGCGTCACGGCCCATAATTCACTGCGGCATCGCAGTGCATTGCTGGCTGATGATTGGCCAAGCATGCACTATGACCCGCATGCTTGGCCAATCACAGCGCCGTCAGTAGAGAGAGCTGTAATTGGCCAAAGCCAGGGTGGCTTTGGCCAATTATGGCTCAGGGGATTTAGTACACGCCCCACACTATATAAGGCCGCCTGCACGGCGGCCCTGTGTAGTGTGTGTTCCGGTGTGCTGAGAGATAGAGAGAGAGAGAGAGAGAGACAGTGTCATTTGATTTGAGTTAGATAGATTAGGCAGAACAGTCAGTCAGTTAGCTGCACTTACAGTGTATTGTGTATATATATATGCATCCCAGGTGTTGCATATATATATATACACTGTATTCAGTTTAGCTAGATCCGTTCCTGTTATCTTCTATCTAGACTATTTACATTTAGTGCAGTGCGTCCTGCTCACAGTGTTCAGCTAGATCCGTTCCTGTTATCTTCTAGACTATTTACATTTAGTGCAGTGCGTCCTGCTCACAGTGTTCAGCTAGATCCGTTCCTGTTATTTACATTTAGTGCAGTGCGTCCTGCTCACAGTGTTCAGCTAGATCCGTTCCTGCTATTTACATTTAGTGCAGTGCGTCCTGCTCACAGTGTTCAGCTAGATCCGTTCCTGCTATTTACATTTAGTGCAGTGCGTCCTGCTCACAGTGTTCAGCTAGATCCGTTCCTGCTATTTACATTTAGTGCAGTACGTCCAGCTCACAGTGTTCAGCTAGATCCGTTCCTGCTATTTACATTTAGTGCAGTGCGTCCTGCTCACAGTGTTCAGCTAGATCCGTTCCTGCTATTTACATTTAGTGCAGTGCGTCCTGCTCACAGTGTTCAGCTAGATCCGTTCCTGCTATTTACATTGAGTGCAGTGCGTCCAGCTCACAGTGTTCAGCTAGATCCGTTCCTGTTATTTACATTTAGTGCAGTGCGTCCTGCTCACAGTGTTCAGCTAGATCCGTTCCTGCTATTTACATTTAGTGCAGTGCGTCCTGCTCACAGTGTTCAGCTAGATCCGTTCCTGCTATTTACATTTAGTGCAGTGCGTCCTGCTCACAGTGTTCAGCTAGATCCGTTCCTGCTATTTACATTTAGTGCAGTGCGTCCAGCTCACAGTGTTCAGCTAGATCCGTTCCTGTTATTTACATTTAGTGCAGTGCGTCCTGTTCACAGTGTTCAGCTAGATCCGTTCCTGCTATTTACATTTAGTGCAGTGCGTCCTGCTCACAGTGTTCAGCTAGATCCGTTCCTGCTATTTACATTTAGTGCAGTGCGTCCTGCTCACAGTGTTCAGCTAGATCCGTTCCTGTTATTTACATTTAGTGCAGTGCGTCCTGCTCACAGTGTTCAGCTAGATCCGTTCCTGCTATTTACATTTAGTGCAGTGCGTCCTGCTCACAGTGTTCAGCTAGATCCGTTCCTGCTATTTACATTTAGTGCAGTGCGTCCTGCTCACAGTGTTCAGCTAGATCCGTTCCTGCTATTTACATTTAGTGCAGTGCGTCCAGCTCACAGTGTTCAGCTAGATCCGTTCCTGCTATTTACATTTAGTGCAGTGCGTCCTGCTCACAGTGTTCAGCTAGATCCGTTCCTGTTATCTTCTAGACTATTTACATTTAGTGCAGTGCGTCCTGCTCACAGTGTTCAGCTAGATCCGTTCCTGCTATTTACATTTAGTGCAGTGCGTCCTGCTCACAGTGTTCAGCTAGATCCGTTCCTGTTATCTTCTAGACTATTTACATTTAGTGCAGTGCGTCCTGCTCACAGTGTTCAGCTAGATCCGTTCCTGCTATTTACATTTAGTGCAGTGCGTCCTGCTCACAGTGTTCAGCTAGATCCGTTCCTGTTATCTTCTAGACTATTTACATTTAGTACAGTGCGTCCTGCTCACAGTGTTCAGCTAGATCCGTTCCTGTTATCTTCCTACTGACAGGCAGGCTTGTCTGGTTACAGTATATAAAGCTACCTGAAGAAAATTACAGGTGTTCTATTTGATCCTATTAGTACCACGGTCAGGCAGCTAGACTATTTACATTTAGTACAGTGCGTCCTGCTCACAGTGTTCAGCTAGATCCGTTCCTGTTATCTTCCTACTGACAGGCAGGCTTGTCTGGTTACAGTATATAAAGCTACCTGAAGAAAATTACAGGTGTTCTATTTGATCCTATTAGTACCACGGTCAGGCAGCTAGACTATTTACATTTAGTACAGTGCGTCCTGCTCACAGTGTTCAGCTAGATCCATTCCTGTTATCTTCCTACTGACAGACAGGCTTGTCTGGTTACAGTATATAAAGCTACCTGAAGAAAATTACAGGTGTTCTATTTGATCCTATTAGTACCACGGTCAGGCAGCTAGACTATTTACATTTAGTACAGTGCGTCCTGCTCACAGTGTTCAGCTAGATCCGTTCCTGTTATCTTCCTACTGACAGGCAGGCTTGTCTGGTTACAGTATATAAAGCTACCTGAAGAAAATTACAGGTGTTCTATCCCAGCTTAGTGCAGCTACAGGCCATTAGTATGTCTGGAAGGCCAAGAAGGAGAGGCAGACAGTCACAAGCCAATAAGAGAGGGCAAGCAGGCTCTGTGTCTAGTGCTGGTCGTGGAGACGGTGCATCCTCATCAGCACGTGGCCATGGGACACGCTTGGCCTTTTTTTCGGCAGCTGGCCGTGTTGAGCCGCAACATGCGGAAGACTTGGTCGAGTGGATGACCAAGCCATCCTCATCCTCCTCATCCTCTCTCACCCATGCCCAGGGTGCTTTGTCTGGCAAAGCAGCGGCCTCTTCCCTCAGCTCAATGTCATCAGTGACTCCTTCCCTAGCTCCACCATGTCCTCATGAGGATTCCCTCGAACTGTTTGACCACAGTGTTGGGTACATGCTCCAGGAGGATGCCCAGCGTTTGGAAGGCTCTGATGATGATACTGAGCTCGATGAAGGCAGTAACATGAGCACGAACAGAGGGGGTGCCCAAGAAGGACAGCAATCTGGCAGTCATGCTCCCCCTGCTGCAGCATACTGCCAGGTTTGCTCCAGTGATGAGGAGGGAGGGGATGATGAGGTCACTGACTCAACGTGGGTGCCTGATAGGAGAGAGGAGGAGGAGGAGGAGGAGGAGGAGGAGGAGGAGGCACATCACCAACGAGGCAGGATGCCCTCCAGGGGCCAGCCTAAGGGCAGCACATTGACTGCATCACACCCCAAAGCTCCACATGTGCAGGGCGCTGCAGTCTCTGCGCGTTATTCAAAAAGTTCTTTGATGTGGGCCTTTTTTGAGACGAGTGCATCAGATCGCACCGCTGCTATTTGCAACATATGTCTCAAGCGTATCTCGCGTGGCCAAAACATCTCCCGCTTGGGTACCACATGCTTGACCAGACATATGTTGACCTGCCATGCAGTTCGTTGGCAAGCGTATCTAAAAGACCCACACCAAAGAACAAAGAGGATCTCTCCTTGCTCCTCATCAGCTGAGATTTCCAACCCCACTAGACCTTCAGTCCTCTCTGAGACCTGCAGTGAGAGGAATGAAGGTGTAGAATTAGATGTGTCACAGCCAAGTACTTGTGGGCAATCTGCTTTTGGTACACCGACGTCAGATTGTACCAGGCAAATTTCTCTGCCCCAGCTGCTGCACCGCCGAAAGAAGTTTGCTCCCAGCCATCCACATGCCCAGCGGTTGAATGCTAGCTTGGCAAAATTGCTAGCACTTCAACTGCTGCCTTTTCAGTTGGTAGACTCTGCCCCCTTCCGTGAGTTTGTGGAATGTGCGGTTCCTCAGTGGCAGGTACCCAAACGCCACTTTTTCTCACGGAAGGCGATTCCAGCTCTCTACCGGCATGTGGAAGGCAATGTCCATGCCTCGCTGGACAGGGCGGTCAGCGGTAAGGTGCATATTACCGCTGACTCGTGGTCCAGCAGGCATGGACAGGGACGTTACCTAAGTTTCACGGCGCATTGGGTGTCTCTGCTGGCAGCTGGGAAGGATGCAGGACAAGGTGCAGTAGTGTTGGAGGTTGTTCCGCCACCACGCCTCCAAAATGCTGATTGTGACACACCTCTCTCCTCCACCCCCTCCTCTTCTTCTTCCTCCATGGCCTCTTCCTCGGAACCAGCGGTGCTCCGTAGGCGTTCAAGGGGCTACGCAAGTACGCAGGCCAAAAGATGCCATGCGGTGCTTGAGCTGGTGTGCTTGGGGGACAGGAGCCACACTGGGGCAGAGGTTCTGTCAGCTCTGCAGGGGCAGGTTCAGAGGTGGTTGACGCCACGCCAACTTAAGGCAGAAATGGTGGTTTGCGACAATGGCACCAACCTCCTCTCTGCCCTCCGACAGGGACAAATGACCCATGTGCCCTGTTTGGCTCACGTCCTTAACTTGGTGGTGCAGCGGTTCTTGGGCAGGTACCTGGGCTTACAGGATGTCCTGAGGCAGGCCAGGAAAGTCTGTGTGCATTTCCGCCGGTCATATAATGCCAGTGCTCGGCTGACGGACCTCCAAAAGGAGTTTAACCTGCCCAAGAACCGCCTAATCTGTGACATGCCCACCAGGTGGAACTCAACGTTGGCCATGCTGCAGCGGCTGCACACGCAGCAGAGGGCCATCAATGAGTACCTGTGCGACTATGGCACCAGGACAGGGTCAGGGGAGCTTGGTTTTTTTTCCCCACGCCAGTGGGCCATGATCAGGGATGCATGCACTGTCCTGTCACCATTCGAGGAGGCCACGAGGATGGTGAGCACTGACAGTGCATGCATCAGTGACACTGTCCCCCTTGTCCACCTGTTGGAGCACACGCTGCGTGGAATAATGGACAGGGCACTTGAGGCAGAACAGAGGCAGGAAGAGGAGGACTTCCTTAGCTCTCAAGGCCCCCTTTATCCAGACAGTGTTCCTGCGTGCCCGCCGATCACACAGGAAGAGGACGAGGAGGAGGAGGAGGAGGAGGAGGAGGAGGAAGATTGTGTCAGTATGGAGGTGGAGCCTGGCACTCAGCATCAGCAGCAGTCTTTAAGGGATCAGTCCCAAGGAACACATGGACTTGTACGTGGCTGGGAGGAGGTGGCTGCGGACGTTGTTGTCCTTAGTGACCCAGAGGACTCCGGACCGAATGCCTCAGCAAACCTACGCTGCATGGCCTCCCTGATCCTGCAAAGCCTGCGTAAGGATCCTCGTATTCGTGGTATAAAGGAGAAGGACCAATACTGGCTGGCAACCCTCCTTGATCCACGTTACAAGGGTAAGGTTGCGGACCTTATCTTGCCATCGCAGAGGGAGCAGAGGATGAAACATCTTCGGGAGGCCTTGCAGAAAGGTCTGTGCAACACGTTCCCAGAGACTGGGAGGTTACAAACTCCTGTTTCTGGACAACGTGTTGCTGAGGCTTCGGTCAGTCAAAGAAGGAGCGGCGGAGAAGGTGGCCGTCTGACCGATGCGTTCAGACAATTTTTTGGTCCGCAGCCCCAAGGTATGATCGGTTCCAGCAACCATCGCCAGCGTCTGTTTTACATGGTGCAGGAATACCTAGGGGCAAGATCAGACTTGGACACCTTTCCCACCGAAAATCCTCTGGGTTACTGGGTCTTGAGGATGGATCACTGGCCAGAGCTTGCACAGTATGCAATTGAGCTACTGGCCTGTCCTGCATCCAGCGTTCTTTCGGAACGCACATTCAGTGCTGCTGGAGGCGTGGTAACCGATCACAGGGTGCGTCTGTCCACCGACTCGGTCGATCGGCTGACCTTCATAAAAATGAATCAGTCTTGGATCACCACCAGCTACCAAGCACCTGATGCTGATGTAACCGAATAATTTTTTTTGAAATCTCAGATCCCTTCAAAGACTGCCTATGCTGATGCTGAGTGACTATCCCTGAGTAATTATCCTCTTCCTCCTCAATCATCACGCTGATAGCTTGTAAGAACATTTTTGGTTCTGGGCGCCACCACCAGTGCCTAAGGCACAATTTTTCAGCCCCTGTTTAACAGGGGCGTGTAATTACAATTTTTGATGTAATACTTTGCAGCAGGGCTCGTTCCTGCATTCCAACTAGAGTGTCTGTGAGGGGTTGCAGTGTTGTGGCACCAGCACCAGTGCCTAAGGCCCAATTTTTCTGCCCCTGTCTAACAGGGGCGTGTAATTACAATTTTTGATGCAATACTTTGCAGCAGGGCTCGTTCCTGCGTTCCAACTAGAGTGTCTGTGAGGGGTTGCAGTGTTGTGGCACCAGCACCAGTGCCTAAGGCCCAATTTTTCTGCCCCTGTCTAACAGGGGCGTGTAATTACAATTTTTGATGCAATACTTTGCAGCAGGGCTCCTTCCTGCGTTCCAACTAGAGTATCTGTGAGGGGTTGCAGTGTTGTGGCACCAGCACCAGTGCCTAAGGCCCAATTTTTCTGCCCCTGTCTAACAGGGGCGTGTAATTACAATTTTAGAAGCAATACTTTGCAGCAGGGCTCGTTCCTGCGTTCCAACTAGAGTGTCTGTGAGGGGTTGCAGTGTTGTGGCACCAGCACCAGTGCCTAAGGCCTAATTTTTCAGCTCCTGTTCAACAGGGGCATGTAATTACAATTCTTGATCTAATATTTCACAGCAGGGCCCTGTGAGGGCTTACAGTGTTGTGGCCACAGCAACACCTAAGGCCCAAATTTCTGCTGAGTATATAGGGCAGGACCCTACTTTCAAACATCTAACTTACAAACGACTCCTACTTGCAAACGGAAGGAGACAACAGGAAGTGAGATGAAATCTACCCCTAGGAAGGGAAATTCTCTCCTGTAAGAGTTAATATGGGAAAACAATTTCTCCTTTCCACTGATGCTTTCCAATCCTTGTTCCACTAAAAAACCCAAATTTTCAAAAAACATTTTTCATTGGGACAAAAAAGTGAGGTGAAATCTTCTGAAGAGGAGGAAAGACAGCAAAACAAATGTCACAGGGGTGATAACCCTTCCCTATGTTTTCCAAAAAGCTTAGAAAAGATTTTTTGGCTGGAGCTAAACACGTTAAAAATGTTCAAAATTACAAACAGATTCTACTTAACAACAAACCTACAGTCTCTGTCTTGTTTGCACCGCCTGTATACTGCTGTTCAGAGTATATAGGGCCTGGTGGCCCCACACCTTTCCTTATTTTAATTTGGGTGCGGGGTTCCCCTTAATATCCATACAAGACACAAAGGGCCTGGTAATGGACTGGGGGGTACCCATGCCGTTTGTCTCACTGATTTTCATCCATATTGCCATGACCCGACATGACATTAAACCCGCAAGCAGTTTTAAATGAGATTTTTTCCTTTAAAAATGACATTTGGTGCAGGGACTGTTCTAAACATGGGAAACACGCGTCACTTTACAGGCATACTATAGACACCCCTCAGGTACGATATTTAAAGGAATATTTCACTTTTTTTTTTTTACTTTAAGCATCATTAAAATCACTGCTCCCGAAAAAACGGCCGTTTTTAAAAGTTTTTTTTGCATTGATACATGTCCCCTGGCGTAGGACCCGGGTCCCCAAACCCTTTTTAGGACAATACCATGCAAATTAGCCTTTAAAATGAGCACTTTTGATTTCGAACGTTCGAGTCCCATAGACGTCAATGGGGTTCTAACGTTCGTGCGAACTTTCGGTCCGTTCGCGGGTTCTGGTGCGAACCGAACCGGGGGGTGTTCGGCTCATCCCTACTGAACAGCATAAATAAACAAAATCATAGCATTTCAATAGAAAACTGTTACATTTTAAACAAATACAGCATACCTAAACACAATAAGGCAGCAGAAAGGAGAGGGATTAAGTGACGTATTTTGGTACTGCTTTCACTACTTTACTATTAATCACATGGAACCTGTAAAGTATAAACCAACATGAAGCTACATAGATAGCTACTTCGTTAGCATGGCCTTAAAGTAGTACTAAAGGCAATGTTTTTTGCACCCATACATGTGTATTTACACATTCAGCAATTTATTATTGCAATAATGTCCATAACCAGCTACTTTTTTAGTTGTTGTTAGCAATGTTGTTACTGTGAACATCCAAGAATTCACAGTATTTCAATTCCCTTTCCTCTGAACTACATATCCTCTAATCTCTGCACATGCCTGGCCATTACAAGCCACTTTCATTCATATGAATCTATCGTTCTTGGGCTGCCTGTGCCTGTTGGTGCAGGTAGCGCCATTGTTATGCCAGTAGCCTGTATGTAATGGTGGCTCTGCAAGGACCCTGCAAGGGAAGGAGCCACCTTTACAACAGAAAAAGTTGCAAGCAGTCGGGGAAGAGAGTGAAAAGGAGAGGCTGAGGAAAAAGGTAATAAGTAAAAAGTAATAAGCCGAAGACAAGGTAAGTTGTCCTAAGCACCATGGCATCTCTGAGACATTAGTACAAGGGAAACAAAGGCACCATTATTTAAATATTCTAACATACAGTATATTCTATACCTGACTTAAAGTGTTAGTTCACCTTTACAGAAAAATTTTTTAAAAAAAATGTAACTAACAGCATACAACAATTCCATCCACCCCCCCACTCCCCCCTATTTAAACCACTCTATTTAGATCTGGGGTTGCTGAGCTATCAGCATCCCCCACAGCTGCTCCACTGGTCCAGGGATTTGTAATCCCCGCTGTCCTCCCTCTTCTCCATCAGCACTTTCAGGACAGAGGGATTTTGATTGGTCAGCACCATCAGATTGACAGTGCTGAACAATCAGAATCCACCTGGTCTGTCCATTGACTAGTCAGCACTTATAGGGATGGACCACATGAATCAAAATCCATCTGGTCCAACCTGGAAGCATTGATGGAGAAGAGGGAGAACAACAAATATTTCAAATCCCTGGACCAGTGGAGTGGAGAAGTAAACTAACCCTCTAAATATTTTGAAAGAAGGGCATTCCCAACATTCTTCAGATACATACTTTACATATTTACTTAGTTTTGTTTATGTAGTAATACATAGTTACATAGTAGGTGAGGTTGAAAAAAGACACAAGTCCATCAAGTCCAACCTGTGTGTGTGCTCTTATGTCAGTATTACATTGTATATCCCTGTATGTTGTGGTCGTTCAGGTGCCTATCTAATAGTTTCTTGAAATTATCAATGCTCCCTGCTGAAACCACTGCCTGTGGAAGAGAATTCCACATCCTTACCGCTCTTACAGTAAAGAACACTCTATGGAGTTTAAGGTTAAACCGCTTCTCCTCTAATTTTAGTGAATGGCCGCGTATCTTTTTAAATTCTCTTTCATGGAAAAGTTTTATCCCTATTGTGGGGTCACCAGTACGGTATTTGTACATTGAAATCATATCCCCTCTCAAGCGTCTCTTCTCCAGAGAGAATAAGTTCAGTGCTTGTAACATTTCCCCATAACTAAGGTCCTCCAGTCCCTTTATTAGCTTTGTTGCCCTTCTCTGGACTCTCTCTAGTTCCAGCACATCCTTCCTGAGGACTGTTGCCTAGAACTGGACAGCATACTCCAGGTGTGGCTGGACCAGAGTCTTGTAGAGTGGGACGTGATGGTAATATCTTCATGCCATGTCCAAAAATATATATAGGGAAAGTGCACATGCTCCATGTATTGCACAAAAATCCTTAATATTTCAACAGTCCAAACATAAACCGTGATGGTGATATCTTCATGCGATGTGCACACACCCCCCACAAGGTGTACCCTCACCTTATAGGCTTTTTTTTAAAAAACTGTGATAAATCATATTATCAGCTTGGGAAGATCCTCCTATGGTTCCTCTTTCATGTGGTGGCTAGTTATGGCTTAAATGCTGTTACAAAAGTCACTCCTTCCTCGTGATCACAAGCCACTGTTTCCTCCTGGCTATCAGCAATCTCCTCATATATCACACATGTGAAAGACAATAGAAAAACTTGCAGTCCAAACATAAACCGTGATGGTGATATCTTCATGCGATGTGCACACACCCCCCACCAGGTGTACCGTCACCTTAAGGGCTTTTTTAACTGCCGGCCGGCTGTCATATGACGGCCAGGCGGCGCGGCTCTCGTTCTGGGAGGGCATCATATGACGCCCTCGCCTTCCCTACCCACCAGGGGGCGCCGTGTCACTGGGCACCCGATGCGCGTGCCCGGCGGCCGCGATTGCACACGCGATTGCCCAGTAACACGGCAGGACGTGGATCTGTGTGTGTAAACACACAGATCCATGTCCTGTCAGAGAGGAGATCGATCTGTGTTCTCAGTACAGAGCAACACAGATTGGTCTCCTCCCCTTGTGAGTCCCCTTCCCCTTCAGTTAGAAACATTCCCTAGGAACACAGTTAACCCCTCGATCACCTCCTAGTGTTAACCCCTTCCCTGCCAGTCACATTTATACAGGAATCAGTGCATTTTTATAGCACGGATCACTGTATAAATGTGAATGGTCCCAAAAATGTGTCAAAAGTGTCCAATGTGTCCGCCGTAATATCGCAGTCACAATAAAAATCGTAGATCGCCGCCATGACTAGTAAAAAAAAAATAATAATAAAAATGCCATAAATCTATCCCCTATTTTGTAGACGCTATAACTTTTGCGCAAACCAATCAATATATGCTTATTGCAATTTTTTTTACCAAAAATATGTAGAAGAATAAGTATCGACCTAAATTGAGGAAAAAAATTGTTTAAAAAAAAAAAAATGGATATTTATTATATCAAAAAGTAAAAAATATTGTGTTATTTTCAAACTTGTCCCTCTTCTTTTGTTTATAGCGCAAAAAATAAAAACCGCAGATGTGATCAAATACCACCAAAATAATGCTCTATTTGTGGGGAAATAATAATAAAAATTTCATTTGGGTACAGTGTTGCATGACCGCGCAATTGTCATTCAAAGTGTGACAGCACTGAAAGCTGAAAAAATGGCTTGGGCAGGAAGGGGGTTCAAATGCCCTGTATTGAGATGGTTAAAAAAGCCTGTCATAACAATAGAAACTTGCAATGGTGTGATAACATTTTAAAACAGGTTTATTGCAACTTAAAATCCCACATAGATGTACACTCACATTTAGCACAATAAAAACACGCCTTGATATGCTAATGGACAAAAGAGGGGGGCGGGGTGATAATGTCACCTGGAGACCAAATCTGCAGCCACAGTTCCCAGCGTTCATCCCGTCCTAAGTACAAAAGACTCCTTACTTCCTTCCTCGTCAGCCGATCAAGCTGCTCCTACCAGTTTCGTCACAATGTCGTCACAGTTTCGTCACAATGTCGTTACTTCCTCTGGGAATTGTGAGTCTTTTGTACTACAGGCTTAGGACGGGGCGAACGCTGGGAACCGTGGCTGCAGATTCGGTCCCGAGGTGACATTATCACCTCGCCCCCCCCTTTTGTCCATAAGCGTATCAAGGCGTGTTTTTATTGTGCTAAATGTGAGTGTACATCTATGTGGGATTTTAAGTTGCAATAAACCTGTTTTAAAATGTTATCACACCATTGCAAGTTTCTATTGTTATGACAGGCTTTTTTAAAAAAGCCCTTAAGGTGAGGGTACACCTGGTAGGGGGGGTGGGGGGGTGGTGTGCACATCGCATGAAGATAACACCATCACGGTTTATGTTTGGACTGTTGAAATATTAAGGATTTTTGTGCAATACACGGAGCACGTGCACTTTCCCTATATACATTTTTGGACATTGCATGAAGATATTACCATCACGTTCTATGTTTATTTTTATAATAGACTTTTCATATTATTGAGGATTTGTGTGCATCACATGAAGCACATGCACTTTAATTATATTTTATGTGTAGCGCCCTGCTCCTGTTGATCAGGCGCTTGCATGTAAATTTAGGGGGTTATCTGTTCTGTATACAGTTCAGATTTAATCTGTGGCTAAATTAGCTTCTGTTCCAGCATTGGCTGTGTTGCATGTAGTTCCACACTGTTGTCTGTAGGTGTCGTTGTCACCACAGGCCAGTGTTGGAAGAGCAACAGGCTGAAGTGTATTGAGTGCTCTTCTTTCTCAGAAGTAACCCAGTGGAGGTGGTCCACCGCTGTGCTTTCTGGGAGAGGGTATTTAAAGGACAAACGCCATTTTTGTTTCTCTCTTACCTCCTGGCCCTCCTGACCTAAGGTATGTGGTGACTTTTCTCCTGCCTCGAGGCCACGCTGGCCTGAGGCTATGTGACTACAAGTAGGCCCAGAAGCCTGTCTGGGGCCTGCTACCGCAGAGGTGGTCCTTAGGCTGTTTTGCCTGTTAGGAAGAAGCTGAGCCAAGCTGAGGTGATCCAGGGGAGGACCCTTGCTGGAGAGAGCCAGGATAAAGGCTGGTCTCTCGGTAGGGCCTGGTAACTTACTTGGAGGACGCGCCTAATACTTAACCAACCTACAGCACAGTACTGCCAGGTCGGCTTAAAGGTTCTGGTACTGTGTTTTTCTGTTTATCTAATACTAAATCCTGTGGCAGAGGATCGTACAATTTGTTCTTCTCAAGTCTGTGGCAGAGACTTTTCGTCCGTGCGTCATTCCGGCTGCTAGGTCAGTGAGAGAGGCCCATCCGGGTGGGCAAAGATCTGTTGACTGAAGGTTTGTTTGTCTTCAGGATCTTAAATTCCTCAGTGATCTGCATAAGGTAGCTGAACCCTCCTGCAACTCTCTTTCTACCTCTTTACTGCTACTTCTTCAAAAGTTTTGCAATAAAGCATTGGAAACATAATGAAGTGACTGGTGCATACATTGGTGGGCGTAAGGCCTATTACAGACTCTAAGTCCCGTGTCTGGTGGAAATACAGGTAAAAGGGTGATGGCAAAGACCTGACAAAAAAATCAGCCGCTCCTTCGGGGGTAAGCGCTACATGTGGGGGCGTCGTCTGGGATTATTTGCCATTACCTCTCGCAACTCTGAGAAGTATTTCACAGAGAGTCTGTACTAAAAGAGGGGTTCCTGGACTTTGTCACTTTCTCCAGGAAAAAGAAGGGTTAAATTGCAAGATCACATTTCTGACTGCGTAGGCTGCGGGTGGAGAAGTAAAAGCCCAGGAGCTACGAGATCAGAGGAGCAAGTGGGAGGAGCTACACCTGCTTGTTGCTGCGTGAGACATGTGTGTGTGTGTCTGGCGCCAAAGAAGAAGAGAGGCCTCGTGATTATACTGAGAGGATCAGAGTAGATCCATGTCTTCTTTTTCATTGATGCCGTCAGCCATGGGGTCTAAGATGTTCTCTACAAGCACCGCTGCGGGTGCTATGCTAACGGGAACCCTGCTGACGGATACCGGCATCCGCTTGAAGCCGCGGGGGCGGTTCGTGCTGTACACTGTTGAAGATATTGAAGGGCTGGGCATGCCACAAGTGCGAGGGACTGGCCATGCATCTCCGTCCATTTGTTCGATGTTTGCAGTGCGGAGAATACCTATTCGCTGTGGAGCAACCTACAATGTCGCCCTGTGCTTACCGAGTGGACTGGGCTACAGGGATCGCTACGGCGGAAACTACTGCCATTGCTGCTGAAGAGCAACAGGCCCTTATCCCATCTGCTACTGTGAGTGTTCCTGAGGGAGATGTTGCTGTCACTGCTTCATCAGTGGACATCACCCTTGCTTCTGCTTCCATTGCACCTGTCCAGAGGAAGGTGGGATATGTGAAGGCTTCCCGCGGCCGCGGTCGAGGCTTACCCCAAAAACTACCTGAACCAGAGCTAGAGGAGAGCATGAATCCGGAAAAGTCCACGACAGGAACAGGTGAGAAATCAAGGGGGCACATATCTGGGACTGTCTGTAAATATTTGCCTGCAGAGGAGTTGAGAGACTCAGAGATAGATTCTCTGTCAGAAATCTCCGGTGATGATGATTTGTTTGAGACAATGCCACAGGAATTATTGTGGGCCCAGGGTGAAGATATTGCTTCTGCCTTTACTTTCTCAGACTGGATAGCCATGGATTCTGGGAAGACATCACCTAGTGTGGAGCCGCACAGCACTACCAAAGAGACATTGTCTAAAGTTACTAGTTCGTTTGAGTCTGAACCGATGCCCATCGGATCTATGGTGCGCAAATCTTCAAATTCTTGTGTGCCTCCTGGTCTGGGAAAAACCAGAGCTTTACCTAGACTGGCCCGATTGCAAAGAGTACTCACCAAACGAGTTGCCACAGAGTATGGTCTGGAATTTCCTTATGTTACTCAAGAAGTTATGCAGGAAATCGAGGCAAATCGAGAACAGTAGTACCGTGAAGCTGTCTGGGACTATTTGTGTGTACCAAAGCCTTTCCGGAGAGCTGGTTATTCTGCTATCATAGATGAACGGTTCATTGGGTGTTTGCTACATTGGAATTAGGGTCAGCACATCTATGCTGATAAAGTAGTCATTTACAGACCTGAAAAAGATGACATTGTTTATTTTATCACCACTGTGGATAAACAAGGGAAGAAACTGACTCTGCAAGATCCGTGGTTCTATTGGTGATTTAGCAAAGGGACTGTTGTTTTCTACTTTGCCAAAGAAAAGAGAACTCTGGGGTGCATAGTTAGATAGCGTCAGGATTGGTGAGAACTTTGTGTTTAAGAGGTTTCATCTACTTCAGCATTCCTATACCCAAAGACTCTTTGTCATGACAGATTTCTGCCACTAGGTGGTTGGATTCGCTCAGAGATAGGGATGGACTTTTAAGTTACATTTAGTTAATTTTGCATTAAAAAAAAAAATGTGTGGAAGAAAGTTTCATTCTCTAGGGAGTGAGGCTTTGCTCCCAATTAATGAGTAAAACTGTTATGTGATTTCTGTATGTGTAACTTTATTTTTCAGGTAACAAAAGATCTTCGATCAAGCTGCTAGCATGGGGGCAGTTAGATAGATAGTGAGGTTCTTGTAACATAACTGATGTGAATATGCTGTAGATTAATGTTTGAAATTGTAACATTCTTCTTTACTGTCTTTCTTCTTCCCCATCCAAGTTTTGGTTCAGATACCTACTCTCAGGCTTGAGAGTAATTTATTCCTTACAGATATTGAGGACACCGTCTTTTGTAGTGGGGGGAGTATGTAGCGCCCTGATCCTGTTGATCAGGCGCTTGCATGTAAATTTAGGGGGTTATCTGTTCTGTATACAGTTCAGATTTAATCTGTGGCTAAATTAGCTTCTGTTCCAGCATTGGCTGTGTTGCATGTAGTTCCACACTGTTGTCTGTAGGTGCCGTTGTCACCACAGGCCAGTGATGGAAAAGCAACAGGCTGAAGTGTATTGAGTGCTCTTCTTTCTCAGAAGTAACCCAGTGGGGGGTGGTCCACCGCTGTGCTTTCTGGGAGAGGGTACCTAAGAGGCAAACGCCATTTTTGTTTCTCTCTTACCTCCTGACCCTCCTGGCCTAAGGTATGTGGTGACTTTTCTCCTGCCTGGAGGCCTGAGGCTATGTGACTACAAGTAGGCCCAGAAGCCTGTCTGGGGCCTGCTACCGCAGAGGTGGTCCTTAGGCTGTCTTGCCTGTTAGGAAGAAGCCGAGCCAAGCTGAGGAGATCCAGGGGAGGACCCTTGCTGGAGAGAGCTAGGATGAAGTCTGGTCTCTCGGGAGGGCCTGGTAACTTACTTGGAGGACGCACCTAATACTTAACCAACCTACAGCACGGTCAGCTTAAAGGTTCTGGCACTGTGTTTTGCTGTTCATCTAATACTAAATCCTGTGTCAGAGGATCGTACAACAATTTGTTCTTCTCAAGTCTGTGGCAGAGACTTTTCGTCTGTGCGTCATTCCGGGTGCTAGGTCAGTAAGAGAGGCCTATCAGGGTGGGCAAAGATCTGTTGACCAAAGGTGTGTTTGTCTTTAGGATCTCAAATTCCTCAGTGATCTGCATAAGGTATCTGAACCCTCCTGCAACTCTCTTTCTACCTATTTACTTCTACTTCTTCAAAAGTTTTGCAATAAAGCATTGGAAATATAATGAAGTGACTGATGCATACATTTGTAGGCCTAATACAGACTCTAATGCCCCGTACACACGGTCGGATTTTCCGATGGAAAATGTCCGATCGGAGCGTGTTGTCGGAAATTCCGACCGTGTGTGGGCTCCATCGGACATTTTCCATCGGATTTTCCGACACACAAAGTTGGACAGCAGGAGATAAAATTTTCCGACAACAAAATCCGTTGTCGGAAATTCCGATCGTGTGTACACAAATCCGACGGACAAAGTGCCACGCATGCTCAGAATAAATAAAGAGATGAAAGCTATTGGCCACTGCCCCGTTTATAGTCCCGACGTACGTGTTTTACGTCACCGCGTTTAGAACGATCGGATTTTCCGACAACTTTGTGTGACCGTTTGTATGCAAGACAAGTTTGAGCCAACATCCGACGGAAAAAATCCTAGGATTTTGTTGTCGGAATGTCCGAACAAAGTCCGACCATGTGTACGGGGCATAAGTCCCGTGTCTGGTGGAAATACAGGGAAGAGGGTGACGGCAAAGACCCGATAAAAAAATCAGCCGCTCCTTCGGGGGTAAGCGCTACATATGTTTGACTTTATTACCATTACGTTATAGAATATATGCATTTAGTTATTAGTTTAATATTGATCTAATTTTATATTTTATTTATTTCATTTATTTTTAGCGCAGCACATTTGGTATATCAGCTTGTATTGTTATATTTGGGAAGTGTGGGTAGTGTTGGCAGCTGTTTATTTTTATTTTCATTTTTATCTTTATTTTAATTTTAAATATATATTTTTTTACATTTATATTTTTTTATTTTATTTAATTTTTTACTTTTTTGGTTTTTGACTTTAGGTAGGAGTGCAGCAGCTCACAAAGTTTTATCCACTTGTAGAGTGGGAGAATTATTGTTTTATCTCTGTAGTTAATCCCCTTTTTAACCACTTTCTTACTGGGCACTTAAACCCCCTCCTGCCCAGACCAATTTTCAGCTTTTAGCACTGTCACTCTTTGAACGACTATTGCACGGTCATAAAACACTGTACCCAGATTAAATTTTTATCATTTTTTTCCCACAAATAGAGCTTTCTTTAGGTGGTAACTAATTGATCACCTCTGGGTTTTTTATTTTTTGTTAAAAAATTTTTAAAAGACCTAATTTAAAAAAATAAAAATAAAAAACTGTTTTATATTTTGTTATTAAATTTTACAAACTGGTCATTTTTCTCCTTCATTTATGTACGCTGATGAGGCTGCACTGATGGGCACTGATAGGCTGCACTGATGGGCACCGATAGGCTGCATTGATGGGCACTGATAGGTAGCACTGGTGGGCACTGATGAGGTGGCACTGGTGGGCACTGATAGGTGGCATTGGTGGGCACTGAGAGGTGGCACTGATGGGTGGCACTAATAGATGGCACTGATGGGCAGCACTGAAGGGCATTGATAGGTGGCACTGAAGGGCACTAATAGGTGGCACTGATAGCTGACACTGATGGGCACTGATAGGTGGCAGTGATGGACACTGATTGGCACTGGTAGGTGATACTGATAGGCAGCACTGCTAGGTGGCACTAATTGGCACCCCTGGTGGGCATTGATAGGTGACATTAGTGGGCATTGATAGGTGGCACTGATTGCTGGCACTGTTATGCACTAGTGGGCACTGATTCGTGGCACTTTGGGCACTGGCAGGTGGCACTGGCAGGCGGCACTAGTGGGCACAGATGAGATGGCTGTGCATCTTCCTCTTTGGGACTGATATCCCTTGCACAGAAGCCAGTGATCTGCTTTTTTTTCTCCTCACGCTGTCAGCGTGAGGAGAAAAAAAAATGTCTACTGATCTTCTGTTTACATCATGTGATCAGCTGTCATTGGCTGACAGCTGATCACGTGGTAAGGGGCCAGGATCAGTGATCTGTGATCACCCGTGTCTCATTGACTCGGTGATCACAGCGCACGCGGAGCATACCCTGCAGGGGGCGCGCGGGGAGCGTGCAAAAGGGAGGATGTCTATTGACAGCCTCCCGGCAAAGTAGGTTCGCACTGTAGCCGTCATTCAGCAAAAGCGTGGATCTGAAGGTGTAATGCATGGCAATATTCTGTTTGCTTTGCTTGCAGCAGCTTGGCATTGCATGCCACCGCTGAGCCTATCATCTGCTAGGACCCCCAGGTCCTTCTCCATCCTAGATTCCCCCAGAGGTTCTCCCTCTAGTGAGTAGATTGCATTCATATTTCTGCCACCCAAATGCATTATTTTACATTTTTCTACACTAAACCTCATTTGCCATGTAGTTGCCCACCACATTAATTTGTTCAGATCTTCTTGTAAGGTTTCCACATCCTGCGGAGAAATGATTGCCTTGCTTAGCTTTGTATCGTCCGCAAATACTGAGATTGAGCTGTGTATCCCAACTTCCAGATTGTTTATGAATAAATTAAATAAGATTGGTCCCAGGACAGAACCCTGGGGGACTCCACTTCCCACACCGGACCATTCCGAGTACTCCACATTTATCACTACCCTCTGAACTTGCCCCTGTAGCCAGTTTTCAATCTGTGTACTCAAGCCGACAGACCTTGGTTTGTACAGTAAACGTTTATGGGGTACTGTATCAAATGCCTTTGCAAAATCCAGATACACCACGTCTACGGACTTTCCTTTATCTAGATGGCAGCTCACCTCCTCATAGAAGTTTAATAGATTGTTTTGGAAAGTACGACTCTTCATGAATCCATGCTGATTACTGCTAATGATACCGTTGTCATTGCTAAAATCTTGTATATAGCCTCTTATCATCCCCTCCAAGAGCTTGTATACTATTGATGTTAGGCTAACTGGTATGTAATTCCCAGGGATGTATCTTGGCCCTTTTTTAAATATAGGTGCTACATTGGCTTTTCTCCTATCAGCTGGTACCATTCCAGTCAGTAGACTGTTCGTAAAAATTAGGAACAATGGTCTGGCAATTACTTGACTGAGTTCCTTAAGGACCCTCGGGTGCAAGCCATCTGGTCCCAGTGACTTATTAATGTTACGTTTTTCAAGTCTATTTCTAATTCTATCCTCTGTTAGTCATGAGGGTGCTTCCTGTGACATGAGGATAAACATTGCAGTTTTGGTTACTAAAGCCCCGTTTCCCTCGTGAAGACCGAGAATGCAAAGTGCAGTGCAAATTAATGTAGTGCAAAGTACACTATGCACAGCAAGGGAACTTGTAACAACCAATCAGATTTTACTACAGGGGGGTGAGAACAGAGAAAGATGATTTCTGCTAGCAGGCACCCGTAGCCTGTACAGTTCCACAGAAAAGACACGCATTAATCTATGTAAACCCAATCACTAAGCTTTGACATGTTATTTTCAATCCTATTAGACTATTATCTGGTGATTCTGCTATGAAAGTTCTTGTTTGAGCTCACCCTGTCCTTGTCTCCCAATTGTGCTTCTGCGTTGTCATTTTGTCACACAGGCTATAGATGGAGAAGGCTACATTTGCATGGACGTTTTGCCACTGTGCCAATGGCAGTGGCAAGAATCTACTGATTCCTGCTGCTTTTGACAGGTGTGAGTGGCTAGCTGTGGCTGCAGAGCCCGTACACTTCAATCACAGGTTGTCAGCAGCTGCAGCTATTCACACAGTCTGCGATTACCTGGGTGATAATACAATGTTGTGTTTGTTAATATTTCTACTATATTAAAATATCATGCTGAGCAGTTGTAGAACTTCAAATTTAAAATGCGCAATTAATCATACTACTGCACATAAATCTACAACTGCACAGCCAGATTCTTCTTACCAGTGTAGCACCCTCTAGCGTAGTGTGCTAGGTGTACATAGTTTATAAGCTGTAGTGTAGGTAAATGTAGCCTGGCTGAGGCGCATGCGCGGTAGCTTCCAAGATGGCCGTGTAAGCGGGGAGCTCCACACTGCCTCAATCATCGAGCCATCCCAGCGCCGGATCTCAGCCAACGGGACACCCGCCAACAGCGGGAATCTATCGGGGAACCCCCCAGCAGCACTTACATGCCTGGAACCTTTGCCTGCTGGGACCTAGGACCGCAATTCTCCTCCGAGGGAAAACAGGCCGAATCCAAGATGGCGGACGCGTCTCAGCCACGAGACCACCACACAGGAGGGTAGACAGAGCACAGGCAAGTCCTAACCCCAGCGACTTTAGCCTGCACACCCCTGGCACGCACCAGCATCACCCACAACATATCCCCATCCCCTGCCTCGACGGAATCATTCATCGAGCGTTCGCTTGATAACTACATGCCATCCCCTATGGAAGAAACCCTTGCCCGCCTGGATACTATCTCTACCCCTGGAGGCCCAGGCACAGACATTCCCCTCAATGCAGGAGACCTGTACCTCAAGCTATCAGAGCTGCTAGACAGAGGCCTTACACAGCTAACAAAATCACTAATGACATTCGCTTAGACTTCCAAAACCTGGGCTCCAGAATGGAAGCGATCGAACACAAGCTGGACATCACAGTATCCAGGGCTAACCAAAACACAGACCATATCCAGGTTGTACATGAGCAGCTGGAAGTGGCCCTGGCCAGGATCGATGACCTGGAAAATCGTTCGAGGAGCGATAATTTCAGGATCAGAGGCATACCAGAGTTTATCACTGATATCACTAAGGTGGTTCAGGATCTCATCAACATCCTCATCCCTTCTATCGCTCCACACAAACTGGAGTTAGATAGAGCCCACAGATCACTGGGTCCCCCTAGGAAAGATGGATCCCCTAGAGATGTGGTAGTTAAACCCCACTATTATGCAATTAAGGAGGACATCATGAAAATTTCCCACCAACAATCACATATATCCTTTCAAGGGCACAATATTCAGATTTTTGCGGATATTTCTCCCATGACCATTGAACGAAGCAGAGCCCTCAAACCACTGCTGGTGATCCTCTCTGAAGAGGAAATCAAGTACTGGTGGGCCTTCCTTTTTGCCTTGAAATTCACCTATAAATATAAAACCTATTCCTTTGCCAGTTTTCCAGTTCTTCTGAACCTGAAATTCATCTCCCACTACTCAGCAATGGACACCTCAAACCTCCAATCAGGGACTTCTAAGCATCCCACACCTACAAGCCCGATCCCCCCAACATGGAAATCTGCCAAAAGCAGACAAGTGAAGGACACGATGCCCACCTGACCACCATGAAGGGTCTCACCTTTTTTCCACCTCCTAAAGCTCAGCCTTGCCCACAAAATTGAAATGAGGGTCCCCTCTCAGATGTTGGTGATCCCCAGGACCTTCAAACGAAACCCTATTCACTTGTCATTTCTTGTTTTATTTTTTGTTTCCTTTTTTAATTCTGTTTCTCCCCTGCCCAGCTAGACGCATCCAGAGACAAAGAGCTAGTAGAGAACTACAGGCCCATATCATTGATTAACAACGACCTAAAGATATTGACCAAAATCTTAGCAAATTGTGTAGGCTCCTTTATCAGTCACTATATACACAATGACCAAGTGGGGTTCATCCCATGAAGACAGGGCCCAGGCCAAGTAAGGTAGGCTATAGATGTAATTTCAATCCTACAGTCTGGGTTGAACGGAGACCCCCCGCCAGGAAGGTCTGCTTCTATCGTTGGACCTGCAGAAGGCCTTCGATTCACTATCCTGGCCTTATCTCTTTGCAGTTCTAAAATGATGGGGCTTTGGAGAGATCTTCTTGGGGATTTTGGGGTCTCTCTATGCTAATCCAGAAGCTAGGATCAGACTGCAGGGCTTCTATTCAGATCCCATCAAAATCTCCAGGGGAACCCGGCAAGGAAGTCCCTTATCACCCCTGATCTTCACCTTAGCTATCGAAACCTGAGCAATAACAATTCAATCTAATACAAACATCAGGGGTGTCCAATGCGGACACACCATTCATAAATGTGCGTTATTCACTGATGACATCCTTCTCTTTGTCACCTCCCCAATAACCTCTTTACCAAACATTTGTATGCTGCTAGACTCCTTTGGGAGCATCTCGGGCCTCCAGGTAAACGTGGTAAACGTGACCAAATCCCACACAATAAATCCCCTTCCCGCCGACCGTACGCAGATAAAGAGTACCTGTCACCACCTATTACTGTCACAAGGGATGTTTACATTCCTTGTTGCATGCAATTATATAGGGTGACATGTTTGGTATCTAGTTACTCGGCGTAACATCATCTTTCACATTATACAAAAAAATTGGGGTAACTTTACTGTTTGGATTTTTTAAAATTCATGAAAGTGTCCCTTTTCCAAAAATTTGCGTTTAAAACACCGCTGCACAAATACCGTGTGATAAAAAATATTGCAACAATTGCCATTTTATTCTCTAGATTCTCTGCTAAAAAAAATATATATAAAGTTTGGGAACTCTAAGTAATTTTCTAGAAAAAAATATGGATTTTAACTTGTAAACACCAAATTTCAAAAATAGGCTTAGTCATGAAATGGTTAAACTTAGGGATAAACCTTTCCTCCAAGATCGAATGATTGTACCAGGCTAATTACCCTCTAATGTATCACATGCTTGAATCTGACCTTAAAACTTGGTCCCTGTTCCAGTTGTCATGGCTTGGTAGAATTCAGTCTATCAAGATGACTCTCCTGCCCAGACTTCTTTACCTGTTTAGATCCCTCCCCATGGCGATAAGAAGATCACCTCAAATCATTCCAAAGAAAAATAATCACATTTCTCTGGGGGAAAAAAGGGTATAGATTTGCTCAACGCATTCTCTTTAGCCCCAAGTCACAGGGGGAATTAGGCCTCCCCAACCTGTTATGGTATTACCAGGCAGCAAGGCTAGCCCAATTATCCACGATCTACTCTGGGCTCGAGGGCTGGATTCACATAGAAAGACAGGCGGTCCAACATATACACTAGAGATCTCCTTTGGTGTCCCCGAAAATCTAGACCCCAAGTAATGTCCCCCACTCTCTCCCATTCTCTAGGTTTCATCAAATCTCTCATTTTCTCTGTTCCATTTGGAAAAACAAACCCATTCCCCCAGAATTCACAGGCTATGAGCACTGGTGTGGACAGGCCATGGAGCAAAGAGGTGGTATATCAATAATTTACGCGTCACTGTCCAAACCTGCCTCCAAATTCCCATACATGGAAGCATGGGAAAGAGACCTACAGGAATCCTGGGACCTGGAGGATTGGCATAGAGCGGCGGCTAGGGCCTTCAAAGGTATACTGAACATCTCCTTAATAGAAGCTAACCTGAAGGTAATCACAAGATGGTGCCCTGTACCCTCCAGACTGGCAGTCATTTTCCCTTCAGCCTCCCCTTTATGTTACAGCGATTGTCACACCCCAGGATCCATGCTACACGAATGGTGGGAATGCCTGAAAAGTAGGGGATATGTAAAGTCTCAGGCTAATCAGTCCCAAAGTCTCCCCAAGTAGTGCTGCTGAATGTCCTCATACCAAAAACCCCAAATATGCCCCAAAATGTATCTTCTTTATGCTGCTGGGAGCAAAGATCACCATCGCCAAGGCATGGAAGCGACCCATGTTTTCATTCCTAGCAGCCAAGGGAAAGATCTTGTGGATCATGACCCAAGAAAAAATGGTCAGCTCAATACTAAACACTAGACATGTGCATTCGTTTTCGTCCGAATGCATTTTCGTCCTAATTTCAGGTATTTTCGTTATCATTTTAACAAACGATATCGAAAGTGCAGAATCCAAAAAACGAAAGATCCAACATAAACAAATTCTTTATTTTCGTTATTTTGTTGCTACAACAGTTCGATATAGATAGGAGATTCTACATGATGATGAGAATAACAATCTGTGTCCATCAAACCTGTGGTCGAATGTGCCTAACCTTAACTCTATTAGTCCAAGATTATTCTACATAGAGAGAAAAGATTTGACATAGAGAGAAAAGATTCGACGTAGGGGAGAAAAGATCGCTGCTGGAATTGGGTGGGGGGAAGTAAAATAAAAATAATGATGATGATGAATGTTATTGACTGATTGTAACCAAAGAGGAGGAGCAGTAAAATAGGTAGAACTAAGTACACACGTACTTTGGCTTATGGTGTCTGTTGAAAGTTCTAAGAAGATTCGACGGAGCAGGTAAATTATACGGCGTCGTACAGTTTAGCTGCTCCGTCGAATCTTCTTTGAACATTCAACAGACACCATAAGCCTTCAATGACAGATTCAACCTTAATTTGGATTTTCGGACAAATGCAATTATTAACGAAAAACAAAATCAATAAGAAACTAATTTCGGGAGTAACTAAATAAATGTATTTTTCGGATAAAAACGAAATTCCGAAACAAAATATTTCAGTGTGCACATGTCTACTAAACACTACAAAAATATTTGAAGCAGTATGGGAACCATGGTCCAGACACATAGGAACCTCTCTCATTCCCAGCATCAACACAATATAAGCAGGGTGCTCACCTCGGAATCTGGCACCTCTTCTTTCTCTCTTTCTCTACTACTTTGCTTTCCCTAAAAATAGTAAAAAGCAATCAGCGCAAAAATAACCTACACTCCCCTATTTAAAAGAATTGCAAGCTGAACACTAATGATTTTTCACAAGAAACCAAAAAGAGAAATGTATGCAATAGGAAGTGCAGTGCAATATACAGAAAAATCACAACAGAATAGTATATAAAAAATATATAAAGAATGAAAAAAAAAAGGCAGAAAGTCCAGAAAACAGTCCTTAAAAAACTGGTGCAGTACAAGTCTCAGAAGATTCAGCAAAAAGACTCCACCGGTAACAATCAGAACAGTGAGTATATGGTGACAGACCCTTCACCTCTGGTAGTATGTCTACGCTCACCTCACTGCATGGACTCCTGAGCTAACAGGCAGTCAATGCAAACAGATCCCACACAACAAGGTAGGTAGCTGGTAAATCAATAGGGACAATTCCGCCAGAGTTTTCACATCAAGGAACAATTTCCAAATATGTATAAAAAAAGGATGGAAGGATCTAAGTGCTCACTGTGCAATCATAGCAGTTAAATTTATTAAAAGCCCAAAAACAGGCTACTCACATTTTACAGATAAAATACAGGCTCCCCTAGGGGAGGAGCCACGTTTGGACGATGTCACCCGCTGCCATCCATGCGATACATGTACACATTGTTTGTATCCGGAGTCAGCACATCCAGGAGATCTCCAGGAGAAGTCAGCCAGGTGGACTGGTGAGTGCGCAGTCTGGGAGGACTATGGTGGAGAAGTAGCCAGGTGGACTAGTGAAAGGGGCACCTGCAGCCAGGTGGGCTGGCAGTGCTGGGATCAGTAGCCACAGGGATGTAAGCGGGACACTGTACTTTGCTACACAACCCAAGGGGCCCGGGGTCCTTGCCTGTAAAGGGCTTTTACTTCAAAAATCTGACTGTTTCCTTTTTTTGTCAGGTTAACTATCAGTGTGCCAGCTAGGATTTGTGCAAGCAAGTAAGCTGGAGAAAGCAGTGGATTGTATATAGACTGTACATGGGAAAGTTGTCCCAGGTCAAATGGGCATCCAATAATACCCCTACTCCATATCCAAGTTTTTATCCCCACAATAAAAAAAAAAAAACAAGCACTGGACTGTTTTCTGACTATGGGCGCCTGTGAAATTTGGGGTGCCTGGCTGTGCAGTGTGGGGGATCCTATTTCACCAGCGGCTCCTACGTGGGGTGCGCTACACCTATAGTAAAGCACAAAAATAAAATAGAAAATAGATCAAATTTCTGACTGTGTTGGTCTGTTTTTTTTTTTTTAACATAACATACTGCCACATATGGTACAAGTTTGTAGTTCCAGACTATTTTGTAATTAAAACGGTAGTAAAGTCTGCTTTGCAAATTTTACTTATAATGCTTATAATACAGCTTTTACCTATTTTTCTTATAATAAAGCTTACCTGTAGGTAAAATGAATATCTCCTAAACATGCTCCAGTTAGGAGATATTTGCATGTTTTGCAGCCGGTGACACCACCGTTGCATGCACACTGCGCTGTGAAGGGACGGCATACTGAGTATGCCGTCCCTTCACAGTGCTGTGCCTTGATTGTGGCTCCTGTGTACATCGCAGCTTGGCCATTCAAATGGCCAGAGCCCACGAACCCAGAAGGAAGACTAGGTGAAGATGAAAGAACTTAGTTTTAAGGTAAGTCTTTCATAATGTGCTAGTATAAAATGCATACTAGCACATTATGCCATTACCTTGCAGGGGGCCCAGATTTTTTTTTCTGGATTTACTACCACTTTAATGCTTGTGAGCTTTAAAAATCCAGGCCTCTGGACATGTTTTGTACTGAACAGTCTTAACAATCAGGCGCTATTGTCTAGACCAGTGGTTCTCAACCTCAGTCCTCAGGTACCACGTTTTGGGAACTCTCCTTAGACAAAATAGCTCTTATCAATATCATGTCATTGATATTGATTGAAAGCATCTGTGCAAAGTAAAGGAAAACCTGAAAACATGGCCCGTTGGAGATACTTGAGGACTGAGGTTGAGAACCACTGGTCTAGAAAAATCCAATCAAACCAAATGGTTGCTCTCAAGACCCATTGATCAGGGGTAGGTACTCATAGGTAAAAAGTAATTCTCTGATTTCTTCCAAATAAAATAGGACAGACTAGTAATGATGATATATATGGATGTCCTTGTTCAGGTAAATATATTTTTAAAGCGTTAGGTCCCATTCAAACTTGTGAATGGGGCCGTTTGTAATTACCCGCAGCCTGACTCAACAAGGATCCCTGCGAATAGCTGCAGGTGGAAAGCCCCATTCAAAGGAATAGGAGCCTGACAGAGCCTGCTGCTAGCTGTTCACAGACATTTACATATAATTTATCTTGCAGCGATTGCCTGGGGGTGATGGGCCCTGACCCCAGATTTTCAGCATACCGCCCACCTCCATTAACCATTGCCAACAATAGGAACATTCTGGCATATACAATGTTCTTGTTTGAAGGAAACTGACCCAACAGACAATATTCTTTGTATGCCTGATCATTCATTAGTATCAACTGTCAGTTTTAGCTTGTATAACTTGCTTGAGGCATGTCCAGGCAACTGTGGACGCTGAGGATGCAGCATTCCCAATTGTCTGGACGTGTTTTGGGGTATTTTATGCATGCTGTTCTGACACAGCACTGCTGGGGCTGTTTTATCAATTGGTTGACAGTAAACATTCAGCGTACTTGGTTGCCAGGGCATGCTTCAGGAAATTATACAAATTGTTCAGACACCGTCAGTTGTGTGATTAATGAGCAAAAGTGTCAATTGTACTGACAAGCGTCAACTAACACAGCTGCCAAAAGGGACCATTCTATTTCCTGATAGTATAACCGTTTCATACAATTATCAGTGTACTGTATGTGTGTGTGTGTGTGTGTCAAGGTGTGCTATCTGTGTATAATAAAAGGAAAGGCCATTTGGAAAAGCTATGCTTTTTATGTTCATCTATAGAACTGAAAAGCATATAAATGGCATTTGACTACAAAAAGTGATTAAGCAGAGCCCTCTGATCCCTCTTGTATTATATTGAATGGTATTGTAATTGTATTGTCCTCCACTTTGTAAAGTGCTGCACAAACTGTTTTATAAATTCAGTATAATAATAATATTAATTCATACAAGAGAGCATGTTAGGCAACATTCAGAGGTTCAGTCATACTCAGACAGATAGAAAACAACAATTTGTGTATTCCCTTCATGTGTCTATGATTCTGATTTAAATAGTCTAGTGTTGCTTTCCAGTGCATGGGTGTATTGCTTCATATTATGACCCATGCATTGAAAAAAAAATTCTTCATGTGCATTATTGGTTTTATTTTCACAATACATTTTCTAGTAAAAGGTAGAGATGTGTGAATCTGCCTGGGATGAATTTGTAGGGGATCCTGCTTGAAAATCACAAAACTCAAACCTAGAAGCAAATCCTAATAAAGCCTTTGGGGGGCAATCTTTTTACTAAATTCTAGACATTCCAAAAGTAGAACTATAGGCAAAACTTTTTTTTTTTTTTTTTATTATGGATAGCGTAAGGGAAGGTTATAACACCTGTCAGATTTTTTTCCACTATCTGTGTCCCATTGTAGGGATTTCCCTTCACTTTCTGTCTAATAGCCAAGCAGGATTTGAGAGAAAGTCCCTGCAAATTAAAGGAATTGCTTAGGAACCCCCAGGTCACAGACATCTCAAGTCTCCCGCATTTCAGGAGCGGCTCCCGGACACCCATGAGTGCCCTGCGATCTCACGGCAGGGCCAATCCTCAGTGAGAGTACAGGGTGGGGGCGGTGTCAGGCTGTCTACTCTAGTATAATCTTCCGATCCTGGTTGGTTCCTCTGCCTTCAATCCACACCCCTCCTTTCTCATTGGCTCTGGAGAAGCTCTGAATTTTCGGCGCAGAAAGAGGAGAGGAGCCGAGGATGTGAACAGTCAGCACAGCACTGACAACTAGTGTGGACTGGACACTGAGCCTGTCACACAGCTGAGCGAGCGAGGGAGGAGGAGAGTGTCACACCAGGAGCCTGGACATGCCACTGTTCAGATAACACACCCCATCCCCTCAGGTCCATGGATAAGGAGGAGCAGCTTGAGAGCATTGCAGAGTAATGTCCAGAAAGGAGAAGCTCAATCTCTGGTTGTCTAGTGAGGCCCGGAATGGAAAGAAACCATGGAAAATAATGAAGGGCCGGGCATGACAAGTGTGGAGCGGTGAGACAACAAGGGGTTAATGGGAGAGGGAAGTAAAGGGGAGGAGGCAGAAAAATGAACTAAGGGGGTGGAGTGCTATAAAAGAAGGAGGCGGGGATTTACAGGAGCAGTGAGGGAGAAACAGTAGAGATGAGAAAGTTGCCCACCCACACTCCCTGTTGTTTGTGTGGGTCTTCTTTGTTTGTTTTCTTTTCTTTCAGGTTCAATGGATCTGGGTCGTCATAGCAGTGATGTAACGGCGGTATCTTTGGTCTCTGATGGTGGTAGAAAACAGATGTGATGGAAGTGGTGGGGGGCTCATTCGGTGGTATGTGCCTCTCTGGTGTGTTTCCAGCGAAAGTGTAGGCTGGAATACGGAAATGGTTGCACTGCGGGAAGGAAGTTAACTCTGAGCTGATAATACGGCTGGAGGCCTGGTATGGTAAAATATGGTCCCGCAGTGTACTGGTGGAAAGTTTAAAGTAGAGAATGTGAATTTCGGAGTGCCATCAAAGACCAAAAGATTGGGAGTTAAAATTGTCGTTAGAAATGTGTTAAATTGGGGGGGGGGATGGAGCGAAGCGCCGCGCCACCTCCCTGAAATTAGTTTTCCACCTCCCTGAAATGAGTTTTGTCAGGTTGGGATGTCTGAGGTCACCATAACTAGTGTCCCCATTGGAAGATTTTTCCCCCTATTGCTTTTCTGGGGACTACCCAAAATTTTATTTTACTTTCACTTTCAATGATAATGGTAAACAGGATAAATAGAGAGGGTGAACTTCCCCAACAGGAGGCACAGACAGCAGTAAAAACTGACAAGCATTCTAATTCCTCTCCACTCTATCCAAAACTAAATAAACAGTTTTGCCTTTAGTTATACCTTAAGACCCCTTTCACACTGAGGCGCTTTACAGGTGCTACAGCGCTAAAAATAGCGCCTGTAATGAGACTCTCCTGTCTCTCCAGTGTGAAAGGCCGAGGGCTTTCACACTGGTGCGGTGTGCTGGCAGTACGCTAAAAAAACTCCTGCAAGCAGCATCTTTGGAGCGGTGAAGGAGCGGTGTATACACCGCTCCTAAACCGCTACTGCCCATTGAACTGAATGGGCACCGCTGCTGAGGCGCCGCTGCAGCGGCGCTTTGTGGGTCGTTTTAACCCCTTTTCGGCTGCTAACCCCTACCCATTCCCCAAAAAAAGGAAGCGAAGTGTTACAAGAGACAGTTTTTGACAAGTCCTTTCTTAAAAATGAATGTAGCACCCTGTAGCTTAGGCAAGGAGCTCCTCACAAATTTACTTGCCAGGAGTAGTTATCCTGGTTGATTGATAGAGATCCATTGATGTCTCCCTAAGTTTGGCCTTGTTGCACTTTTCTCCTCTACCACTAGGTGGCCAGGTACTTGGTGGTACTAAACATGAGAAGAGCAACCCAAGGTCAGGTTATGGGTATATGGGGTCAATGCTGTATCCTGGCCTAGGCTGACAAGGCCCAGGCCTAGGGCAGCACTTTGCAGGGGGGCAGCACAAAGAGTCCCCGTTAGTGTAGCAGTAGTTATATGGGGCAGACTGGGCTGAGAGGCAAATTAGTCTAGCGCCCCCATAAAGCAGCCACATACCAGCCACTGCTTCTGGTATGCGGGCGGCCGGCATTCTGCAACTGTGTGTGGGGGGGCGCTGCTTCTAATTTTGACTGTCCTATCATCCTGGACCACAAACCTTCCTCACTGTGCTATATGTTTTCTGCTGCACCATTGGCATGGTTATATCTTCTTAGTCCTCTCCACAAAATTATCAGAAATTTGTGCTTAAAGTAGAACTATAGGCAACACTTTTTTTTCATTTTGGATAGAATAAGGGAGGGTTATAGCCCCTGTCAGTTTATTTTTTACCATCCTTGTCCGATTGCAGAGATTTCTCTTCACTACCTGCCCCATAGTCAAACAGCAAGTGAGAGGAAATCTATGCAAATTAAGGGAATCCATTGCCCCCCCCCCCCCCCGACCCTCAGAACTAATGTCCTCACTTGAAAATTTCAGGGCAGGTCTTAAACAGCAAGGGGTGTGGCCTTGACAGGAGGGGGTGGGTTATATTTAAATTAGGGGGTGCACAAGTTTAGTCAGGCCTAGGGCAGCAAAAAACCTAAATACACTACTGTATGGGGTATCCCAGCCAATGGGCAGGGGTTTTCTTGAATCCCTTGGCCTGCTGGGAGCACTTATATATTTGGGTGGAGTCAGGTGATCTGTGTTCTGTGCCACCTGGATGGCTGTCTGGGTGGACGTGTGTCATATGCCCCGGGCTGGTAGGCCAGAGATTGGGCCTATCCCGGGGGCATCTGGCTGTCAGGCTGTGTGAGGGCCTATCCAGGAGTAAGAGGGCAGTGCAGGATTGGGACAGCGGCTTGCAGTCCAACCAACAGTGACGGTTCTACCATCTGGAGAACCCATCGTGGTCGGAGGTAGAAGGGAAGCTGTCATCACTGACCAACCACCTTTACCAGGGACCGCAGTAAGTAACTGAAGCAAGTACCAGAGCAGTATTCTCACCGAACAGGCATGGTGGAGAATTTGCTCACGGTAGCAGCTGGTGACTCACAGGTAGCATCACTGTCACCTCCCTCTTCTTTCTAGAAGGTACTAGAAAGAGAGGAAGAGAGGAGAAGTGGAGCTGCCTGGGGTATTCTAAGGAGCCCTGACTAATCCCCAACTTGGATCGGCAGGGGGCAGGCCTCCTTAAATACCTAGGGTCAGCCCAGCTGAGGAGGAGTTGTCGGGGTGGAAGAGCTGGAGTGAGAGAGTGTGGAGGCTGTCGGGGCCCATGAGGAGCTCCCCAGTCTGGGGGGGGGGGGTGACCTTGGGCTGGGGCTCAGGTGCATCCAGGAGGGGTGAAGAGATCTTGGAAGAGAGGCACATGAGAGAGCAAGTTGAGGACAGAGGGAGAGAACACTGTTAAGAGTCTCCAGGGAGGACAACAAGTAACAGCAAGTGAAGTGCTGGTGAGTGAAGCACAGTCAGGAGGACTAGGGAGGCGCGCCTGAGAGAACTGGGAAATTGCAATTTGAGATGGGTGCAGAACCAGAAGAGTGAACTGTGGAAAGGGCAGTGGAAAAAGGTCATTTCAGCCAGGCTGGCTGGCAGAGCCTGAAGAGAGCTATCTGGAATTTGTGGCTGAGTTAGAGGACAGTTAGCACCTGAACTATTTCTACAACACAGGGGCTCAAGGTCCCTGCCCACAAAAGACAGTTCACTGAGGCCTGGCTGAATTAGTGTCAGGCCTACCTAGGGTTGCTACTGGGGAGCCCGAGACCTCCTCCGCACAGCGGGAACCCAAAGGTATGATTGCAGCCTCACTCTTCTGTCAGCCCCCCTCCTCTCGGTCAGCCCCCCTCCTCTCTGTCAGCCCCCCTCCTCTCTGTCAGCCCCCTTCCTCTCTGTCAGCCCCCTTCCTCTCTGTCAGCCCCCTTCCTCTCTGTCTGTGCCCCTTCCTCTCTGTCAGCCCCCCTCCTCTCTATCAGCCCCCCTCTGTCACCCCGTTCCTCTCTGTCAGCCCCCCTCCTCTCTGTCAGCCCCCCTTCCTCTCTGTCAGCGCACCTTCCTCTCTGTCAGCCCCCCTTCCTCTCTATCAGCCCCCTCCTCTCTGTCAGTCCCCATCCTCTCTGTCAGCCCCCCTTCTCTCTGTCAGCCCCCTTCCTCTCTGTCAGCCCCCTCCTCTCTGTCAGCCCCCCCCCCTCCTCTCTGTCAGCCCCCCTCCTCTCCCCTGTCCCCTCCATACTACACGAGGAGAAAATTACACTGGGAGGCTCCCCATCAAACATTACACACTATATATACACTATATTGTACATTACACACGCCTGCACTATATACACTATATTGTACATTACACACGCCTGCACTATATACACTATATTGTATATTACACATGCTTGCACTATATACACTATATTGCACATTACACACATCTGCACTATATGCAATTGGCTACACCCCCTGTTCACTGCTGTGCGTGCCGCATTACTACTCCCCTAGGGCACACAGAGGTGTCCCAGGTATTTTACAATCTCATAGTGTATGCTACAAAAAAATGTCAAAGCCCTGCTGAAGTGTTCGGCTTTGGCTCGAAGAAAAGGTGGCAACCCTAGGCCTACCATGCGGTGCTAGCTAGTCTGGAGGAGTAACAGTCTGCAGCAAGGGAAGTGCTGGTGGAGTAACAGTCTGCAGCACCTGAAGTGCTGGAGAGGTAACAGTGTGCAGCATATGAAGTGCTGGAGGAGAAATATGGTAGTCTTAAGCAAGAGTTTGTGCTGGAGAGATACCCCATACCCATCCAAGTTAAAGCCCTCAATATAAAAGCAAAAAAAAAAACAAAGCTTATGGACTGTTCTATGTCTCTGAGTGACTGAGAGATGGAAGCCGGGCTGGGCATGGTGACAGGTGAACCACTACATTCAGCAACTCCTATGGGGGCATGGCTACAAGTGTTAACCCCAGCAGTGTTCAGGAGGAGAGTGACCACTTAGGATCATCCCTGAGAACTCTGGGGCTCATTCTTTCAGTACACTGATCACATCACTAGCTACTTGCTTGTTCCAGGTAAGTAACTAACAGAGCAACACAGACAGTCGGCTGTCTCAAGGAACATCCTAAGCTGCATGCATCCTGAGTGATGAGACATTGGCATGTGTAAAAAGACCCCATCTCTCCAGAACATATCCTCATACTATAGTTGTGCAGGTACCCACTGATAACAGACTGCTGCAGCATCTGCAGCATGGCATACATTAAGTTCCATCACATGGGGGTGTCACAGATGAGGTGGTTGGCAGGAAGCTGATAATAGCTCTGTATTTCTGCCAGGCATGCCATGGCCAGAGTTTAACCAACCAAAGTGTCCACAAAACTTTCTGGCCTGACAAAGGACCTCTTCAAAGCCAACATACTTCATAATGAACTGCTACACTAGTAGGATGAGGACATGTGCCAGTCAAGGTACATGTGTGATTTTTCCATGGTGAAAAGTGGCCGGCGGGTTAGTGCCATTGTCACACATGACCTTGCCTGGCTGAAGATGGCGAGGGGTCAGCCACTTCTTGGCCTGGGCCTGCGAGTTGTCAGTGTGGCTCCAGTCCCCCAGGCATACAAGCTGAAATACAGCATGGCAGTGTTTAGCTTGGAACATTGCATATGCTCTGGGGTGCTTGGGGGGAACTGTTGGCTCGGAGGAGTTGGAGTATGAGACAGTGAGGAAGGGGAGGTACAGATGACTGTGCTCTCAACATCGGACAGGACACATAAAGGCACCTTAAACTCTAGCAGTGTGCCCCATCTTGTATTGTTCCCAGTGTCCAGAAGATTGCCCAAGTGTGTCATGAAGCATATGTAACATCCCTATATATGCATACTGGACCATGTAGTTATGTGTACCCTGCCACCTAGAGCCTGTTTCAGCAATATACCGTATATACTCGAGTATAAGTCGTTCCGAGTATAAGTCGAGGCCCCTAATTTACCACAAAAAACTGGGAAAAATTTATTGACCCGAGTATAAGACGAGGGTGAGAAATGCAGAGGGTCAACAATGCCCATCTGCAGCTGCATGCCTCCCTGTGTCCTGTGCAGCCTACCTGTACCCTGTACATGTGTGTCCTGTACATGTGTGTCCTGTACATGTGTGCTGTGTCCCTGTGTTCCTGTGTCCCTGTCTCTGGGGCTCAGGTGCATCCAGGAGGGGTGAAGAAATCTTGGAAGAGAGGCACATGAGAGAGCAAGTTGAGGACAGAGGGAGAGAACACTGTTAAGAGTCTCCAGGGAGGACAACAAGTAACAGCAAGTGAAGTGCTGGTGAGTGAAGCACAGTCAGGAGGACTAGGGAGGCGCGCCTGAGAGAACTGGGAAATTGCAATTTGAGATGGGTGCAGAACCAGAAGAGTGAACTGTGGAAAGGGCAGTGGAAAAAGGTCATTTCAGCCAGGCTGGCTGGCAGGGCCTGAAGAGAGCTATCTGGAATTTGTGGCTGAGTTAGAGGACAGTTAGCACCTGAACTATTTCTACAACACAGGGGCTCAAGGTCCCTGCCCACAAAAGACAGTTCACTGAGGCCTGGCTGAATTAGTGTCAGGCCTACCTAGGGTTGCTACTGGGGAGCCCGAGACCTCCTCCGCACAGCGGGAACCCAAAGATATGATTGCAGCCTCACTCTTCTGTCAGCCCCCCTCCTCTCTGTCAGCCCCCCTCCTCTCTGTCAGCCCCCTTCCTCTCTGTCTGTGCCCCTTCCTCTCTGTCAGCCCCCTTCCTCTCTGTCAGCCCCCTTCCTCTCTGTCTGTGCCCCTTCCTCTCTGTCAGCCCCCTCCTCTCTATCAGCCCCCCTCTGTCACCCCCTTCCTCTCTGTCAGCCCCCCTCCTCTCTGTCAGCCCCCCTTCCTCTCTGTCAGCGCACCTGCCTCTCTGTCAGCCCCCCTTCCTCTCTATCAGCCCCCTCCTCTCTGTCAGTCCCCATCCTCTCTGTCAGCCCCTTCCCTTCCTCTCTGTCAGCCCCCCTCCTCTCTGTCAGCCCCCCCTCCTCTCTGTCAGCCCCCCTCCTCTCCCCTGTCCCCTCCATACTACACAAGGAGAAAATTACACTGGGAGGCTCCCCATCAAACATTACACACTATATATACACTATATTGTACATTACACACGCCTGCACTATATACACTATATTGTACATTACAAATGCCTGCACTATATACACTATATTGTACATTACACACGCCTGCACTATATACACTATATTGTATATTACACATGCTTGCACTATATACACTATATTGCACATTACACACATCTGCACTATATGCAATTGGCTACACCCCCTGTTCACCGCTGTGCGTGCCGCATTACTACTCCCCTAGGGCACACAGAGGGGTCCCAGGTATTTTACAATCTCATAGTGTATGCTACAAAAAAATGTCAAGCCCTGCTGAAGTGTTCGGCTTTGGCTCGAAGAAAAGGTGGCAATAGGGTTGCCACCTGTCCGGTTTTGACCCGGACAGCCCGGGTTTTTACACATGTGCCCGGGTTTCAACCCGCCCGAAACCCGGACACATATAGCAACTGTTCAACCATCCTCTGGCCCCGGCCGCAACTTCTAGAGTGGCGCATGCCGATTCCCGTGCCCGCCGCCATAAATGTACACTGTCACACTGTGCGAGTGTGCGAGAGCTAGCTGACAGCGGGCGCCCCGTGATTTTCTGAATTAGTCATGTGCGGGCGGCGTTCATAAGGGTTTGTGATTGGCCTGGTGGAGCTGTGGGTGATCAAGGCCGCCCGGAGTCCCGCCTCCCTGCCTGGCGCGCGATGTCTGTGTGTCTCCTGACTGAGGTGAGGTCTCTCTGTCATCTGCTCTACCAACCGCTTGTCTGTCAGCCCCCTCCACTCTGTCAGATACCCCCCTCCCCTCTGTCAGATACCCCCCCTCCCCTCTGTCAGATACCCCCCTCCCCTCTGTCAGATACCCCCCCCTCCCCTCTGTCAGATACCCCCCCCCTCCCCTCTGTCAGATACCCCCCTCCACTCTGTCAGATACCCCCCTCCCCTCTGTCAGATACCCCCCCCTCCCCTCTGTCAGATACCCCCCTCCCCTCTGTCAGATACCCCCCCCTCCCCTCTGTCAGATACCCCCCTCCCCTCTGTCAGATACCCCCCCCTCCCCTCTGTCAGATACCCCCCTCCCCTCTGTCAGATACCCCCCTCCCCTCTGTCAGATACCCCCCCCCCTCCCCTCTGTCAGATACCCCCCTCCACTCTGTCAGATACCCCCCTCCCCTCTGTCAGATACCCCCCCTCCCCTCTGTCAGATACCCCCCTCCCCTCTGTCAGATACCCCCCCCCTCCCCTCTGTCAGATACCCCCCTCCCCTCTGTCAGATACCCCCCCCCTCCCCTCTGTCAGATACCCCCCTCCCCTCTGTCAGATACCCCCCCTCCCCTCTGTCAGATACCCCCCCCTCCCCTCTGTCAGATACCCCCCTCCCCTCTGTCAGATACCCCCCTCCACTCTGTCAGATACCCCCCTCCACTCTGTCAGATACCCCCCTCCCCTCTGTCAGATACCCCCCTCCCCTCTGTCAGATACCCCCCTCCACTCTGTCAGATACCCCCCTCCCCTCTGTCAGATACCCCCCCCTCCCCTCTGTCAGATACCCCCCTCCACTCTGTCAGATACCCCCCTCCACTCTGTCAGATACCCCCCTCCCCTCTGTCAGATACCCCCCTCCCCTCTGTCAGATACCCCCCCCTCTGTCAGATACCCCCCTCCCCTCTGTCAGATACCCCCCTCCACTCTGTCAGATACCCCCCTCCCCTCTGTCAGATACCCCCCTCCCCTCTGTCAGATACCCCCCTCCACTCTGTCAGATACCCCCCTCCCCTCTGTCAGATACCCCCCCCTCCCCTCTGTCAGATACCCCCCTCCACTCTGTCAGATACCCCCCTCCACTCTGTCAGATACCCCCCTCCCCTCTGTCAGATACCCCCCCCCTCCCCTCTGTCAGATACCCCCCTCCCCTCTGTCAGATACCCCCCCCTCCCCTCTGTCAGATACCCCCCCCTCCCCTCTGTCAGATACCCCCCTCCACTCTGTCAGATACCCCCCTCCACTCTGTCAGATACCCCCCTCCCCTCTGTCAGATACCCCCCTCCACTCTGTCTGATACCCCCCTCCACTCTGTCAGATACCCCCCTCCCCTCTGTCAGCCACACCTTCTCCTCTGTCAGCCACACCTTCTCCTCTGTCAGCTACCCCCTCCCCTCTGTCAGCTACCCCCCTCCCCTCTGTCAGCCACACCTTCTCCTCTGTCAGCTACCCCCCCTCCCCTCTGTCAGCTACCTCCCCTCCCCTCTGTCAGCTACCCCCCCTCCCCTCTGTCAGCTACCCCCCCTCCCCTCTGTCAGTTACCCCCCCTCCCCTCTGTCAGCTAGCCCCCTCCTCTGTCAGCTACCCCCTACCCTCTGTCAGCTACCCCCCCTCCCCTCTGTCAGCTACCCCCATCCTCTGTCAGCTACCTGCCCCTCCTCTGTCAGCTACCCCCCCTGTCAGCTACCCCCAAACAGCACGCATTCCCCCCCTTCGTCCCCCGCTGCAGCGGGGCTAATGTCCTGCAGCCGGGTCACACTGCACTGTCTGTCTGTGCGCGCTCTCTCTCCCACCCAGCCGCCTGCACCGATGCCCCAAGACAATGAATTGAGGGCCTCTGGACTGGTGTCCTAGCAACCAGGGACGCTTTTGCAGGAGAAAGCATGGTATTATAGACTCTGCCCTACTGACATCATCCTCTGCCCTACTGACACCGTCCACTGCCCTACTGACACCGTCCACTGCCCTACTGACACCGTCCACTGCCCTACTGACACCGTCCTCTGCCCTACTGACACCGTCCACTGCCCTACTGACACCGTCCACTGCCCTACTGACACCGTCCTCTGCCCTACTGACACCGTCCACTGCCCTACTGACACCGTCCACTGCCCTACTGACACCGTCCACTGCCCTACTGACACCATCCACTGCCCTACTGACACCGTCCACTGCCCTACTGACACCGTCCACTGCTCTACTGACACCGTCCACTGCCATACTGACACCGTCCTCTGCTCTACTGACACCATCCACTGCCCTACTGACACCGTCCACTACTCTTTTTTTGGGTACACAAATGCTTTTGTTTTATTTAATCATGCCCCTTTAAGTCCCCCTACTGTTAATGCAATTTGGCCATAGCCACTGTTCACTGTAGAACACCTCATTACTACTCTCTTTGGGTAACCCAAAAGGTGTCCCAGGTATTTTACAAACCTATAGCGTGTACTCCAAAAAAATTGCCGTGTGCCGCAAAAGTGTTCGGGTTTGGCTTGAAGAAAAGGTGGCAACCCTAGGTGGCAACCCTAGGCCTACCATGCGGTGCTAGCTAGTCTTGAGGAGTAACAGTCTGCAGCAAGGGAAGTGCTGGTGGAGTAACAGTCTGCAGCACCTGAAGTGCTGGAGAGGTAACAGTGTGCAGCATATGAAGTGCTGGAGGAGAAATACGGTAGTCTTAAGCAAGAGTTTGTGCTGGAGAGATACCCCATACCCATCCAAGTTAAAGCCCTCAATATAAAAGCAAAAAAAAAAACAAAGCTTATGGACTGTTCTATGTCTCTGAGTGACTGAGAGATGGAAGCCGGGCTGGGCATGGTGACAGGTGAACCACTACATTCAGCAACTCCTATGGGGGCATGGCTACAAGTGTTAACCCCAGCAGTGTTCAGGAGGAGAGTGACCACTTAGGATCATCCCTGAGAACTCTGGGGCTCATTCTTTCAGTACACTGATCACATCACTAGCTACTTGCTTGTTCCAGGTAAGTAACTAACAGAGCAACACAGACAGTCGGCTGTCTCAAGGAACATCCTAAGCTGCATGCATCGTGAGTGATGAGACATTGGCATGTGTAAAAGGACCCCATCTCTCCAGAACATGTCCTCATACTATAGTTGTGCAGGTACCCACTGATAACAGACTGCTGCAGCATCTGCAGCATGGCATACATTAAGTTCCATCACATGGGGGTGTCACAGATGAGGTGGTTGGCAGGAAGCTGATAATAGCTCTGTATTTCTGCCAGGCATGCCATGGCCAGAGTATAACCAACCAAAGTGTCCACAAAACTTTCTGGCCTGACAAAGGACCTCTTCAAAGCCAACATACTTCATAATGAACTGCTACACTAGTAGGATGAGGACATGTGCCAGTCAAGGTACATGTGTAATTTTTCCATGGTGAAAAGTGGCCGGCGGGTTAGTGCCATTGTCACACATGACCTTGCCTGGCTGAAGATGGCGAGGGGTCAGCCACTTCTTGGCCTGGGCCTGCGAGTTGTCAGTGTGGCTCCAGTCCCCCAGGCATACAAGCTGAAATACAGCATGGCAGTGTTTAGCTTGGAACATTGCATATGCTCTGGGGTGCTTGGGGGGAACTGTTGGCTCGGAGGAGTTGGAGTATGAGACAGTGAGGAAGGGGAGGTACAGATGACTGTGCTCTCAACATCAGACAGGACACATAAAGGCACCTTAAACTATAGCAGTGTGCCCCATCTTGTATTGTTCCCAGTGTCCAGAAGATTGCCCAAGTGTGTCATGAAGCATATGTAACATCCCTGTATATGCATACTGGACCATGTAGTTATGTGTACCCTGCCACCTAGAGCCCCTTTCAGCAATATACCGTATATACTCGAGTATAAGTCATTCCGAGTATAAGTCGAGGCCCCTAATTTACCACAAAAAACTGGGAAAAATTTATTGACCCGAGTATAAGATGAGGGTGAGAAATGCGGAGGGTCAACAATGTCCATCTGCAGCTGCATGCCTCCCTGTACCCTGTACATGTGTGTCCTGTACATGTGTGTCCTGTACATGTGTGTCCTGTACATGTGTGCTGTGTCCCTGTGTTCCTGTGTCCCTGTGTGCATGTGTCCTGTACATGTCCTGTGTACATGTGTCCTGTGTGAATGTGCAGCCTACCTGTGTCCTGTGCAGCCTCCCTGTGGCGATTTCCAGCCTCCCTGTGGCGATCTCCATCCTCAAACGGCGGCCGGCGTGTGATGATAGTGTTCGGCGGCCATTCCACAGTTCAAAAGCCATGCCTCCTCCTCGTCTGTGATAGGCTGACCGCTGACTGCCTATCACGGACATTCTCTCATTCTCATACCACGGACGAGGATGAGAGAATGTCCGTGATAGGCTGTACACTGACAGCTGTTCAGCCTATCACAGACGAGCAGGAGGCGCGGCTTTTGAATGCTGGAATAGCCGCCGAACATTATCATCACACGCCGGCCGCTGTCTGCCTGCATGACACGCTGATCATGCAGACAGATGGCGGTGACTTGAGTATAAGTCAAAGGGGACACTTTCAGCCCAAAAAAAAGGGCTGAAAAATTCGACTTATACTCGAGTATATACGGGTAGATGCATTTAATTTCACATGCTGGTTAAGGGCAGGGATGGCCTTCTGGGCAAAACAATGGTGGCAGGGAACCTGCTTCTTACAGCTCCCAGTCTCATGACCCCTCCTTCTATGGTCATGGCACTATCTTCCTCATACTTTGTATCTTCCTCATTCTTTGTATCTTCCTCATTCTTTGTATCTTCCTCATTCTTTGTATCTGGAAAGAATAAGTGATTGTGTGATCAAATAATTTTGACAATCCCTCATTGCCAGTTTATTGGGCTATGGCAGGATTAACAGGATATAGGAAGAGGAAGAAGAGGGTGCATTAGCAACAGTTGAGGATAATTAGCTGCTTTTCACCTAGGCACAAGAAGAAGAGGAAGGCTTTGTTAGACACTCAACTACCCCCTATGCGTGCTGTGGATGTATAGTATGGCAGCTCTGGGACTGAAAAAGGCAGACATGCTCTGCCTCTAGCTTTGTCCTACAGAAATTGCTTTTTCTTCTACTATCTCTACATGCAGAACCTCTGCCTATTACTTTAAGGGGAGGAGATTGCTACATTTAATAATAGCCATAGAAATAAAAGGAAGAAATATATGGTGTTTTGGTGCACAATACTTTGCTGAACAAGTATGTGGTGAGGTGAAGTGTTGCAAATGAGGGGACGCTTTGCCTGTGTCTCTATCAAAAATATGCTTTGGACATGTAAATAGCAAAAGAAAAAAAGGCACTAGCGACAGAAATGAAAATTTACAAAAAAGTAGTCCTGAAAAAGAACTGTTGGGTCTTTGAGCACGGGGAAAGGGGGGGTCTACAAAAGAATATGCAGCTAACCACAATGTAATCCATAGTAATATAGTGCAATATAGCACAGTATAGCACCGCAAAGCAATAAACTCTCCCTACACAGACTGTCAGCTCTCCCTAAACTGTTCCAACACACAGTGACTGCAGGGAACCCATCCTTTTATAGTGAGGTAACTTGCTCATTCAATAGACCCCTTACTGCCCCTTTATTAGCCAACTGACCTAAGTTCAAAGACTAGGCAGTGCATTATGGTTACAAATAATTTAGTATGGCAAATTAATAAAATAATCACATTTTTTTTTAAAAAGTTTTGTATAGAGCCTCATCCTCTTCATTTTCCCTGTTCACCGTTATCACTAAAAGCGAAAGTAAAAGAAAATCCCAAATTTTAGTGGTGGTCACCAGAACAGTAACAGAGGGAGAATCTTCCAAGGGGACACTAATTCTGGTCAGTCCTAACTTTGGAGGGATTTCCTTTTATTTCCTGCTTTAGCTATTGGACAGGAAGTAAAGGGAAATATACCCAATGGGATGAAAGGTGGCAAAAAGAAAAAAACGGTAGAGGTTATAACCCTTCTTACTTTATCCAACATGTAATAAAAGAGTTTTTTAGTGTTTTATTTATATACTGTGTGTGTGTGTATATACAGTGGGGACGAAAAGTATTCAGACCCCCTTAAATTTTTCTCTCTTTGTGCAGCCATTTGCTAAAATCATTTAAATTCATTTTTTTCCTCATTAATGTACACACAGCACCCCATATTGACAGAAAAATACAGAATTGTTGACATTTTTGCAGATTTATTAAAAAAGAAAAACTGAAATATCACATGGTCCTAAGTATTCAGACCCTTTGCTCAGTATTTAGTAGACACACCCTTTTGATCTAATACAGCCATGAGTCTTTTTGGGAAAGATGCAACAAGTTTTTCACACTTGGATTTGGGGATCCTCTGCCATTCCTCCTTGCAGATCCTCTCTAGTTCTATCAGGTTGGATGGTAAACGTTGGTGGACAGCCATTTTTAGGTCTCTCCAGAGATGCTTAATTGGGTTTAAGTCGGGGCTCTGGCTGGGCCATTCAAGAACAGTCACGGAGTTGTTGTGAAGCCACTCCTTAGTTATTTTAGCTGCGTGCTTAGGGTTATTGTCTTGTTGGAAGGTAAACCTTCGGCCCAGTCTGAGGTCCTGAGCACTCTGGAGAAGGTTTTTGTCCGGGATATCCCTGTACTTGGCCGCATTTATCTTTCCCTCAATTGCAACCAGTCTTCCTGTCCCTGCAGCTGAAAAACACGCCCACAGCATGATGCTGCCACCACCCTGCTTCACTGTTGGGACTGTATTGAACAGGTGATGAGCAGTGCCTGGTTTTCTCCACACATACCACTTAGAATAAAGGCCAAAAAGTTCTATCTTGGTCTCATCAGACCAAAGAATCTTATTTCTCACCATCTTGGAGTCCTTCAGGTGTTTTTTTTAGTAAACTCCATGCGGGCTTTCATGTGTCTTGCACTGAGGAGAGGCTTCCGTCAGGCCACTCTGCCATAAAGCCCCGACTGGTGGAGGGCTACAGTGATGGTTGACGTTCTACAACTTTCTCCCATCTCCTGACTGCATCTCTGGAGCTCAGCCACAGTGATCTTTGGGTTCTTCTTTACCTCTCTCACCAAGGCTCTTCTCCCCCGATAGCTCAGTTTGTCCGGACGGCCAGCTCTAGGAAGGGTTCTGGTCGTCCCAAATGTCTTCCATTTAAGGATTATGGAGGCCACTGTGCTCTTAGGAACCTTAAGTGCAGCAGAAATTTTTTTGTAACCTTGGCCAGATCTGTGCCTTGCATAATTCTATCTCTGAGCTCTTCAGGCAGTTCCTTTGACCTCATGATTCTCATTTGCTCTGACATGCACTGTGAGCTGTAAGGTCTTATATAGACAGGTGTGTGGCTTTCCTAATCAAGTCCAATCAGTATAATCAAACACAGCTGGACTCAAATGAAGGTGTAGGACCATCTCAAGGATGATCAGAAGAAATGGACAGCACCTGAGTTAAATATATGAGTGTCACAGCAAAGGGTCTGAATACTTAGACCATGTGATATTTCAGTTTTTCTTTTTTTAATAAATCTGCAAAAATGTCAACAATTTTGTGTTTTTTTTGTCAATATGGGGTGCTGTGTGTACGTTAACGAGGAAAAAAAATGAACCTAAATGATTTTAGCAAATGGCTGCAATATAACAAGAGTGAAAAATTTAAGGGGGTCTGAATACTTTCTGTCCCCACTGTATATCTATATATATCTATATATATATATATATATAGATATATATATATATATATCTATATATATATAGATATATATATCTATATATATATCTCACAAAAGTGAGTACACCCCTCACATTTTTGTAAATATTTTATTATATCTTTTCATGTGACAACACTGAAGAAATGACACTTTGCTACAATGTAAATTAGTGAGTGTACAGCTTGTATAACAGTGTAAATTTGCTGTCCCCTCAAAATAACTTAACACACAGCCATTAATGTCTAAACCACTGGCAACAAAAGTGAGTACACCCCTAAGTGAAAATGCCCAAATTGGGCCTAATTAGCCATTTTCCCTCCCCAGTGTCATTTGACTCGTTAGTGTTACAAGGTCTCAGATGTGAATGAGGAGCAGGTGTGTTAAATTTGGTGTTATCGCTCTCTCATACTGGTCACTGGAAGTTCAACATGGCACCTCATGGCAAAGAACTCTCTCCTCAGAACAGGACTCACCATGGTCAACAAAAAAAGTTGAGTTCATGTGCTCAGGATCATATCCAGAGGTTGTCTTTGGGAAAATAATGTACGAGTGCTGCCAGCATTGCTGCAGAGGTTGAAGGGGTGGGGGGCAGCCTGTTAGTGCTCAGACCATGCGCCGCACACTGCATCAAATTGGTCTGCATGGCTGTTGTCCCAAAAGGAAGCCTCTTCGAAAGATGATGCACAAGAAATTCTGCAAACAGTTTGCTGAAGACGAGCAGACTAAGGACATGGATTACTGGAACCATGTCCTGTGGTCTGATGAGACCAAGATAAACTTATTTGGTTCAGATGGTGTCAAGCGTGTGTGGCGGCAACCAGGTGAGGAGTACAAAGACAAATGTGTCTTGCCTACAGTCAAGCATGTTGGTGGGAGTGTCATGGTCTGGTAGTTGCATGAGTGCTGCCGGCAATGGGGAACTGCAGTTCATTGAGGGAACCATGGATGCCAACATGTACTGTGACATACTGAAGCAGAGCATGATCCCCTCCCTTTGGAGACTGGGCCGCAGGGCAGTATTCCAAAATGATAATGACCCCAAACACACCTCCAAGACGACCACTGCCTTGCTAAAGAAGCTAAGATTAAAGGTGATGGACCGGCCAAGCATGTCTCCAGACCTAAACCCTATTGAGCATCTGTGGGGCATCCTCAAACGGAAGGTGGAGCAGCACAAGGTCTCTAACATCCACCAGCTTCGTGATGTTGTCATGGAGGAGTGGAAGAGGACTTCAGTGGCAACCTGTGAAGCTTTGGTGAACTCCACGCCCAAGAGGGTTAAGGCAGTGCTGGAAAATAATGGTGGCCACACAAAATATTGACACTTTGGGCCCCACTTGGATATTTTCACTTAGGGGTGTACTCACTTTTGTTGCCAGTGGTTTAGACATTAAGGGCTGTGTGTTGAGTTATTTTGAGGGGACAGAAAATTGACACTGTTATACAAGCTGTACACTCAATACTTTGCATTGTAGCAAAATGTCATTTCTTCAGTGTTGTCACATGAGAAGATATTATAACATATTTATAAAAATGTGAGGAGCGTACTCACTTTTGTGAGATACTTACTATCTATCTATCTATCTATCTATCTATCTATCTATCTATCTATCTATCTATCTATCTATCTATCTATCTATATATATATATATATATATACATATATATACTTGTATATGTCTTCTTGATTTCTGTATAATGTAAGAGATGGACAATGAACATTTAAAAATATCTCAGTTACAGGATTTTTCATCACAGTGTGACTAATGTGATTTTGCCATACTCTAGTGTAAACTACCATTGAGCTACAATTAAAATGTATCGTGTGTAAATCTATGCCTAGCTTATAAAATGGTTTTGCAATATTTAGGGTTTCTTAGCCATCTGTGTCTGTGCATACTGTATGTATTAGAAATGTAGTATTTTGTGTATTGTATTCAGGTATGCAGTGCTGCATCATCTGACCACTAGAGGGCAGAAAAAAGATACTTTATATCCAGTGGATATAAAAAGTCTACACACCCCTGTTAAAATGTCAGGTTTATGTGATGTAAAAAGTTAAACAAAGATGAATCAATTCAGAACTTTTTCCACCTTTAATGTGACCTATAAAAAAACTGTACAACTCAGTCGAACAACAAACTGAAAGCTTTTAGGTGGAGGGAAGTAAAAATTCAAAACTAAAATAATATGTTAAATAAATGTGCACACCCTTAGGCCTCATGTACACTGCTGCTGGTAAACGGACGGCTGCTTTTTTTAGTTGCCCTGTACTCATCCAATGTTATCTTATGTGTACATGTACACATGTTCGTTTAATGTCATTTTTAGGCAATTGAGTTTAGAGGCCTTTTTTGGAAAGCAAAAAAAATTAGTTCAGACGCTGAGTTTAGAGGCATTTTAAGCGCTAAACGCTTCTAAACGTGGTAACTCGCACTTAGTCGCGTTTCGTTTAAAGGCGGTTTTCATTTTTGGCTAATTTGAAAAATAAATTTTTTTCAAACGCTTCTAAACTCAAACGCGGCTAAACGCGGCTAAACGCGACATGTAAACGTGGCAAAACGGACGTTTTAAACGTGGGTTACTATCTGTCAAGTTAAGGCCCCATGTACACGGGACGCTGCTAAATTTGCATAAAATAGACAATTTTTTTTTTTTTTTTTTAGTAATTAAAAAACTTTTTCTAGTTTTTCTAGGTTATCTTAATAAACGCTTCTAGAAGCAAATGCGGTAAAACGCCGCAAAACGGGCATTTCTAAACGCTGGTTTCAAGTTCGTTCAGAGGAGTTTGCCCCAGCGTCCCGTGTACATGGAGCCTAAATCATTCGGGAATGTGGTTAAAATGTCCCGTGTACATTAAGCCTTACAATAATACTTAGTTGAACCACCTTTTGATTTTATTACAAAACTAAATGTTTCGGGTTTGAGTGTATCAGCACAGCACATCTTGACTTGGCAATATTTGCCCACTCTTCTTTGCAAAAACACTCCAAAACTGTCAGATTGCGAGGACATCTCCTATGTACTGCCCTCTTCAGATCACCCCACAGACTTTCAATTGGATTCAGTTCTGGGCTTACCACACAACAGGGTGCTTATGTACAGATTCAATTTGCATTATACCAACATAAAGAACTGTATTTCTAGCCCAAACCCAGATTCATAGGACTCATAGTTACCTACTCCAGTACTGCAGTTACACAATTGCCTACACAAGGGCATGATTATCTATAGCTAGCAATTAATGAATGAGTGACCCAAATATATGCAATCAATGCTGTTATGAATTACACTTATGAGTTGCTTGCTGCCTGTGGAATTAAGGAAGACTAAATCTCCTAAGAGCTAATTCGCCTTCTGAAAGGCCCAGACCAATCCACGCCACTGTTACCTTATGAACTGCCTGACCTTTAGGGGACTAATCTGCAGTCCCTAACTCTCTATACAGCCAACAAGAGTACTTGCATGAGAATATCCCCTTGATGCCGGCCTGGTTACCCATATTCAATAGCCTCTTCCCCCATAAGCTCTCCCATCTATCCTGTCTCCCTTCCTTTTTGTGTTGATCAGTGCCAGTTATCACCAAAGATTCTGAGAATTAAGTGATCCATTGTGATCCCCTTGGCACAATACTTCCATCCACTAATTGAACAAGATACTGGATCACTGACCACTACAAAGCGTCCGGACCGGACTTTCAGTGATGTTTTGTCCTGTACTTTGTGTGTGTTGTCTTGTCTGTCGAATTTTGATATATGGTTACTTGCCTAATACCATACTGTGATTATTTGTTTTTATGGAATACATCAATGTGTCTGAAATGAACTGTATGCTTATAGTAACCCCCTTTTGTTACCCGGCCCTTTCCAAACCAGGTAATTTTCTCCCCCTTTCTTCACAGGTCTGTGCTTTGTCTAGGCCATTCCAAAACTTTAATCTTCTTCTGGTGAAGCCATTTCTTTGTTGATTTGGATGTATGCTTTGGGTCGTTGTCATGCTGAAAGATGAAGTTCCTCTTCATGTTCAGCTTTCTAGCAGAAGCCTGAAGGTTTTGTGCCAATATTGACTGGTATTTGGAACTGTTCATAATTCCCTCTATCTTGACTAAGGCCCCTGTTCCAGCTCAAGAAAAACAGTCCCAAAGCATGATGTTGCCACCACCATGCTTCACTCTGGGTATGGTGTTCTTTTGGCGATGCTCAGTGTTGTTTTAGCACCAAACATATCTTTTGGAATATGGCCAAAGAGTTCAACCTTGGTTTCATCAGACCATAACACATTTTCCCACATGCTTTTGGTTTAAAATTTAGCCAGGCTTGGATGTTTTGTAAGAAAGGGCTTCCATCTTGCCACTCTACCCCATAGCCCAGACATATGAAGAATACAGGAGATTGTTGTCACATGTACCACACAGCCTGTACTTGCCAGATATTCCTGCATCTCCTTTAATGTTGCTGTAGGCCTCTTGGCAGCCTCCCTAATCAGTTTTAGTCTCATCTTTTCATCAATTTTGGAGGGACGTCCAGTTCTTGGTAATGTCACTGTTATGCCACTGTTTTCTCCACTTGATGATGACTGTCTTCACTGTGTTCCAAGGTGTATCTAATGCCTCGGAAATTCTTTTGTACCCTTCTCCTGACTGATAGAGTGAATTAGCGAAATACTGCACTATGACCACTAGATGGAGCTGATTATCATAATCAATAAGTATTTAAAGCGGAGTTCCGCCTGCTAAAAAAATGTAAAAGTCAGCAGCGACAAATACTGCAGCTGCTGACTGACACTTACCTGTCAAGGATGCCCACAATGTCCTCACCCGGAGCCGACCCATCCCTCGACTCTGGGTGGAGTCACCGGCATAAGTAAGGAAATCAGGAAGTGAAGCCTTGCGGCTTCACAGCCTGTTTCCCTACTGTGCATACGCGAGTCACGCTGCGCTTTCTGACTGGTCCCTGCTGTCTTCTAGGACCTGTGTGTCTCCCAGAAGACAGCGGGGAAGGCGGAGGAGAGGCTGGACATGGCGCAGATTGCCGCGGATACTGCAGCGATCTTTTGCTGGAAGTAAGAGCAAATACCTGTATTAGACAGGTATCTGTTCCCCCCTGAAAGGTGCCAAATGTGACACCAGAGGGGGGGAGGAACTGGATAAGCGGAAGTTCCATTTTTGGGTGGAACTCCACTTTAAGTGTAATGAATTAGCTACTGCAAATAACGAGATGCTATACAAAATGTACACAATTTTGCAGAGACAAAACTCTGTTGTTTGACAAGTTTACCGCATTGTATTAAAGCGGAACTTCACCCTAAAAGGTGAAGACTCTACCGCTTTTGGAGGTTTGTTTTTTGTTTAGTTTTTTTAACAAGTTTACTTTAAATGGTCTTGCCTAGGTGATCTTAAGCCTAGTACACACTAATAGTTTTTTCCTTCAATGGAAAAAACCTGATGGCTCCAGTCGGAGCCGCTGTACTAACTATCCAACGTTAGTACATTGATCTCCCCCCACTTAGCTGTTGTGTTCTGACAGGGAGATGGCCCCCCTGCCAGAACACTCCGATCAGTGCACTTCGTCATTGGCTGAGAGACCTGATCGGGAGCCAGTCGGCTGCTGGTTTTCCGGCATGCACGTCTGACAAAAGCTGGCCAAACAGGCTGGCTTTAGTTAGACAGACCGACATACACACGGGCCCAAAGTCGGGCAGTTTTTATTGAACCGGCCAATGTCTCCGAACATTCGATCCGTGTGTACGGAGCTTTCGTTATGTGACATTGCAAATTTTCGTTCAGTTTCTGCTGTTTATTTATTGATATTTTTTTTCAAATAAATCAAGTGATAATTGGCACGCAATGTCTTTTATACATAACGTGGGAATGCCATTTTATTTACCAACATTTAATGTATCTGGTCACGTCTCCCTGAATAACACATATTTTCCCATGACTTTTTTTTTTAAAGGCTTTTTCATTTGATAAAATTTAAGTCATGTACAGTATCCCATTTTTTAAACAGTGGACCCAACACGTAAGTGCACACTTTGCTTAAATAATATTTTTTTCTATTCCAACAGATTTTCCAGGGTCCATGCCAGATGCTAAATGGGAAGGTAAACTCAGAGCGATAAAGTGGAGTGATGACAGCGCTCACGATGGTTGCCACGGTAATAGGCTCTCATTGTTTTTACTCTAGTATGAAAGTCAGAGATAACAGGACACATGATCCACATAATAGAATAGGATATAACAACTGCCAGTAGGTACAGAAGCCTGGTCCTTTTTCAAATGCCTATTTAAAATTTCAACTGCTGGTGTCTTCAGCTTTCACTTACAGTACAATGGTGGCAGATCACAGCTTTCTGTTTAAGCAAAAAAGTTAGTATAATGAAGTATTTTGTATATAAAGTAGAATGATATGCAATTCACTTCACATTAGTCACAGTATATGAAAAAAAAACATAGTAAAGCAAGCTGACCTCATAAAAATAAATACAAATCATAATGCTTGTTAGAGCAGTATTAAACCCAAAAACAAACATTTATTCCGTATATTGCAGCTTACCAATTCTTAAATGTGATGGATGTATCAGTTTTATTTTTTACACTGTCTTATATTTTCATCTTGTTATCCAGCCAGTAATTCTGTTGTTTTCCCTTTCTGTGGGCCCCCCCCCAAGGCTCTGTTCTTGGACCCTTCTCTTCTATCTACACCTCCTCCCTTGGTCAACTGATAACCACCCATGGCTTTGAATACCATCTATATGCCGAATCTATCTGTCTACTCCTCGCCTCACTCCTTCAGTCTCCTCTCACTTTACTAACTTACTAACTGACATATCAGCATGGATGTTGCACCACTTCTTAAACGAAATCTCTCTAAAACCAAGCTGATAATATTGCCCCCCCCACACACACACACACACCCGTGCCCCCTTTAGGACTTTTCGATCAAAATCAATAATGCAACCATCAATCCCTCCCCTAATGCCAGGGTACTGGGTGTAATCCTAGACACTGACCTGTCCTTTCAGCCCCATATCCAATTGTTGTCAAAAGCTTGTAGCATTCTTCTCTGTAACATCTCTAAAAAGTACCCCTTTTTAGAAAATGAGAGAAGTGGGCATTGATTAAAGTGCCCACAGCATGGGATTGCGGCGGTCAAAAGAAATAATAAAAAAAAAAAATGTTGTTACTGCCCCTTTAAATTGACAAATCTGACAGGTATGTGGATTCTAAGCGGGTAAAACGTGATTCTAGGCATGAAAAACACGTGTATTCCTGGAGCGATACACGTGTTTGGGGGCTATATAAGACCCCCGCATCTAAGCTCCAGTCACAGTTGACCCCATAGCGGCTTGGCAAGCTCCATAGGCTATAATACAGAGCTTTAATACAGGAGCTCGCCTGCTGTGTAAGGTCATGAAGACGCTAGTCAGAAGGGTCCTTGAGAAGGCAGCGTCTGAGGGAGGAGAAGAGTGGCTGAAGAAATGCCTGGCAGATTTAGAAGCGAAGCTGGCATTGGAGACGGAAATGGAAGATCTAGCTACACATCCATCGGCCCCTGATGTGGATGGAGTGCAGGTTCCACCGCTGCTTGTAAATCATCCAGCTACTCACCACATTCAAGCCCGCAGGCAACAGCGAAGCCACCCGCTGGAGCGTCCTGCTACGTCAGCTGCTTCTCGTGAAGGAGAGGAGTCCCGCCCACGTGATGATGATGATGCCGATGACGTCACGACGCATCAGCGCAGTGGCCGACGTATTCGTCAGAAGAAGAGGGCGTTCTCCCCGTCCCCTCTCCGTGTCAGAGATGGGCGGGGAAGTGCTCAACCATCCCCGCCTCCCAGAAGAAATGTCTCTTTTTCTTCACAGGTACCAACGTCATCTGTTGTCATGCCAAACGGCGTCACATGTGTCCAGGCATGCACAGCTGGACACGGTGTTGGCTCCTCTGCTACCAGAGTCTCCTACAAGAACGGCGGCTTTGAGTACAGAAGCTCAGAGCAGCAATCTATTGGATAATCAGTCTCCTATGTGACCCATTCCAGCTGGTGAGTCAGCACAACAGCAGTTATTCACACAGTTACTCAATTCTTTATCTAGATTTATGGCTTCTTTAGGTTCCTACACGCTAACAAAAATTCCAAAACTAAGACTCCGTGGACACCTCCTACCATCTTCGGACAGACCATCTCTCCAAGCACCAAAGCCAAGAGTCTCGGAATCATCTTTGACTCAGGAATGACAACGGATGCACAAATAGGATCAATAGTTAGCGGATCCCACCATCTCCTCCGCCTGCTACGCAGACTCATCCCCTTCATCCCAGAAGAGGACAAAGCGACAGTTGTTGGAACAATCATCAATTCCCGACTCGACTACGCAAATTCGCTCTACGTAGGATTACCCCAATATCAGCTTGCGAGCTTGCAACTCATCCAAAACACGGCGGCAAGACTGTTAACAGGAAAAAAACCCTGGGAATCCATTTCCCCATCCCTAAAGAGCCTACACTGGCTAACTGTAAAGAATCGGATCACATTCAAGACCCACTGCCTCACCCACAAATGCATACAAGAAAATGCTGCGCTATATCTCCGGAAGAAGATAAAACACCACACACCTAATCGCAGTCTTCGATCAGCTAACCAAAACCTCTTCATCCTTCCCAAATGCCGCTACAAATCAAAGGGAGAACGAAGATTTGCAGTCCAGGGACCTCGGCTATGGAACGCTCTTCCAGCCTACATCCGCATGGAAGAAAACCATCAGGCCTTCAGGAAAAAACTAAAGACCTTCCTTTTCTAAGAAGCTGACAACAGAGAACGCATCTAGCGCCTTGAGGCGATTCAGTTAGCATTTGCAGCGCTTTACAAATCATTCATTCATTCATTCAATACACAATTGTCTGTACCTGTCTCATCACCTGCTAATGTTTGCTCTACCAATACTTCAATGCCTTTTACTTCACATGCTTCTGTTAATGCGACTACTGCTGACAATGCACAGGAATCTGCTGTTATGTCTCATGTGTTATCTCCGGTGCCTGAAACTTGTTTTAAAGAGGTATTACCATGTGAGATATCACCGTTAGGTTTTCATTTAGCATCACATACAAAAGAGAAAATATGGAAAGGTGAGTTTATTGACCTATTAACGTTACTTCCCAGTTCCAAAGATTTATCTATTAAAAATGATAAAAGAAATGATGATGAGGATAGGCGTCGTACAGCCCCAAGGTCTTTTCATAATTGGTTACAAGCTTTTTGTATTTTTTCAGTTATGATGGGCGAAAAATTCCCTAAAAAATGTAGTGGTTTATTTCAACATCTTGAACATATTCTTGAAGCGTATAAAAATTTTGGCAGTTTTGGTTGGTACAACTATGATGAATCATTCCGTTAAAAAATGGCTGTTTACCCTACTCTCAAATGGGGAATGAAAGATGTTGGTTTATGGTTAAACCTCATCCTTCCCCAAAAACAAGTTGTTGCAAGACAACCCCTCGTGAATCAAACTATCTCCTCGCTATATAAAAAGGGTTTATGTTACGCTTATAACGAGTCCCAGTGCAAATGGTCAACATCATGCCGTTATAAGCATGAATGTTCATTTTGTTTTGGGACTCACCCTTTATCAAAATGTTTTAAAAGGACCTATTCCCACGCTAAATCCTGGGACAATTCTAAAAGCTTGCACACCAGTGAAGCTGGAAAAAATGTACCCGTGTCTACTTCTCTATCCAGACAAGGAGAAAGCGGGAATTTTACTTGAAGGCTTTTCTTTCGGTTTTAAGCTTCCAGTTTTTTCTGGATCTGGGTGCAATATGGTGGATAATTTTAAATCAGTTTTTATTCATAGTCAGGTGGTTAAACAAAAGTTGATCAAAGAAATCGCAGCTGGCCGAGTGGCTGGTCCTTTTGTATCTCCTCCTCCTCAAAAATTTTCGCATATCTCCGTTAGGTTTATTACCAAAAAAGGAACCTAATTCTTATCGACTTATTTATCATCTTTCTTTCAGAAAAGGAAGTTCACTAAATGATGAGATCGACAATTCTTTATCTTCTGTAACATATGCCAGTTTTGATGATGCTATAAATCTGATAAGGAAATTTGGTGTCGGAGCATTATTGGCTAAATCAGATATTAAATCTGCTTTCAGATTATTGCCTATTGCACCCAAATCATTTAATTCTTTGGGTTTTTGTTTTGAAGGTTATTTTTTCTATGAAATGTGTTTACCAATGGGTTGTTCTTAATCATGTCAGTATTTTGAAACTTTTGCTACCTTTTTACAGTGGGTTCTTTTGCATGAATCCGGCTGTGAAGAAATAATCCATTATTTGGATGATTTCCTTGTTATAGGACCTTCTGATTCACCGATATGTGCCTTATTGTTGCAATTATTCTTAGACATTGGTCAAAATTTTGTCATTCCTATTGCGTATGAAAAAACTGTTCTTCCTGCTCCGGTTATCGAATTCTTGGGTATCAGCATTGATACCACCTTATTTCAGTTTCAACTTCCTTTATTAAAGATTACTCGGATTCAAGCGTTAATATGCCTCTTTTTGCGTAGAAAAAAGGTTCTACTAAAAGAACTTCAGTCTTTTTTGGGATTGTTAGCCTTTGCTTCTCAAATTAGTTGACAGAATTTTTTCCAGAAGACTGTCTATTGCGATGTCTGGGTTTAAATCTCCTTTTTCGCATATTCGCCTTACTTTGGATCTCAAAGATGATCTTTTAGTATGGTCACAATTCCTTATTGATTATAACAGTCGTACCTTTGTTCAGGAAGAAATGTTTTTTTTAGCTGACATGGAATTGTTTACAGACTCTGCATATTCACTGGGTTTTGCAGCAATATGGCACACTCATTCATGCTGTGGCTCTTGGCCTCCTTTTTGGGTTTCTAGTAAAGCCACAAAAACATTGTTTTGTTAGAGCTATTTCCCATAATAGTGGCCTTCGAATTATGGGGTGATTTTTTTGCCAACAAATGGATTTTAGTTCATTCTGACAACAAAGGAGTGCTTTTTTTTGTTAAACTGTCTTTTTTATAAATCCGTGTCTGTCATAAAACTTCTGTGCTATTTTGTATTTTTATGCTTGAAACTGAATATTTGGGTTAAAGCAAAGTATGTTCCTGGTAAATGGAATGTGGTAGCTGATGCATTATCTCGTTTCCAGATGGCTCGTTTCAGGCAGCTTTTTCCCGAAGCGGACCTAGATGGTTACACGTGCCCGAGTCATCTATGGGATTTGATTTATCCCCTGTTTTTTCAGCTATTCAGTATTCTATTGCTCCTAGAACATGGACCAAATATTTGGTCGCATGGAAAAGATGGCTATTGTTTAATGATGAATTGGGTTTCTCTAGTTTTTCACCTACAGAACAAACAGTATTAGCATTTCTTTGTTCACTCATACAAAACAAATTTTCTTATAATCATGTTAATAAGAGCTTGGTTGGAGTTACTTTTTTCTTAAAACTGCATAACTTGCCAGTTTGTACTAGTTTTTTTCCGTACATTAAGTGTTTAAAGGTTATAGGAGAAAAACGTTTACACCGGATATGCATAGGCCCATTTCTTTGGATCTCTTACGAAACATTTGTTTAACAACTCAGAAGGTGTTCCGTTCAGAATACGAAGCCTTGTTACTTCATTCGGCTTTTGTTCTAGTTTTCTTTGCAGCACTTTGTAGCTCTGAGATGGTCCCGGCTAATAAAAAAGGTAATTCAGGTTTACTTTTTGATGAGGTGTTAATTTCACAAGGTAAGGTACATGTTTTTATCAGCCGATCTAAGACGGACGTTAATGGTAAAGGGCATTGGCTCACTTTACATGCTTGTGGCAACTCCATTATTTGCCCTTATGAAATGCTTTCTCCATATCTTTCTGTTCGGCCTTCATGTTCGGGTAATTTTTAGGTCCATTTAGATCATTCCCCACTTACTAAATTTCAATTTTCAGCTTTGTTACGGCGTTGTTTATCTCATTTAGGCCTTTCTCAACTTAAATTTTCTTCACACTCATTTTGCATTGGAGCCGCCACAGAACCAGCTAGAATCATTATGTTTGCCCTAATTTATCTCTTTAATTTCATAGGTTCCAAGTCCTACATTTGGATTATTGGACACTCGTTTGTTTATTGGGCTCACAAAAGAGCATGCCAACGCTTTTATACTTCCAACTTATCTTTATCTCCTGCTTCTTTTAAAGTTCTTTGGAGGGGCATTTGTGGGCTTCAATGGACTAATCTTTTCTTTCACCTTTCTGCTTTGGCTCAGCTTTGGCCCTCTCCAAATATATTGATAATTAATCTAGGTGGCAATGATGTAGTTAAACAATCAACGTTGGATTTGATTTTTATAATAAAACAAGATTTGCATTGCATACAACTTTCCTTTCCTGGTACTCGAGTGATTTTTTCTGAGTTCCGCGTCTTGTTTGGTTATCTTCTTCAGAGACAAAACCTTTGGAAAAGATTAGGAGGCGTGTTAACAAAAAAAAAAAAATTGATACTGCCCCTTTAAATTGACGAATTTGACAGGCATGTGGATTCTAAGCGGGTAAAATGTGATGCTAGGCGGGAAAAACACGTGTATTCCGGAGCGATACACGTGTTTGGGGGCTATATAAGACCCCCGCACCTAAGCTCCAGTCACAGATGACCCCATAACAGCTTGGCAAGCTCCCCTTCCCTCCCACCCTGTCGCAGCACCTGTTATGTGGTTTGTCACCCTTGGATCAAGGGGGGACATTTGCTGAATGTTTTTATTTATGGTACTCGCTCGAGTTCTATAACTGAGAGAGATATTGATAGGTGTTTTTAAAAAAAAATAAAAAGAATTTGAAATAAATGTTATTTATTGATGAAATTAATAAAGATAAGGATTTATAAAGTTTATGTTTATATACCAATAAAGGTGCCGTGTGTGTGAATTATTTTCTTTATATAATATTCTTTTGTACAGTCTACATTCCCATGAAACCACCAAGCTACTCAGTCACTCCCTTGTTATCTCTCGCCTGGACTATTGCAATACCCTTCTCATACCTCTCCATAGGCAATCCCCTCTTCAGTCTATCATGAATGCTGCTGCAAGACTCATCTACGTTACCATCCACTCAGTGTCTGCCACCCCTCTCTGCCAATCCCTATACTGGCTCCCGATCGCCCAGCGAATTAAATTCAAAATGCTAACCACAACATACGAAGGCATTCACAACTCTGTTCCAAGCTACATCACCAATCTTGTCTCCAAATATCACCCAAATCGCCCTCTCTGCTCTTCTCAAGACCTCCCTTGTCTCCTCCTCCCATGCGCATCTCCAGGATTTCTCCAGAGCCTCTCCTATCCTCTGGAACTCTCAACCTAAATCTGTCCGGTTATCACCTACACTAGCTGCTTCAGGCGATCCCTGAAAAAGCATCTTTTCAGGGAAACCTTGCACACCTCCAGCTAATCTTTTACCAGTTCCATCAGCTCATTCCCCACAATTACAACTTTTTGTACCACCTGCCCCTTCCTATTAGAATGTAAGCTTATCTGAGCAGGGCCCTTTTAACCCTCTTGTATTTTATTGTATTTTAATTGTATCGTCTCCCTTTTGTATTGTAAAGCGATGCGTAAACTGTTGGTGCTATTTAAATTCTGGATAATAATAATAATGCTAATAATAATAGAGCAAGCTCACTTGCAGTTAGAGGAATCAGACAAACAATTAACTCTGACAGAGGTGCTTAAAATGGTCAGCTTTTATTTATTTATTTATGTAAAGCCTTTATCTCAAAAGAAGAAAAAAAATGTTTGTTGTATATGATTATAAAGTATTAGCTGGAGTTATACTTCAATTTGTTAATGGGTTAAGGCAGTGCTGGAAAATAATGGTGGCCACACAAAATATTGACACTTTGGGCCTAATTTGGAGATTTTCACTTAGGGGTGTACTCACTTTTGTTGCCAGCGGTTTAGACATTAATGGCTGTGTGTTGAGTTATTTTGAGGGTACAGCAAATTTACACTGTTATACAAGCTGTACACTCACTACTTTACATTGTAGCAAAGTGCCATTTCTTCAGTGTTGTCACATGAAAAGATAGAATAAAAGATTTACAAAAATGTGAGGGGTGTATGCACTTTTGTGAGATACTGTATTACGTCTATGGGTGCCAACGGATTGAGGTGATCGTTTTTAATTGGCTTGTAGAGTGGCAAGTCTCCTCATCCGTTCTACGCTGCTTTCGGTTAGGTTTACTACACTTGTCGTTCGCTGGGCACGTTTAGGTTCCCCGGGTTTGAATTCACGTTGGGTGGCCTACTAGGCCTCAGGTGGTCATTAAGCAGACTCGTTAGTCCTGCTACACATAGTTCCTGGCATTTGGTTCTCATGTATTTTCTGTTTTCACATTCATGTTAGCAGCACATCTTCACATTTAGGTCATGGTGTCACCACTGCAGCACTACCTATCACGTTTATAGGTACGCACAGATTGAGATGGTCGTTTCTAATTGACTTGAATGGTGGCAAGTCTCCCAATCTGTTCTCACATGGCTCACGCCACAATCATTTCTACTCACATCGGTAGCCTGACTCGTTTTCAGGTTCAAAGGCCTGAGTTCTCATTATTAATTTGCCTGATTACGCCTCAGGTAACACGGCTTGGTAATTTCACGAGGCTGACACTTTTTCAGTCCTGTTTAAACGTTCTTTCATCATTTCACTGGGAAAAAAAAAAAAGGAGGGAGGGGCAGCCAGGTTGGTACAAGATAAGTGATGGTTACGGTTGATTATTTCTTGACTTACGACGTTGTTCTCGGTTTTATGCAGGTCATGTCACCGGCTGCGGACATCGAGGACTTTGCATACATCCCCCCTTCTCTGGCTAGGGGTTTGGAGCATGGTAGCAAACCCTCCTTGAGAACCTGGACCGTCCCTAGACTCATGGTTGAACTGCAGCGCAGGGGTATTTCATACCCGGCTTCAGCGTGCAAGGCGGAGCTTTTCAGACTACTGTTCCCCTGTGCTTCAGGCTCTAGCACGGAGCAAGTTACACTCCGGACTGTCGTTCATCCCTTTCGCAAATCCACGCTACCCTGAGTTCCCTGGCCTCTTCCTGCCAAGAGTTGCGTGCAAGGGTGGAGGTGTTGGAGGCTCAGCCGAGCCCATAGTCAGGACTATCTGCCACTCCAGGGACATCTGCAGGTCCCGGGACCCCTTTGGTATCAAGCCCCGTACCCATAGGCCCAGGTAATAATATGGGTGTTCCTCCCATTACCCCGGCTTATTTTATTCCCATTAACATCAGGAAGGACATACTGGAGGACAAAGATGTTAACTTAGCATCACTTTTGATAGCTGCCCATGATGTTGCCGACAATAGGTCATACGCTTGCGGTGATGTTTCGGTGGTGGTTAAGACCAGGGATCATAGGCTTTCAATCCTGGAGTTTGTCCTGGCCAGAGCTTATACGGAGATGTCGTTTGCTCAGTGAGTCCGCTCAGGAGGGAAGAACTGGACCATTACCTTTACACCGTGGTGGAGTTGGGACAGAAGTATGGGGGGTCAAATTTCTATGACTACCATCGCTCTTTTTCAGCCAAGGCCGCTGCCTATTTTGCTCAGCTTCAAGTGGTGATGGTGTGGAGTAATATAGACACTGAGTTGTTTTGCCAGCATTTTGCTGGGCTTAGGTCACCAGTTTGTGCTACATGTCAATCTTCCAACACACCGCTTACTGGTGCCCCCATTCAGAACTCCCCCCGCTACCAGGGACGTCCGGGGGTTCAGGCTCTGCACTCCCGACCCCAGTCCATCCGGCACATTGTGACAAGTTGGGCCGGCCCATTCATTTTCTGGGCAAATCTCAAATCTGCAACAATTTTAACCTTGGTTCATGCAATTACAACCAGTGCTGTCTGTTACACATCTGTACCAGTTGCTTCAGGGCTTACCCCAAATCGGCCTGTACACTGAAACAGAACAAGTCCATGTGACTAAGCCGCATCAATTTTCCTTTTTTACAGGCTTGTTTAGCCTCCCATCCATCACCCTGGGTGAGCAAATTTTTGGTGGAAGGTTTCATGGAAGGATTACACACTGGGTTTGTTTCCTTGCCAACAAGCACTTTTGAGTGTAGGAATCTGAGGTCATCTGCCACAGATGTAAAGGCGGTAGATGAATTGCTTCAATCTGAACTTAGGAAGGTTTTTGTTATTGGTCCTTTCCCAACATCCCCATTTCAGGTTTGGAGGGTCAACCCTTTTGGGCCATGTCAATGGGAAATTTTCCAATAAATTAAAGTTGATTAACGATTTAACTAAAAATGGGGTTGTGACCTGTCCCCACAATTTTAAAAGGATGCACCGACATGCCTCCATCCCAATTAGTACAAGATAAATAAGAGGATAGAAACGGGACTTTGCATGAGGCATGTTGGCGAGTGTGTAAGCTCAGTGGTTAGTGCTAAGATGTAATATCTAGGGTACGTCATATACATTATTGTATCTACAAAGGATTTGCCAGATAGTGATGGTAAAACGGTTTAATAGCGTAGATCGTAAAACTAGTACAGTCATGAATGGAAACATCGTAGGGTACAATTGAGCATATATAGACAATATATTAACAGGCATAATTCAAACATGAATTTTACAGTTGCAAAAGGGAATAACATTGTACAGTAGGTTGATGTGTGCATCCATAGTTATTAACTCAACGCGTTTCTTGGCTTATAAGCAATCATCAGGAGTCCGATGCAATTTAGCTGTATTAAAACATTGAAACATCTATTAGTATACGGGCAAATATATAGAAAAAGGGTACTGTGGGAATCTAAGTTTCCATGATACTCACAGACAGTGCATTGGTCGGTAGCGACCAATATACTGGAATGCAGCATTGGTACAGGTCTGCAAAGTCTCCCCCGGGGTTGAGGCAGAGAGCTGGCCCCAGAGATTTCTATCCTCGTTATTTATCTTGATTTACGATTTGTCAGCCCCTCACTGTTCGCAGGTGCCTAGCCTTAACTCGTTAATACCATCTGAGGAGTTTTCTCTTAAATATCAAGCAATCAAGCAATTTAGAGTATCATTGGGGCAGGTGAGGGCGATTGGCTGTCTAAAGCAGACATCGCGGACACCTTTAAACTTCTCCCAATTCTGCATTCACTCTGGCAGTGGCATGGTATTAAGTGGAGGGGGTTTTATTATGTTGCCACTAAACTCACCTTTGTCGCCAAGAGTAGTCCCTGGCTGTTTGATTGCTTCACGCAAGCACTCAGTTGGATCCTCACACACAGAGAAAATTGTCGGGAAGTGATCCACTATATGGATGATTTTCTCCTCATTGAGAGTAGAGGTCAGGCCCCCTCCTACCTTCAGAAACTGACATCAGTTTTTGCAGCTTTAGACATCTCACTGGCAGTCAAGAAACTGGAAGGCCCAGCTACTAGACTCATCTTCCTGGGGATCGTGCTTGATACCCAGTCCATGCAGGCCAGTCTTCCCGTAGACAAACTGGTAAGGATCAGGGATTGCATACATGCGTTCACAATCTCCCAAGTTTGTACCAGGGTTGAGTTACAATCTCTGCTGGGAATTCTGAATTTCATGATGAGGATCATCCCCCAGGGGAGGTCTTTAATTTCCAAGTTACTATCTTCATTACCTTCAGCCCTGACTCTGATTCCCGTGTCAGATTAGAACCTTTCACGTTGTCGAATTTACACACGTGGGATGAGTTCCTACAACACTGGAATGGTGTTACCATGTTTATCCCTGCAGTGTCTGGGTTTTCCCCTCAGGTTTTTTCAGATGCAGCGGCTACAAAGGGCTTTGCAGCTTCTTGTGGCTCACACTGGCTGGCGGGGCCTTGGCCGGACGAGGTTTTGTCTATTCCAGGCTTCACAGAGACGTCAGCCTTGTTCGAAATCTACCCCATTGTTGCAGCTGCACAGGTGTAGGGTTGTTTGTGGGCAGGTCAGACTGTGTTTTTTTCCACAGATAATCAAGCCATGGCAGAGATCGTCAACAGGGGTAGATCTAGGTCTTTACTCATAATGTCTTTTGTGCATAGGCTCATTTGGCTCTCCCTCCGATTTAACTTCCAAATACACTGCAGGTTCATCAATGGTGTTGACAATGTAGCGGCAGATGCACTGTCCCGGTTTAATTACTCACTGTTTTTCCAGCAGGTCCCAGACGAGGACACCCCTCCAGCCCCACACTTTCTTGAATTAATGAGGGGACTAGATACCCACTGGGCGGTCGTGGCAGCTTTGATTGACAAATTGTTGCCAGTAAACACCAGGAAGGCGTACATCACAGCCTGGAAAGTTTTCCAGACCTTCCAGGCTCGGTATCCTGAGGTGGATGGTTACAGCATTTAGTATCTACTAGCGTTCAATGCCTTTTGCCACTCTCAGCTTAACCTGGCTCATGGCACCATTAGGACATATTTAGCAGGTATTCAGCATTTTTTGTCCCTACGGCATCCCAGCAGGCCTTCCGTTTTTTCAGCACACCCCATCAAAGCTATCCTCAAAGAGATTCAGAAGAGTAGCCCTCATGCTGTAGCTAGCAGGCTGCCCATCACGGAACAGATTTTCCAAGGCATGTCGGATTCACTTGCCAGGTCTCCCTTTGGGCTGCTGCCTAGCTTAGTGCTCAAGGCAGCTATGTATCTGGCATTTTATGGTTTCTTGAGGCCTGAGGGTTTACTTTTTTTGGGCTAGGATCCCGTATTATTTTGGCCAATCAGCTTGTCAGGTTCCCCGACTACTTTCAGTTGTGTTTGCATGCTTGCAAGACGCATTAGCTGGGAGTCGGCACCGTCATTAGGTTCTTCAGGACCAACAATGCATGGTGCCCGGTTGTGGTCTTAGACCAGCTTGTAAGGGCAACAGCGGTCAGGCCCAGGGACAGTCCACTATTGCCTTTCCCTAGTGCTCCCCTCTCTGCAGCTCAGTTTGTGCATCATTGCCGCACCCTTCTGGCCAATTTGGGTTTGGACCCCAAGGCGTATTCGGGCCATTCGTTCAGAATTGGGGCAGCTTCAGCAGCCTCCCGCCAAGGGGTCCCGGTTCATTTGATTAAAAAGTTAGGTAGATGGAAGTCATCTTGCTTCTCTACATATATCCTGGATCCTCTGGTCGAGATGTCACAGGAGTTTGTTGTTTTGACTGATTGATTGTTCTTTTCAGTTTGTAATACATTTTTTGATAGCTTTTTCCTACTGTCTTTATTTTTTGCCCCCTTTTAGGCATACTGACCACGGCACACTCCAGGTCTATTTTCGATAGCTTCTTTCTTTTTCCTAAAACAATCCATAAGGAGACTCGGAGTACAATCTAATATATATATATATATATATATATATATATATATATATATATATTACATGGGCTTTACAGCTCAGTGAGCATAATTTATTGCCCCATCAAAGAATAATCCAGCAACTTCAGGCACCCCTGCCCTTTTCTTTACTGATCTCCACTATGCAGTGGAAATGGAGATACGTTTGTACTCAGGTCCTAAATGGCTTCCATATATACAGCACATGACATACGTTGTACTAAAGACTAAACACTTGCTTAAAAACAGTTTGCATATATTTCAATACATGTTCAAGCTACTACATACAATACCCAAGCTGATGATGCCGTCTAAAGCTGAAGACCGGTGCTCGTGACTCGGATGTGCAGTCCCTCAGTGCTGTAGAATTGATCTATTTAAGTTGGCAACTCAGTGTACTCAAATGTTAGAATTCTTTATTAGCTATACAGGTTACATCCAGTAAAACAATGCTAACGCATTTCGGCCTCAGTGGTCTTACTCATAGCATATTAAAACACAGAATGATTACAACTTTTATGGGTTCCAGCATCTACTGCCCAACCAATTAAAGAGGTGGGACCCTATAATTAAAACCATTAATGAGATAACAAGTCAGGAGAGGAAAACAGTTATCTAGTGATCAATATGTGCTAAAAAATTCAAATCATATAAGATATAAATATATGTTTATCACTATACCAGAAAAACAATTCAAAAACAAATCCAAGTCCCATCAATGGTTCAAGCCATGTGGTGTTCTGGTATTCAAAGTGAGCTAACTTTGAATACCAGGGCACCACATGGCTTGTTTTCATATGCTAGGAGTAAGGCCACTGCAGTCGGAATGCATTGTTTTACTTGATGTAACCTGTGTAGATAATAAAGAATTATAATGTTTGAGTACACTGAGTTGCCGGTTTACATAATTCAATGCTATGTGTTCAAGCTGGCCAGCTGAGTCAAAGTAATCCCTCTCTGGCCCTGCTCTATCTTGCAGATTGCCCTCTTTTTTGCTAAAAAAGCATACTCTTAAAGGTAAGGACATATATAGCATATACATTTACGCTGTCCCAAGCAGACTTTAAAGCCAGAGTTTTGCCTTAAAAAAATGATCCACCAGACACATGGCAAGCAAATACATTTACCTTCCACACCTGGAGATGAGGCACAGACCAAGATTTAGCAATGCAAGTTCATGATGGGGAAAAACCCCCACGATGTTTAAGAGGGTGGGCAGCACTAGCAGGTAAAAATAGTTATCTATGCAGCTCCTCCATTCATAGAAGCCATTACTACAGCTTCTATGAATGAAAAATTATGTATGAATGGAGAAGGCGGACCTTTCCCTTTTCAATAGATTTTTATTGAAAAAATGCAAGGTACAAAACATGGCATACGAGAACTTTTTGAAATTGCTAAGAAGAAGATAATAGACAGCTATAATGTAGCTGCCGAGAATGTAAAAACATCTAGAAGAAGGCAGGCCTTTCAATCATCTACCCATCCTCCATTCATAGATCATTTTCATTTATACAAGCTGTATTACTGACTTCTTTGAATGGGGGAGCTGGGTGGAAATGGCAGGCATAGTCCAGCACTCTGGACAGCAGTTTTAATAACCCCCACCACACCAGAAGATTGTGGTGGAAGAGTTGGGGAAGCTTTGGAGGAGGAAAATGAGCTAATGCAAGAGCAGGTGCATGGTTCAGAGTGCACTGTTTGAATTTTGGTCCATGCACCCACTCATGCCTGCCCACATGTCAAATTTTGACATGCGTGTGTGTACATGCAGCTGATGAGTCTTGCATCCACTTCTATAGGCTGCCTGTGAGCAGCTCTGAGGTGGATGCAAATGTGGCAAAAAAGCAGCTCAGCATAGAAGACAGGTCTCAGCGCCCATCTGAGGGAGCCTTACGGCTCCATTTACACCTGCACATTTCTGCTCACATACACGGAACATGTAATAAAGTTTTGCGTCATGCATGCAGCGCCAATATTTGTCAATGGGACCCCAAATGTGGCCAGCAAACACACATTTTCATGCAAAGTTCTACACCCAAAAAAGGTGCAGGAGTTTCTTTGACCTGTTTGTTGTACAGAGGGTAGCCCTTCTCTATGTGTGTATCTTGAAAACGTGCAATAAAAAGCACAAGAAGACTCAGTCATGCAGTGTGAGTGGGACCTAATGACAAAAGCTGGAGTGTCAACATCCCTTTAGAAGTAGTTAACCCTTTGGGAGTACCTCACCATAAATTACATTTTTGTTGCAGAGGATGTCTAAAACCTGTGTTGTATCTTAAAGTGATACTAAAGTCTTGTTTTTTTTTTCTTTAAAATAACAAACATGTTTTACTTACCTGCTCTGTGTAGTGGTTTTGCACAGAGTAGCCCAGATCCTCCCCTTCTTGGGTCCCTCGCCCACTCTCTTGGCTCCTCCCTCCTGTTGAGTGCCCCCACAGCAGGTAGCTTGCTATCGGGGCTCTAGAACCAAGCCACAGCTGTGTGTGTCAATTCAGACACGGAGTCATGGCTCGGCCCCACCTCCTCTCTCTCCTGATTGGCTAACTGACTTTGACAGCAGTGGGAGCCAATGGTGCTGTGTCTCAGCCAATCAGGAGGGAGAATCCTGGACACCCATATTAAAATATGGCTTGTATAGCAATTATATATGCTACAGTATATATATATATATTTTTATGTGGTATTTGTTTCCTGTGAAAGTGGAGCTACCCTTCAAGTACAGAATGTCCAGAAGCCACAGTAACTTTTTTTTTCTCTTTTAGGTCGTTACGTCAGACAAGTTTGTGTATATGGAATAGGAGATTTAGAGTGGCTCTTCAGCTCAACAAGTCTATTTGCCAACAAGTTTGAATTGACAAGTTATCCACCTACATTGGAGTGCCTAGACGTGAGATTACGGCGCAGGGCTTTGGAGGAAAGAGAAACCAAAATACAACAACATTGGATCTTTTAATCACTATGATTAAAAGCACAAAAGAACATAACATAAAGACTATCACTGTGAAAAGTATCAAACACGTCTATTTAATAAAGCTGTGTAAACAATATTTCAATGTAAAAATAGATGAATAATTTAATGAATAATTTACAATTTTGTTTCTTTAAAAAAAAACTAATTTACCAAATAGTATAATCAAATATTTATAACACATCAAAGCAACTGAAAACAAATGGAAATGATTACTTTAGGCAAACAGGTAAATAAACAGATGAACTACATATAAGAAAGCTGTTTTATCTGCTAAAGGATTTGTATTCTTGTCTATCCAGTCTTGAACTTTACACACCCATCTCATACAGCCAAGCCTTGTCTGGCTGGGCAGGAGACCTGATTTTTCTTTGCAACACTTAACCACTTCAATACCAGGCACTTTTACTCCCCTTCCTGCCCAGGCCAATAAACAATAAAAATAAACACACATTTTTCTTAATTTCTTTTATACATTTTGCAAATATTTTTTTTTTCTTCGTAAATTTAGACTAAAATTTATACTGCTACATTTCTTTGGTAAAAATAACCCCAATTAGTGTACATTAGTCTGTGTGAAAGTTATAGAGTCTGCAAGCTATGCTGTATATCATTGAAAATTGATAAATCCTGATGTACTGACGGCCTCATTTCTTGTAGCCTAAAAATGCCAGGACTGTACTAATACCCCCCAAATGACCCCTTTTTGGAAAGCAGACAGTCCAAAGTATTTAGTAAGAGGCATAGTACGTTTTTTTACCACCTCCCACCCGGCCACTGCACATATACGACCGGGTGGACACTTCCCCCTTCTGAGTGGATGTTCAGGAATGTCCTTCAGAAGGAGGGGGAGTATGTGCCTGCACAGCGGCGCGATCCTGATGGACGGAGCGCATCTCAGATCGGCAGGAGGGCTCTGTGACTGGCCCTCCTGATTACATGATGGCTGTGTCTAATCACAGCCATCATGTGACGTAAATAGAGAGCTGGTTGCTAGCCGATCAGCTCTCTTCTGCTCACAAAATTTTTGTCAGTAAGGAGAGGGAGTGCAGATCGCTGCAGCCGGCTGGTGATCAGCGAATATGAGCTGTTTTACACAGTGATCACCGGCCCAGTGTCCCCACACAGTGTCCCCAAAATAGTGTCCCCACCACAGTGTCACCACACACATGTCCCCACAAAGTAAAAACAGCCGTCCCCCACATATGTCCCAGTAAAATCATATGTCCCAATCATCATCTGCCAGGCTTGTACTGGCCATCGGGAGCACCGGGAGTTTCCCGGTGGGCCGATGGCTCAGTGGGCCGGTTTCAGCGACTGCCTAATTTGCCTGTTGTATTGGAGGTCCACGGCGATCTACCCGTCAATCGCCGACAGCTGGTGCCTGACGGGTAGATTGAGATGCATGCAGAGTAGCGTAGGAAGTGTGTGTAATAAGTTCTCTCTCTGCTGCTCCCTGGCGGCCCCCCCTCTCTTCTCGTCCATCCCCATTTGCTTGTGACATCATCTGGGATGGACGAGAAGAGAGGAGGGGCCGCCGGGGAGCAGCGTGACATGAGATGAGATGAGATGAGATGCCCTGATGTTCCCCAATGTGCCCTGATGTGCCCCAATGTGCTCCAATATGCCCTGATGTGCCCCGATGTGCTCCAATGTTCCCTGATGTGCCCCAATGTGCTTTAATGTGCCCCAATCTGCCCTGGGGTGCCCCAATATGCCCTGATGTGCTATGTGCCCTGATGTGCCCCAATGTGCCCTGATGTGCTATGTGCCCTGCTGTGCTTTAATGTGCCCTGATGTGCCCCAATATGCCCTGATGTGCTATGTGCCCTGATGTGCCCCAATGTGCCCTGATGTGCTTTAATGTGCCCCAAAATGCCCTGATGTGCCCCAATATGTCCTGATGTGCTATGTGCCCCGATGTTCTATGTGCCCTGATGTGCCCCGTGCCCTGATGTGCCTTGTGTCCTGATTTGTCATGTGCCCCGATGTGCTATGTGCCCTGATGTGCCCTGATGTCCCGTGCCCTGATGTCCTGTGCCCTGATGTGCTGTGCCTCAATGTCATTGGCCCTGCTGTGCCCTGTACCCTGATGTGCTGTGCCCTGTACCCTTTACCCTGATGTGCTGTGCCCTGATGTGCCCTGTACGCTGATGTGCTGGGCTCTGTACCCTGATGTGCTGTGCCCTGATGTGCCCTGTGCCCTGATGTGCTGTGCCCTGATGTGCTGTGCTCTGTTCCCTGATGTGCCGTGCCTTGATGTGCTGTGCCCTGATGTGCCGTGCCCTGATGTGCTGTGCCTTGTGCCCTGATGTGCCATGCTCTGTGCCCTGATGTGCTTTAATGTGCCCCAAAATGCCCTGATGTGCCCCAATATGCCCTGATGTGCTATGTGCCCTGATGTGCTATGTGCCCTGATGTGCCCCGTGCCCTGATGTGCTATGTGCCCCATGCCCTGATGTGCCCCGTGTCTTGATGTGCCCCATGTCCTGATGTGTCATGTGCCCCGATGTGCTATGTGCCCCATGGCCTGATGTGCTATGTGCCCTGATGTGCCTTGTGCCCTGATGTCCCATGCCCTGATGTCCTGTGCCCCGGTGTGCTGTGCCTCAATATCATATGCCCTGCTGTGCCCTGTACCCTGATGTGCTGTGCCCTGTACCCTGATGTGCTGTGCCCTCATGTGCCCTTTAGGCTGATGTGCTGGGCTCTGTACCCTGATGTGCTGTGCCCTGATGTGCCCTGTGCCCTGATGTGCTGTGCCCTGTACACTGATGTGCTGTGCCCTGATGTGCCCTGTACGCTGATGTGCTGTGCCCTGATGTGCTGTGCCCTGTGCCCTGATGTGCCCTGTGCCCTGATGTGCTGTGCCCTGATGTGCTGTGCCCTGTGCCCTGATGTGCCGTGCACTGATGTGCTATGCCTTGATGTGCTGTGCCCTGATGTGCCGTGCTCTGTGCCCTTATGTGCTGGGCTCTGTACTGTGGCCTGAAGTGCTGGGCTCTGTACCGTGCCCTGATGTACACTGTGTCCTGATGTGTTGTGCCTTGGGCCGGTCTGGATGAAGTCCAGGGCCACATTTTTGTCCCAGTCCAGCCCCGTCATCTGCACACATATGTCCATGATCATCTGCGCACATTAGTACATCATCAGCTGTGTACATCTGTCCGTGATCACACAAACCAATTATTATACACTTATCAGTATTTTTTTTTACCAAAGACATGTAACAGAATACATTTTGGCTTAAATTTATGACAAAATTATATTTTATTCGATTTCTTTAACCACTTGCTGACCAGCCGCCATCATTATACCGGCAGGTCGCCACGATCCCGCAAACCGTCGTACCTGTACGTCGGTCCCTTTAAGCGGGATAGCAGGTACGCGCACGTGCCAGCTGCACAGCGGGGGTGTCGATGCTCGTGACCAGCAGTTGCGATGACCGCCGGCCATGAGCGATCACGGGCACGAGAGGCAGAACAAGGACGTGTGTGTGTCAACACACACATCCCAGTTCTGTGAGGAGAGGAGAGAGAGATCGTGAGTTCCTATGAGCTGGGAACCACAATCTCTCATTTCCTATAGTCAGTCCCATCCCCCACCGCTAGAACACACACATAGGGAACACAGTTAACCCCTTGATCGCCCCCTAGTGTTAACCCCTTCCCCTGCCAGTGACACAGTAATCTGTGCATTTTTGTAGCACTGATCGCTGTATACATGCCAATGGTCCCAAAAATGTGTCAAAAGAGTCCGATATGTCCGCCATAATGTTGCAGTCCCGATAAAAATCGCAGATCGCCGCCATTACTAGTGAAATTAAAAAAAATTATACTAAAAATGCCATAAATGTATCCCCTATTTTGTAGATGCTATAACTTTTGCGCAAACCAATTAATATATGCTTTTTGTTATTTTTATTACCAAAAATATGTAGAAGAATACATATCGGCCTAAACTGAGGAAAAATTTTGCATTTTTTTTAAAACAAATTGGGGCTTTTTATTACAGCAAAAACTACAAAATATTGTGCTATTTTCAAAATTGTCGCTCTTTTTCTGTTTATAGAGCAAAAAATAAAAACCGCAGAGATGATTAAATAGCACCAAAAGAAAGCTATATTTTGTGGGATGTCAATTTTGTTTGGGTACATCGTCGCACGACCGCGCAATTAAAGTTAAAGCAACGCAGTGCCGTATTGCAAAAAATGGTCTGGTCATTGAGCAGCCAATTCTTCCGGGCTGAAGTGGTTAAAATAGAAAGTAGAAAATATAGTTTTTTTTCAAAATTTTCGCTCTTTTTTCGCTTATATCGCAAAAAATAAAAAACTAAGTAGTGAATAAATATCACCAAAATAAAGCTCTATTTGTGTGAAAAAAATGATGAAAATTTCATTTGGGTACAGTGTTGCATGACCGCAAAATTCTCATTGAAAGTGCAAGAGCTCTGAAAGCTGAAAATTGGCCTGGGAAGGAAAGGGGTGAAAGGGCCTAGTATTGAATTAAAACAAAAAATAGGAAAAGTCAGATGCTTACACTCTTATGCACCGTACACACGATCAGACATTCCGACAACAAAATCCATGGATTTTTTCCGACAGATGTTGGCTCAAACTTGTCTTGCATACACACGGTCACACAAATCTTGGCGGAAATTGCGAACTTCAAGAACGTGGTGACGTACAACAGGTATGACTAGCCGAGAAAAATTAAGTTCAAAAGCCAGTGCGGCTCTTCTGCTTGATTCTGAGCATGCGTGGAACTTTGTGCGACAACGGATTTTGTTGTCGGAAAATTTGAGATCCAGATCTCAAATTTTGTGTGATGGAAATTCCGATGGAAAATGTTCAATTGAGCCTACACACGGTCTGAATTTCCGTCAACAAGCTCCTACTGACCGTGTGTACGGGGCATTACATTCTACATTAATAAGAAATTCAACCAGAGCTAATCCCTTGTATAATATGCTAAAGCAGCTGAATACTGAGGATAAAATCTATCAAATCCAACAGAACAAATATATAGAAGCAGTACAGCCCTGACAAAATAATGTCCCTAAAAATCTTCAATTAACATAAATGTCCATAAAGAGAGAAAGTAATGTCCATAAAGAGAGAGGAATTCCAGATGAGGATCCCAGTGTGCAAGTGATATCCAAATATGATGAGTGACTCATATAGTGATAAAGCTCCACCAACAGTATCGCTAGCCGCTCACCTCAGCGAGTGGACCCCTGAATAAATTCAGTCAGGTCTCAAACAGCCTTTTCCCACAGTGGGAGATATACAGGAGCAGGTAACTGGAACCAGGCAGCTTGCGGTCTTGTGGAGCGATCACATGAAATAGAACAAATAACATCTAGTGCTCTCTGTCTATAGCTTAAAAAATTTTATTAAAAGTAGGTCAACTTACAAGAAAGGCACTGTTCCCCAGTGCGAAGGATAGAAACGTATAAGATACTCCACGGTCGCCGCTGAAGAAGTCCCGCCCATCACAAGGGACGTAACGTGTACGGATCATTACCACGTGACTCGTGACGTCACCCGCACCTTGCTTACCGATTCCCGTGGAGTATCTTATACGTTTCTATCCTTCGCACTAGATGTTATTTATTCTATTGCATGTGATCGCTCCACGAGACCGCAAGCTGCCTGGTTCCAGTTACCTGCTCCTGTATATCTCCCACTGTGGGAAAAGGCTGTTTGAGACCTGACTGAATTTATTCAGGGGTCCACTCACTGAGGTGAGCGGCTAGCGATACTTTTGGTGGAGGTTTATAACTATATGAGTCACTCATCATATTTGGATATCACTTGCACACTGGGATCCTCATCTGGAATTCCTCTCTCTTTATGGACATTACTTTCTCTCTTTATGGAGATTTATGTTAATTGAAGATTTTTTAGGGACATTATTTTGTCAGCGCTGTACTGCTTCTATATATTACATTCTACATGCTTAAAAAAAATGAAAATCCATTTCCACTGCATAGTACAGTATTTATCTTTTGGTGTTAATTAATTATATCGTGAGAGAGAGCTACAGAGCCATACAGGGGAAGAACTGTGTAAAGAGAGAGAGAGAGAACTACCTGTTAACCAAATCATTTGAGAACATATCCAAGTCTTAGAAAAAGCGCTGCTTGACCTTCCTTTTTGATAAAGAGTCATAATTATAAGCTTGTGGTGAGTGACTTGGTGTGTAACAGGTTGTGGAGCACTGTATAAGATAAGATAAATAATATAGAACACTTTTTTTTTTTTTTTACATAGGATGGTGTGAAACTTTATTGTATCAGGATATTTGGTTTAATACATTATAATATTACATATGGACTTGAACACATTTTTTATATGAGTGTAAGCACCTGAATTTTCTTATTATTTGTTTTGCATAAAGTGGTGATACACTGGAAAGGGGCAGCTACACCTTTTTTATTAAGGGACGTTGCACCGGATTTTGACTTATTCAAAGGAGCAGGTGCCCACTGTTAGTGTGACAGACGGACCCCCGTACTCAATATGAGTCTGCCCACCCTAAATGCTTCCTCTGTCCGGTACCACACGATCAAAAATCCATCAGAGCACCCAGTCATTAGCCATAACTAGGGATGAGCTTCGTGTTCGAGTCGTACCCATGTTCAACTCGAACATTGGCTGTTCGGTCGTTCGACGAATTCCGAACGTTATGGGCCGTTCGCGCCAAATTCATGTGGCGCGTCACGGCCCATAATTCACTGCGGCATCGCAGTACATTGTTGGCTGATGATTAGCCAAGCGTGCACTATGACCCGCATGCTTGGCCAATCACAGCGCCGTCGGTAGAGAGAGCTGTAATTGGCCAAAGCCAGGGTGGCTTTGGCCATTAATGGCTCAGGGGGTTTAGAACACGCCCCACACTATATAAGACCGCCTGCACGGCGGCCCTGTGTAGTGTGTGTTCCGGCGTTGAGAGAGAGATAGATAGACAGAGAGACAGTGTCATTTCATTTGAGTTAGCTAGATTAGGCAGGACAATCAGTGAGTTAGCTGCACTTACAGTGTATTGTGTATATATATATGCATCCTTGGTGTTGCATATATATATATATATATATATATATATATACACTATATTCAGTTTAGCTAGATCTGTTCCTGTTATCTTCTTACTGACAGGCAGGCTTGTCTTGTTACAGTATTTACAGCTAACTGAATAAAATTGCTGGTGTTCTTTTGATCCTATTAGTACCACAGTCAGGCAGCTAGACTATTTACAGTTAGTGTAGTGCGTCCTGCTCACAGTGTTCAGCTAAAACTACAAGTTAGTGTGGTGCGTCCTCCTCACAGTGTTCAGCTAAACCTACAAGTTATTTTTTTGCGAGCTCTGCAGAGTGTTCATCTAAAGCTACAAGTTAGTGTAGTGCGTCCTGCTCACAGTGTTCAGCTAAAACTACAAGTTAGTGTAGTGAGACCTCTGCACAGTGTTCATCTAAAGCTACAAGTTAGTGCAGTGCGTCCTGCTCACAGTGTTTAGCTAAAACTACAAGTTAGTGTAGTGAGACCTCTGCACAGTGTTCATCTAAAGCTATAAGTTAGTGCAGTGCGTCCTGCTCACAGTGTTCAGCTAAAACTACAAGTTAGTGTGGTGCGTCCTCCTCACAGTGTTCAGCTAAACCTACAAGTTATTTTTTTGCGAGCTCTGCAGAGTGTTCATCTAAAGCTACAAGTTAGTGTAGTGTGTCCTGCTCACAGTGTTCAGCTAAAACTACAAGTTAGTGTAGTGAGACCTCTGCACAGTGTTCATCTAAAGCTACAAGTTAGTGCAGTGCGTCCTGCTCACAGTGTTCAGCTAAAAATACAAGTTAGTGTAGTGAGACCTCTGCACAGTGTTCATCTAAATCTATAAGTTAGTGCAGTGCGTCCTGCTCACAGTGTTCAGCTAGAACTACAAGTTAGTGTGGTGCGTCCTCCTCACATTGTTCAGCTAAACCTACGAGTTATTTTTTTGCGAGCTCTGCACAGTGTTCATCTAAAGCTACAAGTTAGTGTAGTGCGTCCTGCGTCTAACAAAGCAGCGGCCTCTTCCCTCGGCTCAATGTCATCAGTGACTCCTTCCCTAGCCCCACCATGTCCTCCTGAGGAGTCCCTCGAACTGTTTGACCACAGTGTTGGGTACATGCTCCAGGAGGATGCCCAGCGTTTGGGAGGCTCTGATGATGATACTGAGCTCGATGAAGGCAGTAACATGAGTACGGACAGAGGGGGTGCCCAAGAAGGACAGCAATCTGGCAGTCATGCTCCCCCTGCTGCAGCATACTGCCAGGTTTGCTCCAGTGATGAGGAGGGAGGGTATGATGAGGTCACTGACTCAACGTGGGTGCCTGATAGGAGAGAGGAGGAGGAGGTGGCACATCACCAACGAGGCAGGATGCCCTCCAGGGGCCAGCCTAAGGGCAGCACACTGACTGCATCACACTCCAAAGCTCCACATGTGCAGGGCGCTGCAGTCTCTGCGCGTTATTCAAAAAGTTCTTTGGTGTGGGCCTTTTTTGAGACAAGTGCATCAGATCGCACCGCTGCTATTTGCAACATATGTCTCAAGCGTATCTCGCGTGGCCAAAACATCTCCCGCTTGGGTACCACATGCTTGACCAGACATATGTTGACCTGCCATGCAGTTCGTTGGCAAGCGTATCTAAAAGACCCACACCAAAGAACAAAGAGGACCTCTCCTTGCTCCTCATCAGCTGAGATTTCCAACCCCACTAAACCTTCAGTCCTCTCTGAGACTTGCACTGAGAGAAATGAAGGTGTAGAATTAGGTGTGTCACAGCCAAGTACTTGTGGGCAATCTGCTTTTGGTACACCGACGTCAGATTGTACCAGGCAAATTTCCCTGCCCCAGCTGCTGCACCGCCGAAAGAAGTTTGCTCCCAGCCATCCACATGCCCAGCGGTTGAATGCTAGCTTGGCAAAATTGCTAGCACTTCAACTGCTGCCTTTTCAGTTGGTAGACTCTGCCCCCTTCCGTGAGTTTGTGGAATGTGCGGTTCCTCAGTGGCAGGTACCCAAACGCCACTTTTTTTCACGGAAGGCGATTCCGGCATGTGGAAGGCAATGTCCATGCCTCGCTGGACAGGGCGGTCAGCAGTAAGGTGCATATTACCGCTGACTCATGGTCCAGCAGGCATGGACAGGGACGTTACCTAAGTTTCACGGCACATTGGGTGACTCTGCTGGCAGCTGGGAAGGATGCAGGACAAGGTGCAGTAGTGTTGGAGGTTGTTCCGCCACCACGCCTCCAAAATGCCACTACTAATGATTGTGACACACCTCTCTCCTCCACCCCCTCCTCTTCTTCTTCCTCCATGGCTTCTTCTTGTGCTTTTTCCTCGGAACCAGCGGTGCTCCGTAGCCGTTCAAGGGGCTACGCAAGTACGCAGGCCAAAGATGCCATGCGGTGCTTGAGCTGGTGTGCTTGGGGGACAGGAGCCACACTGGGGCAGAGGTTCTGTCAGCTCTGCAGGGGCAGGTTCAGAGGTGGTTGACGCCACGCCAATTTAAGGCAGGAATGGGGGTTTGCGACAATGGCACCAACCTCCTCTCTGCCCTCCGACAGGGACAAATGACCCATGTGCCCTGTTTGGCTCACGTCCTTAACTTGGTGGTGCAGCGGTTCTTGGGCAGGTATCCGGGCTTACAGGATGTCCCGAGGCAGGCCAGGAAAGTCTGTGTGCATTTCCGCCGGTCATATAATGCCAGTGCTCGGCTGACGGACCTCCAAAAGGAGTTTAACCTGCCCAAGAACCGCCTAATCTGTGACATGCCCACCAGGTGGAACTCAACGTTGGCCATGCTGCAGCGGCTGCACACGCAGCAGAGGGCCATCAATGAGTACCTGTGCGACTATGGCACCAGGACAGGGTCAGGGGAGCTTGGTTTTTCTCCCCACGCCAGTGGGCCATGATCAGGGATGCATGCACTGTCCTGTCTCCATTTGAGGAGGCCACGAGGATGGTGAGCAGTGACAGTGCATGCATCAGTGACACTGTCCCCCTTGTCCACCTGTTGGAGCACACGCTGTGTGGAATAATAGACAGGGCACTTGAGGCAGAACAGAGGCAGGAAGAGGAGGACTTCCTTAGCTCTCAAGGCCCCCTTTATCCAGACAGTGTTCCTGCGTGCCCGCCGATCACACAGGAAGAGGAGGAGGAGGAGGAGGAGGAGGAGGAAGATTGTGTCAGTATGGAGGTGGATATATATACAAAACAATTCTGCACTGCCCTACACAGAAAAAATAGCAGCTAACACAACCAACAAGGCATAGACAAGAAAAAAATAAATAAAACAAGTGTAGCGCTAGAGAATGGAATGTCCAGTAAATAAAAACATATTGAGTTAATGCTCCCAAAGGTGAACCAAAAAGTACATCTATATGTATTAAGTGAGAAGTCCTTCAAGAAACTGAATACTTCAAGAAGACATCTGTGGTGAAAATACACACAGCACCACCTGAAGATGAAGAGGCTTACCGGATGGGATGGACCCAAAGGGCGTACGCCGAGTTGGGTCAGGTAGGCTTAGGTGGTGAGTGGTTCAGGACGACCTGGAAAGATGATGCTGGTGGATGGACCGGCTTGATGCTATATCCCTTTAATTGGTGGATGCCCAGACCAGGGGGGACGATGTAGTTGAAGCAAGCCAGATGGTATCGTATCCTTTTGACAAAAGTGTGACCCCTGCACTCCGTGCCATTTACACTCCTTAAAGTGGTGTTCCACCCTCTAAATGCCTGTTGCTAGCAACAGGCATTTAGAGGGTGGAACACATGGACTTGTACGTGGCTGGGAGGAGGTGGCTGCGGACCATGTCGTCCTTAGTGACCCAGAGGACTCCGGACCGAATGCCTCAGCAAACCTACGCTGCATGACCTCCCTGATCCTGCAAAGCCTGCGGAAGGATCCTCGTATTCGTGGTATCAAGGAGAAGGACCAATACTGGCTGGCAACCCTCCTTGATCCACGTTACACGGGTAAGGTTGCGGACCTTATCATGCCATCACAGAGGGAGCAGAGGATGAAACATCTTCGGGAGGCCTTGCAGAAAGGTCTGTGCAACGCGTTCCCAGAGACTGGGAGGTTACAAACTCCTGTTTCTGGACAACGTGTTGCTGAGGCTTCGGTCAGTCAAAGAAGGAGCGGTGGAGAAGGTGGCCGTCTGACCGATGCGTTCAGGCAATTTTTTGGTCCGCAGCCCCAAGGTATAATCGGTTCCAGCAACCATCGCCAGCGTCTGTTTTACATGGTGCAGGAACACCTAGGGGCAAGATCTGACTTGGACACCTTTCCCTCCGAAAATCCTCTGGGTCTTGAGGATGGATCACTGACTTTCGGAACGCACATTCAGTGCTGCTGGAGGCGTGGTAACCGATCACAGGGTGCATTTGTTCATAAAAATGAATCAGTCTTGGATCACCACCAGCTACCAAGCACCTGATGCTGATGTAACCGAATAGTTTTTTTTAAATCTCAGATCCCTTCAAAGACTGCCTATGCTGATGCTGAGTGACTATCCCTGAGTAATTATCCTCTTCCTCCTCAATGATCACGCTGATAGCTTGTAAGAACATTTTTGGTTCTGGGCGCCACCACCAGTGCCTAAGGCCCAATTTTTCAGCCCCTGTTTAACAGGGGCATGTAATTACAATTTTTGATGCAATACTTAGCAGCAGGGCTCTTTTCTGCATTACAACTAGAGTATCTGTGAGGGGTTGCAGTGTTGTGGCACCAGCACCAATGCCTAAGGCCCAATTTTTCAGCCCCTATTTAACAGGGGCGTGTAATTACAATTTTTGATGCAATACTTTGCAGCAGGGCTCGTTTCTGCGTTCCAACTAGAGTATCTGGGAGGGGTTGCAGTGTTGTGGCGCCAGCACCAGTGCCTAAGGCCTAATTTTTCAGCCCCTGTTCAACAGGGGCATGTAATTACAATTCTTGATCTAATATTTCACAGCAGGGCCCATTTCTGCACCCACCAACAGCGAGTGAGGACTTACAGTGTTGTGGCACCAGCACCACCACCACCACCAAAGGCCCAATTTTTCTGCCCTTGTTCAACAGGGGCATGTAATTACAATTCTTGATCTAATATTTCACAGCAGGACCCATTTCTGCGCCCACCAAGAGCGAGTGAGGACTTACAGTGTTGTGGCACCAGCACCACCACCAAGACCAAAGGCCCAATTTTTCTGCCCCTGTTTTACAGGGGCATGTAATTACAATTCTTGATCTAATATTTCACAGCAGGGCCCTGTGAGGGCTTACAGTGTTGTGGCCACAACAACACCTAAGGCCCAAATTTCTGCTGAGTATATAGGGCAGGCCCCTACTTTCAAACATCTAACTTTCAAATGACTCCTACTTGCAAACGGAAGGAGACAACAGGAAGTGAGATTAAATCTACCCCTAGGAAGGGAAATTCTCTCCTGTAGGAGTTAATATGGGAAAAACATTTCTCCTTTCCACTGATGCTTTCCAATCCTTGTTCCACAAAAAACCCCACATTTTCAAAAAACATTTGTCATTGGGACAAAAAGTGAGGTGAAATCTTCTGAAGAGGAGGACATACAGCAAAACAAATGTCACAGGGGTGATAACCCTTCCCTATGTTTTCCGAAAAGCTTAAAAAAGATTTTTTGGCTGGAGCTAAACACGTTAAAAATGTACCCGTTCAAAATTACAAACAGATTCTACTTAACAACAAACCTACAGCCCCTGTCTTGTTTGCACCGCCTGTATACTGCTGTTCAGAGTATATAGGGCCTGGTGGCCCCACACCTTTCCTTATTTTAATTTGGGTGCGGGGTTCCCCTTAATATCCATACAAGACACAAAGGGCCTGGTAATGGACTGGGGGGTACCCATGCTGTTTGTCTCACTGATTTTCATCCATATTGCCAGGACCCAACATTACATTAAACCCGCAAGCAGTTTTAAATGAGATTTTTTCCTTTAAAAATGACATTTTGTGCAGGGACTGTTCTAAACACGGGAAACACGCGTCACTTTACAGGCATACTATAGACACCCCCCAGGTACGATATTTAAAGGAATATTTCACTTTTTTTTTTTACTTTAAGCATCATTAAAATCACTGCTCCCGAAAAAACACCTGTTTTTAAAAGTATTTTTTGCATTGATACATGTCCCCTGGGGCAGGACCCGGGTCCCCAAACCCTTTTAAGGACAGTACCATGCAAATTAGCCTTTAAAATGAGCACTTTTGATTTCGAACGTTCGAGTCCCATAGACGTCAATGGGGTTCTAACATTCGTGCGAATTTTCGGTCCGTTCGCAGGTTCTGGCAGACGATTTGAACCACGCCAGTTTGGGAACGCTCGACTCATCAGCTGTGTTGGACGCCATCACCTCACTGTCCCCGCAGAGGGCTATATCTGCAAGTGTACAAGACCTTGGCAACAGGGAGGTCCACCACTTCGGGTAAGGGTCCACCTTTAATGTCCTTCGGATTCACTGCTTTTAAGAGACACATTTCCACATCCTCTTCTTCTTACCTCACCTATATGGGTTGCGGTTTGATGAACTGTGGATCTGTACTCCTACTTCTATGGATCTGATACACTTTCATGGAACTTTTTTTTTCTTTATGAAAACGGACTTTACTCACAAACAATATATGATTTCCCTTTTGATTATTTCTGCTTTTTGTTGTTTTACCCATTTGATCACTTATGAAGTACTAGATGTATTTATGTTTTAATTATTGGTTTCTCCATTTCTGCATATTTGAGTATATTCATTTCAGGATATTTTAATTTAATTCTATTAAGTATTTATTTATATTCATTTCAAATCACATTTAAACTTCTGATTGTAAGCACATTTTTTATACTATGGATGAACTGTGCTTACACCTAGCAGGACTGACACAGGCTGTTAAGAGTCTTCAGGAAAGCTACACCCACCTGGAAGAGTGTGTGCAGACGCTCTCATCCCCTGCTGCACCTCAATGGACTTTTCAAACCCCAGCCAGGACCTCTGCTTCACCTGCAGTAGTGATATTACCCCCAGAGCCTTGTGTACCCACACCTAAAAGATTCTCCGGAGATCGCCGCAAATTCAGGGCTCTCCGTAACTCCTGTGAGCTTTACTTCGCCCTACAGCCACGCACCTTCTCCCTAGAGACTACTAAAGTGGGCTTTGTGATTTCCCTGTTGCAGGATGAACCTCAATCCTGGGCACACCGATTACTGGAACAAAAGGCTGTGATCTTGACTAATCTGACCACATTTCTGGATGCCATGGCACAACTCAATGAGGACCCACAGCTGTCTGCGATTGCGTAAGCCGCACTTCATTCATTACAGCAAGGTCGCAGAGCCGTAGCGGATTATGTTGCCGTGTTCAGGCGTTGGAGAGCTGACACCAGCTGGAACGACGCAGCCCTCCACTACCAGTCTGTATGAGACTGTCAGATCCTCTCAAGGATGAACTGGCTAGGGTGGGGGTACCGCAGACCCTGGATGCACTTATCAACTTGGCCATACAAATTGACAGACGTCTGCGAGAACGCTGGTCTGAAAGAACCATGATTCAACCCCGTCCTACCTGGATGTTACCAAAAGTCTCCAGTCCCTCTAACCCAGCTCCTTCAGTGCAATCAGCTCCAACTCCTGACATTTCTGAACCTATGCAACTGGGCGTACTTCGTCCCTCTCTCACAGGAGAGGAGCTCCAACGGAGATGCCTGAACAATCTGTGTATGTACTGTGGGGAACCTGGGCACTACGTAAGAACTTGCCCGGCTAAGCTCAGTAAATTTCTCTTAAGTTCTACTGATCGAACTCCTGCTGCGATTAATACCTCTTCTCACCTCACTCTTCCTGTTCTGTTGCAGCTGTCCAGAAAGAACATTCAAGTACCCGCTATTATTGATTTGTGAGCATGCAGTTGCTTCATGGATTCCACTTTCGCAGCCAGACACTCAATTCCTTTATTACCCAAGACTCAAGGACTTCTTGTTCATCTTGCTGATGGGTCAGCCATCAAATCAGGACCTGTTACACAGAAAACAACCCCTCTGCCAGCTACGAGTGCCAGCCACCATCAAGAGCTATTACATCTTTTTTTTTTGTGAAAAGTTTTGTTTATTGATTTTATAACATAACAATTACAATTAAACACAAGACCCAATGGGCCACACACAAAAAAAAGAAAAGAACTATTAACATCCTTCAGCATTGACTCTCTCCTCCTCCTTCCAGACCTTCACTCAATGACCGGATCAGAACAATGATAGTAAGGCCCCCTTCCCCTAATAGCAATTAACAATACATTTCAATATGTCAATTGGTTATATACATGTTGAATCTCACAACAGGTGCATTTTATTATGTGCCACTTAATCTGCCACCATAGTTTCGCTATTCATCCAACTGCCCCACACTTTGTCAAATTTCTGTGGTATGCCCCTGCTAATATATGTAGCCTTGTAAAAAGGTGCAGCTCTATTTACCACACCCTTCCATGTTGATACAGATGGAGGATTGGGCTTTTTCCATGAAAACACTATTGTTTTCCTAGCGTAATAGATTATTATTGTCAGTAAGGTACGCGTTACTCTCTTTGGGGCTAGATTGTCTACCAAACCCAAAAGACACACCTCTATCGTAGGCTGTATATTAATAGCGGTTACTTCAGCTATACATTCTGTGACCCCCTTCCAAAAAGCTTGGATGCTCGAGAAATCAGCAGTGAGGGAACTGCACCACCAGCAACTGGGCGACTGGGTAGGGAACATCTTAGTCAATCTAGCTGGAGTAAGATAAATACGATGTAGAAATTTAAATTGGATGAGTTGGTCCCTGGCGGAGACCAATCTAGCAAAATTAATGTCCCATATATCGTTCCAGTCATCCCCGTCCATCTGGGGGAACACCTCACCCCACACCGCCCTACACTTTGCAAGGATATTTCCTCCCCCACTGAACATTTGTTTGTAAATTGTAGACAGGGCCTTGTCTAAAGTGTCCTCTCTCAGCAGAGACTCCAAATCGCTCATTTTCAGGGTAACACCAATATCTCCAAACTGGGCATTGTATGCATGCCTGAGCTGGAGATAACGAAACAAGTGAGTGCTAGGAAGATTAAACTTAGTTTTCAGGGCGTCAAATTGCAAAAGTTTCCCACCACCCACTATTTCCCTCAGCGTCTTAATACCAAATTTAGTCCAGATGATCGGGTACTTACAGAAATGTATTAATTTAGGATTCTTCCAAATTGGTGTGTGAGGAAAAATCTCAGGAGTGCTACCCATCTTGGTCGCTATTACCTATGCCCTACTGGTTGCACGCATGGATATCGTGAGCCTATATGGAGCCCTGAGACCTCGAAGCGGAAGGTGTGTCAGCGCCTCATACGAACCAACCACAGCCGCCTCTAGAGTATTGGCAGTGTCATCCTCAGGTAGCATAAACCACCTGTGTGCAAATACTAGCTGACCCGCTAAGAAATATCTGTGAAAGTCCGAGACCGCCAGACCCCCTTGTTTCCACGGCAGTTGTAACACCCGGAGTTTAATTCGGGGGTGTCGCCCCTGCCACAGGAAATTCATTATAAGTTGATCTATTCTTTTGAATATATATCTCGGTATCCATACAGGAGAATTCCGAAATATATATAAAAATAGAGGTAGAAATTTCATTTTTTACTAAATTCACCCCACCTATGAGAGTCAGAGGTAAATTCTGCCATGCCTGCAATCTGGATTTTAGTTTAGTCAAAAGTGTATCGACATTCAAAGCAATAAAATCTGATACGGAGTTGGAGATATGTAACCCCAGATATTTGATCACCTCTACCTTCTGCAAGGGACAATTTACGGGAATCTCACATCTGGGGGATGGCATCCTAAGTGATAGAATCTGGGATTTCCCCCAGTTGACTTTCAGACCTGAAAAACGAGCAAATGAATTAACAATGTCTAGAGCTGCCGACAGGGAATTCTTGGAGTCTCGCAAAAAAAGAACCATGTTGTCCGCATATAGTGCCGTTTTTTCGGTCATGCTACCCACCGTTATCCCCTGTACTTCCTCAGAGGCTCGCAAGGCTGCTGTCAAGGGTTCAATCATAATGGAGAAAAGACCTGGCAATAAAGGGCATCCCTGGCGAGTGCCCCTACACACTGGAAAAAATTCCGATAACATATTGTTTAGCTTTATGGCTGCTGTGGGGCAATGATATAAAATGTCGACCCACTTCCGGAACTGAGGACCAAACCCAAAAACCTCAAGTACCACCCTCATGTAATTCCAGTCTACAGAATCAAAGGCCTTCTCCAAATCGAGAAAGACCAGTATCCCACCGCTAGAAGTATCCGGGCCTAACTGAGTGTGGGTGAAAACCCTGCGCAAATTAATATCTGTGGCCTTTTTGGGCATAAACCCTGTCTGGTCGGGTGAAACTACATGTTGTAGGACCAACATAAGTCTAGTAGCTAACAGTTTGGTTAGTATTTTGAAGTCCATATTTAATAATGAGATGGGCCTATAAGATGAACACTGCAGTGGATCAAGAGCTAATACATCTTGACATCATCACATCACCTCTGTTTCCTGTCATCCTCGGTATGCCCTGGCTGCAGGCCCACAACCCCCACATCAATTGGGCCACTAGAGAGGTTACCTTCCCATCTCCTTATTGCCACCATCATTGTCTTCAGGAAGTTTCCAATAACTCTTCTTCCTTATTATGTCTGGACTCTGAGATCCACCAGTCAATTCCGGAGATGTTTCACGACTTCCTGGATGTGTTTAGTAAAAAAGGTGCAGAGACTCTTCCTCCTCACTGAGTGTACGACTGCCCTATTGAACTCCTCCCTGGGGCTGAGATCCCTTTTGAGAGAATCTTCCCTCTAACCGAACAAGAACTAGTTACACTCAAGGAGTATATCGATGATAACCTGAAAAAAGGATTCATCCGCTCATCCACCTCTCCGACAGGTGCTGGCATCTCTTTTGTGGAGAAAAAAGACCATACTCTTCGACCCTGTATCGATTATCGGGAACTCAATAAAATTACCATCAAGAATCGCTATCCTCTTTCCTTAGTACCCAAACTCTTTCAGAGGCTGGGGGGCTGCAACCATTTTTACGAAACTTGACCTTCGTAGGGCCTATAATTTGGTCCGCATCAGGGAAGGTGACGAGTGGAAAGAGGCTTTTCACACCCGATTCAGACATTTTGAGTATCTGGTGATGCCTTTCGCACTGTGCAACGTCCCTATCATCTTCCAGCACTTTATCAATGGTATCTTTCGAGATTACCTAGACCTGTTTGTTATCATTTACCTAGACGACATTCTGATTTTCTCCTCCTCCATTGACAGTCATCGCAAACATGTTAAATGCGTTCTAAGTCGCTTCCGCCAACACGGCCTATACGCCAAAGCCAAAAAGTGTGAATTTGAATGACAAAGCATACAATTTCTGGGACTAATTATTTCCATCGAAGGCATCAAGATGGACCCTCAAAAGATCTCTGCTATTTTGGAATGGCCTGCTCCCAAAGATAAAAAGGGGATTCAGCGGTTCATTAGATTTGCGAACTTTTATCGAAAATTCATTAAGGGTTTTTCAGCCTTTATTTCCCCTATTACTCAGCTTACCAAGCAAGGAATCCATTTCCACTGAACCCCTGAAGCCCAGGAAGCCTTTGACTCTCTCAAAAAACTGTTCACAGGGGGCGTGGCTAACCGCCGAGCAGCATGGAAGCCTAATTACACAGCTCCTGCACCGATCGGAGATCTAAGCCTTTAAATCACTCCACCGGACCCCAAAATGCATTCATCTAACTCCCACACCGTGGAGAACCAGACCAGAATTTCCCGGAAAAAAAAGAAATTCAGACATCCAAGAAAATTGACAGACTTCTACATTTTTTCTCAGGAAGAAAGAATCCAAGATGGCGCCCGCGGCACTTCATAGCACACAGGGAAACAGCATACTGCTGATTCCTACACAGATCTGCCTGACGAGGATGATCCCTCAATATTACCTCAGGATCAAACACCAATCTCTCATCCACCATCAGGATCATCCTCCACATCAAACAGCCCAGCCAAATCGAGGATGCGCCTGGATGCAGTTACACAGGCTCTGGAGGTAAGGCCTGCTCTAGACCAGCTGTTCACCCAGACACCATTATCCTCCCCTATAGCGGCCTTCCCCACATCTAACCAGCCTGTTATTGACACAATGCTAAAGGAGATGCTGATGTCACTGCATAGCTCTCTCCACAATGACATATCCTCCATGTTCACTGCCTTTAAAACAGAAATGATACACACGGGACAAAAGATGGGCCAAATTGAGAAACAGATGTCTATCATGACTGAAACGGTAAACGACTTAGTGGATGTGCATGATCATACCTGTGAAGAACACCACTGGGTCAGAGCCAAAATGGCGGATCTCGAAGACTGATCGAGACGTAACAATGTGAAGATCAGAGGCAATCCTGAAAATATTCTCCCGGCTGACCTGAACGCATATGTGAGAAAACTCATTTCAACGCTCCTGCCTGACCTCCCACCGGTTGAAACCATAATAGATCGAATCCATCGATTACCAAAGCCGCCCGCCACATATACCTGCAGAAGTACCCAGAGACACCTTGATGAGAATACACTTCTTCCATGCCAAAGATATGTTGCTGGCGCAATCCAGACGTCTGGGACAACTACTATCCCCATACGCCAAGCTACAACTCTTTGCTGATATCTCCCAATTCACCCGACAACTGCGTCGACAGCTGCAGACCATTACAAAACCTCTCCACAATCATAAAATTCCATTCCAGTGGGAATTTCCAACCAAGCTACTCGTCACCAAAAATGGGACATGGCACAGCATCCACACGGTGGAAGAAGGCATAAAGCTACTTCGGAAATGGGGCATCATCCCCGAGATCGATCTGCCAACCCAGCCGTCCCCTACAGCGAACCCCCAGGTGCACAACAAGGGAATGCATGCTAACTTTTACACCTGAACACCAGGTTAGTGATGTTCCTAAACCATCTTTCATTCGCACTCCGATCCGGTGCCTGCTCGTTGCAGATAGTCCACGAACTTGACCCTCACTTTGTCTGGCAGTCCTTAAGCTTACTGCTGTCCCTACCTCCTCTACCCCTACAAGACCGTACTAATTGTTTTTCCTATTTCCCTTTTTACCTATTCTTTTCCCTGAGAGCTCAAGCTCTTTAGAACTTGATCTTCTAAAGACCAACATCCTATCTGATCACCTACACTAACAAGTACCAAGGATCTCACAGCTGCCACACCAGCAACGGAAGGAACTGTAAGTACTAACATAATATACGTCTCCTCCACATCACTATCATAATGCCCAAATTTATGTCACTTAATGTGAAGGGACTGAACCATCCGGCCAAGAGAGCTTCTCTATGGCGCACTGCCCAAGACTCTCTCTGTGAAGTTCTTTGTGTTCAAGAAACTCACTTTAAGTCTACTGCAGAACCCCTTTGTACCAACAAAAATTTTGCACACATATTTAAAGCATCAGGCCCAGAAAAAAAGAGAGGAGTCATGAAAGTTATCAAGAATTCCTGCTCCTTCACTCTCCACAATAGTCTTATCGATACAGAGGGCAGATATCTAGCTCTGGACTGCACTCTCAACGCCAATAGATATACCATCGTCACAATCTATGCTCCCAATAAGAAACGAATCAACTTCCTCGCCAAACTGATGAAAAAAATGTACCGATTCAAACAGGGTCAACTAATAATATGTGGAGATTTCAATATAGTACCGGACAATTCCATAGACTCTTCCACTCCTTCGCACAGATTACCCTCCCAAATGGGATCCCTCATCAGATCCAATGACCTGTACGATGTATGGAGATGCCATCATACCACAGAAAGAGACTACTCTTATTTCTCACCCCGGCATAATTCTTACACGAGAATTGACTATTTTCTGGTAAACAAATGGACACTGCTCAAAATCTCCTCATCAGGAATAGACACCATTACGTGGTCTGACCACGCGCCAGTCACCATAATCCTGGAAGATTCCCCAACAATCTCCCGAACTCGGCTCTGGAGAGCGAATGCTGCAATCCTTAACTCACCTACCCATTCGACCCACATCAGAAACTGCCTGGAAGAATACTTCAACACCAACTCAGGATCTGTACAGGATAACTACGTCCTCTGGAATGCCCATAAAGCATTCATAAGAGGGATTCTCATACAAATTGGGGCTAGAGAGAGGAGGATGAGATCACAGCGTCTAAATTTACTAACTTCAAACATTAAAACTCTAGAAACCCAAAACCAATCTTCACCTGACCCATCACTCAAAAAACAATTAGACGCCCTTAGACAGGAATTAAGGTCCCACCTATTACAAGCATTCGAGAAAGCGCATACATACTTTAGAGCGAAACACTACTCCACTGGCAATAAAGCTGGGAAAACTATGGCTAACAGAATTAAAGGGCATCACTCAAAAACTAAAATTACACATCTATTTCATCCAGCTACCAAACAAAAACTGACAGACCCACAATCCATTGCAGACGCATTCAGTCACTATTACAACACGTTATACAATCTAAAAGACGATGTGTCTGTCAAACAACCATCCTTACAAGACATAGAATCATTTCTATACAAAATCAATCTTCCCAAATTGGACGCAGACCAACTATTCGCATTAAACACCCCATTTACTGACATAGAAATTCGTAACATAATTGCAACTTTACCCTCAAACAAATCACCAGGACCTGACGGTCTCACAGGTGAATACTACAAAAGATTCAGTACAATTCTAGCACCATATATGTCTTCAGTATTCAATGACGCTGCCTCATCCTCCTCTCTCCCTCCTGAAATGCTAAATGTTCTAATCATCACTATACCGAAGCCAGGTAAGGAACCCACCCATGCACAAAATTTTAGACCCATTTCTCTTCTCAACCTAGACACAAAAATATATGCTAAACTAATAGCCAACAGATTATTCAATCTAATGCCACTATTGATCCATAAAGACCAATCAGGCTTCACGAAGGGTAGGCAGACATCCGATGCAACTCGCAGGATTGTCAACATCATCCACAGTGCCGAATTGAATCGAACGCCTTCTCTGCTCCTATCTCTGGACGCAGAGAAGGCATTCGATAGAGTACATTGGAGATATCTACAGGCTACCCTGAGCAAATTTGGCTTTCAAGGTCCAATATTAACTGCCATAATGGCGCTGTACTCCGCACCATCTGCTCAGGTGTACACGTCAGAAATGTTATCCAAACCATTTTCCATTACGAATGGCACCCGCCAAGGCTGCCCACTCTCACCAATCATTTTCAACCTAGTAATGGAACCCCTAGCAGGACACATAAGACAATCTTGTAATATAACAGGATTTCAAGTTGGCGATATAGAGCACAAAATCAACTTATTTGCTGATGACGTGATATTGATGATCACGAACCCTCGTTCCTCCCTGGCTTCGGTACAAATGCTGCTGAAAAAATTTTGCGATATTTCGTATTATAAGGTTAATGAACACAAATCCTTCATACTAGACCTTGGTATGGATGCGGTTTCCAGTAACATTCTTATGACTGAATATCCTTACCTCTGGGTTGAGTATGGGATACCTTATCTAGGAATCACACTTACAAAATCCACAAAAGGCCTCTTTACTCATAACTATGTAGAAGGTAGGCAAATGCTCATTAAGGAAACAACAAAAATTTCAAAATACGAATTCACATGGGCAGGACGCCTAGCAGCCTTCAAAATGAAGGTCCTCCCCAAACTCCTATTCATCTTCCGCACACTACCTATTCCACTTTCAACATTATACCTCAACTCCCTCCAATCTGTCCTGAACCAATTTGTTTGGCAAGGAAAGAAAGCTAGATGTAGTCACTCTAAACTCATAAAACACAGATCTAAAGGAGGGCTGGGACACATTGATATAAAAGATTATTATCTAGCCACTATATTATCTCAACTAAGAGAATGGTTACAAGCTACACCCACTACCCTGTGGAGCGCCATAGAAAACAACGAAACACCTGGCCCCAACCTCACTGACTGGTTATTCAGTACCCCCATGAACAACCACTCCTTACAGCATTATTCCCCGCCTATCCAAGCTTCCATCAAAGCATGGAGAACCCTACATCATACCAGATGGTCACTTCTCTCAACCAAACCCCTTCTAATCCCTATCAACACCTTAAAACACCTGACCCCTGATTTAAGCTTCCCACACTGGATCTCTGGTCAGATATTGCACACCCATAACCTCTGCAACATCACGTCTACTAAATCTTTCCCACAAGTCCAAAAAGATTATAATGCACCCACCAAAGATTTTTTAATATACCATAGATTAATAAAAATGCCTCACAACCTACTCATCCCTAGAAGGAGCATTACCCACGAAACTGTGGGATTATTTCTTCTCAGACAACACCAAGCCCAATGGGGTTTCCCTCATTTATTTACTGATGCAGGAAAAAAACACAGTCTTCAAATCCAAACCCCTCCTCGATTGGGAGAAAGACCTAAAACTACAATTCTCTGATCACCAATGGTTAATAGCAATCAACTTGGTGTTTAAAGCAACTTCCTGTACATCTCTCTGGGAACTTACCCAAAAAAGACTAATACCTAACCCCTCACAGACTAGCCAAATGTCATATCCACACTTCACATGAATGCTGGCGAGGTTGCGGTCAATCAGGCACCCTCCTACACATCCTCTGGGCATGCCCTCATATACAAAAGCTCTGGCTTGATGTACAAACCATGTTACAAGAAGTTCTGCTCTTTACTCTCACTCCACAGCTCAACCTAAACATTGATGAGTTACCTACAAATCTCAGACAGGTGACCACACACATTCTCCTAGCAACTAAACTTCTCCTAACGAGAAAATGGAAATCAAATATCATTCCTTTGAAAGAGGAGGTAGTCAATTTAGTTCAAATGCACTACACATATGAAACTCTTCTGTCACTAGGGTCACAACACCACTCCAAAACACTAGCCCTTTGGAATCCTTGGTACAAATGGTACACAGAGAAAATTATTTTGTAACAGTCTTACTTCGATATATAACATAGCATTACTGCTCTCTTTACCCCCCTCCTCCTTGCCCCCACCCCCCCTAACCCCCCTCCTTTCCCATTCCCTTTTCCCTTTCCTCCCCTCCAGGTTATCACTTTTAGAATCTGATAGGAATATCTTTGTTACATGCTGTTAGTTGGCATTAGTTACCTTGAACTGAACTCTCTCACAGTCTTTAGTTACACTCTTAGTTACTCAGCTCTTGATATTATCTGTACAGCATGTCAATGCACTTACAACCGTATACTTTCGTACTTTTACAATGCATAACATGTAACCTGTGAAAAACGTTTTCAATAAAAATCTATTGATAAAAAAAAAAAAAACTGTTCACCTCTGCCTCAGTATTAAAACACCCTGACCCTGCCTTACCATTTATCGTGGAGGTTGATGTTTCCAAAATTGCTGTCGGTGCAGTGATCTCACAACGCCAAGGACCCAAGTCTCTCTTGTTCCCTATTGCCTTCTTTTCCCGTAAGTTGTCTGTCCCGGAAAGGAACTATGATCTGGAACTTCTGGCAATTAAAGCTGCGTTAGAAGAATGGCGCTACTTGCTGGAAGGGGCAGCTCACCCAATTCTAGTGTACACAGATCACAAAAACCTAGAATATATACTTGCGGGCGCGCGTGTACGCAGGCGCGCACAGGGGTGCACAAGCATGCAATTACCTGCGGCAGGCGCGCTATTTAAACTCTGCAATGACAAGGAAATGTCTTTTCTACAGCATTCCCTGAGAGTTATCCGTGTTTCCTGATCTGTTCCTGTGTTATCCGGCTTACCTTGTGACCCTTTGCCATCCGCCTGCACCTGACCTTGGCCTGTCCATGACCTCGCTTCTGTCTGATCCTCTGGCTCATCTGTACCAGTCTGTTACTTGTTCAGCCTCCTGTATCTGCTCCTATATTGCTCGTCTGTGTATGACCCCGCCTGACTGACCTCCCTGTGTTCCAGTCCCTGGGACCATCTTCCTGCATCCTGTGAGTGTCTGCCTGCCTGCTTTAGCTTCCAGTCTGCTGCATCCCACCTGCTGTTCCAGATGTCTCAGCAACCCCTGGAGCTTCAGACCAGCCCACCAGCTGTTGATCCTGCCAGGCACTCATGCTGTCCTGTACTACTGTGCTTCCTGTCTGCTCTACCAGGGGCCACCAGTCAGGGACGTAAGAGAGGCCTCCCTCTAGATATCAGGCTCAACAACCAGGTACGTGACATATATGGTCTTATGCCCCGTACACACAATCGGATTTCCCGACAACAAAACCGTGGATTTGTTTCCGAAGGATGTTGGCTCAAACTTGTCTTGCATACACACGTTCACACAAATGTTAACCCAAGATTCCAAACGTGAGAACGCGGTGACGTACAAGACATACAACGGGACTATAAAAAGGAAGTTCAATAGCCAGTGTGCCACCCTTTGGGCTCCTTCTGCTAATCCCGCGTTTATCTCGTGTTAGTAGAAGTTTGGTGATAGACGATTCGCGCTTTTCAGCCTGGTGCTTTTCAGTTCGTTTCTGCTCTTCAGTTTGTGCTTGTGGGTTCGTATCTGTTCTTCAATGCGTGTTGTCAGTTCGTTTCTGTTTTTCAGTGCATTCTATTTATAGTTTGCTTCTGTTTTTCAGTACGTTCTTGTCCGCTCGTTTCTGATTTTCAGCTCGTTCTTCTCAGGTCCTTTCTGATTTTCAGTGCATTCTGTTAGTTCGTTCTGACCAGCCAACCGTTTTCAAGCCATGTTTCGGGTACGTACTCATCATAGAGTTCGTGCTATGCTTGGGCTTGGTGTTGGAGTTCTTGCTTTGACCCAAGTCCAGTCTATGAACAGGGCGAGGAGGAGTTCATGGACGAAGAATTGGTTGCTCCAGCGTGACCAATTCTCGCACATGCCTTTGTTGCGGGAGATCCAGGAGAATAATCCTGATGATTTTAGGAATTATCTCTGGATGACGGACCCCATTTTTCACTGTCTGTTGGCTTTGCTGTCCCCTTACATTACGAAGCAGGACACCTGCGTGCTCAAGCCATCACTCCTGAGCAGAGGCTCGTCGACACCTTGCGGTACTTGGTGATGGGGAGAAGTCTCCAGGATATTAAGTTCACGACTGGAATCTCCCCCCAGACTCTGGGAATCATTATTCCAGAGACCTGTTCTGCCATCATACAGGTCCTGCAGAATGACTATATTAAGGTAAGTTTTATCCTTTAACATCACATTCTATGTATTTAATGTTTGCTAATGTATTGTATTTCTTTCATCATTTCATAATTACCATGATTGTAATATGCTGCGAATGTCCTCTTTGTCCTCATGCATGCTGTAAGCTTTTAATGCTCCTTTTTTGTCCTTCATGCATATTTGCCTTCACTAACCTCCCCAGCATGCTATCCTGGACACATACACACCTAGCCTAGTCACTTAACAATGTATTTTGTCAGCTCCATTGTAGTGCTTACCCTAAACACCCCCTAAAATGTGTACAAATGTCATTTTTGTCCTTAAATTCAGGCAGAGTGCAAGATTTTTTTGGGGGGGCCCCAAACTCATTTGGAACCCTCCCTCCCCCCCAAGCACTAAGTCAACCGATACCAATACTCTGTCTGCTGACTTTGCCAAACCCATACACACTATACCTACCTCTTTTGTGGTCATATTTATTGATGAATTCACCAAAGCATGTAGTGCAAGGGCCTGCCTGAATACTTTCAAATGGTACTGTTTAAAGTTGTGTTCTCCTATTATCTTGATAGGTAATTGCAGAATGTAAAAATGTGCTTCAATTTGTACAGTGTGTATTCATATTTTTGGATTATGGCACTTCTTACCTGTCCAGTGGACTGCCAATAGTGTAAGGAGGGGCTGGCCAAAGTAACACACATTATTTATCCATTCAACTCTAAATGAAGTGGAGAGGGTTACCTGTCCAAAACATCTCCCCCCCAAAACATTTTTACAATGGGCCATCAGAGGGGGTGAGGAATCTGATAAGTGGACCTTATACTTTTGTCTTTAAATACTAATTTCAATAAATGTTATACTTATGTTGGCCAAGAATGTTTGTGTCTAATCTACTTGCAATGTTATGTGCAAAAGTACTATTTTTTTTTAATCCGCAGTTTCCTTCAAACTGTGGCCTCCCAGTTTGCCCAGCAGTGGGACTTTCCCAACTGCGGTGTGGCAATAGATGGGAAACACGTCCACATTGTCCCACGCCCCAACTCGGGGTTATACTATTACAATTATAAGGGGTATAGTAGTGTTGTGTTGTTGGAGGTGGTGTTGGCGATGTATGAATTCCTCTATGTGGACGTGGGGAAGAATGGCCGGATGTCAGATGGTGGAGTCATCACCCAGACAGCGTTTTACAGATGGCTCCAGAATGGCAGCTTGAGGTTGCTACCTCCAGAAGACAACGTGGCAGGACTCCCATTCGTCTTCGTAGTGGATGAAGCATTTGCCCTGGGGGACCATCTTATGCGGCCATTCCCTATGAGGACCCTCACCCCGAACCAGAGAGTTTTTAATGACCATCTGGCCAGAGCCAGAAGAGTGGTTGAAAATGCCTTTGGCATAATGGCCAGCTGGTTCTGCCTATTCCTCACTGCAATCTATATGGCGGAACATAAACTAAATCACATTGTTCTTTCATGCTGCATTTTGCACAACTTTTTATGCAAAAATGCAACCAACTATGTGGCCTCAGTTGCGACTAAGGCTGGCTCACTGGACTCAAACATGACGACACTTGAAGCTGGCCATCCTGGCTTGCCCCCCCAAAGCGCCCGTGAAGTATGGCAAAGCTATATGGAGTACTTTGCGGGTAGGGGGGCCATTGATATGCCAGATACAGTTTAAAAACTATGGAAAATAAATTTTTTATAAACTGAACTCATATTTCTTTTGATTTACTGCTTGTGTTTCTTTTCTCTGTCTCCTAGGTTCTCCAATGGCCTTTTTTCTGGCATTTTCTTCAACAGTTCAAACATAACTTATTTGATACATGAGGTGACAATCTCTTCTTCAGCTAACTATTATGTTGTGCTATGGGTCTGCTACACACACAAAATGTTTTTGTTGTTAATGTATGTAAAGTATTAATGATAAAAGTAATCATCCTTTTCAACTCCATGAATTAATTGCTTGGAGTCCCTAAAATGGCCTTATTGGGGCAAGATTTAGAGCACTGTGGGAGTTATTTACTAAAGGCAAATCCACTTTGCACTACAAGTGCACTGTAAGTGCACTCGAAAGTTCAATGAAAGTGCACTTGTAGTGCAAAGTGTATTTGCCTTTAGTAAATAACCTCCATTGTCAGTGTAACTACACCAACTTACTCCAAAAACTGGTATTGAGCATTGAAAGAAGAAGCCACACATTGAGTATAAAACATTTTACTCACATTCACATGTGCATTATAAAAGGGTTTTTTAACAAACCAACATCTTTGGTGTATAACATGTATGTATGACAGTATATAGCCATTTTGTGGCTAAACAGGCATGTTTAAAACCAGAACTTTGATAAAGTGAAGGCCATATGAGACATTAGTAGACTTGTGCACAATGGAAAATTTCATTTAGTTTCGGTTCGTTGTCATTCATTAAATACATCATTTAGTTCTGTTATATTCGTTATGTTACATTAATACGTTTTTGGATAATTCCTTATTAGTGCCGATATTCGTTATACTGAATCTCGAATCATGTCGAAGTCATTCATTATATGCGCTATAATTTAGTTCGTATTCGTTGAAATTCGATATTTATGTATGTATATATATTTGTGATAATGATTCGCAGTTTGGAAAGTCGTTTGTTTATTGAATCTTTTAACACACACAATGACAATATCTCTTCTCCTCTGCTCAAATACAATACAACACCCTTCAAACTCAGGTTCTCAGGAATGCACTTAGCCAGTAATCCAACCTCCAGCACAAAATTAATCAGCTGATTGGACTGCAAGATTTACTTTGAGTTGACCTTTTGTTTCATTAGATCTTTAACGAATTACTGAATCATGTCGAATTCATTCGTTATATCTACTATAATTTCTTTCGTATTCGTTGAAATTCGTTATTCTTTTATTCGGACATTCGGATGCATCCGAATGTCCGAAAGATGCAAAATTCGGCCAAATTTTGATTTGTTACGAAACGAGTTGCACAAGCCTAGACATTAGTATGTCAAAACTGTGTTGATTTTGCCTTCATCAGATGGGGTAATGTCACCCCTGTAAAAGCCAAATTTTGAAGATACACACAAATTGGTACTCAAAAATGTGGATTTCCATCATGATCCCATGTCTAAAATGTATGTCTTTTCCCTACATCTTTTTTGATAGATGTAGGGAAAAGACACACAGTGTGTCAACATGTGCTATCTGCCATCATGGGATATCAATGTACGCGTTTTGTGGGTGCAACCCCTTCCTCACAACCAAAGTAGATGAGAGGAAGGGGTTGCACCCACAAAACGTGTACATTGATATCCCATGATGGCTGATAGCACATGTTGACCCACTGTGTGCATTTTCAAAATTTGGCTTTCAATTTTGAGAAAAACTAAAACTAAAATATATTTTGGCTAAAACATCAATGATGTTGGTGAGTCTTTTTTCAACATTATTGATGCTTTCCTTGACCTTCTCTAATTCACGATTGCACACCATCATTTCGCTGATCAGGATCTGTGCATTGCATTGTTGAAGTGAGTTTCTTCTTCCGCAACATCCGCATCACCTAAAAAAAAATAAACACCATGTATTATAAATATGCAGGCATACATCTATTACCTGAAGCTGTGGTCTCAGACACTGACCTATTGTGGTGACTATTTCGCCCACTTCCTGAACCTCAGAATCAACATCCTCATGGTGTGTGGGGATTTCCCCTTCTTCAGGAGATGTGGGGTTTGTGGTGTCCTTAGATGTCCCGATTCTTTTCTCCCCTATGTGAATACAAAAAAGGTATACTTAGCACACAGATATTTGAGACAAGAAATAGTAATATGAAACATTGCTTGGAAGTGTTGTCCATTTGTCTGTTTTGGCACAGTTCCAAGCTAAAGACATGATTTTTTCCCTTTCCAAAGCTGGAATACTTACCTGTTTTGTTAAAGTTTCACACATGGAGAGACCCCTAGTATCCACTGGAGCACCTGCGTGGGACACCATAAAAAGGGTGTTCTGGTGTCCCACACTAGTGCTCCTATGTCCAGATATGTAAACAGCTGCTGAGTGTCCTCTCCTTACACTGAATTAAGTTTGCATTTCATTATAGTTACAAACACATCTAGACAACAGTGTACTAAACTTCTTTTCATAGAAATAGGCATGAACAAATGTAGTTAACCTGCATCTGCTAAAAAAGTTGTATTAGTGGTCGAACGAACGATGTTTAATACGAACGATTACATTGCCTCAAACTTGCCATTTTAAAGTGTACAACAGTAAAGAAAAGCACATGGAGCAGCACGAAAGTAATATTAATAATAGAAACACACGACAAATACTTACTTTTTAGAAGCAATTTCCTGATTCTTCTGTACTGATCGTGCTCCCTGAATTTCAGGTCTGACCAGCGTTTCCTCAATTGCTCTTTGGATCGTCATACCCCAAAATTCCTGTGCAGACTTCTCACAACTTTAGTCATGATCTTGGCCTTTCTCACATTTGGGTTTGGGTATAGTCCATACTTCCCATCATAGTTGACCCTCTTCAAGATGTCCACCATCTCCACCATCTCTACAAAGTTCATATTTGAGGCCTTATATCTCCTCCTGGATCGGGACGTTTCTTGCTCCGGGCTTTCCTCCTCATTACTGCTCTCTGCATGCACCTGCTGTCTCTCCGCCATGTGCTCTCCCACTGCGCTGAAAGATAAGGGGCGGGGAATACACTAGAAAGAAGGTCAGGGGTGCTGTTTCATGCATGTGCAGTTTATATAAAGCATAACACGCGTGCGTCGTACGTATGATCTGTGAGCGGAGGATGGAGTAGTGTAAGCGCCGATCGTGCAAACAAAGGTAACATTTTAACTTGGGGCATCAGTGGTTAGTGGTCTAAACTGCTTATAGATTGAGGCCTATATTGGAACAAGATTAGGAGAGTTTAGCTTGACATTAGGGTTTGTCTTGTGTTGTGTGTTGCTGAGAAAATGGATACATTTACTGACCCGGACTTCCTTCCAAACTTTATAGACAGGTACATGGAGCTCCCCTGTATGTGGCAAGTCAAAAACAGAGAATACTCCAACAAGCTAAAGAGGAAGGCATTGCTGGAGCAACTGTTGGAATTGGTGAAGCCGGTGTATCCCACAGCAGACATCAACTATTTGAAGGCTAAAATTGGTGGCCTGAGGAGCACATATAATAGGGAGTGCAAAAAGGTCCAGGATTCCATGAGATCAGGAGCAGCAGCAGATGACGTTTATGACCCCAGGCTGTGGTACTACGACAAACTGCATTTTTGGTCAGATCAGATGGAACCCAGGCCTACACTTCCTTCCACATCAGAGGAGGCTTCAGAAGTCCAACCTGGGCCTTCCACCCAGGAAGAAGATGTGAAGGAGCCCAGCTTGAGCCAGGTATAGCATTGTTCAACATATTTCTTATCAAAAATTGAATGATGTTAACTAGATATTATTGACCACTAATTTTTGATTTAACAAAGTGGTTTATATATCAATAGACAGTAACAGCCAAAAATGATTGGGGCAAGAATAAAAAATGCTGGGGTAAGAATGATAGTCTTTTCTATTTGTTAACATTCAATTTGCAACAGTCATGAGCTCAAAATTGTGTGTGATTGATGACCAAAAAACTAAAATGTCCCATTTTCATACACAGCAAAGTCTCAGCCAGGAGGAGGCAGTGAGTCTCAGCCAGGAGGTGGCCATGGAAAGTCTCAGCCAGGAGGAGGCCGTGGAAAGCAGCCTGACTGAATCCCAGGTTCCTCCCCTCCGCCTTCCAACAAAAAGGATGAGGAAGGCGAGGAACCTGGAGGAGTAAGCATTCTCTTTGATTTGGCAGGCTACTGCGGTCCTCACAACAATCCCTGGTGGCCCCAAGTCCTTTGGCTGTGTGACGGCCAGTAAACTGGAAGGAATGGAAGAGGGCCAACATTTCATCTGTGAGGAGGTAATACTTGAGGCCCTAAACAAGGGGATGAGGGGCCAACTCACAAATAAAAGCCACGTGTGTAAGCTGGACCATACTCCTCCGCCACCTCCAGCAACACCACTATCTCCTCCAGCAACACCCCCACCACCACATCCACCCAACCCACCACAGCAGCCTGGAAGGAAGCATGGAAGGAAGTGTTGAGAGTGATTGCCTGGGTTTGGTGGGGTCTGGCAAAAGCCGCAGGCTGTTGTAAGACCACAGCCTCTGAACATATATGTCATCTGCTGCTGCTCCCGATCTCTCGGAGTCCTGGACCGTATTGTTCTCCCTATTAAATGGACTCCTTAAGTTACCAATTTGGCCTGTCAAATAATTGATGTTTGCCCTGGGGTACAAAGGCTTCACCAATTCCAACTGTTTCTCCATGTTGCCTTCCTCTTTATTTTTGTATAACCCCTAATAAATTTGAAATTTTTGTTTTGACAAATACTTGGCTATGTGTTTTACTTCAAAAAGGACAGTTTGTGAGTAGGCAGGCACATTTCAAAAACACAATGTCCAATTAACAAGGGAAAATTAACAATGATGTTGTGGTAACTTGACACACAAAATGAAAAAATATATTATGTAGATCACTATAAAAAAAAAAAAAAAAGAATATTCTGGAGATCTGGAGAAATAAAAATAAAAAAAAAGGAGATGACTATAAAAAATTAAAAAAAAAAGATTTTTCTGGAGATCTTGATTAAAAAACAAAAAAAAAAAACAAAGATTATTTATGAGATTATGAGAAATACTAAAAAATCAGTTTGTCAGAACTCTGTGTGAATATCAGCAGAAAAGCAACTTCATTATTCTAGCATTATAAAGAAGAAGAGAATGCGCTGCATTGAAAGATTTCTAAATTTGCAGAGGGATGAATGTGTTATCTCCATTACGAACGCTAGTTTTACAAGACCATGCGCTTCTGTCTCGTACTTGATTCTGAGAATGCGTGGACTTTTGTGCGCGGACTTGTGTACACGCGATCGGACTTTCCCACAACAAAGTTTTGTTGAGGAAAAATTTGAGAACCTGCTCTCAAACATTTGTGTGTGGAAATTCCGACAACAAATGTTCAATGAAGCACACACACAGTCGGACTTTCCGACAACAAGCTCACATCGAACATTTTCCGTCAGAAAGTGCGATCGTGTGTACGCAGCATTAGAAATAAGGAAACTATGTATTAGTTTGTAATAAGGAGTCTTATACTTTTCAACAAGAATGTATACTAGTCTGTAAATGATGAAATTCTATAATAAAGAAATATAAATGAAAAAAAAAAACAAAACTAGATTACGTTGATAGTCACCTATGTCTCTCTGGTTTTTCATAATTTTTTTATTTTGTATCTCCTTATCCAGTTTATACAAGAACTCTTTTAGTCGTCTATATCTGTCCTTGTACTCGGCTGTATCTGTATATGGGTCGAATTGGTCCTTCAAATTTTTTAAATTAACATTGATATTGGTAAGTTTTTGTTTACGTCTGGTCACAATAATCTACAATAATTTCTTTTCACTAGATTTGAAGAAATGATAACTTTCATCTTCCAATTCACTTTCTTCCATTCCATCATTAGCTGATAGATCCCACCTTAATCTTCTTGGTGTAATATTATCTTTTATGTATTTTTCTAAAGTTAGAAAGAGATATGAAATGTAATGGATAAACACTCACACCCAGAGTGACAAACCTTTTAAATCAATATTCTAAAGTGTTACATTCACTAGCTATTTCAAATCATGTGATTAATATAGATGGTGGTGTCACAAAAATCTAAACTTCCGTGAACAAACAGCGCTTGATAAATCAAGTGAAAACAATGTACAATCACAATGTGCAAATGTTTAAAGTGAAACGTGGATCCACAAACCAGCTTATATCATAGTCTCCTTCCTTTGATCCGTAATCCAAGGGTTAACCTTGTGGCAATCAAAAAGAAAACAGGCTCCACATAGTGTAAAAAAGTATTTGCTCTTTATTTTAAAAGCTTAAAAAACAGGTACAATATCCAAACAGGATTGATGCAAACCTTTCCTGTATAGGCTAGGGATGAGCTTCGTGTTCGAGTCGAACCCATGTTTGACTCGAACATCGGCTGTTCGGTCGTTCGCCGAATTGCGAACTATATGGGCCGTTCGCGCCAAATTCGTGTGGCGCGTCACGGCCCATAATTCACTGCGGCATCGCAGTGCATTGCTGGCTGATAATTGGCCAAGCATGCACTATGACCCGCATGCTTGGCCAATCACAGCGCCGCCTGAACAGAGAGACGTAATTGGCCAAAGCCAAGGAGGCTTTGGCCAATTATGGCTCAGGGGATTTAGTACACGCCCCACACTATATAAGGCCGCCTGCACGGCGGCCCTGTGCAGTGTGTTCCGGTGTGCTGAGAGATAGAGAGAGAGAAAGAGAGACAGTGTCATTTCATTTGAGTTAGCTAGATTAGGCAGGACAGTCAGTCAGTTAGCTGCACTTACAGTGTATTGTGTATATATATGCATCCCAGGTGTTGCATATATATATATATATACACTGTATTCAGTTTATCTAGATCCGTTTCTGTTATCTTCCTACTGACAGGCAGGCTTGTCTTGTTACAGTATTTACAGCTACCTGAAGAAAATTACTGGTGTTCTTTTGATCCTATTAGTATCACAGTCAGGCAGCTAGTCTATTTACAGTTAGTGCAGTACGTCCTGCTCACAGTGTTCAGCTAGATCCGTTCCTGTTATCTTCTTACTGACAGGCAGGCTTGCCTTGTTACAGTATTTACAGCTACCTGAAGAAAATTACTGGTGTTCTTTTGATCCTATTGGTACCACAGTCAGGCAGCTAGACTATTTACAGTTAGTGCAGTGCGTCCTGCTCACAGTGTTCAGCTAGATCCGTTCCTGTTATCTTCTTACTGACAGGCAGGCTTGTCTTGTTACAGTAAATACAGCTACCTGAAGAAAATTGCTGGTGTTCTTTTGATCCTATTAGTACCACAGTAAGGCAGCTAGACTATTTACAGTTAGTGCAGTGCGTCCTGCTCACAGTGTTCAGCTAAACCTACAAGCTAGTGGGGTGCGTCCTGCCCACAGTGTTCAGCTAGATCCGTTCCTGTTATCTTCTTACTGACAGGCAGGCTTGTCTTGTTACAGTAAATACAGCTACCTGAAGAAAATTGCTGGTGTTCTTTTGATCCTATTAGTACCACAGTCAGGCAGCTAGACTATTTACAGTTAGTGCAGTGTGTCCTGCTCACAGTGTTCAGCTAGATCCGTTCCTGTTATCTTCTTACTGACAGGCAGGCTTGTCTTGTTACAGTAAATACAGCTACCTGAAGAAAATTGCTGGTGTTCTTTTGATCCTATTAGTACCACAGTCAGGCAGCTAGACTATTTACAGTTAGTGCAGTGCGTCCTGCTCACAGTGTTCAGCTAAAACTACAAGTTAGTGGGGTGCGTCTTGCTCACAGTGTTCAGCTAAACCTACAAGTTAGTGGGGTGCATCCACCTCACAGTGTTCAGCTAAACCTACAAGCTAGTGGGGTGCATCCTGCTCACAGTGTTCAGCTAGATCTGTTCCTGTTATCTTCTTACTGACAGGCAGGCTTGTCTTGTTACAGTAAATATAGCTACCTGAAGAAAATTGCTGGTGTTCTTTTGATCCTATTAGTACCACAGTCAGGCAGCTAGACTAGTTACAGTTAGTGCAGTGCGTCCTGCTCACAGTGTTCAGCTAAACCTACAAGCTAGTGGGGTGAGTCCTGCCCACAGTGTTCAGCTAGATCCGTTCCTGTTATCTTCTTACTAACAGGCAGGCTTGTCTTGTTACAGTAAATACAGCTACCTGAAGAAAATTGCTGGTGTTCTTTTGATCCTATTAGTACCACAGTCAGGCAGCTAGACTATTTACAGTTAGTGCAGTGCATCCTGCTCACAGTGTTCAGCTAAACCTACAAGCTAGTGGGGTGCGTCCTGCCCACAGTGTTCAGCTAGATCCGTTCCTGTTATCTTCTTACTGACAGGCAGGCTTGTCTTGTTACAGTAAATACAGCTACCTGAAGAAAATTGCTGGTGTTCTTTTGATCCTATTAGTACCACAGTCAGGCAGCTAGACTATTTACAGTTAGTGCAGTGCGTCCTGCTCACAGTGTTCAGCTAGATCCGTTCCTGTTATCTTCTTACTGACAGGCAGGCTTGTCTTGTTACAGTATATAAAGCTACCTGAAGAAAATTACTGGTGTTCTTTTGATCCTATTAGTACCACAGTCAGGCAGCTAGACTATTTACAGTTAGTGCAGTGCGTCCTGCTCACAGTGTTCAGCTAAACCTACAAGTTAGTGGGGTGCGTCCTGCTCACAGTGTTCAGCTAAACCTACAAGTTAGTGGGGTGTGTCCACCTCACAGTGTTCAGCTAAACCTACAAGCTTGTGGGGTGCGTCCTGCTCACAGTGTTCAGCTAGATCCGTTCCTGTTATCTTCTTACTGACAGGCAGGCTTGTCTTGTTACAGTAAATACAGCTACCTGAAGAAAATTGCTGGTGTTCTTTTGATCCTATTAGTACCACAGTCAGGCAGCTAGACTATTTACAGTTAGTGCAGTGCGTCCTGCTCACAGTGTTCAGCTAAACCTACAAGTTAGTGGGGTGCGTCCTGCTCACAGTGTTCAGCTAAACCTACAAGTTAGTGGGGTGCGTCCATCTCACAGTGTTCAGCTAAACCTACAAGCTAGTGGGGTGCGTCCTGCTCACAGTGTTCAGCTAGATCCGTTCCTGTTATCTTCTTACTGACAGGCAGGCTTGTCTTGTTACAGTAAATACAGCTACCTGAAGAAAATTGCTGGTGTTCTTTTGATCCTATTAGTACCACAGTCAGGCAGCTAGACTATTTACAGTTAGTGCAGTGCGTCCTGCTCACAGTGTTCAGCTAAACCTACAAGTTAGTGGGGTGCGTCCACCTCACAGTGTTCAGCAAAAGCTACCTGTAGAAGGTTGGTGGTGTTCTCATACTACAGGCAGGCAGTTGATTTTGCTAGCTGCAGTATCAGTACATACATTATATATATATATATATATATATATATATATATATATATATATATATATCCCAGCTTAGTGCAGCTACAGGCCATTAGTATGTCTGGAAGGCCAAGAAGGAGAGGCAGACAGTCACAAGCCAATAAGAGAGGGCAAGCAGGCTCTGTGTCTAGTGCTGGTCGTGGAGACGGTGCATCCTCATCAGCACGTGGCCGTGGGACACGCTTGGCCTTTTTTTCGGCAGCTGGCCGTGTTGAGCCGCAACATGCGGAAGACTTGGTCGAGTGGATGACCAAGCTGTCCTCATCCTCCTCTCTCACCCATGCCCAGGGTACTTTGTCTGGCAAAGCAGCGGCCTCTTCCCGCGGCTCAATGTCATCAGTGACTCCTTCCCTAGCCCCACCATGTCCTCCTGAGGAGTTCCTCGAACTGTTTGACCACAGTGTTGGGTACATGCTCCAGGAGGATGCCCAGCGTTTGGAAGGCTCTGATGATGATACTGAGCTCGATGAAGGCAGTAACATGAGCACAGACAAAGGGGGTGCCCAAGAAGGACAGCAATCTGGCAGTCATGCTCCCCCTGCTGCAGCATACTGCCAGGTTTGCTCCAGTGATGAGGAGGGAGGGGATGATGAGGTCACTGACTCAACGTGGGTGCCTGATAGGAGAGAGGAGGAGGAGGAGGCGGCACGTCACCAACGAGGCAGGATGCCCTCCAGGGGCCAGCCTAAAGGCAGCACATTGACTGCATCACACCCCAAAGCTCCACATGTGCAGAGCGCTGCAGTCTCTGCGCATTATTCAAAAAGTTCTTTGGTGTGGGCCTTTTTTGAGACGAGTGCATCAGATCGCACCGCTGCTATTTGCAACATATGTCTCAAGCATATCTCGCGTGGCCAAAACATCTCCCACTTGGGTACCACATGCTTGACCAGACATATGTTGACCTGCCATGCAGTTCGTTGGCAAGCGTATCTAAAAGACCCACACCAAAGAACAAAGAGGACCTCTCCTTGCTCCTCATCAGCTGAGATTTCCAACCCCACTAGACCTTCAGTCCTCTCTGAGACCTGCACTGAGAGGAATGAAGGTGTAGAATTAGGTGTGTTCCAGCCAAGTACTTGTGGGCAATCTGCTTTTGGTACACCGACGTCAGATTGTACCAGGCAAATTTCCCTGCCCCAGCTGCTGCACCGCCGAAAGAAGTTTGCTCCCAGCCATCCACATGCCCAGCGGTTGAATGCTAGCTTGGCAAAATTGCTAGCACTTCAACTGCTGCCTTTTCAGTTGGTAGACTCTGCCCCCTTCCGTGAGTTTGTGGAATGTGCGGTTCCTCAGTGGCAGGTACCCAAACGCCACTTTTTCATGGAAGGCAATTCCGGCTCTCTACCGGCATGTGGAAGGCAATGTCCATGCCTCGCTGGACAGGGCGGTCAGCGGTAAGGTGCATATTACCGCTGACTCATGGTCCAGCAGGCATGGACAGGGACGTTACCTAAGTTTCACGGCGCATTGGGTGACTCTGCTGGCAGCTGGGAAGGATGCAGGACAAGGTGCAGTAGTGTTGGAGGTTGTTCCGCCACCACGCCTCCAAAATGCTAATGATTGTGACACACCTCTCTCCTCCACCCCCTCCTCTTCTTCTTCCTCCATGGCCTCTTCCTGTGCTTTGTCCTCGGAACCAGCGGTGCTCCGTAGCCGTTCAAGGGGCTACGCAAGTACGCAGGCCAAAAGATGCCATGCGGTGCTTGAGCTGGTGTGCTTGGGGGACAGGAGCCACACCGGGGCAGAGGTACTGTCAGCTCTGCAGGGGCAGGTTCGGAGGTGGTTGATGCCATGCCAACTTAAGGCAGGAATGGTGGTTTGCGACAATGGCACCAACCTCCTCTCTGCCCTCCAACAGGGACAAATGACCCATGTGCCCTGTTTGGCTCACGTCCTTAACTTGGTGGTGCAGCGGTTCTTGGGCAGGTACCCGGGCTTACATGATGTCTTGAGGCAGGCCAGGAAAGTCTGTGTGCATTTCCGCTGGTCATATAATGCCAGTGCTCGGCTGACGGACCTCCAAAAGGAGTTTAACCTGCCCAAGAACCGCCTAATCTGTGACATGCCCACCAGGTGGAACTCAACATTGGCCATGCTGCAGCGGCTGCACACGCAGCAGAGGGCCAACAATGAGTACCTGTGCGACTATGGCACCAGGACAGGGTCAGGGGAGCTTGGTTTTTTTTCCCCACGCCAGTGGGCCATGATCAGGGATGCATGCACTGTCCTGTCACCATTTGAGGAGGCCACGAGGATGGTGAGCGGTGACAGTGCATGCATCAGTGACACTGTCCCCCTTGTCCACCTGTTGGAGCACACGCTGCATGGAATAATGGACAGGGCACTTGAGGCAGAACAGAGGCAGGAAGAGGAGGACTTCCTTAGCTCTCAAGGCCCCCTTTATCCAGACAGTGTTCCTGCGTGCCCGCCAATCACACAGGAAGAGGACGAGGAGGAGGAGGAGGAGGAGGAAGATTGTGTCAGTATAGAGGTGGAGCCTGGCACTCAGCATCAGCAGCAGTCTTTAAGGGATCAGTCCCAAGAAACACATGGACTTGTACGTGGCTGGGAGGAGGTGGCTGTGGACCATGTCGTCCTTAGTGACCCAGAGGACTCCGGACCGAATGCCTCAGCAAACCTACGCTGCATGGCCTCCCTGATCCTGCAAAGCCTGTGGAAGGATCCTCGTATTCGTGGTATCAAGGAGAAGGACCAATACTGGCTGGCAACCCTCCTTGATCCACGTTACAAGGGTAAGGTTGCGGACCTTATCTTGCCATCGCAGAGGGAGCAGAGGATGAAACATCTTTGGGAGGCCTTGCAGAAAGGTCTGTGCAACGCGTTCCCAGAGACTGGGAGGTTACAAACTCCTGTTTCTGGACAACGTGTTGCTGAGGCTTCGGTCAGTCAAAGAAGGAGCGGTGGAGAAGGTGGCCGTCTGACCGATGCGTTCAGACAATTTTTTGGTCCGCAGCCCCAAGGTATGATCGGTTCCAGCAACCATCGCCAGTGTCTGTTTTACATGGTGCAGGAATACCTAGGGGCAAGATCAGACTTGGACACCTTTCCCACCGAAAATCCTCTGGGTTACTGGGTCTTGAGGATGGATCACTGGCCAGAGCTTGCACAGTATGCAATTGAGCTACTGGCCTGTCCTTCATCCAGCGTTCTTTCGGAACGCACATTCAGTGCTGCTGGAGGCATGGTAACTGATCACAGGGTGCGTCTGTCCACCGACTCGGTCGATCGAATGACCTTCATAAAAATGAATCAGTCTTGGATCACCACCAGCTACCAAGCACCTGATGCTGATGTAACCGAATAATTTTTTTTGAAATCTCAGATCCCTTCAAAGACTGCCTATGCTGATGCTGAGTGACTATCCCTGAGTAATTATCCTCTTCCTCCTCAATCATCACGCTGATAGCTTGTAAGAACATTTTTGGTTCTGGGCGCCACCACCAGTGCCTAAGGCACAATTTTTCAGCCCCTGTTTGACAGGGGCGTGTAATTACAATTTTTGATGCAATACTTTGCAGCAGGGCTCGTTCCTGCGTTCCAACTAGAGTGTCTGTGAGGGGTTGCAGTGTTGTGGCACCAGCATCACCCCCACCACCACCAAAGGCCCAATTTTTCTGCCCCTGTTCAACAGTGGCATGTAATTACAATTCTTGATCTAATATTTCACAGCAGGGCCCATTTCTGCACCCACCAAGAGCGAGTGAGAACTTACAGTGTTGTGGCATCAGCACCACCACCACCACCAAAGGCCCAGTTTTTCTGCCCCTGTTCAACAGGGGCATGTAATTACAATTCTTGATCTAATATTTTTACAGCAGGGCCCTGTGAGGGCTTACAGTGTTGTGGCCACAACAACAACTAAGGCCCAAATTTCTGCTGAGTATATAGGGCAGGCCCCTACTTTCAAACATCTAACTTACAAACGACTCCTACTTGCAAACGGAAGGAGACAACAGGAAATGAGATGAAATCTACCCCTAGGAAGGGAAACTCTCCTGTAAGAGTTAATATGGGAAAAACATTTCTCCTTTCCACTGATGCTTTCCAATCCTTGTTCCACAAAAAAAAAACAAATTCTCAAAAAGCATTTGTCATTGGGACAAAAAGTGAGGTGAAATCTTCTAAAGAGGAGGAAAGACAGCAAAACAAATGTCACAGGGGTGATAACCCTTCCCTATGTTTTCCAAAAAGCTTAAAAAAGATTTTTTGGCTGAAGCTAAACACGTTAAAAATGTACCCATTCAAAATGACAAACAGATTCTACTTAACAACAAACCTACAGTCCCTGTCTTGTTTGCATCGCCTGTATACTACTGTTCAGAGTATATAGAGCCTGGTGGCCCCACACCTTTCCTTATTTTAATTTGGGTGCAGGGTTCCCCTTAATATCCATACAAGACCCAAAAGGCCTGGTAATGGACTGGGGGGTACCCATGGTGTTTTTCTCACTGATTTTCATCCATATTGCCAGGACCGGACATTACATTAAACCCGCAAGCAGTTTTAAATGAAATTTTTTCCTTAAAAAATGACATTTGGTGCAGGGACTGTTATAAACACGGGAAACATGCGCCACTTTACAGGCATACTTTAGACACCCCCCAGGTACGATATTTAAAGGAATATTTCACTTTTTTTTTTTTTTTACTTTAAGCATCATTAAAATCACTGCTCCCGAAAAAACGGCCGTTTTTAAAAGTTTTTTTTGCATTGATACATGTCCCCTTGGGTAGGACCCGGGTCCCCAAACCCTTTTTAGGACAATATCATGCAAATTAGCCTTTAAAATGAGCACTTTTGATTTCAAACTCTCGAGTCCCATAGACGTCAATGGGGTTCTAACGTTCGTGCGAACTTTCGGTCCGTTCGCAGGTTCTGGTGCGAACCGAACCGGGGGTGTTCGGCTCATCCCTAGTATAGGCATTAATTAGCATCCAATAAACCATTAAAGGCTTGGAAGGCTCAGGTTTGTAGCTTGCGTTCCACCTAAAGCCCAATACACAGCACTGTGCCGCCTAATTTGACACGCTTCATCATCAAAAAAACTACGTCATCAGAAGCTGGGAATCACGGTGTTTAACTCTCCTTATATACCCTCCATAGAGGGTTCACTGAATCATTGGCAACGATAAAATCCCCCAAAAATAACCCATTTTACAATATATACTTATGCCATCTTGTGGCAATATAGAATATTTTTACGGAGACCATCACCGGTCCCCCAGAGAAACTATGCATTTTACATGAAAATGTATACTTATACAAAACTCAAATAAGAGGGATAAGTAGATAGTTTGTCCAGGCTAATTAATCTAGAACATTTATAAAAATTACAGTTCTTATCAGATAAACCTATACACCATGTTGAATAGCCATTGGATCTATACAAACATTAATAATTAGTTATAAAACAGTTAATATCAATATCTATGTTCATTCCCTGTGGACTCAAAGTGCATAATTCATATATCCACTGCATTTCATTTCATTCTATGATACTGCTTTACGCATAGCTGTACCCCTCCAATGATTGTCTATTTTATCTATTCCACAAAAAGTGAGCAAAGTGGGGTCCCTATTATGGAAGAGCCTAAAATGATAACAAAGACTATGTTTTCTGAACCTATTTTTTATGTTATTAAGGTGCTCACCCAATCTAACAGCCAACCTGCATGTAGTGCGGCCAACATACTGCTGGCCACACAGACAGTATAGGAGGCAGGTTACATGAGTACTTTGGCATGTAATCAGTTTTTTAATGGGATACTGTTTGATTGTAATATTGGATTGAAAAGTGTGGGTACATCTAGTTCTATTTTTTACCATTCTACACGGCTTACACTTGCCACAAGAATAGAAACCCTTATGATCCAAGAAGGTTCCAAACTTCCTAGGTGGGTCAGGTACATTATGTACCAATCTGTCTCTTAAATTAGGTGCCCTTCTATGCACAAACACTGTTTTGCTTGGCAATAGGGATGCCAAAATATTAAAGTATAAAGCAGTATCACAGAATGAAACACAGTGGATATATGAATTATGCACTTTGAGTCCACAGGGAATGAACATAGATATTGATATTAACAGTTTTATAACTAATTATTAAAGTGTTACTAAACCCACAACAGTAAAATCAATCTGTATATGCAGCATAGCATGCTTGTTATACTCACTGTGGAACTTAAGGGGTTATTCCTCTGCATTGTGTAAAAAGTCTGTTTTATTCTGTATGCACTGATCCTCCTCCTGCACTGTCTATCTGGGGAAGGCCAGCTAACACAGGAAGGGTAACCGACCTGCATATGTTCAGTTATGTCTTTTATGCTGGAGAGAACACTTACTTCTCAGAGCTAGTCAGGTCACATGATATTGAGATCACACCTGTGGGCGTGTATACAGGCTGCATATGTTCGGTTATGTCTTTTATGCTGGAGAGAACTCCTACTTCTCACAGCTAGTCAGGTCACATGATATTGACATCACACATGTGGGCGTGTATACAGGCTGTAGTGGAAATCTCCTCCTACCTGAACTCTCAGGAAGGGAGAAACTGTGCAGTTTATCATGTGACCGTGGTATACAGATCATTCAAAAAGGTATATAGTGGCAGTATTTTAATGTAAAAAGAAGATTTTTAAGCTGTGGGCGCTGTGGGAACTGTGGGGGGGGATTAACTATTTTCATATTACTGGGTTTAGTAACACTTTAATGTTAATGTTTGTATAGATCCAATGGCTATTCAACATGGTGTATAGGTTTATGTGATGAGAATAGTAATTTTTATAAATGTTATAGATTAATTAGTCTGGACAAACTATCTACTTATCCCTCTTATTTGAGTTTTGTATAAGTATACATTTTCATGTAAAATACATAGTTTCTCTAGGGGAACAATGCTGGTCTCCGTAAAAATATCTTATATTGTCACAAGATGGCGTGAGTATATATTATAAAATGGGTAATTTTGTGTTTATTTTTTTTATAAAATATATATATATTTTTTGTTATTTAATTTATTTTCATTTTTATTTTTAGTATTAAGGCTGAGTTATTTTTTAGGGAATGGATGCACTGGGAGAATAGCTGTTCTGGGAATTCATCTTTTTGATTTTATTGTTTTCGATGATTCAGTGAACCCTCTATGGAGGGTATATAAGGAGAGTCACGCTCCATGATTCACAGCTTTTGATTACGTCATTTTTTGTGATGAAATGCGTCAAGTTAGGACGCACGGTGTGGTGTATTGGGCTTTAGGTGGAACGCATGCTACAAACCTGAGCCTTCCAAGCCTTAATGGTTTATCGGATGCTAATTAATGCCTGTACTGGAAGGGTTTGCATCAATCCTGTTTGGATATTTTTTTAAGCTTTTAAATTAAAGAGCAAATCATTTTCTATGCTATGTGGAGCCCGTTTTCTTTTTGATTGCCACGAGGTTAAAGTGATTGTAAGGGTTCGTTTTTTTAATTTTTTTTTAAACAAACAAACACATCATACTTACCCCGACTGTGCAGTTCGTTTTGCACAGAGTGGCCCTGATGCTCGTCTTCTGGGGTCCCCCGGCAGCTCTCGCGGCTCATCCCCACAGCAGATAACCCCTTAGGAGAAGCATTCTCCCGAGGGGGTTACCTCAGGAGTCCAGCATTCGGTGTCCATAGCCACGTGGAAGTTTAGATTTCCGAGGATTTTATATGCCTCCTCGCTGGTAAAGTTTTTTTTTAGACATGATGAGGCTGCACTGATGAGTGCTGATGAGGCTGCACTGATGGGTGTTGATGAGGGTTCACTGATGGGTGTTGATGAGGCTGCACTGATGGGTGTTGATGAGGCTGCACTGATGGGTGCTGATGAGGCTGCACTGATGGGTGCTGATAGGGCTGCACTAATGGGTGCTGATGGGAATTAATAAGACTGCACTGACGAGGCTGCATTGATGTGCACTGATAAAACTGATGAGGCTGCACTGATGGGTGCTGATAAGGCTGCTGTAATTGGTGCTGATGAGGCTGCTTTGATGGGTGCTGATGAGGCTGCACTGATGGGTGCTGATGAGGCTGCACTGATGGGTGCTGATGAGGCTGCACTGATGGGCACTGATAAGGCTGCACTGATGGGCACTGATGAGGCTGCACTGATGAGGTTGCACCAATGGGCACTGATGATGCAGCACTGATGGGTTCTGATGAGGCTGTACTGATGGGGCTGCACTGATGTGTGCTGATGGGTACCAATAAGGCTGCACTGATGAGGCTGCTTTGATGAAACGCATCCTTTCATACCGGGGGGGAAAGAGTATTGATAAAGCAGCTTGCAGCACGAAAGGTACAAGAGCCCATCTACCAATGACCATTTGAAGTACTGAAAGCAACCTGAACCGCCATCCTCACAGATCAAGGACCACAATGTATCCACGCATCAAGAATAAAGAAAGCACCAAGCCTGGAAGCAAAGCAAGAACCCAGGAAGAAAGAGACATTGAACTCAAATCCCTGCCCAAGCCCCCCAACCCCCCTTGCAACACTCTCTCCAGAGGACTCCGAGGTCCCAGAGACATTAAACCTAATGACATTCGAGTAATAGATGTCCAGATGTTTCCCCCAGGGTTTCAGGATCCACCCAAACCAAGATCCTGGAAGTGTACTACCCAAATAATTTTGGCCTTCGTCACCTTAATTACTTTTAAGATCATTTTACTAACCATCTTCGGGTGCTGGATGACCAATAGTTGTGGTTTTCAACTCCCCAAGAACCACACCAATTGCACCCTACTGGGTTTTATGGGAAATTCTATTTACCCCTGCTGGACACAAGTAGTAGGACAAATGTCCAAAGCCCAAGCCCAAGCTGTTACAGGCTATCATATTCAAAGGAGGGATGGGAATTGCTATATAGCAGCCATTGTCTTTACAGCCACATATAAAGGGATAGAAAAAACCTGGTGCATGAATCCCAATCATAGTCCAAGTCAAAATCTGGTGTCCAAATTTAAAAAGGCCAAACTCAGGGACATAGGAATCAGTCAAGTTATTCAAAACAGGAGATCAAAATATACGCCCTTTGCACCATTAAATAACACCAGTCTGAAAAAGGCTCCCAAATCAAAATCCCAATTCCTAAAATCCAGAAGGGAACTCTTAAGGCCAGACTTTAAAAGTATTAATAACAGAGCACAGTTAGATCCTGAAACTTACTCAGTCCTCCTACAATATTTCAAATTGTATGAAAGGGAATAGCTCGGTAACAGAGTCATGGCTCATCAACACACATATGAATAGCTCATGGATGGAGGAGCATGAGGATGAAGCACCCTCCATAGGGGACTGGATGTGCCTAGTGGGGTTAAGATTCAACCTAGATTCACCTGGGAATGTGCCCGCCCCTCATATGCCCCATGGATGGATGGTGTGCTGCGTCTTTGGTGTCAAACCACCATCCCATACCCCCTCGATAGAAAGACCTCAGGATGGTGCACTCTGGTAGAAATGATCCCTTTCATGGGTGCTTCTCCGGGGATTCTCCTGTTGAGATGATACCAGCCCATGGCCATTTAGAGTTTGGGAGACACAAAAGAGAAGTCACAACCTGGTGAGACAAGGTGTTTGCCTCCATGGGTGGGGCAGGCATGTACAGTGCACTAACAAAGGTAGACGAGTTTGGGGAACTAGTAGATTCATGGATGAATAAAACATCAACCGATGTGGGTTTCATCAATGAAGAATTGAGGAAAATCCTGTTTTAACAAGAGATAATCAAGCAGCGTCAAGAAAGGATGATGATGGTGCTGACAGGACTGTGTGATGTTACAGGGGATAAGAGCCTCTGTTGCACATATATGAACAACTAAACCTAGTGAAGATTTAGAGGTCCCCGATTATTATGAAATAATTAAGGGTCACCAAGAAGAGAGAGCCAAACTGCAAACACAAATGAGGAGGTTGGGAGATTCTTGGAATCCACTCTCAGGAATTGGAGGATGGTTCGGGTCCTTTTGGGATAGTATTTTGGGATTCTTTAAGAAGGCAGGTATGATACTGATCATGATAGTCCTCTTAGGCATAGCCATCTATGCCACTATCAAATTTATATTTTACATCACCAGTAAAGTACCTGATATCGCTGCAAAAATCAAACCAGAAATGGAACCTAGGGAGACCATGGCTATGTTCTACACAACAGACGTGATATTCCAAACATTAAGGAATTTATGATCAGGGAGAATTAAGTCCTCCCTGATCAAAGGAGGGATTGTAAGGAAAATGTCTGCACATTGGTTTACCGTATACCTTAGTAAAGGGGGTCTGAACTTTTGACTCATGCTCTATGAAATGCTATCACAAGGCTTTTATAATGTCAAATGGAAATCTACTAGCAGGCTAGCGGGCACAGGTGCAAAACAGGAAAGTACCTGCGGTTATAACCTTTTGAATAGATATACGGGAACTAGTTAGTTCATTATACCGCACATCTGGGCCTGTGGCCAAATGTTCCAGGACTGAGAGTATCTTAAAAGGTTATTTTTATATTGCTTAGCTTCTGAGAATTTAAGTTATCTCTAAGTAAAATATAAGTTTCTGACGTCAATAGTAACCTTTCTATAAAGCATATGTGCCTTCACCTGATAGGGTCAACTATGTAGCCCTCCCCTTTCCTTTATGTCAACCCCCCATATGTTGTATAATCAATGATTGTTATAAAACCAAGGTATGTGAATAATACAGTTGTACTCTTGATAACCCATCACGGTGTATGGTGTCTTGATTACCCAGTCGATTGAAAGATCTTCTTGATGTCCAAGTCCAGCTCGAGCAAGGGAAGAGATTGAGGGCGCACTTGACCACTGAACAGCTGACCCTTAGAGGTAACATTTACAGGTCTTGTCCCTCCCTGATCTTCTGACTGGACTGTGAAAGAAGAAGCAGAAGGTTGTTTTTCTACTCTCTCAGCTTATCAAGCTATTGCTTGTTAGCACATAAGCAGTAGCACTGCAGCACACCTAATTGTCTCCTTGTGCTGCGGCTTTCTCCCCTTGAGTCTAAACTATGTTGCGCAGTGGACTGCAAGAGGATGTTACCAAGTAAAATTCATGTACTTTTACATTTAAAAAAATACATTTAATGATGTATTATTGAATAAAGAGATAGGTCACTGTCCGCATTTATTTATTTATTTTCTTTAATCCCTGCTTACCTGATGCTGGGTTGTCCTCAATTCAGATACTCACTCACCCAGATGATCCAGCATTGTCCTGCTGAAATACACTTCTCTGCTGCCACTGCTCGAGCCCCGTGGTGCCATTTTCTTCCATTACATCATAGGGTGTCTGCAGACAGGATGACGGATGACTAGGCAGCCCCCTCCTACTTTTGTGGATGGAAGACTATGCCTTCTGGGATATGTGACATGCATATCTCAGGAGGTATTGGAAGCACTGCATATCATGACGTCACTCACCTTGTTAAGAATGGACTGTTGGGGACAGGCCGAAACCTGAACACAAAAAAACAAAAGAGAAGCAAACAAAAAAAAGACAAATATTTATGTAGTTGGAGAGGAAGAAAGTCTATTTTCAGAGTGAAGAACCGCTTTAATGTGTGTCCTTTATAGCTTCCTCTTCTGCTTTTACAAGAATAAAATAAAGCAAAGATAATGTGCATGAAAGTGCATGAACTAAAACCAACTGAAAAACAGGCTGGTTCTTATCTACAAAGGAAATCTTAGTTTGAAGGTTTCTTTATGTTACAAATAAAGAAGTTGTCAGCAAGGGATTAATCTCATGTTGCTATTTGGGAAACAATCGCTCATAAATCTATTATAGTACATACAAGCTTTTCTTTCTCATGTTATCATCCTATATCAGGTGTCATTCAGCCATCTTTCCCTTGGAATGTATCACTAATTAAAGCCCATAATCAATTTCAAATATATCAAACTCTTGCAAACTATAAGGCAAACATTAGTGTTTAAAATGCAGTAACCCAAAACAACCATTGCTTCAATGATCTAAATCTATTAATATTAAATTATTATATTTTATAATGCAAAGAAACCTTCAAACTAAGATCTCTATTGTAGATAAGAAATAGAATCACGCCACAGCCACAAATGGCCTTTGTGCTTCAGGGTCCATTCACACCATGTGAAAATGGGGTAGTGCAAGTTACCTGCTTTGGTGTGCTGCGGTGCCATTCATTGTGAATGGTATTTTCAATGCACCTTTGCAATGAACCTGCAATTAAATTACACCACGCATGGTAAAACACTGTCATGTGTGTGCTGTGCCAGCAAAAATGCAGCAAGTCCAATTTTCAGTTTGTTGTAGAGTACTAAGCAGCCCATTCACACGAACTGGCTGCCTTAAAATGCATGTGTTAAAAACACACTGCAAGGGACAGCCCTGGTCTGAATGGGCCCTCAGCAAATGTAAGTTAGTTCCATTAGAAACCAGTTTTCATTTTAGTAACATGTTATCTGTCATTAGTGCTAGGTAAGGTCCTCTGAAACCCAAGGCAGAATCAGAGATACCAAAGTGTGCCAAAGAGTGTTGTTGTGACATATTAGCAGAGGTGGGGGACTCGAGTCACATGACTTGACTCGAGTCGGACTCGAGTCACCTGTTTGAGGACTTGCGACTTGCTTGACAAAATTAAATAAATGACTCGACTTGACTTTGACTTGCCACTAATGACTTGCGACTTGACTTTGACTTGGGCTATTTGACTTGCAATGACTTGCAATGACTTGGCACCACCAGTGCTGTGTCTTGGCCTAGGCAAAAGCCGCCCCCCCCACAAAAGAAATCTCCCCCGAGTCCCGGCTTCTGCCCGCACAAATACAGCTTGCTAACATTGTGGGCGGGGATCGCATAGGTGTCCGCGAGCGGCGCTTGCAGTGTTCGCGGCCGCCGCAGACTTTTTTTTTATTTGATGATGACTGCGCTGCAGTCTCTCCTCCTAGGCTGTACAGGTCTCTGTATTCCGTCCGGCCAGGCCGCGGCGCCGCCCCCCTCCTACTGCGGAGTGATCTCTGAGGGAGGGGCTGGGCTTCTGTGCAAGTGTGCAGAGCCAGCAGCGTGAGTCGCGGGCATCACGTGGGGGAGGAAGAAGGAACTGGAAGTTGCCCAAGGAGCCAGCCAAGCCTAGCCGACTGAATCTGAGTGGAGTCCAGTCCAGCAGCCATAGAGTAAGTCATGGCAGACTATTATTCTTCTACTGAGGGGGCACTGGAGCAGGGACAGTCACACGACTCAGGGAGAAACTGGTCTGAGAATGGGGGACAGTGCAGTGGTCGTCGCAGCACAGAAGAAAAAGCACAGAGCCCGGAGCCAAGGAGGAGGAAACAGATTTGCAGAAGCTGCAGGTTTGTTTGATGCAGTGCCAAGCAAATGCTTCCCTGCAAACTTTGCAGGGAAGCATTAGCTTGCTTGGCACTGCATCAAACAGACCTGCAGCTTCTGCAAATCTGCACTAGTGATGTAGCAGCTAGCAGGGCCCTGGCCAGTGGCCTGTACTGATGATTACAGGACGCAGATATGATTGCAGATGCAATCAATCATCAATATCATTGCACATGCTAAAACTATGAAACCTAGGTAGGTACAAACCTTCTTTCCTTGTTTTCTCCTCCTCCTCGTGCTTTTTTTCTCCTGCGCTGCGACGGCCACTGCACTGACCCTCAGTCCCAGACCAGTTCCTCCCTGAGTCCTTCACTAATTAACTATTACTTGTGCGAAGTACAAAGTGCTCAACGTGTATATTACATAAAAATCATATTGCTGAATTAAGTTCTCCATGCGTACTACAAACTCATTAAACAGTCCACATCCAGTGAAAGTTCATGTACTGCAATGCTCCAGTCCATGCATGCTGAAATCAATGCAAACTTTAGCACTGGTCACTGTATTGGTGTCACTGGTGCCCAAAAGTGTCGCTATGAGTCACTAATGTAATATTCTAATCTGGAATGATAAACGTGTCACTGTTTTAAACAAGGTTAGGTTAGGACCGTATATATATAATACATTAAAAATAGTTCTGTAAGTACTAGTGTACTAAGCAGCAACACCTTATTTTCTGGCAGTGCCCGGGCCATCCCGACAGCAAACTCTGGATCCACCCCTGACAGATCAACGCACAAGGCAGCTATAATGGAGGGAGCGATTCCAAAAATAATTAAATTTGGATTTAAGGATTATGTTTTAGATGTTTGTGAAAAGAAGAGAACGGCGATATGCAAGGTCTGCAACTCAAAAATAAGAGACACGTCCACCACAACATCCAACTTCATCCATCACTACAAAACCCACAAAGAAAAGTAGGTACAGTAACGTCACGTGTATGTGTGTATATATATATATATATATATATATATATATATATATGCAAATTAGGCCTACATCCCACTTTAGGTGGGAGCAGAGTGTATTGTTGTTCAAATCAATAAATCACATAGCTAACGTTTTTTTCTATCTCTCTTCTGTTTACTCTATAGATATGAAGAGTACATCCATACCAAAGGGACTTTTGATGATACCCAGCCTCAAATCTCACAATTCATCGCACAGGGGACTGTGCAGCAATACCACTGCAACCACCAGCAGCAAAAGGCAATTACAAACTCAATCCTGTCAGACCTCATTATAAACTGCAACATGCCACTGTCCATCATTGAACATCAAAGCTTTCGTCGCTTTTTGTCAATAGTAGACAACAAGTACTCTCCAGTAAGTAGAAGAACAATTACTGGCAAGCTTGACAATCTGGTGGCAGATAGGAAAATGAAGCTGAAAAATGAACTCGAAGTGGTAGATCATCTGTCAGTGACTGTAGATATATGGTCAGACCGCAGGATGAGAGGCTTTCTTGGAGTCACAGTGCACTGGATCAACATTGAGGATGACCGTCTTCAGTTAAAATCACAGTTGCTTGCGTGCAACCGCTTCAAAGGTTCCCATACAGGGGAAAGAATTTGTGAGGAATTTGAGCATATATGTGAAGAGTACAAGATTAAAAAAAAGGTAGACCACATCATTTGTGACAACGCCGCAAACATGAAAAAAGCATTCACTACATGTTTTCCAGGACAGCTAGATGAAGACGATGACCTTGATGATTCAGACATTTGGAATGACCTGTCAGTGGAAGAACAGGAGATGTTTGACAATTATTTGAGTGCAAAAACCCAGACTAGACTTCAATGTTTTGCACACACGCTTCAATTGGTAATAGGTGATGGACTTAAAGAGACTAAATTAGTCAATGCAGCTCTCGCCAAAGCTTCCAGGTTGAGCTCCTTGTTACACACAAGCACCTCTTTCAAGGAAAAATTTGAGGAGGAGTTTGGACAGCGTGGAATCCCTGCCTCTGTTACCACACGCTGGAATTCCACACTGAGGCAATTGAAATCAGTGGTCAGCTGTGACCAGCTGAAACTGACTAGAATGCTTGAAGATGGGGGACACAAAGAGACTGTATTCACAGCTAGAGAGTGGAATCAGATTAAGGAACTCGTGGATGTCCTTCAACCTTTTGGAGAAGCCACAGACCTCTCACAGGGAGAAAAACTTGTGACAATAAGTGCTGTTGTACCCTGTATCCTTTCTCTGAATCACCACTTGGAAAATCATAAAGAGAGCGTGCGCTACCTTGGTGGCTTGATCCGTAGCCTGCAAGAATCACTCCAAAGACGATTCGAAGGGATCTTTGTCAATGTGAGGATGGCAGATGAACAGAATGATGTAGCAACCTTACCCTTCTCTGACCCTCTATACCTAAAAGCTGCTCTGCTGGATCCTTCATTTGGCACCATGTGGTTGACCCATGATGTTTTGGCTACCGAAAATGTCAAGGAGGCTGTGTCTGCGATGATAAAAAGTATGTTATGTTTTTGGTAATAACCCGTTTGCAGTAATAACACCTGAGTGCATTGAGTCACTGTTTTATGCTTGTGTTTTTCAGACTTGATTCTCAAAGAGGACTGCAAGCCCACCCCAACAACCACCGATGAAGACGAGCAAATGCCAGTGGCAGAGTCAGAGAGTCAATCTGGGCTGTTCACAGCATACCGCAAAAAACAGAAGAGAGATTCATGTTCCAGTCCACAAATTCAGCTGAACCAGTATTTAGACATTTGTGATGGACAGAGCTGCCTTCAGTTTTGGGCCATGAACAGGCACATGCTCCCCTCTTTGTTCAGGGTAGCGGTAAGAGTAATGTCAGTCCCTGCATCAAGCGCACCTGTTGAACGTGTGTTTAGCCATGGTGGGGTGATAATGCGACCCCATCGCTCACAACTGAGCGAGAAAGTACTTTCAAATTTAATTTTTTGCAAATGCAATGCATTTTAGGTGGCTATTCTTAGAATAGCCACTTAACATGCATTGCATTTGCAAAAAATAGTATTCTGAGAAGTGAGAATACTATTTTTTGCAAATGCAATGCATTTTAAGTGGCTATTCTAATAACTAAGAAAAAAGGAATAGAAGTAGATAGGCGCTGTTTCCAAGCCTGGTGAATTCAAATGTGTTATTCCCTTAGTGGGAGGGCAGTATGGAGTGGGAAAGATTGTAAAGATGTTGCCTATAGTATATTTAGTGAATGTTTATCCCGTGGAATTACTATAAAGGTCCTGGATGTGCATAAGTCAAGTTGGTTGTCTGACTTAATAAAGTGCAGTGTGTGCTCTAAAAAAGATATAACTTAATCCGTATAAATATAATATATCCATATATAAATGAACCCTATTTTTAAATTAAAAATATTTGTGCAAAATTATGTGATCCATAACGTAATCGATAATGTACATATGTAGTGAACAAACAAATATATAAAATCAACTGCTTTCAGTGCTGCTACAAAAAAAAACCCTGGATTCTGATGGATATTCCAATAAGTAAACCTTTCAGTGCGTGCCTTAATCCGTGTTCTAATAGTGATTGATTGCACTCACCAGATCCTAGCAGCACTGAAAGCACTTGATTACATATATTTGTTTGTTCACTTCATATGTACATTATCGATTTACGTTATGGATCACATAATTTTGCACAAATATTTTTAATTTAAAAATAGGGTTCATTTATATATGGATATATTATGTTTATACAGATTAAGTTATATCTTTTTTAGAGCACACACTGCACTTTATTAAGTCAGACAACCAACTTGACTTATGCACATCCAGGACCTTTATAACACATTTGAATTCACCAGGCTTGGAAACAGCGCTATTTACTTCTATTCCTTTTCTCTAATATCTTACTCCACCTAGTGGAAGTAATCGGTAGTGGCAGCAGTTCCAACAACATTCTTTAATTTTTAAATTTTTATTCCATTGCATGCATCCCATTGCGCGGGTGTTTCTCCGTCTTTTTTCTATTCTAATAACTAAGCTCAAAGTTTGAACTTGACATAATGCCAAGTTGCCAATATCTGGACACTTGAAGAATGGTGATGGGAATACTATTATTCTTATCACCATTCAAGTGTCCAGATATTGGCATTGTGTCAAGTTCAAACTTTGAGCTTAGTTATTTTCCCCCTCAGCAAGGACTACATTTTTTTCAGGCTTGTTGGCCATTTAATTGCTGAGTGTTCTGCTCCTTGTCTGCTATTTGGGCATTCAAAGTGTTTCTTTAATATGCCAAGAAAAAAGCACTAAGCTGTTTTGTTAATGTTGAAAATAAAACAAAACCTTTCCTGAAAACTGACTTTTAACTCATTTAAAGGATGGAAATGGGGTAGATCAGTATTTTGACTTAATTTGTGACTTGACCAAAATAAATGACTTGACTTGACTTGCTTGACTTCTAGCAGGGACTCGACTTGACTTGCTTGCTTTTCGCCACAGTGACTTGGGACTTGCTTATGACTTGAAGGTTAAGACTTGAGACTTGCTTGTGACTTGCACATGTGTGACTTACCCCCATGTCTGCATATTAGTATGATTTCAATGGAATGAAAATGCTAAAACAGGATTTTTTTTTTAATTATGGTAACTAAAAATTGATCTTGCATCGGGTAACTTAGGAAGATTATAACTCATCCAAAGTGAAAAACAGGACTCAGCTGACACCTAGACAGCCCAGTTCTACTGAATACACTGGGTGAGCAGCACTGATAGTGTAATTATTGGCGCTGTACTGTCACTTTGTTAATGGACCCGCTGTGCTTTGTGTATCTGGATTGTTGCTGATCACACTGGAAAGCTCTCAACACAGCTGCCTTTGTGTCATCTCAGCACTGCTTGTCATATGTCTATAGTGCACCCCCTAAAGAGTCGCTGGAAATTTTGGTCCTATTTCCCCCCTCAGAACACACACAGCCAGACACACAGCATTTCCTGCATTCTTCCACTTGCACAAAAGAACAGTCTAGGGGTTTCTTTTTGGGTTTTTATTGAGAATGATGAACTAGGATAGGGGGAGGGAGCATTGGATACCCCAAAAACAGTAGAACTGGATAACCTGAGGACTTTTCCATTTCTGGCTGCACTTCACAAACTACTGGCTGCACTGCATAAATGCTGAAAGTCCCATAGGATCTCTATGCTGACGGTGACCTGTACCCCTTCCAGAGTTTAAAAGCTACAAACAGTCACTAACTCCTCAACAATAGAGTTTTTTTACTCACTTAGTCACATAATCAACAGTTGCCTCCTGCCAATATCCACCAGGCTCTTCCTAGTGAGGGAGATTTGAACTCAAACCAACATTGGACAGCTGGACTCTTTTCCACCAACTCTATCCGGTGAGCTTCTTCAGACCCCAATTGATCCTTGGTTTTCAGCTTGCGAATAGGCCCCCCAGCCAAGCCTAGCTGGGACGTTGACTCTGCATTTGCTTTTTAAGCCCCAGACTATTTATGGGCTCTCCCAACACCTTCTGGGCACACCTCTCCAGGGATTGGCTGGTAATCTATAAATATTCAGGCTGTCTGCTCTGAGAAAAGGTGCATTGAATATACCATTCACAACGAATGGCACCGCAGCACACCAAAGCAGGTAACTTGCACTACCTCATGTTCACATGGTGTGAATGAACCCTGAAGCACAAAGGCCATTTGTGGCTGTGGCTGTGGCTGTGGCGTGATTCTATTTCTTATCTACAATGGAGATCTTAGTTTGAAGGTTTCTTTGCATTACAAAATATTACAATTTAATATTAATGGATTTAGATAATTTAAGCAATGGTTGATTTGGGTTACTGCATTTTAAACACTACTGTGTGCCCTATAGTTTGCAAGAGTTTGATATTTGAAATTGATTATGGGCTGTAATTAGTGATACATTCCAAGGAAAAGATGGCTGAATGACACCTGATATAGGATGATAGCATGAGAAAGAAAATCTTGTATATGCTATAATAGATTTATGAGCAATTGTTTCCCACATAGCAATATGAGATTAATCCCTTGCTGACAACTTCTTTATTTGTAACACAAAGAAACCTTTACACTAAGATTTCCGCACAGCAGGAGATGAGCGGCGACCGCGGTCTGCTCGGGGCTATTACAGACAACGGTTGCCGCTCACCTCCTGCTGTGCAGCCATGCCTGTTTGTCATCTCCTGGCTCCTCTGCCCACCCGGCCAACAATGTCATTCAATCAGCAGGGCAGGGGAAGGGAGTAGCTGCAGATCAGAATGGAGAGCTCCTCCTGCCCCCTGCCCTGCTGATAGGATGACATCATCGGGCGGACAGAGGAGCCGGGAAAGGACACACGGAGTGATCACAGCCTCTGCCCTGCCAAAGGTTGGAGTCCTTTGCAGGGGAGGCAGACATTAGAAGGGGAAGTGTCGTTTTAGAAAGGAAAGGGGGGAAATGAAACCCTTCCCTGGTGGAAAAAAAGGTTGAGGACTGCTGCTCTAGAAGACAAAGGGTATTAACAGAGTAGCAGCCTGTGAAACACTGAGCAGCCCCAAGTAATCAACCCTGCTCCACTGATTACAGAAGAGCTAAATTAAATTTACCTACCATCCTATTCTACTAGGAGGGTGCTACATGTCAAATTCACAAACACACAATAAATTACAATTTATCCCACACTCTTGGGAGTGTATTTTAAAAACCTAATGCATCAACCCACATTTGCCATGTCGAATTTGCTGCATGCAGGCTAGATGCTCTATAGCAAGGAAAGCACAAGCTTGTTACTCCCCTTTTATGCTGATACCAGGCCACATACCTATCAACATTTGAAGTGCTTTCAGAGGTATCCACTGAGAAAGGTAAACACCTCCCAAAAGACCTGCCTGATGGGCACTTAACTTTCACACCCTTAGTAACCATGTGGATGGTCTGTCATGAAAAAGTATGTGTCATGGTTGTCACTGCTTATCTAGTAAACTGGAAAAGAATTATTTAGTACCCATATCTATTCACCAGTGTATGCAGGTAAAGAAGGGGCTTCAAGAAACAAGGAAATACTGCTAAGATTTTTTAAACTGCTAAGGACAGGACAGGTGATAGAAGAAGACTCTCCCTTTCAAACTTCTGGTATATCACTGTTTGGTATAAAAGCTAATAGGTGAATAGCAGGAGTACTCTTTGCCATGGCTCAACATCGAGAAAAAAAACAAATAGGGAACATACATACAAAAAATCAGCAGATCTAAGTGCGTAAATCTGCAGCTGTGTCCTACAGTTTTTGTGCACGACTAAATGCACCACACAATTTTGTACGAAGACACAGCTGTGTATAAGGGCTCATTGATTACTATAATGCTGTAATTTGATGCGTACAAAACTATCTGCTGTATGTATCTAAATGCAGCATTTTTCCTGTCCGTGTGAATGAGCCCTGAATCTGTTTTCTAAATGTAGTCAATTTTGCAGAAAAGTGCTGTGAATGCATGGCTAATGTTTTTTATAACTACTGTATGTCTCTAAAGGCCTGTAAACACGATCGGATTTTCCGACGGGAAATGTTGGCTGTCAGGCTGTTGGCGGAAAATCCGACCGTGTGTATGCTCCATCGGACATTTGTTGGCGGACTTTCCGACAGCAAATGTTGGCTAGCATGTCTTCAAATTTTCCGCCAACAAATGTGTGTGATATTCCTATCGTGTGTACACAAGTCCGTTGGACAAAAGTCCATAGTACAAACACGCATGCTGGGAAGCAGAAGCAGTCGGTCTTGTAAACTAGCGTTTGTAATGGAGAATTAACATTTGTGACGTGGCAAATTATGAAATCTCCAAATGCAGCGCACAATTATCTTCTTCTTTAATGGGATAATAATGAATAATAATGCTTTGCTGGTGATACTGATGGAGATATTGCAAACGAATTTTCAAAGGCTTTTTTTTTCTAGTGATATCAAGAATAATATTATTATGTTTTTTGTCTTTTGTTTTATTTGTGCAAGTTACCACAACACCATTATCCCTTAGTTTTTAAAAACAAAGATACAACTATGTTGGTGTCCCTTATCAATTTTACATTGTATTTTATAAAATGTAACTGCCTACTCCCAAACTGTCATTTGAAGTAAAACAAAAGCCAAGTATAATTCTCCACAATTTTTTTATTGTGCATTAAAAAAATTTAAAAAAAATAAAATTAGACATGCTATCTGCCAATAGAACTTAACCAAAAAGTGCATTCTATGCATCCAAAAATATAGAAAATATACCAAATCAAATCATTATTCAACCAAAAAAATAATGTCAAAGCAATAACTCCAAGGCCAATAATAAATAACACGTTATCACCTCCGATTTTGCAACATGTCTGGTTGATGAATGGCCATTCAGAAACGAACTGAAAAGCACAAAATGAGAAGCGCAAACTGAAAAGAGCTAAATGAAAAACACAAAAAGAAAAGCGCGCATCAACAATCACCAAACTTCTACTAACACAAAATTAGCTGAAGGAGCCCAAAGGGTGGCGCCAAAGAGCTGAAAAACCACGTAGTACGTCTAGTACATCACTACGTTTGGAATTGTTGGCCAACATTTGTGTGACCGTGTGTATGCAAGACAAGTTTGAGCCAACACCCTTCGGGCAAAATTCCATGGTTTTGTTGGGGGAAAGTCCGATCGTGTGTACGAGGCATAAGAGTTATAAACTCCATGCAATTCTTAAACTACACCTAAACTATACCTAAACTATAAAAAAAATTTTATCGATAGCTTCATCCAACATTTAAATCAACCCCATTTACACAACGCAGCTACAAACAAAGGCCTGCTGATGTTCTCTGAAATAAACAGGAATTAATCAGCACAAAAAAATTCCCTAACCATAAAGCAGCTGTAACACTCAAGATCAATATTTCAAATCTAGAATACAAATTCACAAATAAAATAGTGCAGCGCTATTATAAAATTTCAAATAAAATTCATATACACAATTTATAAAATGCAGTCTAATGCCGCGTACACACGAGCGGACTTTACGGCAGACTTTGCCCGGCGGACGGGATTTTGTCGGACAATTTGATCGTGTGTGGGCTCCAGCGAACTTTGTTTTCTCAAAAGTTGGGCGGACTTAGATTTGAAACATGTTTCAAATCTTTCCGACAGACTTGAGTCCGGTCGAAAGGTCAGCTCGTCTGTATGCTAAGAAAATAAAAAGTGCAGCGCTATATTTACGTAAAGAACGCTTACATATATGAAAATAACTAGAAAGTGAACATCAGTGTAATTCACCCATATGTAAACTTTGAATTCAACCAATGCTATAGATCAAGCATAAAAGAAAAAGGTCTTATAACAGCACCTGTGAAAATAAAAAAAATTACAATCAAAGAGTAATATTTCCTCTAGGCTGTGTGGTTGTGTTAAAACAGTCACATAGAACCATAAACACCAATATTAACGTGTACAAATGACCAATAGAAATAAATGAGATTCAGAGCAAGTCTCTGGGGTTTGAACAGTTCATCCAAGCGTGGAGGTGGTCACAGGGCATATATGCAGATCACACACCAATATATATTCACATCCAGAGTAATTCTTCTTATATTCAATAAGAGGGGAAGTAAATGAAATGCCCTTACCAGAAGCGGTGGACTCACTGGCCGTTGGCGGTGAGTCATATAGGCTTTCACCGTTTGTACGGTAGGGTTAAAGCTGTCTCCGGTCTGTGGTGGGAGTTGCGGAAGGCCTCACGACTTACAATCTTCAACAATGAAATCAGGTCCACTCAGATGAGAGAGCATGTTAGATTGTCCAATAGGATCCTCTTCCGGAAATCGCTCACTTGGCTTTGCCCATATATGAAAAGAAAAAAAGGTTTCCACATAGCATAAAATCTGAGTAACCAAAGAATTTTATTGTTATGGTTAAAAATTCCAATAAAAATTCAGGTTTAAAATCAAGTTCATATGAACAAAAAAAGGATCTAGCACAGTGAACACCCTTGGGTGTGTGACGCTACCACAGCCATCAGAGTTCACTGCGCTAGATCCTTTTTTTGTTCATATGAACTTGATTTTAAACCTGAATTTTTATTGGAATTTTTAACCATAACAATAAAATTTTTTGGTTACTCAGATTTTATGCTATGTGGAAGCCTTTTTTTCTTTTCATATATGGGCAAAGCCAAGTGAGCGATTTCCGGAAGAGGATCCTATTGGACAATCTAACATGCTGGATGAGGTCAACTCAATACAGGATCACTGTAGCTCCGCCCCAAGTGTTCTTTCATGAATGACGTCATCAAGGTCACATCTTTGGTTACTCAGATTTTATGCTATGTGGAAGCCTTTTTTTCTTTTCATATATGGGCAAAGTCAAGTGAGCAATTTCCGGAAGAGGATCCTATTGGACAATCTAACATGCTCTCTCATCTGAGTGGATCTGATTCCATCGTTGAAGATTGTAAGTCGTGAGGCCTTCCGTAAGCTCCCACCACAGACCGGAGGCAGCTTTAACCCTACCGTACAAACGGTGAAAGCCTATATGACTCACCGTCAACGGCCAGTGAGTCCACCACTTCTGGTAAGGGCATTTCATTTACTTCCCCTCTTATTGAATATAAGAAGAATTACTCTGGATGTGAATATATATTGGTGTGTGATCTGCATATATGCCCTGTGACCACCTCCACGCTTGGATGAACTGTTCAAACCCCAGAGACTTGCTCTGAATCTCATTTATTTTTATTGGTCATTTGTACACATTAATATTGGTGTTTATGGTTCTATGTGACTGTTTTAACACAACCACACAGCCTAGAAGAAATATTACTCTTTGATTGTAATTTTTTTTATTTTCACAGGTGCTGTTATAAGACCTTTTGCTTTTATGCTTGATCTATAGCATTGGTTGAATTCAAAGTTTACATATGGGTGAATTACACTGATGTTCACTTTCTAGTTATTTTCATATATGTTAGCGTTCTTTACTTAAATATAGCGCTGCACTTTTTATTTTCTTATCCTTATACACAATTTGTCTAATTGTTAGTGTTGGCTGCTTGACCCGACTGAGTTGGCGCAGCAGTTTTTTTCCCTTCGTCTGTATGCTAGTTCGACGGACAAAAAGCCACGCTAGGGCAGCTATTGGCTACTGGCTATGAACTTCCTTATTTTAGTATGGTCGTACGTCATCACGTACGAATTCGACGGACTTTGGTTGATTGTGTGTAGGCAAGTCCGTTCATTCAGAAAGTCCGTCGTCAAGTCCGTCGAAAAGTCCGCCGGGCAAAGTCTGCCGTAAAGTCCGCTCGTGTGTACATGGCATAAGACTTAATAATCCGAATTCAGAGAGATCAGTCCATACATCCACAGTGAAGTGAGAAAAAAGCAGCAGAAACAGAGAATGGATAGAAAAATATCCTCAGCTGTGCTTGCTGTGCTCGGAAAGTCATCACAGCTGTGAGCATCCGTGATAATGTCTTCACCACAGACAATACAAGCCGCTCACCTCACTACGTGGACCCTCTGAATCAACAGATAGGTCAAACAAGCCTTCCCATAAAGGGTGTAAGTGATGATTAATGCCTCTGCATGGATCCAACAGCAAAAGGGCTACACCGCTCTGGATCGCCAGCCAGATCTCACAATCAATGGGGACCAGATAGAATGTAAAATCAATAAACAGTGCATAGTGCACTCTGTATGGTTTTAATGCATTTTATTCATTTAAGTTACTTACAAGTATAGCACTAATGACCCAGTGTTAGGTATGAAAGCATTTCATTTAAACGTCTCAGCAAGACAAAGAGTGACAGGTGGTTGCAGCTGACGTGACCGAGTCCTCCCGCACGAGTATCGTCCCAGTAGGCGGGACTTCCTCAGCAATTACAGAGGCTCACACACCAACCTTTTTATGCCCCACCCAATTACCTGACATATAGGAAACACCTCCTCGTAGAGTCAGTTACCATAGGAACCACAATGCTAAGTTCCCTCACCATATTACCACTAGATTCTTTACATTCATACATCTCGGCAGAATGGGGCACTCAAGATAGATGGTATTAGGGGGTAGACATGCATCTTCTTCACTCAGAAAAATATATATATAAAAAGCACCCAAAAAAATAAAAAAAATTGGCTGAATAATTTATCCATAAACAAATTAGTACAAATTAGTACAGGTGATAATTACATATTATATTAAAACAAGCCATAATATACTCATTATCACAATAACCATAGCAAAATCATTAATTAAATAGTTTGAAACATCAAAGTAACCACCCTTCACTCTACGGAAATCACATCCTATAAAAATTCATATATATATATATATATATACAGTGGGGACAGAAAGTATTCAGACCCCCTTACATTTTTCACTCTTTGTTATATTGCAGCCATTTGGTAAAATCAAAATTAAGTTCATTTTTTTCCTCATTAATGTACACACAGCAACCCATATTGACAGAAAAACACAGAATTGTTGACATTTTTGCAGATTTATTCAAAAAGAAAAACTGAAATATCACATGGTCCTAAGTATTCAGACCCTTTGCTCAGTATTTAGTAGAAGCACCCTTTTGATCTAATACAGCCATGAGTCTTTTTGTAAAAGATGCAACAAGTTTTTCACACCTGGATTTGGGGATCCTCTGCCATTCCTCCTTGGAGATCCTCTCCTGTTCTGTCAGGTTGGATGGTAAACGTTGGTGGACGGCCATTTTTAGGTCTCTCCAGAGATTCTCAATTGGGTTTAAGTCAGGGCTCTGGCTGGGCCATTCAAGAACAGTCACGTAGTTGTTGTGAAGCCACTCCTTCGTTATTTTAGCTGTGTGCTTAGGGTCATTGTCTTGTTGGAAGGTAAAACTTCGGCCCAGTCTGAGGTCCTGAGCACTCTGGAGAAGGTTTTCGTCCAGGATATCCCTGTACTTGGCCACATTCATCTTTCACTCGATTGAAACCAGTCGTCCTGTCCCTGCAGCTGAAAAACACCCCCACAGCATGATGCTGCCACCACCATGCTTCACTGTTGGGACTGTATTGGACAGGTGATGAGCAGTGCCTGTTTTTCTCCACACATACCGCTTAGAATTAAGGCCAAAAAGTTCTATCTTGGTCTCATCAGACCAGAGAATCTTATTTCTCACCATCTTGGAGTCCTTCAGGTGTTTTTTAGCAAACTCCATGCGGGCTTTCATGTGTCTTGCACTGAGGAGAGGCTTCAATCTGGCCACTCTGCCATAAAGCCCCGACTGGTGGAGGGCTGCGGTGATGGTTGACTTTCTACAACTTTCTCCCATCTCCCGACTGCATCTCTGGAGCTCAGTCACAGTGATCTTTGGGTTCTTCTTTACCTCTCTCACTAAGGCTCTTCTCCCCCGATAGCTCAGTTTGGCCGGACGGCCAGATCTAGGAAGGGTTCTAGTTGTCACAAATGTCTTCCATTTAAGGATTATGGAGGCCACTGTGCTCTTAGGAACCTTAAGTGCAGCAGAAATTTTTTTGTAACCTTGGTCAGATCTGTGCTTTGCCATAATTCTGTCTCTGAGCTCTTCAGGCAGTTCCTTTGACCTCATGATTCTCATTTGCTCTCACATGCACTGTGAGCTGTAAGGTCTTATATAGACAGAGTGTGTGGCTTTCCTAATCAAGTCCAATCAGTATAATCAAACACAGCTGTAATCGAATGAAGGTGTAGAACCATCTCAAGGATGATCAGAAGAAATGGACAGCACCTGAGTTATATATATGAGTGTCACAGCAAAGGGTCTGAATACTTAGGACTATGTGGAGTGGAGTGGCAGTGCCTGGGACAGAGACTGACTTATGACAAGATCACTGCACTCTGAGGATTGTACTGCGCCACTGTGACTGAGAGCACTACATCTATCTGAGCAGACAGCAGAAGAATGGAGACTAATGGCTCAGTACCAAGCAGAGATCTCAGATAAAGCCTAAACCTGAAGGATAGTTACACCTGGAGCGGAAGCCCCCTACGGATAACCCCATTGGACAACTGCATCGGATTCCAAGAAAGTATCGAGGATACTAGATGCCTTTTACCCCTGCAGGGGTGCAGGGAGCGGGTGAGTGGGGACCCTTGAGGGGGAGCACCTAAGTCACTGGATTTCAACTGTCATCACTACAGTCACCTCACGCAGGAATTTTTGAATGAAATATCTTCAAGATAGGACTTTCACAATATTGATTTTTATCTACAATTTTCTTTATATATATCTGTGTCACAATTGGTATATTTCTGAAACAATTGGTCACTTTATATACACATTTTACATATATATATATTTTTTTGGGCTATATACTTATATGTTCATCTTTTTTGTCACGCTAATTGTGTACAGTGGAGATTTAGTGGTAATATGTAATCAGTGGATGGCACTGGATGTGGACGGATAAGAGACTTTCTATTAGCCACTGCAGGAGTTGTAGGAACGAATTGTAAAATAAGGTTAACACCTTATACAATAGTAGAAAGCTGTGTGCAGTTACACCTATTATTTATAATTATTAACAATACCACTGATGATACTTTTTGTTATACTTGTATATATATATATATACACCTTGCTGCTAAACCAGTTCAATTTGGATGCACTTTATGGTACGGGATATCTATCCCATCGGGCACATATACACTTTATTACACGGATTTGCCCAAATACACAAGTAATTTTGAGCTATACAGCTAACACATAATTGATACGCACCCATACAGGTGGCGCCAACTGCCCCTACCCACACACATTTCTACTTTTTATCTCATCCCTGAGGGGGTGAGTAAGGGGAGGCTGCAAGCCTTGGTCTGTGAGCGCGGAAATCTCAAACCTCTTTAAAATCATCCTCATATTGTTTGATGTGTTCACATTCTTATTTGGAGCATTGGACACCAGTGTATTCCTATCTATTTTTCTTACCGTTTCTATCTCTCTGTCTAAAATAGATCTGTCATACCCCTTCTGCTGAAATCGGGTCGACAGAACTGCAATTGGGCTTTAAACGTATGAATTGCCCTCTGGGGATATTACATAGACATTTAGCTGATCAGTCGGTTTAAAATGTTTAGTCATCTTAAAAACATCCCCCTTCTTAATAATTTCCAGATCCAGAAAAACTATATGTTCAGTGCTAAGCATTGAGTTTGCTCATAAATGTTTCAAGACCAGCTCTGTCTCCCTCCCTTATCATGATAAAATCATCAATATATCTTTGGTAACAAATAAGTTCAGGGGGTTGGTTTTTGAACACAAATTCTTCCTCCCAGTGGCCCATAAAGAGATTGGCCACACTTGGAGCAAACCGTGCCCCCATAACAACTCCCCTTGTTTGTAGATAAAACTGTCTATTGTACCAAAAATAATTCCTTGATGAACAAAAGCTCAAACAGCTGAGAATGGTTTTCTTATGTTTCTTAGACAGGTCAGATAAAGAGAAAGCTCATTGCACTGAGGATGAAGCATCCTCATGGCCAATAATGGTATACAAGGAACTTATATCGCCTGTAATAAAAAAACTAGATGGAGAAGCTTTTAGGGCCGGTTCACACAGGGGCGGCACGACTTGCAGGTCGCCTCACTGAGGCGACCTGCACACAACTTCAGTGGCGACTTGCAAAATTACTTCTGCATAGAAGTCAAATACTACAGGAACATTTTTCTAAGTTGGAGCGACTTGCGTCACTCCTATTAGAACGGTTCCGTAGTACAGAACGGGACGCGACTTGTCAGGTGGCTAGGTCGTCTGACAAGTCCCCCCTGTGTGAACCGGCACTTAGAGTCTTTTACAAAACTTTTACAAAATATGTTTTGTATCCTTTAGAAATGCTTCAGTTTTAACGACCATTGGCTGAAGGAAAGTATCAATGTATTGACCCAGTCTAGATGAGACTGAGTCAATACCATTGATGATAGGTCTTCCTGGTGGGTTGACACTATCCTTGTGTATCTTGGGTAAGAAATATATTATGGGAGTTCTACCAAATAAGGGGTCTAGATGAATTGTCACCTTTTTATTGAGAACACCCATGTTTCCCCTTCTCAATCAAAGAATGAAACTCATCTTTAAATTGTAGCATGTGGTCCTTGGTCAACATTCTATATGTATTTCTATCACCAAGTAAATTCTCCATTTCATTTCTGTAATAAGCTTTACTAAGAAAGACCAATCCTCCTCCCTTATCAGCTGGTCTTATTACTAAATCCTTTTTATTTTCAAGTGAATGCCATTTTTTATGTACAGGGGATCATTAAGTTTGCACACTTTAAGTTTCTCTAAATCCTTAACTATCATATTTTTAAAAACATCCATATGTTTAGTCAGGGCCGCCATCAGAGGGGTACAGCCATTACAACTGTAAGGGGCCCCGGGGCCCGTCCAGAACAGAAGAAGGCAGGACGGGTGAAGGGGATCCGCGCTGTGCAGTACAGAAACGATCTCACAGTTTCTGCTGTTCTCGTGTCATTGACTCAGGCATCAAGCACTTTACTGCCACCTCTGGCTACTATGTGCATGTGCACCCCTCGTGTGACAGTGATCTGCCTGTACTATGCTTCTCAGCAACATGTCAGCTTTGTGAAAACGAGCTGGGACCAGGTAGGAAGTTACAAGTAGGGGCTTTGAAGGTAAGGAAGGGGGAGCTGTTTGTTTACAGGGAGGGGCCAAAGGCTTGTGTGTGTACAGATTTGTGTATGTGGGGCTGACATATATACAGGTGTGAGTGTGGGGGGGGTAAAAGGGGAGCTGGAAAGCTGCGATGATTTAAAAAGAGTAAACACGGTTGATTGATAATAAATGGCTTCAGCCAAACACCAACCATGAGTGAAAGAAAAGTTTTTTGTGTTATCATTCATATTCTCCGAAAAATGGCCAAGAAATCATAAATTCTGCCAGGGTATGTAAACTTATGAGCACAACTGTAACTTGAGAAACTCCTCAGTTTCCTTATGGGGTTCTATTAAACTTTTTAACTCTCTAATTTGTATCTCCAATGTTTTCATTTTCCTCTGTTCCGTAGTAATAAATATTCCAGTAATTCCTAACCTCTCTTTGTAAAAAAATCTTCCCATTCTTTCATGGATTGGTCATCCATGAGCCATCATTAGGGGGCACATCCCACCTCAGGCGTCTGGGGATAAGGTTTGCAGATATATACTGCTCAAATGATAAGATATCCCACCTCTTAACTTTTTTTTCAAAAACGTGCTGGTTTCTGGAAAAGATATCCCCTATTATAATCTCTCTTTTTTTAAGGTATTGAAATACCTCCATTGATTTCAGCTAGATTAAAAGTGGAAGATGGGACAATATGTCAACACCATCCACATATGGGACAGGGGCAGACAAAACAGTTGTAAATAAATACAAATAAATAAATAATAATAAAAGCATATATATACGCTTTATTTAGATGTCAGCAGTGCTTACCTGTGATTGGTTAAAGGTGATTTCCAACGATCCTGGCACGAATCAGTACCTATAAAAAGAAAGAAAATGTGTCAGTACTAGAAGCAGTTTACAGGGATTGAAGAAGGAAGCAGATCTGCAGCTGTGTTTGTGCTTGATATGGAGTCCTTACTATGCCAGATTATGGAGTGGGCTGGTGCGGTAGATGATGAAGAATAGATAAAGCATTGCCTGGCATTACCTATGGCATCCTCATGTCTCTCCAGGCTCTCCTTCCAGATGTTGGTGTCCCCCAGCCTCCTCCTTCCGTTTCCGTCATGGCCTTGCCGCTGCTTCCCATTTTTGATGCTGCTTCCTCCGGTGATGTCATTCTGGCTGAGTCTTCATCGAGTTCCTGCGATAGCCACCATGATCTGACACAGCATGTTAATATGGCTGCTGTTCCTTCTGACAGGTCTGTGATGCAGCAGAAGAGGATCACCAAGCGGCCGTGCCGGTTCGATTCCCTATCCAAGCTGAGAATTAGGGGACAAGGAAGAGGAGCTGCATTCAGAAAGTGAGGTAAAAAATTATATACTCAACATACTGAATTCATTCCTAATATCTTTACAGTGGAGCAGCATCTCGCTTTGGCACATAATGAAGAGGTCGCTATAGTTACCGAAACAACGCCAACAGCTTCATCTTATATTGATCAGCAAGAGGGTATGGAGTCATATCAGCACAATACTGTTGTTTATACTGACAATTTGCATACTTTATCCCCTTATCTCGCTCATTTGCCTGTGCCTAACCTGCTGATACCGTAGCTACATCAGCTGATTCATCCGCTACTGTTGTTCCTGCCCCGATACACACGGTTAACCCTTCAGTTTCTGCTGCAAACATTGCTAGAGGTGAGTTTTTTGATGCCTCTTTGTTGAAAGAATTTACTGTATCCCTGTCTAATCTGTTGTCAAGGTTATTGCCTTTTTCTTCTTTCACACAATCCTCTGATTTAGGGCTTGCTTCAGTTTGAAATGAAAATCTACTAGACATGTGCAGGATGAAAAAATTTGTTTAGTTTTGTTTCGTTTCGATTTGTTATTTAACTAAATTCGTTGTTAAACCCATTGCATTCATTACATTCATTTTCGGAATTCATTTAGTTTCATATTCGAATTCGAAAAAATTCGACCGCATTCAAAAATATATTCTGTACCAAATTCCAATTTCGGAAGATGGTTATATATATATTATATTTTTTTCTATTCTGTTCCATTATTTTTCTAGGCTATTCTTTTCTATCATTTTCTATTCTATTCTAATCTTTTCTATTCAAATTTAATTTCAGTCTATATGAAATTCGAATTTCGGAATATATATGTATATTTTTCTATTCTGTTCCATTGTTTTTCTATGCTATTCTTTTCTATTCTATTCTAAACTTTTCTATTAGAATTTGAATTCATTCCATATGAAATTCGAATTTCGGAAGATGGCTTCTGAAATTCGAATTTGGTATAGAATGAATCTGAAATTGAATAGAAAAGATTAGAATAGAAATTAATATAAAAGAATAGCATAGAAAAACAATAGAACAGAATAGAAAAAAATATAATACATTCTATTCTAATCTTTTCTTTTTGAATTCATTCTGTACCAAATTCCAATTTTGGAAGATGGTTTTATATATATATATATATATATATAAAATATTTTTTTCTATTCTGTTCTATTTTTTTTTTATTCTAGTCTTTTCTATTAGAATTCGATTTCATTCTATTTCTATATAACCATTTTCTGAAAATCGAATTTCGTATAGAATGATTTCGAATTCAAATAGAAAAGCTTAGAATAGAATATAGAATAGAACTTCTAGAATAGAAAATAATAGAAAAACAATAGAACAGGATATATATATATATATATATATATATATATATATATATATATATATATATATATATATATATATATATATATATATATATATATATATATATATATATATATATATATATATATATATATATATATATATATATATATATATATATATATATATATAAAAGATTAGAAAAAAATAGAAGAATAGCATAGAAAAACAATAGACCAGCATAGAAAAAATATTATATATATATATATATATATATATATATATATATATATATATATATATATATATATAAAACCATCTTCCGAAATTCGAATTTCGTATAAAATTAATTTGAATTTGAATAGAAAAGATTAGACTAGAGTAGAAAAGAATAGACTAGAAAAACAATATATATATTATATTTTATTCTGTTCTGTTCGAATTTCGGAAGATGGCTTCTGATATTTTATTCTGTTCTGTTCGAATTTCGGAAGATGGCTTCTGAAATTCGAATTTCATATAGAATTAATTTGAATTTGAATAGAAAAGATTAGAATAGAAAATAATAGAAACGAATAGACTAGAAAAACAATAGAACAGAACAGAATAAAATATAATATATATATTGTTTTTCTAGTCTATTCGTTTCTATTATTTTCTATTCTAATCTTTTCTATTCAAATTCAAATTAATTCTATATGAAATTCGAATTTCAGAAGCCATCTTCCGAAATTCGAATTTATTATATATATATTTATATATATATATATATATATATATATATATACACAGTGGGGCAAAAAAGTATTTAGTCAGCCACCAATTGTGCAAGTTCTCCCACTTAAAAAGATGAGAGAGGCCTGTAATTGTCATCATAGGTATACCTCAACTATGAGAAACAAAATGTAGAAACAAATACAGACAATCACATTGTCTGATTTTTGAAATAATTTATTTGCAAATTATGGTGGAAAATAAGTATTTGGTCACCTACAAACAAGCAAGTTTTCTGGCTCTCACAGACCTGTATCTTCTTCTTTAAGAGGCTCCTCTGTCCTCCACTCATTACCTGTATTAATGGCATCTGTTTGAACTTGTTATCAGTATAAAAGGCACCTGTCCACAACCTCAAACAGTCACACTCCAAACTCCACTATGGTGAAGACCAACGAGCTGTCGAAGGACACCAGAAACAAAATTGTAGACCTGCACCAGGCTGGGAAGACTGAATCTGCAATAGGCAAGCAGCTTGGTGTGAAGAAATCAACTGTGGGAGTAATAATTAGAAAATGGAAGACATACAAGACCACTGATAATCTCCCTTGATCTGGGGCTCCACGCAAGATCTCACCCCGTGGGGTCAAAATGATTACAAGAACGGTGAGCAAAAATCCCGGAACCACACAGGGGGACCTAGTGAATGACCTGCAGAGAGCTGGGACCAACGTAACAAAGGCTACCATCAGTAATACACTACGCAGCCAGGGACTCAGATCCTGCAGTGCTAGACGTGTCCCCCTGCTTAAGCCAGTACATGTCTGGGCTGTCTGAGGTTTGCTAGAGAGCATTTGGATGATCCAGAAGAGGATTGAGAGAATGTCCTATGGTCAGATGAAACCAAAGTAGAACTGTTTGGTAGAAACACAACTCATCGTTATTGGAGGAGAGAGGAATGCTGAGTTGCAACCAAAGAATACCATACCTACTGTGAAGCATGGGGGTGGCAACATCATGCTTTGGGGCTGTTTCTCTGCAAAGGGAACAGGACGACTGATCCGTGTACATGAAAGAATGAATGAGGCCATGTATCATGAGATTTTCAGTGCAAACCTCCTCCCATCAGCAAGGGCATTGAAGATGAAACGTGGCTGGGTCTTTCAGCATGACAATGATCCCAAACACACCACCCAGGCGATGAAGGAGTGGCTTCGTAAGATGCATTTCAAGGTCCTGGAGTGGCCTAGCCAGTCTTCAGATCTCAACCCCATAGAAAACCTTTGGAGGGAGTTGAAAGTCCATGTTGCCCAGCGACAGCCCCAAAACATCACTGCTTTAGAGGAGATCTGCATGGAGGAATAGGCCAACATACCAGCAACAGTGTGTGACAACCTTGTGAAGACTTACAGAAAACTTTGACCTCTGTCATTGCCAACAAAGGATATATAAAAAAGTATTGAGACTTTTGATATTGACAAAATACTTATTTTCCACCATAATTTGCAAATAAATTCTTTCAAAAATCAGACAATGCGATTGTCTGGATTTGTTTCCACATTTTGTCTCTCATAGTTGAGGTATACCTATGATGACAATTACAGGCCTCTCTCATCTTTTTAAGTGGGAGAACTTGCACAATTGGTGGCTAACTAAATACTTTTTTGCCCCACTGTATATATATAAAACCATCTTCTGAAATTAAAATTTAGTATAAAATGAATTTGAATTTAAATAGAAAAGATTAGAATAGAGTAGAAAAGAATAGACTAGAAAAACAATAGAACAGGATAGAATAAAATATATATATTATATTATATTTTATTCTGTTCTGTTCTATTGTTTGTCTAGTCTTTTCTTTTCTATCATTTTCCAATCTAATCTTTTCTATTCAAATTCAAATTCATTCTATACGAAATTCGAATTTCAAAAGCCATCTTTCGAAATTCGAATTTCGCATAGAATGAATTCAAATTCGAAAAAAAAGTTTAGAATAGAATAGAAAAGAATAGCATAGAAAAACAATGGAACAGAATAGAAAAAAATATAATACATTCTATTCTAATCTTTTCTATTTGAATTCATTCTGTACCAAATTCCAATTTTGGAAGATGGTTTTATATATATATATATATATATATATATATATATATAATATTTTTTTCTATTCTGTTCTATTTTTTTTTTATTCTAGTCTTTTCTATTAGAATTCGATTTCATTCTATTTCTATATAACCATTTTCTGAAAATCGAATTTCGTATAGAATGATTTCGAATTCAAATAGAAAAGCTTAGAATAGAATATAGAATAGAACTTCTAGAATAGAAAATAATAGAAAAACAATAGAACAGGATATATATATATATATATATATATATATATATATATATATATATATATATATATATATATATATATATATATAAAAGATTAGAAAAAAATAGAAGAATAGCATAGAAAAACAATAGACCAGCATAGAAAAAATATTATATACCGTATATACTCGAGTATAAGTCGTTCCGAGTATAAGTCGAGGCCCTAATTTACCACAAAAAAAATGGGAAAAACTTATTGACCCGAGTATAAGACGAGGGTGAGAAATGCACAGCTACTGTAAGTGGAAAAGAGGGTCAACAATGCCCATTTGCAGCATCACTGTGCCCATTTACATGCCTCACTGTGCCCATTTGCAGCCATAGGTCCCCTGAACTTCAAACTCGGTAGTTAAGGGTTCCTAGATGCCCCCTAGCTGCAGCCAAAATTTGGGGTCTCTGAACCCAAAGGGTCCTGAAATGACATTGCTGCAGATGGACACAGTTGACCGAATTTGGGGCCCTGTATCTTGGGGCCACTTAGTGCTAAGAACCCCACATTTGGTGTGCAAATCCAGTGGAACTAGCACCATAAGATTTCCAAAGCTGGGGTTACTAGCACCAAGTGGCACTGAGATACAGGGCCCCAAAAATCAGTTCAGAAAATGTCAAGCCCTTTTCTGCAGCAGAAAATGACATTTTCTGAACCGGTTTGGGGCCCCGTATCTCAGGGCCACTTGGTGTTAGGAACCCCAGCTTTGGATATGTTATGTTACCAGTTCCACTGGGTTTGCACCCCAAATTTAAGGTTCCTAGCACTAAGTGGCCCTGAGATATGGAGCCCCAAATTCGCTTCAGAAAATGTCAAGCACTTTTCTGCAGCAGAGAATGACATTTTCTGAACCGACTTTGGGGCCCCATATCTCGGGGCCACTTAGGGCTAGGAACTTCAGCTTTGGATATGTTTTGGTACCAGTTCTACTGGGTTTGCACACCAAATTTGGGGTTCCTAACACCAAGTGGCCCTGAGATACGGGGCCCCAAAGTCAGTTCGGAAAATGAAATTTTTTGCTGCAGAAAAGTGCTTGACTCGAGTATAAGTCGAGGGGGGCACTTTCAGCACAAAAAAATGTGCTGAAAAATTCGACTTATACTCGAGTATATACGGTATATATATATATATATATATATATATATATATATATATAATATATATATATATATATATATATATATATATAAAACCATCTTCCGAAATTCAAATTTCGTATAAAATTAATTTGAATTTGAATAGAAAAGATTAGACTTTTAATTAATAATATATATATTATATTTTATTCTATTCTGTTCTATTGTTTTACTAGTCTATTCTTTTCTATTATTTTCTATTCTAATCTTTTCTATTCAAATTCAAATTTATTCTATACAAAATTTGAACTTCAGAAGCCATGTTCGCAAATTCGAATTTCGTATAGAATGAATTTGAATTTTTTATAGAAAAGACTATTATAGAATGCAAAATAATAGAAAAGAAAAGCATAAAAAAACAATGGAACAGAATAATAAAAAAAATATATTTATATATATATATATATATATATTCTATTGCTTTATTATTTCATATTCTATGATATTGTATTTTTTAGAAAATCGTTTTCTATGTTTTCGAATTTGTTCGTTTTTTTTCGGATTCGTTTAAATTTGCTACATTTGTCATTCGAAAATTCGGATGCATCCGAATTTCCGAATAATGAAAAATTTGTCCGAATTTCGATTCGGAACGATACGAAATGCACATGTCTAAAATCTACCTTGTGCAGCAAATTTACCTGTCACACCTAATGTTCCCTTAGCTACTCAAATGGTGTCTGTGGGGCCTTTACCTTATTCTTCTTCCCTTGTACCTGAAGCTTCACTTGAGGGGGGTTCTATCATGTGAATTGTCACTGTTAGGATTTTACCATCCTAATGCAGTTAAAGAGCAGATCTGGAAAGGAGAATATATAGATCTCCTTTCAATTTTGCCGTTGGCTAAGGAAAATAGAATGGAAAGAAGGAAAGTGAAAAATTTATGGACGACAGATGTAAATATTCTATTTCTCATAGTTTCATTAACTGGCTTCAAACTTTCAGTATTTTGCCAGTGTTCTTGGGGAAAGACATCCTGATTTATGTAGTGGTTTCTTCCAACATATTTAAATTATCTTGGAAGCATACAAAAATTTCCCAGGACTTTCCTGTTTTTTCCTATGACGAATCCTTCCATTGAAAGCTTTCAGTACACATTTCTTTGAAATGGAGCATGTAAGACATTGGTCTTTGGTTGAATCTCTTATTGCCTCTGAAAATATTTTCTAAACCTTTTACACCTACGGCTGGACAATACTGCAAAGATTTATGTTTTAATTTTAAGGAGGGTCACTATAAATGGTCTCACAATTCCAAGTACAGGCATAAATGTGCTAATTGTAACAGAGCACACCCTGCTATATATTGCTTTAAAATATCGACTTCTACATCTGCGCCTACTTCTAAGGATCTTTTTTAAAAGCTGAAACACTGGTGAACTTGGTAAACATAATACCATGGCTTCACCTTTACCTAGATCACAAGGCAGCAGGCCTAATTGAAGTTTTTAGCTACGGTTTCACATTACCTTAATTTTTGGGCTCTAGTTGTGTAGTTTTTACAAATTTATCTTTGGTTAGTCTGCATTTGGATGTGATTAGAAACAAGATTCTGAAAGAAATTGCTGAAAGTAGAATTGCCGGTCCTTTTAATACTGCTCCGTTTTTGAATTTCCGAGTTTCCCCTTTGGGAGTCATCCCGAAGAAAGAACCTAACCCATTTTGATTAATTCATCATTTAACATATCCTGATGGTTTTTCCCTTCATGATGACATTGATCCTATTATATGTTTGGTTTCTTACTCATCTCTTGATGCTGCATTGGTTTAGCTCTTTATCGAAAGCTGATATAAAATCAGCTTTCCGTTAATTACCCATGCATCCATCAGCTTTCAATTATTTAGGTTTTGTTTTTCAGGCAGAATACTTCTTTGACAAATGCCTCTCGATGGGCTGTTCCCTTTCTTGTAGTTACTTTGAGCTTTCTTCTACTTTTCTGGAATGGGTTGTGTGTTATCGTTCTGGTACTTTTAGTTGTATACACTAGCTTGATGATTTCCTATTTATTGGTAAAGAACACTCTTTGGTCTATTGTCTTTAAATAGTCGTTTATCTTTAAATAGTCACAGAATTTCAGATAATTTGTTGATCATTTGGGGTTCCTTTGGCTCCTGAAAAATCTGTGCCTCCAACCACTTGTTTAGAATATTTAGGTGTTTCGGATATACACCGTGGCAATGGAAGTCAGGCTTCCTATGTCTAAAGTGGTTAAGATCAGAATGTTGTTAGATTTTGTTTTATCTAAGAAATAAGTTCAATTATGTTCCGTTCAATCTTTCTTAGGCTTATTAGCTTTTGCCTCTAGAGTGATGCCTATGCGTAGGTTTTTTTTCCAAACGACTATACAGAGCTATATCTGGTTATTCTTCTCCCATTAAATTTGTTGGGATCTCTAAAGATATTCGGGATGATTTAATTATATAGCACTAGTTCTTTTGTCGGAATTTAATGGTTGCTCTTTGTGGCAAGCCCCTTTTTGTGTTTTATCTGCTCTAAATTTTTTTATTGACGCCTCTGGTGCTTGTGGATAGGGGCGTTTTGAAAAGGACATTGGTTTGCAAGTGAATGGCCTGCATCTTGGATTCAGAAAGGTTTTACAACTCATATAGTCCTTCTGAAGATTTTCCCAGTTCTTGAAGCACTAGAACTTTTTTGGCCGACAGTTTCGGGGTAGGAGAATCCTTTTGCATTCGGATAATAAGGGTGTTGTTTATGCCATAAATTGTCTGGTTTCTCAGTCTTTGCCTGTTATTTCTATTCTGTGTCATCTATTTATTAATGTTTAGATCTGAATATATGGCTGAAAGCTATATTTGTTCTGGGAGTTAGCAATCTCATCACAGACTAATTGTCCTATCTATGGATGGACAAATTTTGAATCTTGGTTTCAAATGCAGATCAGATTGGCCTGTCATGTCCTCCTCATTTATGGACTCTGATATGAAAAATGTAACCCTTTCTGTTCAGAACTCATTGACTCCTTCCACGTGGGCAGCATATAGTGTTGCGTGGAATTTATGGTGTTCCTTTTTGCAATATTGGATAGTTCCATATTATTGTTTTGGGGAAAGTCTTGTGTTGTCTTTTTTAAATTATTTTATGAATCATTATTGTTTAGACTTTTTTTCTGCCTTTGTTTTTTTTTTGGTACTTTTAGGATCTCAGAGCTGTTTCCAAACAATAAACAAGGGTGTTCTGGTCTATTGTTTTCTGATATGGTGCTCCAATATGAAGTGCTTTGTATCCTCCTGTGCAGAAGTAAAACTGATCAATTTGGACATGGTCGTTTGATCACCATCCACAAATACTTGGACCATTCTACCTGTGCTGTGTCCTTATGTCAGCAATATTTGCGGTATCGCCCATTGGCTACTGAACTATTTCTTGTTCATGCTAATAGTTATCCTTTGACCATCTATCAATCTAATTCTGTTTTGAAGAAATGTTTGGAGTTTTTGACGATTGACCACCTTCCAATATACTTGCACTCTTTCCAGATTGGGGCTGCTACTGAGGCAACTAATTTGGGTCTTTCCAAATCAGTCATCAAGGATTTTGGTGGGTGAAAATCCAACTGTTATAAATGTAATGCATGCCCTGTTGTTCCCATTTATTTTTTTAGTCTGGATCGTCGGACATTCATATATGTTTTGGGCACACAGAAGAGCCGAATGTAGATGTTATGGTCCTTCTTTGGGTTCGCCTCCATCTCGATTTAGTATCTATTGGTACGGACTACAGGGCATGAAATAGACTGATCTATGTAAATCTTTGTCTATGTTGTATTAAAGTGACCTGTTCCGAATGTTATAGTTTTTCATTTAGCTGCCAACGATATTGGTCTCCAAGAAAGCATTGGAATTAATTTCACTTTTTAAGTATGATTTAACTTGCCTTCATGTTATCCTTCCGGTTTGCGTCCTAATTTTTTTTCAGAATTTGTGCCTTGATTGCTTTGGCTTAGCCCAGTGTTTAAGCAGTGTGAAAAAAATTGTAAGAAAATTAAGTGTGCGATGGCTAAGTTTATGCCTACATTGAATGGATTATCTTTCAGACATGTGGATTTGGAAGGAGGTGTTAAAGGTTTTTACTGATATGACCAAGTTCACCTGATATTGCTTTGGACATCTTCAACCTTAATTTGCAATCCTGCGTAGAGTTGTCTGTGGGCCGGGAGGTGCTCCTTGTGCATGAGCATAGCATTTGGGACTTTTAAGTTGTAATGTTTAATAGCTTGAGCTTGTAATAGCTAAGCTAAATATGCTGTTGGTTTAATTTTTAAAGATCAGTAGTACATTTATGCTGTTAATAAAATTTGAATATCTATACTAAAGGACCGCGGCCAATTGAATCCACAATAATAACTGTGTCTAGAGTTATATATTTTATATAATTAATATGTTAAAATACGTTCTGCCTCCTGTCCCATGTAATATATTGCAAGGTAAATCAAAAGAAAACAGGGCTCAATCAAACATTCTATAAGCATAAAGCAGCTGTAACACTCAATATATCAAATCCAGAATATAAATTTACAAATAAAATAGTGCAGCGCTATTACAAAATTTCAAATAAAATTCATATACACAGTTCATAAAATGCAGTCTAATGCCCCGTACACACGATCGGACATTGATCGGACATTCCGACAACAAAATCCTAGGATTTTTTCCGACGGATGTTGGCTCAAACTTGTCTTGAAAATCCGATCATTCTGAACGCGGTGACGTAAAACACGTACGTCGGGACTATAAACGGGGCAGTAGCCAATAGCTTTCATCTCTTTATTTATTCTGAGCATGCATGGCACTTTGTGCGTCGGATTTGTGTACACACGATCGAAAATTCCAACAACGGATTTTGTTTTCGGAAAATTTTATAGCCTGCTCTCAAACTTTGTGTGTCAGAAAATCCGATGGAAAATGTGTGATGGAGCCTACACACGGTCGGAATTTCCAACAACAAGGTCCTATCACACATTTTCCGTCGGAAAATCCGACCGTGTGTACAGGGCATTAGACTTAATGTCAGAAACCATGAAATCAGGCTGAGACAGAAGTACAGTTAAATCACACTTGTTTAATAACAAAAGTAAAAAGAACAAACGTAGTCAAAACATAGCCAAAGTTCAGTAACTGGAATGGATAGTCAGCCAAGCCAGAAGTCAAGGATCAATGTAGTGGAACAGCAAGCAGGATCTGGAGCCAGAAGAAATGTCAGCAAAGCAAGTCTTGAACAGGATCACAGGAAATTCTGTGATGTGATCAAGGCGAAGGCAGAGCTCCTCTGGACTGGACGGCTTAAGTAGGCAGGACTGACGAGCAGGATATCATCAACAGCTAACTGTGGAGAGATAGGAGCTGGCAATTAGCCGACAGCTGAGCGGCCAGCTCAGAGAAGGAAGGGCTGAGCCCAGCCCTGACACTTAATAATCCATATTCAGAGAGATCAGTCCATACATCCACAGTGAAGTGAGAAAAAAGCAGCAGAAACAGAGAATGGATAGAAAAATATCCTCAGCTGTGCTTGCTGTGCTCAGAAAGTCATCTCAGCTGTGAGTATGTGTCATAATGCCTCCATCACAGACAATATAAGCCACTCACCTCACTACGTGGACCCACTGAATCAACAGATAGGTCAAATGAGCCTGTAGGGTGTAAGTGATGATTAATGCCCCTGCATGGATCCAACGGCAACAGGACTACAGCGATCCAGATCGCCAGCCAGATCTCACAATCAATGGGGACCAGATAGAATCGTTGCACCATGTAGGCAGGAGGGGCAGGAGAGTTCAAAAGAACAAAACCCCAACAGGAACTGGGATTTATAACCTTAGTGGGACCCCTTTAACTGATGAGGAAATTTGGATGTCTAAAATATGCCCCCACACAAAATGTGAACAAATTCCAAACATACATCAGCGTACAGAATTACATCAGAAGTCTTAACATTAAGAAAAATTTCCTTTCTAATCCAGTTACCAGAACTGTATATATGTCTGAAGAAGTTCACTCCAATCTCCGTAATAAATCTGTTTTTAATTCCAATGGTATTGACTCAGTCTCATCTAAACTGGGTCAATACATTGATATTTTCCTTCAGCCAATGTTTGTTAAAACTGAAGCATTTCTAAAGGATACCAAATATATTATTCAGGTCATGGAGACTCTAAAAGCTTCTCCGTCTAGTTTTTCAATTACAGCCGATGTAAGTTGCTTCATCCTCAGTGCAATGGGCTTTCTCTTTATCTGACCTGTCTAGGAAACATAAGAAATTAATTCTCAGCTGTTTGAGTTTTTGTTTATCAAGGAATTATTTATGGTACAATAGACAGTTTTATCTACAAACAAGAGGAGTTTCGATGGGGGCACGGTTTGCTCCCAGTGTGACCATTCTCTTTATGGCCCACTGGGAGGAAGAATTTGTGTTCAAAAACCGACCCCCTGAACTTATTTGTTACCAAAGTTATATTGATGATTTAAACATGATATGGGAGGTAGGGAGACAGAGCCGGTCATTTATGAGTAAACTCAATGCTAATGCCAAAAACATAATTTTAAATTGGAATATTACCACTGAACTTATAGTTTTTCTGGATCTGGAAATTACTAGAATCACTATTAGATAAGCACCTGAACGACAGCAACATACAGGTATATATAATGTAATACTGACGTATAATCACACACATAGGTTGGACTTGATGGACTTGTGTCTTTTTTCAACCTCACTTACTATGTAACTATGTAACTATACTAAGAAGGGGGATGTTTTTAACATGACTAATCATTTTAAACCAACTAATCGGAATTCTTTCAACCCACTGGAAAGCTGCCACCATAATAAATGGCTATGTAATATCCCTAGAGGGCAATTCATACGCTTAAGACCCAATTGCAGTTCTGTCGACCCGATTTCAGCAGAAGACATATGACAGATCTATTTTGGACAGAGAGGTAGAAACGGTAAGAAAAATGGATAGGAACACACTGATTGTCCAATGTTCCAAATAAGAATATGAACACATCAACCAACATGAGGATGATTTTAGATTTCAACGTCCAGCATAAAAAATTTTACAAGATTGTTCAGAAACTTTCGCCTATACTAAAGCAGGATAGAGTTCTGGGTCCAGAGCTTCCGGAATGGCCTCAGTTTGTTTACAAGAAAGCTCCCTCCCTTAGAGACGAATTGGCACAGGGAGTAATAGACCCTCCGGTCCAAGTTGAGAGCAGGCTTTTTTCACTTTTAAATGGTTTCTATGTATGTGGCCATTGTCCCACCTGTAAAAAAGCCAGCAGTAATAATAAAAAACGGAAGGAATTTGTGGCAACTGCAACTAATAAAACCCACAAAATCAAAGAGTTATTACATGCTCCACTATTGGGGTCCTATACATGTTGGAATGTGGGTGTGGCTTGCAATATGTAGGGAGGACCTCCAGACTATTACATGTGAGAATAGGGGAACATGTGAACATGTAAGAATATTAAAAAGGACTTGTAACTCACAATGTCTCTAAACATTATTTCATGATCGCGATCCTAGGCACCTTATATTCTGGGGGTGGAAAGGGTTACAAAACACTGGAGAGGAGGGAATTTCATCCGACAGCTCAGTAGCCATGAATCTTATTGGGTATATGAGACAAAGGTAGCAGTGCCTACAGGTCTAAATGTTGAGTTTGACCTGAATTGTTTTATTTAAGATGGTTAATGTTCTATTATTGTAATGTTTTACTATTCTTTGAATTATTACAGATGTAAATATATATATATATATATATATATATATATATATATATATATATATATATATATATATATATAAATTTTTAGAGGATGTGATTTCTGTAGAGTGAAGGGTGGTTGCTTTGACGTTTTGAACTATTTAATTAATGATTTTGCTTTGGTTGTTGTGATAACCAAAGCAAAATCATTAATAATATTGTGATATTATGGCTTGTTTTTTTTTTCAAATAAAAGTTTATTCAGATGCAGGAAGGCCAAGGGCCATATAATACAGTTTGTACAGACACGTGCATCGAGGACGCAACCTCAAGCACCCATGCAAATAACAGAACAATAATAATAACGTCCAATACAGAGTCTTTCATGTATTAATAAAGACAAGACAAAAGGGATATACACATGCGAAAGACTACCACTCTGCTTTATTACTCATCTGGTTAGGAAGCCCTTTTTTCCTGCCATTTTCCTTTTTCCAAAGTAAAATACTAGATCAATAGAATTATAGAGAAAAATTAAATGAGAGACAAAGAGAAAAGAAAAAAGGAAAAAAAAAAAAAAAAAAAGGAAAGGAAAGAGCAGGGGGATAGGAAGGCGGAGGAGCGGGGTAAATGGGGGAGGGAAGAAGGGGAGCACGGAGTCGGCGAGCTAGTGTGTCCTGTGACAGCTACCTCTGATTAGCCGTCTGCTGTATTTCTTGAGTCCGATAAAAGAGCACGGCCCTCATCTGAAAATATATATAGCATCCAACCTGTCCAGGTCTTATCATATTGTTCTTTTTGGTTGCGCGCTGTGAGTATAAGATCCTCCATATTCCTAACATCCTCCACCTTTCTAAGCCACATACCCATACTTGGAGTCCTAGTAGATTTCCATAACAGTGGGATACAAGCCTTTGCCGCATCTAGAAGATGACGGGTCAGGGATTTTTTGTATGCCTTTCTGGACATGGTGGTTGCGTGGAGCAGAAAGGTGGCAGGGTCAGCTGCAACGGGGCGTTCTGTGAACTTTTGTATGGTCTGTTGTATAGTTCTCCAAAACTGCTCCAGCCTAGGGCAGGACCAGAATACATGGAGAATCATACCCGATTCTTCACCACATCTCCAGCAGAGTCCTGATGAGGATGGGAAGAATTTTTGTAACTTTGCAGGTGTATTGTACCATCTGGTGAGTAACTTGTAGTTTGTTTCTTGTGTCTTAGTACATATTGAGGACTTAAATGTAAAATGTTCTGTTTTTGCTTTGATGAAAGGGTACACTGTAAGTCTCTTTCCCACGCCTCCAGAGAGGGTAGCTGAAAGTTATCTGGGGGAATGTATAACAGCTGATATGTCAACGACAATGAGTGGGGTAGAGCACCCTCTTCCGAACAGTATAATTCGTAGGTGGTCAGCGCGCGTCCAAATTGTTTCGAGGAAGGGAGAGATCTAAGGAAGTGGCTAAGCTGTTGAGCCCTCCAGAAATCTAAACGGAACGGACCCTCCGGTCGCATGAGGTCGGCAACAGAGACCCAATCTCCATTTGTAATGAAGTGGGATGCTTGCGAGAGACCCGTATTGCACAGAGATTTAAAGATTGGATCGGTATACCCCGGGCTAAATTCTGGAGTGCCCAATATTGGGCGCAGTGGGGAACCAAACGGAGCGAGGTGTACACGAGCGAAAAGCGATGCGCCGGTTTGCGTGGTGACCCCTCTTAAGGGCCTGTTTAATGGTACGGGGCACTGGCTCTGTTCTAATTGTGTCCATAGCTTCGTGGATTGGTGGCGGTTCCAATCAATAATTCTGGTCAGGTGGGTTGCTTGATGGTATTTGCGGAGGTCCGGTACCGCAAGACCTCCATATGTTTTAGGTAGGGTGAGTAGTCTTTTATCAAGTCTGGGTCTCTTGTGTGCCCAAATAAAATTGAAAAAAAGGGCACTAGCCTGGACAAAATAGTGCGAGGGTATATGAACCGGTAACGCTTGTAACAGGTACAAAAATTTTGTCAGAATGCACATCTTCAGGATGTTACATTTACCAAACCAGGAGTATAGACCTGTGTTCCAAGTGGAGAGAAGGGATCTGACCTTAGATAGAAGCGGAGGGAAGTTTAGGCCGAATGTCTGGGATAATTTCGGGGGAAGGTATGTGCCAAGATATTTTAATGCTGTGGTGGTCCACCTAAATTTGAAATTATTTTGAAGGACAGAGAGATGGCGAGGGGCCATCCCCACCCCCATTGCCTCTGATTTGTTAAGATTGATCTTCAGATTGGATAATTTACCATAGGATTCAAATTCTTGGAGTAGGTTGGGCAGGGAGATTACTGGGTTGGTGAGGGTAAACAGCATGTCATCTGCATATGCCGCTATTTTCTGTTGTGACCCCCCCACATCCACCCCCGCTATGTCCGGATGAGCACGCACAGTCCGCAGAAAGGGTTCCAACGACAGGGCGAACAGGAGTGGGGACAGGGGACATCCCTGGCGGGTCCCGTTTCGGATTGCAAAGGGAACCGACAGTATCCCATTAGCACGAACACGTGCCGAGGGATTGGAGTATAGTGATTCTATCCAAGTCAACATCCTGCCTCCCAGACCTATATGTTTTAGGACCGAGGTCATGTAACGCCAATCCACCCTGTCGAAGGCCTTCTCCGCGTCCGTGCTCAAGAGGATGCAGGGGGTCTTATGTTGGTTAACTACATGTAGTATGTTTAGGACTTTAATCGTATTATACCTGGCCTCTTTGGTTGGGATAAACCCCACTTGATCCAAATGAATCAGGGAAGGGAGATATGTTTGGAGTCTAGTGGACAGTATTTTTGTAAAAATTTTTAAGTCTAAATTTAGTAGCGAGATTGGCCTGTAGCTTCCGCACATCCCCGCATCTTTCCCCTCTTTTGGAATTACTGCAATATGTGCTAGCAGCGTATCTCTGGGGTTATGTGTACTAGAATCCAGTGAGTTAAAGAATTTGTGTAGGTGGGCTCCCAGGGACGGAAGTAGGGATTTATAGTATAGAGCCGTAAAGCCATCCGGTCCCGGTGCCTTCCCTAGCTTCATGGCTTTAATTGCACTTTGAATTTCCTCCATAGAGATGGGTTCATCCAGTAACTCACTGGCTTCAGCTGGTAATTTGGGCATTCCAGATTTGCACAAATAATCTTCTATATGGGGTTGTGATGTGGGTGTCCGCTGTAAATTATATAGGGACGAGTAAAAGTCTTTGAATTCCGTGGCTATCTGTTGTGGGAGAGTCATCCTCTGTCCAGAGGACGACATTATGTGGGGGATATAATTTGCAAGGTGTTGTTCCCGGAGTGATTTGGCCAGTAGTTTCCCACACTTGTTCCCTGACTCATAAGACACCCTTCTACAGATTTGCATTGCAGCTTTTGCTCTAAATTGCATTAAATCCGTAATTTTGGTACGTAAGAGCACTAGTTCCGCCTCTCCCTTGGGCATTTGGGCATGTTTGTGTCTTGCCTCTGCTAAGTGTAGGTCCTGTAAGAGTCAGTTGTTTCGATCTGTCTCGTTTGATACGTGTCCCATGCTTGATTAGGATGCCGCGGATCACCGCTTTATGGGCCTCCCAAACAATACCGGGGTCACTATCAGGGGTATTATTGAGTTTAAAGTAAAACTCTAATTCTCTTGTTACGTCCTTAAGCACCTCTTCGTCCTGTAGGAGGCTTTCATTTAGTGTCCAGGTCCTTGGTCTGTCCGTAGTGTTGTCGGTCAGGGCATACGTCAGGAGAACTGGAGCGTGGTCAGACCATGTGATGGAGCCTATCTTGTAATCTCTAAGGGCATGTAATTGGGCATGAGGTATCAGGAAGTAGTCGATTCTGGAATATTGTTTATAAGGGTTAGAGTAAAAGGTGTAGTCGCGTTCATTCGGATGTAGGAGCCTCCATACATCAATCAACTGCGCCTTATGTAATGCTTTAGAAACCCTTTTCCTAGTCCTAGGAGTAACAGAGGAGGTCCCCGATGAGGTATCCTCAGAAGGGATAAGCGGGATATTCAAATCCCCCCCAACTATAAGATGGCCTCTCGCAAATGTCACCAGGTCTTCTAACACTTTAACCAGAAAATTGTCTTGTTGGGCGTTTGGTGCGTAAATGTTTGCAAGGGTCACCATGATGCCTCCAATCTCCCCACTGAGGAAGAGATACCTCCCCCCTGGGTCATACCTTGTATCCGCACATTTCCAGGGTACTCTGTTGGAGATTAATATGGATACTCCACGGGTTTTAGTGGATCCATTTGTGGCGTGATATACCGCCGGGAAGTGGCTACTCCTCAAGACAGGGAGGCCGCCCTCTTTGAAATGTGTTTCCTGTATTAGGTCTGTCTTATGGCGTTTTAGGTCCTGTAGTAACATGCGCCGTTTTTCCGGCACGTTCAGGCCCTTAGCATTCAATGAGAAGACATTCACCGACTCCATGTCTCCCGTGAAAAAAAAGAAAAAAAAAACAAATAAAAGGGAAGGTGGGGGAGGGTGTAGAGGTAGGGTGAAGCAGAAGCTCAAGAGATAGAGAAACGTAGAATAGTAAAGAAGAAGAGAGAGGGGTCAAAGACTAGTAAACACCAGTCTAAAACAGAAGATGTTTTCTATGTAAGTAGCACACTAGTGCTAAGACGCTCTCTGGAATTAGTCCAGTAATCGAGCGCAGGCCTAATTAGGGTAGTGGAGAGAAATAGCCAGTAAGGAGTTCGCTGGCTACCCCTCAGCATCCCTTATTACGTGGTATTTGTCTACAACTATTCTATGACGGTCAAAATACATATTAAATTGAAGGCACAAAATTCGGCTCTGGTATAGTATAACATATATTATTATTATGCAAGCTGTATGCATGTTGGTACCAGTTGTGTCATACACTTCTATAGGTTTCAAGCAGCTCCCAACTTATAAAACTGCAACTGCAAACTGTAGTTCGCCTGTCATTAAATTTAAACATGTTATCCTAGCTGTCCACAATTATCTTATGGCTGTGTAAGATGGGTCATTCAGAGACCACAGTCATGGAAAGCGCTATCAGATCTAATCCTTCCCCCACTCACCCTTTTAAGTGTTATAGTTTGCGGCTATCTCCATGTGAAATGAGGCTGGTAAACTCAGTGTAACCAAGACTTATGCCATCTCCCTCCCCAGTGTTATACCTGAGACAAGGGATCAGGTCCGATACGAGCTGCGTCAGTCAAGGAGAGTCACAAACAGAGCCTTATACCTGTTGAAAGTGTCCCATAGTCCGGATGACCATGTTGACATTATTCTTCTTCGCTGTTCCTCAGGCTTTCGTTTGGCTCCAGCAAGGAAAGCCCTGATTTAAGCAGCTTGTATAGCTTTCTCTAGTGGCGTACGGGTAGGTTGCTCTGTCTAGATCCAATTATCGGCATTGTGCAGATATGTGTCGCTGAAAACTAAAGTTTCTACATGAGAGTTCTCTCGTGACTGTCCTCCCTTTCTCTTGGAGCGTTGGCGCTGTGCGCATGTCAGAGAGCTTTAGGATTTACACTGCAGGACAGCTGACACTTGCTAGGTGTCAATGGCCATGTGTGAACCGAAGGAGTCTGAGAGGCAGCATACTGTAGGCAGGCACAAAAGAAAAACAACAAAAGGTTGCCCAACACAGGAAGGGTACATGAAACTCCGTTCCAAAGAACAAACTCATGGGGCTGTTTGTATTGCCACGGAGATCCATGCTCAGGGATCCCTCCTCCCCTCAGCCGAGGGTGAGCGGTTCCTCCTGCGAGCTCTTTGCTGGCGTGGTGGCAGCTGGTTCCAGCGGGGATCGTTGCCTATTCGGTTCCTCAGGTTTGGGACGAACGCCAGCCAGTCTGGCACCGGGATCGGCTCAGCGGCTATGAATTCGAAGAAAGCTGGCAGATCAAGCGGGGTGCGCATGGTGAAGAAGGAAGTTCCCTTTCGGAATGTAACCGCTAGTGGGTATCCCCAGCGATATGTGCAGCCTTGGCGTTTGGCAAGCTCCAGAGCCGGTCTCAGCAGCGCTCTCCTCTGGAGCGTTGCTCTGGATAGGTCAGGGAGGATTTTAATCATAGCTCCGTCCCATTCCACCTCACCTTGATCCCATGCCTTCCTCAAAAGGAGTTCTTTCTGGGTATAACGGTGGAGCCGACACAGAACATCCCGGGGTCTCTCCGGGTCGGTCGGCTTGGGGCCCAGTGTTCTATGCACTCGGTCTAATTCCAGGAGCGGCGGATCTGTGCCCAGGAGCTTGTTAAAAATGGCCGTGACCGATGATGCCAGGTCTTCTGCGGTTGTTGTTTTCGGGGATGCCTCGCAGCCGCAGGTTATTGCGGCGGCTGCGGTCCTCCAAATCTTCCAAATGAAGTTGTAGGTCAACTGCCTTTGATGTCTGTGTCTCTTGTGCCCTCTCCAGCGCTAGAACCCGCTGTGTGAGAGAAGACATCGTCAAGTCATTAGTGTCTACCTTGGCTGTGAGATCCTGTACCTCTGTCCTCAGCTCCTGCATATCTCTGCTGTGCGCCTCCTCCAGTCTGAGAATGAGGGACTCCATGTCGGATCTAGAGGGCAAGGCCTCGATATCCGCCTTAGTAGGTAGGGTTTGTAGAATGCTCCGGAGGTCCTCCGGAATACCGCTGTGCCGCTGCGACGAGCTTGCCATGTCTGCTCTGGGTATCTCTGAGATGTCAAACACCGAATCTGAGGTCGTGGATGTGTGCGATGGGACCGGTAAGTCTGATTTGTTCGTCTCGCTCTGGGCTAGACCACGAGGCGACGTAGCAATGGCGCCTGGAGATGTCCTCTGCTGATCTTTGAAATAGCGCTTAATACCACTCCGGGGGGTCAGGAAGCTGGAACCGCTGACTGAAGAACATGTCTTTTAGTAGATATCATGCCTTGCATGTAGTAACAAAAAGCCGTCAAATAGTGGGATACCGAGGGGCAATACCAGAAGCTCACAGATAATGCTTCCTCACTCGGTCATTGCTAAACCACGCCCCATTATGGCTTGTTTTATCACAATATGTTATTAGCACCTTTTGTACTAATTTGTTTATGGATACATTTTTCAGCCAATTTTTTAAATTTTTTGGGTGCTTTTTATATATATATTTTTCTGAGTGAAGAAGATGCATGTCTGCCCAGTAATACCATCTATCTTGAGTGCCCCGTTCTGCCTAGATGTATGAATGTAAAGATTCTAGTGGTAATATGGTGAGGGGACTTATCATCGCGGTTCCTATGGTAACTGACTCTATGAGGAGGTGTTTCCTATATGTCAGGCAATTGGGTGGTGCATAAAAAGGTTGGTGTGTGAGCCTCTGTAATTGTTGAGGAAGTCCCGCCTACTGGGACGATACTCATGCGGGAGGACTCGGTCACATCAGTTGCAACCACCTGTCACTCTTTGTCTCACTGAGATGTTAAACTGAAATACTTTCATACCTAGCACTGGGTCATTAGTGCTTGGCTTGTAAGTAACTTTTTAAATGAATGAAATGCATTAAAACCAGCGCTGTGCACTTTATTGCTTTAACATGGTGCAACGATTCTATCTGGTCCCCATTGATTGTGACATCTGGCTGGCGATCCAGAGCAGTATAGTCCTGTTGCTGTTGGATCCATGCAGAGGCATTAATCATCACTTACACCCTTTATGGGAAGGTTTGTTTGACCTATCTGTTGATTCAGAGGGTCCACGTAGTGAGGTGAGTGGCTTGTATTGTCTGTGGTGAAGGCATTCTCACAGATGAGATGACTTTCTAAACACAGCAAGCAAAGGTGAGGATATTTTTCTATCCATTCTCCGTTTCTGCTGCTTTTTTCTCACTTCACTGTGAATGTATGGACTGATCTCTCTGAATTTGGATTATTAAGTCTTATGCCCCGTACACACGATCGGATTTTCCGACAATAAATGTTGGATGTGAGCTTGTGTATGCTCCATCGAACATTTGTTGTTGGACTTTCCACCAACAAATGTTGGTTAGCAGGTTCTCAAATTTCCCGCCATCAAATGTTTGTTTGCGGACTTTCCGATCGTGTGTACACAAGTCCATCGGACAAAAGTCCACGCATGCTCGAAATCAAGTACGAGCCGGAGATATAACTAGCGTTCGTAATGGAGATAACAGATATGTCTTGTACGTTACTACGTTTGTAATTGTTGGCCAACATTTGTGTGACAGTGTGTATGCAAGACAAGTTGGAGCTAACATCCTTCGAACAAAAATTCACGGTTTTGTTGTCGGAAAGTCCGATCGTGCGTACAGGGCATTAGACTGCATTTTATGAATTGTGTATATGAATTTTTGTTTGAAATTTTATAATAGCGCTGCACTATTTTATTTGTGATGTTCGCTGAGAGCCCTGTGGACCTAGACCTACCCAAAATAGGTTTGATTTCTCTTGTGGTGACAAGAGTGAAAAATTCTGGAATCCAAGCCCATGATTTATTCTGGGTCTCCAATTCTGTCTAAGTTGGAACAAATCCCTGGTGCTAAATCCAAGCCCCAGCATTCTACAGTATGATTTCTGAGGCTCTAATGACAATTGAGATGCCAGCATTAAACTATTGAATAGCAGACACGGCTTAGTGGATCAGTTGGTGTCAAATTAGACAAGTCAAGGCTGGCACTCAGCCTGGACAGGAAGTGGAGGAAAATCTCCCAAAAGGAGTTACAGACAGAAATACCTGACAGTAATGTTGACTCTTCCTCACTCTATCAAAAAACAAAGGTAATGGCACCAAGGCTGATAAACAGTAATGGTTTTTTATAAAAGTCTGCATCACCAAATATAACCAAATCACTAACAATAGGTAATGCTTTATTTCCCTCTATTGTCGATGGCTAACACCATACTACACTTTACTGCAGATTCAGCTTGTATCCCACTGTAAAACATAATAGTTGTATTAAAATTACTAGTATACACTTTTTCTCATGCTGTCTTGAAAGAATTGAAATTCTTCAAATTCTTGGAATTAAAATTGAATTAAAAGATTTTGTTGATACAATTGCTTTGTATCTATTCTTATGGAAGTCACCAAAGATAATAGAGGTATGGTTACACCCTTGTATGCCATATCATTTTCTGCTTGTATGCCATGATTTCACCTGCAGATTCTATTTACTGAGCAAAGCATACAAATCCCCCTTTGTTTTACCAAAAACGTCACTAACTGAAAACTTGAATGTAGTGTAGCAGCAAATAATATCCTACCATATGTTACCCTAATTTAAAAAAAAAATAACATTGGTGAAGCTTTGTGCTGATGTAAAGTGTTCTCATCTAATAACGTTAATGATTACTATTAAAGCTTTGTGTTTTGTTCAAAGGACAGGTGTTCCCACTACAAAAACCAGAAGACAATACAGAAACATCTGAAGTATAATGAATATGGACACATCTCTGACTTTTCATGTCTTTTCAGTCTTCTTTAATCATCCATCTGTAGATGTGTGCAAAAGCATGTTTTTTTTTAGTTTCCTCTAAAAGATTTGGTTTCCTGTAATAACCCAAAAAGCCAATGATTAAAATGTATCTATAGCCGAATGTTGTTTTTTAGTTTTGGATAGGGTAGACTAGTGTTTCTCAACTCCAGTCCTTAAGGCGCCCCAACAGGTCATGTTTTCAGGATTTCCCTCAGATGAAATGGCTGTGGTAATTACTAAAGTGAAACTGATCTGATCAAATCACCTGTGTAAAATAATGGAAAGCCTGAAAACATGACCTGTTGGGGTGCCTTGAAGACTGGAGTTGAGAAACACTGGAGTAGGCAATGTCTAAAACCCCTGTCATGAATGTTCTGCTGTCTGTGTCCCATTGGAGAGATTTCCCTTTTCTGTCCCAAAGTAACAGGAGAAAGTTAAGGTCAAAGCGGAGCTCCACCCAAAAGGGAAAGCTCCGCTTGTCTGCTCCCCCCCACATTTGGCACCTTTTTTTGGGGGGGTGGGTACCTGGTTTTGACAAGTACTCACCCCCCACTTCAGACTCAGTTCGGGCCTCCCCAGTCACAAAGCGTGGCATGCTTCGTGCATGTGCCGTAGGAAAACGACTGTAAAGCTGCAAGGCTTCACTGCTGGTTTCCCTTAGTCAAGATGGCAGCCCCTTAACCCAATAGCCGATTAACAAATGAGGTCAAGTGAGGACACTGCTGGACAGATACAGTAAGTGCCGGGGTCGGTACAAGGGGGGGGGGCGGAAAGGGGCGGGTGCCCTGGGCGGAACAAATTACCATGCAAAGGGGGGCGCAGTGCAGGCAGTGTGCTGCTAAAAATGTTTTGGGCATACTGCGGTTACCACCAACCGGCCGCACTACAATCCCGCACAGCTGCGTGAAAGGATGTGTCGAGTGCGCTCCTGCACCTGGCACAAGAATAGGACCCGTCCGACCCGGTCTTCCGTTCCCTGTCAGGCGGATCCGTGGAGTGATCTCTGCCCGACAGGCACTTCTGAGTCCCGGCGTGACTTCACTGGGAGGCGGGAAGAGAGAGAGAGGACCGTAGAGAGCTGCCGGGCACCGCAGTGAGTTTGACCCAGAGGAGGAACCAACCACAGCAACCAGGCAGTCAGTGCATCAATAGTAAGCAGATGAAGATCGTGTACAGATGTACTGGCTAACTCGGGGGGGGGGGGGAGAGGTGATATTGTCCACATGCCGACCGGGCCATAGCCGAAAGACGGCTACAGCGCGGTCGGGTTATCCTGGGAGGGCGTCAATGGAAATGATACTCAAATGACAGAGCGATCACATGTAAACAAACTGGCGTCATGTTATGACGCCGGTTCCTCCCTGAGCTCTGTGTACCGATCGGTACAGTGTGAGAGGAGAGGGGGAGGGATCGGATGGCAGCAGCACTGTGGGCTGGATGTGTAGTGCCCACAGCGCTGCTCAGTGACAAATGTAGTCACATCAATCCATCCATCCATGCTCAGCCATCCCTCCATACTCTAACGCCCTGCACTACATACTCTGCAATACCTAGCCATACTCTGCAATACTCTGCAATAGACCACAATACTCTGCAATACCCCGCAATACTCTGCAATACCCCACAATACTCTGCAATACCCCACAATACTCTGCAATACCCCGCAATACCCAGCCATACTCTGCAATACTCTGCAATACCCCACAATACTCTGCAAAACCCCACAATACTCTGCAATACCCCACAATACTTTGCAATACCCCACAATACTTTGCAATACCTCGCAATACTAATGTTGGCGGTTATTATTATGGAGATTGCCATTTATATTGAGAGTTGTCATTTTCTAAACCGGCACTGATGCTGGGGGATATAATTCCAGAAACTGGGACTGATGCTGGTGGTCATTATTATTAGCTTGCCGACTGTATCACATGTATGGTGACTCTGCTGCACTGAATCATGTACCAGGTACATAATCCAGCACTCCCAGGTAAGGGGCACACGCGTGCACCACCAGTGACCCGGCTGTGCTGTGTGGGTGCTGGCCAATGGATGACCACCGATCATTGGAAAGACACACAGGACAGACCTGTGCCTATGTAAACAAGGCAGAGCTCTGTCCTGTCAGCGGGGAAGCTAAGCTGCGGTTTTTCAAAGCACTTTAAGTACCTCTAATAAAATACATATATTTAAAATGTGTGAGTGAACTCTGATTCTATCGAATTAAACTTCATTTAATTTGTATTAAGTAATATTTTCCTGTTTTGAAATGACACTGATTCTTTCTTTATGGGGGGGGCGCAGTTTGCCATCTTCGCCCTGGGCACCGGATGACCTTGTCCCGGCACTGGTAAGTGCCCTAGTATTCAAAGTCAGCAGCTACAGTATTTGTAGCCACTGACTTTAAAGTTTTTGGGGGAAGCCTGGATCTCCTCTTTAACCACTTGCCGACCAGCCGCCGCAGTTGTACTGCGACAGAATGGCACAGCTGGGTGAAACAATGTTATGTAATGTCGCTTCGCCCTGTGGCGCCCACGGAGTCGATGCGAGTGCCCGGTGGTTGCGATCACTGCCGGCTCCCGCGATTGCTCGGGGCACAACAAGAACCGGGATCTGTGTGTGTAAACACACAGTTTCCGGTTCTCTGAGGGGAGAAGAGACAGGTCATCTGTTCATACAGAGTATGAACAGCGATCTGTAATCTCCTCTACACAGCCCAGCCCTACACTCCCCCCTTCAGTTAGAACACACACTAGGGAACACAATTAACCCCTTAATCGCCCCTTGTGTTAACCCTTTCCCTGCCAGTGACATTTTTACAGTAATCAATGCATTTTTATAGCACTGATCGCTGTATAATGCCAATGGTCCCAAAAATGTGTCAAAATTGTTCCGACCTGTCCGCCATAATGTCGCAGTCCCGATAAAAATCGCAGATCGCCGCCATTACTAGTAAAAAAAAAATAATAATAAAAAAGCCATAAAACTATCCCTATTTTGTAGACGCTATAACTTATGCGCAAATCAATAAATATACGCCTTTTGAGATTTTTTTTTAACAAAAATATGTAGAAAAATACATATCAGCCTAAATTGAGGAAAAAAATCGTTTTTTTATATATTTTTAAGGGGATATTTATTATAGCAAAAAGTAAAAAATATTGCGTTTTTTTCAAAATTGTCGCTCTTTTTTTGTTTATAGCGCAAAAAATAAAAACCGCAGAGGTGATCAAATACCATCAAAAGATAGCTCTATTTGTGGAAAAAAAAAGGACGTCAGTTTTGTTTGGGTGCAATGCCGCACAACCGCGCAATTATCAATTAAAGCGACGCAGTGCCGAATCGCAAAAAGTGCTCTGGTCAGGAAGGGGGTAAAATCTTCCGAGGCTGAAGCGGTTAATCGTAAGGTGAAATCACCTCTTAAGCCGGTGTCTTGCCGAATAAGTTCCTTCGGCGGATAGGTTCCCCCCCTGTACTGCGCAGGCGCAGCGCCTGCGCAGTACGTAGTACTGTTGGCCGCCGGAGATAGCCGAAGCTCAAACGCTTCGATCAGCTGTACACGGCGCCTGCGCTCTGGGTCCAGATTCCTTCCCCTCTATCCAAGTGGACCTAGAGGGGGAATCTAAAAGTGCCGAGCGCAGCGAGGCCGTGCCCGAAGCGTGGCGAGCGAAGCGAGCCCGCGAGGGGCCCTCTTACAGGCGCCGTGTACAGCTGATTTTCAGCTGTTCCGCTTCGGCTATTTCCGCCGGCTTCTACTGCGCATGCGCAGTAGAGGGGGAACTAATCCGCCGAGCGGAACTTTCTCGGCAGAACACCGGCACCATACAAGGATTGAAATTCGGCCGGTTCAGCAGTGACCGGACAAATTTCAATCCATGTATGGGCAGGGTGGTTGTACAGAAGTTGATCTACCAAATGACTTCTGTACAACTACTCCATTTGATTTTTGCCTTTCAATTAGCTATAGTCAGCAGTGCTGATCAGTGTATCCTGATGATGGGGAAATCTCCTCGCTGTCAAAATACAAAGGATCGGCGGGGGGGGGGGGGGGGAATTCCACCATCAATGTGTGGATGGGGGAATCAAGTCATTTTTATTTCATTCAACCTACTGGTTGAACAAAAAAAAAAATCTTCTATGGGCTACTTAAGGAAGTAGTTGACAGAACCCATCCTCTTATTTCGTAAGATAATAATTGTAATAATTGTTAGTGGCTCCAGAGTAAATAGAATGTAAAACTCCTAACTATCCCTTACTCAAAAAAATACATTTTGGCAAAGGGCTTGGCTTTGCAATAGGCATTGCACTGTAAATTTGACCACCAAACCTAACCCTTTAACCACTTCAGCCCCGGAAGGTTTTACCCCCTTCCTGACCAGAGCACTTTTTACAATTCGGCACTGCGTCGCTTTAACTGCTAATTGCGCGGTCATGCAATGCTGTACCCAAACGAAATTTGCGTCCTTTTCTTCCCACAAATAGAGCTTTCTTTTGATGGTATTTGATCACCTCTGTCGTTTTTATTTTTTGCGCTATACACGGAAAAAGACCGAAAATTTTGAAAAAAAATGATATTTTCTACTTTTTGTTCTAAAAAAAATCCAATAAACTCAATTTTAGTCATACATTTAGGCCAAAATGTATTCGGCCACATGTCTTTGGTAAAAAAAATGTCAATAAGTGTATATTTATTGGTTTGCGCAAAAGTTATAGCGTCTACAAACTAGGGTACATTTTCTGGAATTTATACAGCCTTTAATTTATGACTGCCTATGTCGTTTCTTGAGGTGCTAAAATAGCAGGGCAGTACAAAACCCCCACAAATGACCCCATTTTGGAAAGTAGACACCCCAAGGAATTTGCTGAGAGGCATGTTGAGCCCATTGAATATTCATTTTTTTTGTCCCAAGTGATTGAATAATGACAAAAAAAAAAAAAAATTACAAAAAGTTGTCACTAAATGATATATTGCTCACACAGGCATATGTGGAATTGCACCCCAAAATACATTTAGCTGGTTCTCCTGAGTATGGGGATACCACATGTGTGGGACGTTTTGGGAGCCTAGCCGCGTACGGGGCCCCGAAAACCAAGCACCGCCTTCAGGATTTCTAAGGGCGTACATTTTTGATTTTACTCCTCACTACCTATCACAGTTTTGAAGGCCATAAAATGCCCAGATGACATAAAACCCCCCCAAATGACCCCATTTTGGAAAGTAGACACCCCAAGCTATTTGCTTTGAGGCATGTTGAGTCCATGGAATGTTTTATATTTTGACACAAGTTGCGGGAAAGTGACAAATTTTTTTTTTTTTTTTTTGCACAAAGTTGTCACTAAATGATATATTGCTCACACAGGCCATGGGCATATGTGGAATTGCACCCCAAAATACATTTAGCTGCTTCTCCTGAGTATGGGGATACCACATGTGTGGGACTTTTTGGGAGCCTAGCCGCGTACGGGACCCCGAAAACCAATCACTGCCTTCAGGATTTCTAAGGGCGTACATTTTTGATTTTACTCCTCACTGCCTATCACAGTTTCGGAGGCCATGGAATGCCCAGGTGGCACAAACCCCCCCCCCAAATGACCCCATTTTGGAAAGTAGACACCCCAAGCTATTTGCTGAGAGGCATGGTGAGTATTTTGCAGCTCTCATTTGTTTTTGCAAATAAAGAAAGACGAGAAAAAAATTTTTTTTTTCTTTTTTCAATTTTCAAAACTTTGTGACAAAAAGTGAGGTCTGCAAAATACTCACTATACCTCTCATCAAATAGCTTGGGGTGTCTACTTTCCAAAATGGGGTCATTTGGGGGGGTTTTGTGCGACCTGGGCATTCCATGGCCTCCGAAACTGTGATAGGCAGTGAAGAGTGAAATCAAAAATTTACGGCCTTAGAAAGCCTGAAGTCGGTGCTTGGTTTTCGGGGTCCCGTACGCGGCTAGGCTCCCAAAAAGTCTCACACATGTGGTATCCCCGTACTCAGGAGAAGCAACAGAATGTATTTTGGGGTGTAATTTCACATATTCCCATGGCATGTTTGAGCAATATATCATTTAGTGACAACTTTGCGCAAAAAAAAAATAAAAAAAATAAAAAATTGTCTCTTTCCCGCAACTTGTGTCACAATATAAATTATTCCATGGACTCAACATGACTCTCAGCAAATAGCTTGGGGTGTCTACTTTCCAAAATGGGGTCATTTGGGGGGGGTTTGAACTGTCCTGGCATTTTATGCACAACATCTAGAAGCTTATGTCACACATCACCCACTCTTCTAACCACTTGAAGACAAAGCCCTTTCTGACACTTATTGTTTACATAAAAAAATAATTACTTTGAACCCCCAAACATTATATTTTTTTTTAAAGCAAATGCCCTACAGATTAAAATGGTGGGTGTTTCATTTTTTTTTTTCACACAGTATTTGCGCAGCGATTTTTCAAACGCATTTTTTGGGGAAAAAATACACTTTTTTACATTTTAATGCACTAAAACACACTATATTGCCCAAATGTTTGATGAAATAAAAAAGATGATCTTAGGCCGAGTACATGGATACCAAACATGACATGCTTTAAAATTGCGCACAAACGTGCAGTGGCGACAAACTAAATACATTTTTAAAAGCCTTTAAAAGCCTTTACAGGTTACCACTTTAGATTTACAGAGGAGGTCTACTGCTAAACTTACTGCCCTCGATCTGACCTTCGCGGCGATACCTCACATGCATGGTGCAATTGCTGTTTACATTTGACGCCAGACCGACGCTTGCGTTCGCCTTAGCGCGAGAGCAGGGGGGACAGGGGTGCTTTTTTTTTTTTTTTTTTTCTTTATTATTATTATTTTTTTATCTTATTTTTAAACTGTTCCTTTCATTTTTTTTTTTTTTTAAATAATTTTTATTGTTATCTCAGGGAATGTAAATATCCCCTATGATAGCAATAGGTGGTGACAGGTACTCTTTTTTGCAAAAATTGGGGTCTATTAGACCCTAGATTTCTCCTCTGCCCTCAAAGCATCTGACCACACCAAGATCGGTGTGATAAAATGCTTTCCCAATTTGCTTTCCCAATTTCCCACTGGCGCTGTTTACATCCGGCGAAATCTAAGTCATGAAATACTCGTAGCTTCCGGTTTATTAGGTCATAGAGATGTTTGGAGCCACTCTGGTCTCTGATCAGCTCTATGGTCAGCTGGCTGAATCACCGGCTGCATTTTCAGGTTCCCTGTTGAGACAGGAGAGCCAGAGAAAAACACGGAAGACGTTGGGGGGGGGGGGGGCATTCCCTCCCACTGCTTGTAAAAGCAGTCTAGAGGCTAATTAGCCACTAGGATTGCTTTTACATGAAAGCCGACCGCTGGCTGAAAAGAATGATACCAAGATGATACCTAAACCTGCAGGCATCATTCTGGTATAACCACTCAAAGTCGTGAATGGCGTACCTGAAGACAAAAAAAATGGTTAACAATAAAGCACAGTAAACGGTAAGGTATAAAAAATTGCATACCTGAAAAGCAAACATGATAAAACATAATAACAATAAAACATTGCAGAATAGAATACAGTAAAAAAGAGCAGAACAATAGAGAGAATAGAGAGAGAGAACAATAAAACCACAACTATTTTTTTTTATTTTATATTTTTGTGTTTTTTTGTTTTTTTTCACTTTTTTTTTGTAACTGTAACTTTTATAACTGTAACCGGTTCCAGGTTCGGGTCTCTCAAAATGCGATGGCATCTTGGGAGACCCTGTGAAAGTGTGCCTAGTCTGTGCAATGCTGTACCCTACGCTAATACTCAACTAGTGAATGGTAGCGTTCAAAACATTCACCAATGCAAAGACCAGGATTGTCAGGACAGGAGGGACAATAATAGTGGGTGTCACGCCTATATGCGCGCTTGCTGCAGACACGACATCTTTTTTGGGGGGGTTTGTTGGGTAGGGGTACTCGGGAGGACATAAAGAAAATGCCTCTCATGCAGCCGACTGCATTTGGTTGGGGATGTGAATGGGGGAAGTACGGACGCTGCAGAAGCGGTGGGTTCCCAATTAGGATTGGCGAATGCAGCAGGAAGGGCACTATGGGCACGACGGGCCTGTGTTTGTCTTTTTGGTGGCAGCGGGACACTACTTGTGCTTGCCACCTCACCAGCTTGAACTGCACTTATGGGACTCGCCACGTCACCAAGTGTTACTGCAGTGCTGGTTTGACTATGACCGGGGTGTACTACGCCACTGGTGCTTGCCAGTTCACCAAAACACTACCAAAAAAACTGTTAGCGATCATAGGGATCAGGCCTGACTCTGCGAACGCTGCAGTTATGCGTTTAGTGTTTTGTAAGTGTCAGTGATCGATCGATACTGCACTTTGGTGGGCTGGGCTGGGCCGGGTGGAGGGGCAAAACGCAGGTGCTAGCAGGTATCTGGGCTGATCCCGCTAACACTGCGTTTGTGGGAACCCTAAACTGCTGGGGACGCCAGTATAGATCTGATCGGATCAGATATTGATCCGATCAGATACTATACCACTAAGGGAGGCGTATGCTGCGTGCGTGGGTGTTAGCGGTACTGGCGCTAATCTGACGCTGCCTGGGGCTGGTGCTTGCCAGTTCACCAAAACGCTACCAAAAAAACTGTTAGCGATCGCAGGGATCAGGCCTGACTCTGCGAACGCTGCAGTTATGCGTTTAGTGTTTTGTAAGTGACAGTGATCGATCGATACTGCACTTGGGTGGGCTGGGCTGGGCCGGGCGGACGGGAAAAACGCAGGTGCTAGCAGGTATCTGGGCTGATCCCGCTAACACTGCGTGTTTGGGAACCCTAAACTGCTGGGGACGCTAGTATAGATCTGATCGGATCAGATATTGATCCGATCAGATACTATACCACTAAGGGAGGCGTATGCTGTGTGCGTGGGTGTTAGCGGTACTGGCGCTAACCTGACGCTGCCTGGGGCTGGTGCTTGCCAGTTCACCAAAACGCTACCAAAAAAAACTGTTAGCGATCGCAGGGATCAGGCCTGACTCTGCGAACGCTGCAGTTATGCGTTTAGTGTTTTGTAAGTGACAGTGATCGATCGATATTGCACTTGGGTGGGCTGGGCGGAGGGGCAAAACGCAGGTGCTAGCGGGTATCTGGGCTGATCCCGCTAACACTGCGTTTTCGGGAACCCTAAACTGCTGGGGACGCTAGTATAGATCTGATTGAATCAGATATTGATCCGTACAGATACTATACCACTAAGGGAGGCGTATGCTGCGTGCGTGGGTGTTAGCGGTACTGGCGCTAATCTGACGCTGCCTGGGGCGAAGCATATCACCGCCGGGCGATCAGGGGGCTAAACCTTTATTCGGTAATAAACAGCGGGTGCCCTGACACTATAAAAAATAAACGAACTAACCAGCGTCACCCGTAACAGTTATACGGTGATCAGTGGTGAAAGGGTTAACTAGGGGGCAATCAAGGGGTTAAAACATTTATTAGGTAGTATATGGGGGTCCCTGTCGCTATAAAACACTGACGGCGAACCTAAATATTTACGTCCCTAACTAGCGTCACCAGCGACACTAATACAGCGATCAGAAAAATTATCGCTTAGCGACACTGGTGAGGGGGGGTGATCAAGGGGTTAAAACTTTATTAGGGGGGGTTAGGGGGGTACCCTAGACCTAAAGGGGGGTAATACTCACTGCCCTAACACTGTAACTGTCACAAACTGACACTATGCAGTAATCAGAAAAAAAAAAAAAAAAATACTGCTAATGTCAGTTTGTGACAGGGGGGGGGGTGTGATTGGGGGGGGATCGGGGGGCGATCGGGGGGGATCGGGGGTGTAAAGTATGCCTGGCATGTTCTACTGTGTGTGTGTGTGTTGTGTGCACTCACTTGTCTTCTCTCCTCGGCGCTGGAACGGAAACTGCCAGACCGAGGAGAGATGACATCACATCCTCTGCCTGTGTGAAACTACACACAGGCAGAGGAGGATTCCCATTGGCTGGGAGCGATCGCGAGGGGGGGGCCACGATCGGATGGTCTCCCCCTCGCCTCCCGATGCTCCCAGTCAAATGCCGACCGCCGCTGGCACCGGGGGGGGTCCGATCGGACCCCCCGCCCGCGGGAGGCAGATCACGTACGGGTACGTGATTCTGCCTGCCCGTGCCATTCTGCCGCAGTATATATGCGGTAGGCGGTCGGCAAGTGGTTAAAACTACCTTCTAATATCTAAGCATACTTCTATTAGACCCCATACTTCTATTAGATCCCTTTCAAACTGGGGCGGTTTGTAGTCCTGACCTCAACCCGATAGAACACCTTTGGGATGAATTCGAGCGGAGACTGCGAGCTGGGCCTTCTCATCCACATCAGTGCCTGACCTCCCAAATGTGATAGCTGCAACGGGTGGGCCAACTCAATATTAAACCCTACAGACTAAGACTGGGATGCCATTAAAGTTCATGTGCATGTAAAGGAAGGTGTTCCAATACTTTTGGTAATATAGTGTAAATCATGGACAATATTGTTGTTGTCATCCAGGGAGTCCATCCATGATATATTTTATAAATCTGCAAAAACATTTGACACAGTTCCCCACTCAAAGCTAATGTGTAAGGTAAAGTCTACAGGCTTGGAAAAATCAGTTTGTAAATGGATAGAAAACTGGCTAAAAGACTGGATTCAGAGAGTAGTGATTAAAGAGGTTGTAAAGGTTCCGGGTTTTTTTTTAAAAACATGTCATACTTACCTCCGCTGTGCAGTTGGTTTTGCACAGAGTGGCCTCAATCCTCCTCTTCTCAAGTGCCCTGTCGGAGAAGCGCTCTCCTTCGGGACAGCCGTGCAAGCGTGCTCCTGCTTCTACGTCTATTGACACAGAAAGCAGGACTCGCCCCCCCCCCCCAGCGCTTGCGTCATTGGATTTGATTAACAGCAGCGGGAGCCAATAGCTGCGCTGCTATCAATCTATCCAATCAGGACACAAGACACTGGCCGGAGCTGGTGTGCTTGTTCCCGTCGTGGGAAACACAGGGCTCAGGTAGGTATAACGGGGTCTCGGGGAGGCTGCTGAGTGACAGAAGGTTTTTGAGGGTTTACAACCCCTTTAAAGTGGTTGTAAACCCTTACAGACCACTTCTCGCTACAGGTAAGCCTATAAAAAGGCTTACCTGTAGCTACCCAGGAGATCTCCTAAGCCTGAACGGTTTAGGAGATATCCCCTGTATTTGCATGTGCCGACTTCATCGGCACATGCGCACTGACACAAACTGAAGCAACGGCATGTATGTGCCATTGCTTTAGTAATTGTGCCGTTACCGTGAGCATGAGTGACGTCATTGCGGCTCTGGCCAATCACAGCACCGGAGCGGCGATACCCGGAAGTAACCCCCGGGAGTGATGTCGCCGGCCGGTGTGGTGTACGAGGAACGCTGCGAGGGCTTCGATCTCAGGTGAGTATTACATAATAAGCTAGTATGCTATGCATACTAGCTTATTATGCCCTTGTCTTGCAGGTGTTAGTTTTATTTTATTTTTTTTTTAATGGGTTTACAACCACTTTATTGATTCATACTCTGAATGGTCTAAGGTTATCAGTGGTGTACCCCAAAGTTCAGTGTTGGGATCTTTACTATTTAAGCTATTTATAAATGATATAGGGTCTTGGATTTAAAGTACCATTTCAGTCTTTGCAGATGACACCAAGCTATGCAGTGGAATACCGTCCTTACAGGATGTCTCCAACTTACAAGCCAACCTCAATGTACTGTTTAATTGGGCGACTGTGTGGCAAATGAGGTTTAAAGTGTTACTAAACCCAGGACCCTGCATTCACTATATCTGGTCCCACAGTATACTGAACATGAAAATGCAATAGTTTTAGAAAATATAAACTACTAAATACATTTTCTCATAAGCAGTTAGAGCAATCATGTGACTTCTATCAGTGTCTGGTTAAATCTTGTAGGAAGAGTTTTCATTCTCCCTGATTGTCCTATGAGGCTGCAGGAGCCTGACCCTCTCTCTGGACAGTGCTGATTGGCCCTGTGCTTATCACAATCACTTTCCCTAGAAAAAAAAAACTCTCTAGCAATACATACCAAACAGAGCACAGGCAGCTTGCCCCCAAGGCTCTGTTCTATCAGGGGATGGATTTGGGACTTTGGAAGAAGGGGAAGATCAGAGAAGACAGGATTAAGCAGCCTTTTTACACAATTCAGAGGATTAACCCCTTAGGTTGCACAGTGAGTATAACAAGCGTGATTTACTGCATATACAGACTGATTTTACTGTTGTGGATTTAGTAACACTAAACTAATAACTAAACTACTAATAATTAATGTTGATAAATGTAAAGTTATGCACTTAAAGGCTAAAAATATGCATGCATAATATATACTAGGTGGAGTACAACTGGGGCAATCTATGATGGAGAAGGATCTGGATGCTCTGGTAGATCATAAGCTTAATATAAGCATACAATGCCAAGCTTCAGTTTCCAAAGTAAGCAAAATTCTTTCTTGTATTAGAAGGGGTATGGGCTGCAGAGAGAGAGATATAATTTTGCCCCTGTACAAATCATTAGTAAGACCTCATCTGGAATGTGCAGCTCAGTTTTGGGCACCAGTTCACAAAAAGGATATTGGGAAACTGGAGAAAGTTCAGAGAAGGACGATCAAACTGATAAGAGGCATAGAGGAGCTCAGCTACACCATCAGGTGTAGATATACACAACGCCGGGGATATGGTGACAGCAGGCCCTTTCTTTCTTTTCCTATGGTCTGACATGCTGCCCTTTGGAGTCTGCATATCCCATCCAGCTGGTGATTAAATGTGAGTTCAGGCACGTCTGCCTGTTGGAGGTCTTAGTGTGCACCATCTATTCTTCACTGTTCCGGATGTGGCCATCGAGGTGTATTATTATACTATCACAGTCTCCCATTAAGCATCTGCTAGATTGAATGATCCAAACGCCTGATTGACCCACCACCGTACGGCGAGTGTGTCCACCCTCTGCGGCAAGCGTACCCAATTCTTGCATCATCCTACATGCATATCTGTGAATGATATATGGAGAAGCCTGCTCAGTAGCACTTATCATCTGTTGAAAAGGCATCACCCCTATGTTCTCTTCACATGGGACTACACTGTACCTCATTGAGGCGCATTTAAGCTTAAGTTTATCACTGACTTTTATTTTGTTTTTTGTTTTTTTGTTTTTGTTTTTTTTTCTTCTTTTCACAGAAATTCCATGTATTTGTTGTTTTTTTTTTCTTTTTTTTGCACATTTGACATCTTTTTTGATTTTTATGATTTATTCACTTGATGCTGGTTAATTAATAATGAGCAGCCACCATTTGCACACCCATCCCTGGGGGATGCTGCTCTGGGGATTTTGATCTTCACACGGGCGCTGCATTTTATACATTTTTTTCTATTTGATATACAGTTCACTACACTGTTGATGCTGGCTGCTAAGTTATTGTTTTTTGCCCTTTATAACCACTAGTAGCGCAACTTGTTTTTCACATTTATGAGGAATGATTAGAGGTACTGAATTTATTCTCTCTTGAGAGGAGAAGATTTAGGAGGAATATGATCAACAATGTAATTAGTAACTAAATAACAATCACTTATGAGATTTAAACATTCAGCAGTGAACACCTTAATCCCTGTGCTCAACTGAGTGCATATAATGCACAGTGGGGAGAACAAGTGTTTGATACACTGACGATTTTGCATGTTTTCGAACTTACAAAGCATGTAGAGGTCTGTGATTTTTATCATAGGTACTCTTCAACTGTGGGAGACAGAATCTAAAACAAAAATCCAGAAAATCACATTGTATGATTTTTAAGTAATTCATTTGCATTTTATTGCATGACATAAGTATTTGATACATCAGAAAAGCATAACTTAATATTTGGTACAGAAACCTTTGTTTGCAATTACAGAGATCATACGTTTCCTGTAGTTCTTAACCAGGTTTGCACACATGCAGCAGGGATTTTGACCCACTCCTCCATACAGACCTTCTCCAGATCCTTCAGGTTTTGGGGCTGTCAAAGGGCAATACGGACTTTCAACTCCCTCCAAAGATTTTCTATTGGGTTCAGGTTTGGAGACTGGCTAGGCCACTCCAGGACCTTGAGGTGCTTTTTACGGAGCCACTCCTCAGTTGCCCTGGCTGTGTGTTTCCGGTCGTTGTCATTCTGGAAGACCCAGCCACGACCCATCTTCAATGCTCTTACTGAGGGAAGGAGGTTGTTGGCCAAGATCTCGCGATACATGGCCCCATCCATCCTCCCCTCAATACGGTGCAGTCGTCCTGTCCCTGTCAGGTCACCTAGAGGATGCTTGATCCTCTAGGTGACCTGACAATGGTTGATCAGCACTGCTGGCTTGCAGTGCACAGGTTAATATAGGGTTCCCTGATAGGACCTGGGGTGGGGCCATGCTTAGAGGAGAGGTTACAAAAGCAGTCAGGTGAGAGTCAGCTGGTCTCTAGAGATGAACACATGGTATGCTGATCGACAAACTCTATTGCATAGCCATGACAGTACCCCCCCTCTTAAGACCTCCCCCTCCCCCGCCTGTGCCCAGGCTTAAAGGGAAAATCCAGATGGAACCTCCTCAATAGACGAAGAGCAAAGACCTCAGATGCAGTGATAACCAATGGTGTAGTAAGGGGCAAAAGGGTAAGTCTGATGGAAGACGCAGTTCCCCAGTCCATGAAATTGCCAGCGGCTCCGGAATCCAGATGTGCCGAGACCGAACGAGAGGAAGCGCCGACATGAAGGAACACAGAAAGAAGAAGACGAGAAGGTGAAGGTGATACTTCAGGGTCTAATACTCCACCTTCCAGATGTATTAGCCCCGATCGTTTTTCTGGACGAAGAGAACAAGTGTCACGAAAATGACCTTTGGCCCCACAGTAGAGGCACAGGCCCAAAGTTCTGCGCGTTCTTCAGGAGACAACTTGGTCCAGCCCAGCTGCATAGGTTCCTCAGCGGACAGGGGGTGCTCCTCGGATCGAAGAGAAGGGACTGGGAGCTCAAGCTGCCTAAGGAACGGCGTCTTTTTTCCAGGGCCCTCTCCTGAAAGTGAATATCGATCTGGTTACACAAGGTGATGACACCGTCCAGATCAGCAGGAAGGGATCTTCCTGCTAATTCATCCTTCACTCTATCAGAGAGGCCATGTAAAAGGTTGCAACTAGGGCCTCATTATTCCAGCTCAATTCAGCTGTGAGGATACGGAACTGAAGAGCATACTGTCCCACAGAAGCGGACTCTTGACGGAGACGTAAAAGAGCACTAGCCACTGAGGAGACACGACCCGGTTCCTCGAAGATATTCCGAAAAAGTTTCAAGAAATCAGACAGGCTAGAAACCACTGGATCATTCAGTTCCCACAGAGGGGCAGCCCAAGCTAGCGACTCGCCAGACAGAAGGGATATAATATAGGCTACTTTTGCCCGATCAGGACAGGAAGTTTTGGGGCTGAAGTTCAAAATGAATTGTGCACTGGCTAAGGAACCCCCTGCAAACCTTTGAGTCCCCAGAGAAATGGGCCGGAGCTGGCAGTTGTAATGAATGTGTGACTGCGACTGGTGCGATAGGTGCAGCAGCAGATAGCGGTTGAGGTTGTTGAACCGGGAGTCCTAATGAGGCCTGAACCTGTTCAAAACAGGATGCCAAATCCTGAAGGAATCGCATCACTTGGGTTTGTTGCGATTCCTGGGTCTCAAGTCTGCGAACTAAGCCCTGCAGCGGATCATCTGTGGGTAGTGGCACATCAGCTGGGTCCATGGCTGATCAAACTGTCAGGTCACCTAGAGGCTGGGTGACAGATGCACACCGTTGGGATCAGGAGTGCACCGCAAGGTAGTGGACCCTATGGCTGACTGCTGCGGATTGAACCCTGGGAGGTTTCAGGAAGCAGGTCTACTGGATCACTGACACAGATCCCACTGGGAGCTAGAGCATAGATTCCCTAGGGCGCGGAGTCTAAGAGCCAGCAGGTGTTCACCAGACCCTTTAATGGTAAGGATGGACTGCGCTGCAGTCTGGCTCCAGGTAGCGGCCCCCAGGGTCTCACAGCTCACGCTCACGGTAGACTACAGGAGAAGAGGAAGGAGGCAGCAGGCTGGAACAACAAGGAAAGTAAGGGACAAGCCAAGGTCGGGGTCACAAGCAGACAAGGACAACAGAGTACACGCCAAGGTTCAGGGTCACAGGCAAACAGGGATGGTCGGGAACACGCCAAAGGTCAGGGTCACGAGACAGGAATAGTTAAGAACAGGCCAAAGTCGGTAACAGGAATCAGATGTAGGAAACACAGCAAGTACACACAGAGGCTAACACACAATGGTTGATCAGCACTGCTGGCTTGCAGTGCACAGGTTAATATAGGGTTCCCTGATAGGGCCTGGGGTGGGGCCATGCTTAGAGGAGAGGTTACAAAAGCAGTCAGGTGAGGGTCAGCTGGTCTCTAGAGATGAACACACGGAGACAGGTATGCTGATCGACAAACTCTATTGCATAACCATGACAGTCCCCTTTGCAGAAAAGCAGCCCCAAAGAATGTTTCCACCTCCATGCTTCATGGTTGGGTTGGTGTTCTTGGGGATGTACTGATCCTTCTTCTTCCTCCAAACACGGAGAGTGGAGTTTAGACAAAAAAGCTCTATTTTTGTCTCATCAGACCACATGACCTTCTCACATTCCTCCTCTGGGTCATCCAGATGGTCATTGGTAAACTTCAGATGGGCCTGGACATGCACTGGCGTGAGCAGGGGGACCTTACGTGTGCTGCAGGATTTTAATCCATGACAGCGTAGTGTGTTACTAATGGTTTTCTTTGAGACTGTGGTCCCAGCTCTCTTCAGATCATTGTCCAGGTCCTGCCGTGTAGTTCTGGGCTGATCCCTCACCTTCCTCGTGATCATTGATGCCCCATGAAGTGAGATCCTCCATGGAGCTCCAGACCGAGGGAGATTGATCGTCATCTTCCATTTTCTAATAATTGAGCCAACAGTAGTTGCTTTCTCACCAAGCTGCTTGCCTATTGTCCTGTAGCCCATCCCAGCCTTGTGCAGGTCTACAAATTTATCCCTTATGTCCTTACACAGCTCTCTGGTCTTGGCCATTGTGGAGAGGTTGGAGTCTGTTTGATTGAGTGTGTGGACAGGTGTCTTTTATACAGGTAACAAGTTCAAACAGGTGCAGTTAATATAGGTAATGAGTGGAGAACAGAAGGGCTTCTTAAAGAAAAAATAACCGGTCTGTGAGAGCCAGAGTTCTTAATGGTTGGTAGGTGATCAAATATTTATTTCATGCAATAAAATGCAGATTCATTTTTTTTAAATCATACAATGTGATTTTTTGGATTTTTGTTTTAGATTCCGTCTCTCACAGTTGAAGAGTACCTATGATAAAAATACAGACCTCTACATGCTTTGTATGTAGAAAAACCTGCAAAATCGGCAGTGTACTCCCCACTGTATATGTGGACAGGCTACAGTAGAGCAGAGGAATGGCTCTTATGAGTGTCAGACCCCTCTCTACTGCTCCTTCACATCAAAGAGAACTGTGTTGCAATTCAACCTGCTCTATCAGAGAGTTCTTGGTGAATTATAACTCTATAAACTTTAATTTAAATAAATCCCTGAAGAGGGGAGGAAGGTGAAAGTAGTCCTGTGTTGCTGTGTGGCAATCTTCATCTAGCTTTTTGATGTTTGATGGTAAAGCAGAGTAACTGACCCAATAAGTTGAGACTAGACAGCAAACAATCTTCCTGGGTAAATTAAACTGTAAGGCCCCTTTCACACTTATGCGACTTCACGTGATTTTGCCACAATTTGATGCGACTTTGATGCAATTTTTGATTTCAGGGAATGCCTGTGTGGGCGGCACAGTGGTGAAGTGGGTAGCACTCTCGCCTAGCAGTAAAAAGGATCGTTTGTTCGAATCCCAACCACGACACTACCTGCCTGGAGTTTGCATGTTCTCCCTGTGCCTGCGTGGGTTTCCTCCAGGTACTCAGGTTTCCTCCCACACTCCAAAGACATGCTGGTAGGTTAATTGGCTTCTGTCTAAATTGGCCCTAGTATATGAATGTGAGTTAAGGACCTTAGATTGTAAGCTCCTTGAGGGTAGTGACCGATGTGAATGTACAATGTATATGTAAAGCGCTGCGTAAATTGACAGTACCTTAAATAATAATAATAATGATAACTCGCATCAAGGTCGGACCAAAGTAGTGCATGGACTACTTTGAAGTCGGCACGACTAAAATGAATGGTAGTCATTGGAAATCATGGGGAACGACTTGTCATGCAACTTTGCAGTCCCAAATCGTAGGACAAGTCATACAAGTGTGAAAGGGGCCTAACTGGAATCACAGCAATCACTGACTTAGAGATGTTACATTTTGTGGAACTTGAAGCAACAGCAGAACCATGAAAAGCAAATATGTCTGTATGTAGTGTCTATGATGTTTAAACTAGATCTTTGATAGTAAAGCTGACAAGGAATGCAGGCGACAATGATGTCTGTATACAGTGACCTATAAGACTGGGCTGTTAACGCTCACCACACTGGAACAGAAGATGATGATATTGATGGTGATGATGATGATGATTATGGTTATGAGGATAATGATGATGATCTCTCAGGAATGTGGCTCAAGGGATGATTTCCAGCCTCCACCGCACCACGGCTCTCCCGAATCTGACACCACTGCAGGATGGATGGAATCAGAGTGGCCTCCAGGCTGCCACGGAACAGCTAAAGGAAGCTGTCCACAGGTGTCCCTGCTGAGCAAAGGCCTAGGCTGGGTCAAAGCCACATGTGAATTTGGCGTGTCATCTGGTAAGCATGCTCTCTGTGAGGTGGCGGTGCACTTGTTTGTGTTAAAAATCACTGGGGTATCACGCTATGGTCTATTATATTTTTTCTCTTTGGGCTGATTGTTAAACCATCTCCTATGGAGCTAAAGATTTCATGGTATCTGAGGGTTATATCAGCATGTATGCAGGATCCTGGTGAATAGTGGAAAGCAAAGGCCTGGGCTGGGTTAAAGCCATCTGCCCAAATTTGCTTGCTATTTAGTAAGCGTGTTTTCTATGAGATGGTGGTACACTTATCTGCGATTACATCACTGGGGTGCCCTCGTTTGAAGATTTTCAACCACTTATACAACTGTTATGCCCTGCAATTTGATACATGGACTGTAATTAGCGCAATTTTTCTCCTGTCCCTCCAGATATATATGCTGGATAATTCTGCAAAGCAGGCCACTACTCAGCTGCAGCTCACACCATAACAGATTCCCTGCATACAGATCCATGCTGGGTCCCAAGAGAGCGCACCAGGCCTCAATCCCTTCCTCTTATAGTCTCTCCCAGCGATCTGCTCTTCCCCATCAGCCAACTGATAGTTGTAGTTCCAAATCACTGAGCCAGAGGGTGAATCCCATCCGTATGGACTACATGTCCCAAGATGCTTTGCTCTGGTTTGTCTCTGATTAAGAAGGTAACACGTCAGCATCAATTAAACGCTAGAGGGAAACAGCTTCCCCTGCAACAATGCCACACAGTGTCTCCTGATTGCAGGAATCGGTAGACATCCAGCTCCTGGCTACATCCACCCCCCACTTAAAATCTTGTGTCTACAAAGAGGCTGTGTCCCACCCAGTGGTGTCAGAGGTTCTTACTTTGATCCAAGCCCAGTCCATGAACAGGGTGGGGAGGAGTTCATGGACCAAGAATTTGTTGCTCCAGCGTGACCAATTCTCTGCCTTTGCTGCGTGAGATCCAGGAGAATAACCCTGATGATTTCAGGAATTATCTCCGGATGACGGACCCCATATTTCACAGTCTGTTGCCTTTGCTGACCCCTTATATTACGAAGCAGGACACCTGCTAGCCATCACTCCGAAGCAGAGACTAGTCGCCACCTTGCGGTACTTGTAGACAGGGAGAAATCTGCAGGACCTCAAGTTCTCGACAGGCATCTCCCCCCAGGCTCTGGGGATCATTATCCCAGAGACCTGTTATGCCATTATTCAGGTCCTGCAGAAGGACTATATTAGGGTATGTTTTCTCCTTTAACATCACATTCTATGTATTTAATGTATGCTAATGTTTTGTATTTCTTTCATAATTCCATAATTGCCATGATTGTAATATGCTGTGAATGTCCTCTTTATCCTCATGCATGCTGGATTTTTTTAATGCTCCTTGTGACAGACTTTTGGAGGGGACTGTATGCTAGCCTCTTGCCGATCGATCGTGGGCCCTGGCATTTGGGGGAACGGTGTTCTTTCTGAACTGTATGCCTGGGGACCCTTTAGGTGGTATTACTGTGGATTCGGGTCCTGGTCCCCCAGGACACACAGACTCCGGGGACCCGGGATTTGCCATATTGGAATAGTGACTGATTCATACCGTTGGGACTCCTACTGTTAAATGCTAATGTCATCAATTCCAGCTACTTGTCTGTTGTCTGCTAAAATGTGTATTGTAAATAAGTCTCTAGTATGGGATCTAAGAGTCATTAGATCCCCATTGTTGTTTGTGTTTAATTAACTCTGCTATTGTGATGGCCAGTCTGGCCTAAAGGTCATGTCTGAGTCATCTAGGCTGTCTAAAGGGATTAGTTAATTAGCTCATGTTAATTAGGTTAATTAGGTTACAGCTGTATTGTTAGAGTAATATGAGCAGGAGGTATGCACCTCCACTTTTATTGTATAAAAGTGCCTGTATTTGTCAATAAAGAGAGATTCCTGTTTGAACTTACATACAGCCTGCCTGGTGTTTGTTCTGAGCTATCACAACTTGGTTAGAACGGCACATAGCTGTAGTTCTAATCCCGGAACATTGGATGACCGAACAATCAGATGTTGCGATCTGCAATCTTATTCTATAGCAGCAGAGGAGTGTCGGGAGAGTGGAACCGAGTGAGCAAGGTGCTCGCTACATTGGTTGGCAGCCGTGGGATTTGCTCTCCAGTTACTGGGACACTCCAAACCAACCTGCAGGAGAGCCACGCTGAAAGACTTACTTGAGAGCCGTGGAGGGAATGGTGGGATCGTGCTTCCTTGCCGTGAACACATCTAAACCATCACCTGGATCCAAGGTCCAGATAGCAGGAGAGGAGAGAAACCAGATAGCATGGATGAGGAATTCAGAAGGAGGTTGCGAGAGAAGCAGATACAGCACAGAGGACAGTATCAGAGCAGGTCCTGCTAGGATGGTTTGATTCTATCTGCTGTGAACTCTGGAAAGAAGCGCTAGCCCGTGAGCAGCGACACCAGGGAAAAGTTCTCCCCTCCATCCATGTGAGGTACTGGTCGCAGTATGAAGTGCGAATGCTGTTTTTAGGGGAACAGCCGAACCAGGAGTGGACAGCTGAGTTAAGCAGGCTGATCCGGGCAGAAATGCGGTTGGACGAGAGCTACAGAGCCCTCCAGTGGTATGTAGCCCAAGTGTGCCCGTGGACAGCGGATGACAGCCCCACGGAAGACTTTGACTACGATGGCCTGAGATTGTTATACTGGAGGCTGTCCAGGGACCCTGACTTTGGGAGTGATCGGGAGTGGCATTTGGAGGAAATAATGGAGCATAGAGAGCGAAGACTGAATGTCTCAGAAGTGCACTGGGCACAGGAAGATTTGAAGTTTCTGGCCCTTCAGGAATGGGAGCTGGAGATCGCCTACAAACAGCTGTTAGACTCTGCTCAGCAGCAGGGTGGGGCTCTCTTTGCCTGGGACTATCAGGAAATACCAGTTGACAACTCTGAAATCCTGGCTGAAGAGTTGACAACGTGGCAGAGTAACAGTGTGCTTTGCCAACCTGCCCCCCGCAGCTATGGGGGCGGAGGTCTTATGGCGAATGCAGCAAGTGCTGACTGACCTTGATGAACTTGTTTCTGCATTGGATGATCTTGGATGGAGGAATGTGCCTGTCCAGCAGAATGCCAGAGAATCGGCAGTGGAAAATCTAAAGATTGCCGTCCCCAAACCTGAAGTGCTGACAACAGGGCAGAGCTCTGCTAACCTCTTCCCAGCACTGATAGCATCTTCTGGGTTCCATGGAGAGGAGATGGTGAACCTTTATCCCCAGACACCAGTTGCAGAGACAGGGGATTTGATAGACTTTTCTGCTGAGGAAGAACAACCTGGTGAGCCTCCAGCAGAAGAGGAGCTGTTATTAGGTCCAAACTTCACTGTGCTCTGCCCAACACCAACAGAAGTATCTGTGAAGTTACAAGGAACTTCCCCAGCTGAAGCGCTGGCAACCGGATAGAGGGTCCAAGACCTCTGCCCCACACCTGTGGCAGTTTCGGAGGCTCAGGGTGAGAAGGTGGCAATCACTTCCCAGCAGCAGATACAGGGGGAGAAAGGAGAGGAGGTGTGTGTTGTCCCTCCCCAACAGTTAGCCGGAGCAGATGGTGTGGGGTTTCCAGCAGAAGGGCTGGCAACAGGGCCGAGTACTGCTGGCCTCTGCCCTCAACTAACAGAGGATGGATTTCCTGTGAAGGTGGATGGGACTTCAGTCTCCACCTGTATACCCCAGGGATGCTGGGCAGTCGGCCCAGATCCCCAACAGCATGACGGAGTGAGCCCAGGCACCCCGTCTTCTCTCCAGCGGCAGAAAGGACTCCAGGGAGAAGGGCCAGTCCAGGCCTCTCCCCAGCGGCAAATATGTTCTCTGAGAGAGGCAGAGGTTGGCTGGGTGAGTAATGCTTTGTTTGGAACAATTTGTTTGGGGTACTGTGTGGGTACAGGCATTAGAGGACTGGAACTACTGACTAACTTCGGAGTCAACCCGTTTGGGGTCTCCTCCTGTGTTAGTCTCCTGCCGAAAGGGGAGGAATGTGACAGACCTAGCCGGGAGAGAGACTTTTAGAGGGGACTGTATGCTAGCCTCTTTCCGATCGATCGTGGGCCCTGGCATTTGGGGGAACGGTGTTCTTTGTGAGCTGTATGCCTGGGGACCCTTGAGGTGGTATTACTGTGGATTCGGGTCCTGGTCCCCCAGGACACACAGACTCTGGGGACCCTGGATTTGCCATATTGGAATAGTGACTGATTCATACCGTTGGGACTCCTACTGTTAAATGCTAATGTCATCAATTCCAGCTACCTGTCTGTTGTCTGCTAAAATGTGTATTGTAAATAAGTCTCTAGTATGGGATCTAAGAGTCATTAGATCCCCATTGTTGTTTGTGTTTAATTAACTCTGCTATTGTGATAATGTTGATTGGATTTTCTGAACTACAAGATGGCCAGTCTGGCCTAAAGGTCATGTCTGAGTCATCTAGGCTGTCTAAAGGGATTAGTTAATTAGCTCATGTTAATTAGGTTAATTAGGTTACAGCTGTATTGTTAAAGTAATATGAGCAGGAGGTATGCAGCTCCACTTTTATTGTATAAAAGAGCCTGTATTTGTCAATAAAGAGAGATTCCTGTTTGAACTTACATACAGCCTGCCTGGTGTTTGTTCTGAGCTATCACATAGAACGGCACATAGCTGTAGTTCTAATCCCGGAGCATTGGATGACCGAACAATCAGATGTTGCGATCTGCAATCTGATTCTTTAGCAGCAGAGGAGTGTCGGGAGAGTGGAACCGAGCGAGCAACGGGCTTGTTACACTCCTTTTTTGTCCTTCATGCATATTTGCCTTCACTAACCTCCCCAGCATGCTATCCTGGGCCCATATACACCTTGTCTAGTCACTTAACAATGTATTTTGTCAGTTCCATTGTAGTGCTTTACCCTAAACACCCCTAAAGTGTGTACAAATGTTATTTGTGTCCTTAAATTTAGGCAGAGTGCCAGAGGCTTTTTTTTGGGGTCCCAAATTCATTTGTAACCCTCCCTCCCCCCAACCGCTAAGTCAACCGATACCAATGCTGACTTTGCCAAACCCATACACACTATACCTACCTCTTTTGTGGTCAGATTTATGGATGAATTCACCAAAGCATGTAGTGAAAGGGCCTGCCTGAATACTTTCAAATAGTACTGTTTAAAGTTTTGTTCTCCTATTATCTTGATAGGTAATTGCAGAATGTAAAAATGTGCTTCAATTTGTACAGTGTGTATTTATATTTTTGTATTATGACACTTGTTACCTGTCCAGCGGGCTTCCAATAGTGTAAGTAAGGAGGGGCTGGCCAAAGTAACACACATTATTTATGCATTCAGCTCTCAATGAAGTGGAGAGGGTCCAAAACACCCCCTCCTAAAATATTTACAGTGGGCCATCAGAAGGGGGGAAGAATCTGATAAGTGGACCTTATACTTTTGTCTTTAAATACTCCTTAAAATAAAAGTTATACTGATTTTGGCCAAGAATGTTTGTGTCTAATCTACTTGCAATGTTATGTGCAAAATTACTAATTTTATTTTTTTCTGTTTTGACTACACAGTTTCCTTCAACGCCACAGGAATGGCAGACTGTGGCTTCCCACTTTGCCGACCGTTGGGACTTTCCCAACTGTGGAGTGGCAATTGATGGGAAACACGTCCACATAGTCCCACCACCCCATTCGGGGTCATACTATTTTAACTATAAGGGGTTTCATAGTATAGTGTTGATGGCGGTGGTGTCGGCGACATATGAGTTCCTCTATGTGGATGTGGAGAAGAATGGCCGGATGTCGGATGGTGGAGTCTTTGCCCAGACGGAGTTCTACAGACGTCTCCAGAGTGGTGGCTTGGGATTGCCACCTGCGGAAGAGAACGTGGAAGGACTCCCGCTTGTTTTTATTGCTGATGAAGCATTTGGTCTGGGCGATCACCTAATGAGGCCATTCCCCCAAAGGACCCTCACCCCGGAAAAGAGGGTTTTTAACTACCGGCTGGCCAGAGCCCGAAGAGTTGTGGAGAATACCTTTGGGATAATGGCCAGCCGGTTCCGCCTATTTCTAACGGCTATAAATATGGCGGAGTACAAACTGAACCACATAGTATTATCCTGCTGCATACTGTACAACTTAAAAAAAAATGCTCCAAATTATGTTGCCTCAGTTAGGCCTGAGGCTGGACTTCAAGAAACAACAACAATGACAGCCATGCAAGCTGGCCGTCCTGGCTTGCCCCCCAAAGCGCCCATGAAGTGCGGGAAAAATATGTTGAATATTTTACGGGTAGCCATTGCTATACCAGAAATTTTTTTAATATTTTCTAAATAAAATAAAAAAGATCTGATAAAATCTTGATTTTGATTTACTGTTTGTGTTTGTTTTAAGCTGTCTCCTAAGTTCTCCTAGTGCACTTGTAGTACCAAGTGGTTTTTACATTATTAACTAACCCCATTGTCACTGTAAACACCAACTTTTTTTTTTTTTTTTTTAAATTCCTTTATTTTCCAAAAATACATGTTACAGTTCGATGTACACAAAAAAAACTACATACAGCTTTTATGTATATAATAAAACAAAAATAGAGATAAGTCTTTGACAAAGTCAAATGCCAATATAAGCATATACAGTAACATTTCCCTTGGTTACACGATCTGTGGGGCGAGAATGAAACCTTAACAAAGAAAAAGAGTCTTGTAAAGTAACTATCTTATTACCCAAACAAGGCAGTTTCCTGAGAGTGACCCTTTTCGGTCTATCAGATCGTATAATTATCATGACCAGACAGATAATAAAATAAAACAAAAAAAAAAACTCTCCAATGACCAGGAATAAAAATTCCCTAGAAAGCCAGTAGAGTCCAGCAAAGGGATACTACCAGAGTGTGATGTAGACCATGATATACAACATATCTGACCAAACCTTCCCATAGCCGGGGGAATATAAAGAGGGGGATAAAACAAAAAGAGGGGTGAAGGGGGGTTAGAGAGGAGCAGGAGTAGAAGACAGAAGAGGAGCAAGTGGGGGAAAAACATGAGTAGAAGAAGAAGGGAAATGAGGAGGGGGAGGAAGGGTAAAGACCAAGAACGGTGGTGCGACCCCCCTGCCAGGCGGGGCCCCATACCGGGGTATATTCAAGCTATGCTACCTCGCGGAGGTAAGCTTCGGAGTAAATAAAGTGTTGCCAAGGACGCCATGTCTCCCAAAAGGTGTAAACACCAACTTAATACAAAAAGTGGTATTGAGCATTGAAAGAAAAAGCCACACATTGTTGAGTATAAAACCTTTTACTCCGTGCACATTCACATTATAAAACATTTTGTGTTAAAAAAAACACATCTTGTTTTTTAAAGTTTTACCTTGAAAATTTTAGAAAAGTACATAAACAGGCATGTTTGCAAACATAACATGCACAACTCTGGGACTTACAAAGTTCAGCATTGAAAAAGTGAAGGCAATATCAGACAATACAGTGTCAAAAATGTCTTGATCTTGCCTTCATCAGATGGGGTGATCCCTGTAAAAGCCAAATTTAGAAGATGCACACAAATTGGGATTAAAACTGGGGATTTCCTTTCTGATCCCATACTTGATGTCAACATGTGCTATCTCCCATCATGGGGGATAAATGAACATGTTTGGGGGGTGCAACCCCTTCCCCTCACCTACTTGAGTTATGAGGAAGGGTTGCACCCACAAAACATTGATATCCCCTGATGGTAGATAGTACATGTTGACACACTGTGTGCATCTTCCAAATTTGGCTTTTAAAATGCGTAAAAAATTTTAAAAACTTGGTCCCAAAAAATATAAACTGGTGTCATTTGGTAGTTCTTTATATTCTTCCTAGTACATCAATCATGTTCTTCAGTTTTTGTTCAACCTCATTTGTCTTTTGCTTGATGACGTCTAAATCCTGACTACAATACATGATGTCCTGGATTAGTCTTTGTGCAAAAGAAAATATACACCATGTATTATAAATATGCAGGCATACATCTATTACCTGAATCTGTGGTGTCAGATACTCACCTGTTGTAGTGACAATTTCTACCACCTCTCCTTCCTCCACATCCTCTGGTTTGGTCCTCTGTTCCCCTTCTTCAGGAGGTGGGGGTCCCTGGTATCAGACGTCCCGAGTCTTTTCTCCTCTATGAGAATGAAACAAAGGGTATAATTAGCACACAGATATTTGTGGCCAGAAATAGGAATATAAAACATTGCTTTGAAGTGGGGTACAATTGTCTGTTTGGGCAGAGTTCCAAGTTGAAGACATTAATTATTCCCTTAACAAAGCTGGAATACTTACCTTTTTTGTAAAAGTTTCACACATGTAGACACCCCAAGTATCCACTGGAGTACCTGTGTGGGACACCCTAAAAAGTTTTCTCTTGTGTCCCACACTAGTGCTCCTGAGTAGTGATGTGTAAACAGCTGCTGAGTGTCCTCTCCTTACATTTCACTGAATCAAGTTTGCAATTCATTCTAGTTACAAACACATCTAGACAACAATGTCCTAAACTTCTTTTTATACAAATTAGCATGACCAAATGTAATTAACTCTGTATCTGCCAAAAAACATTGTATTTAGTTATTACAAACAAACAATGTTTCCTACGACCGATTACTGTGCCCACGAACATGAAAGTCTTCATTTTAAACTGTACAAGAGTAAAGAAAACCACATGGCGCAGCATGCAAGTAATTATCATAATAGGAACACACGACAAGTACTTACTTTTTAGAAGCACTTTCTTGATTCTTCTGTACTGATCCTGCTCCCTCAATTTAAGGTCTGACCAGCGTTTCCTCAATTGCTCCTTGGAACGTTGTACCCAAAAATTCCTGTGCAGACTCTTCACAACTTTAGTCATGATTTTGGCCTTTCTCACATTTGGGTTTAGGTACAATCCATGCTTCCCATCATAGTCGTTCCTCATTAAGATGTCCACCATCTCCACCATCTTTACAAAAGCCATATTTGAGGCCTTAAATCTTCTCCTCCGGGATCGGGACATTTCGGGCTCTGGGCTTTCCTCCTCCTCGTTACTGCTCTTATCACGCACCTGCTGTGTCTCCGCCATGTTCATCTCACACTGCGCAGAAAGAGAAGGGGCGGGGAATATTCTAGAAAGAACGTCAGGGGCGGGTGACGCTGGTGGAGTTTCACGCATGCGCAGTGTATATAAAGTTAACACGCGTGTGTCGTTCATACATTCTGTGTGCGGAGGAAGGAGAACCGGAAGTGACGAACTTTATAACGAAGGTAACATTTTAACTTGGGACATCAGTGGCCTATACTGATTATAGATTGAGGCCTATATTGGAATAAGATTAGTAGAGTTTAGCCTCATATTTCATGTTTTTGTCTTGTGTTTGCTCTTTCAGCAAAGATGAAACAATTCAAAGACCTGGATTTCATGGGCCAGTTCATTGACAAATACAGGGATATGCATAATTTGTGGGAGGTTAAAAACCCCTTATATCGCAACAAACCAGCAAGGAGGCCATCGCTAGAGAAACTGCTGCAATTTGTGAAGACGCAGGTCCCTGGCGCAGACATCGATTTTGTGGAGAGGAAAATTGGTAGCTTGAGAAGCACGTATAGGAAGGAGCTTAATAAGATCCAGGCATCCATGAGATCAGGAGAAGCAGCAGAAGATGTGTATGTGCCCAGTCTGTGGTACTACACCAGGATGCGGTTTCTGGAAGACTAGATGGAAGTCAGGGAATCACTTTCCACACTTCCATCCAGCCTTCCCTCCACCCTTCCCTCAACCCCTGCTGAGGTTTCCGAGGAACAACCTGGGCCTTCCATCCTGGAAGAAGTGGAGGAGCCCAGCTGGAGCCAGGTATAGTATTTTTTTACTTGTTTAATGTCTGAAAATTATTGTTGTTAACAAATGAATGATTGAACAAAAAGTGTTTTACATATCAATAGACAGTAGGGGCCAAAAATGATTGTGACAAGAATGAAAAGTGCTGGGCTCAGAATGATAGTCTTTTCTATTTGTTAACATTCAATTTGCAACAGTCATGAGCTGAAAATTGTGTGTGATTGATGAACCAAAAACTAAAACTATGTCCCTTTTTCATACACAGTGAGACCTCAGCCAGGACGAGGCTCTGGAATGTGCCACAAAGGAGGAGGTGTCAGCCAGGAAGAGATGGGGTAAGTGTCAGCCAGGAGGTGGCCGGGCCCAGTAGGAGCCTCACCCAATCCCAGGTGCCTCCCATCCGCCTTCCAACAAAAAGGGCCAGGAAGGGGAGTAACGTGGAGGAGGCAGCACTGGGCCTCATTAAGGAGGCTAAAGTGGCCCTGAACCCCTCCCCCATGCTGAAGAGGCCTATGGCTACTATATAGCTTCCCAATTTCTGCAAATGGAGAAGGGCCATCGCCACAACTGTGAAAAACTTTCTGTTGAGGCCATTCACAAGGGGTTGAGGGGCCAAATGACCGATGATGTACACTTATGTGCGCGCGCCCATCCTCCTCCTCCTCCTACCACAAGTCCACCTCCAGAGCCACAGCCTCCAGGGAAGGCTGCAAGGAAGGCTGCAGGGAAGCATGGAGGGAAGGCTGCAAGGAAGACAAGAAAGTGATGGCCTGGGTTCAGTCTGGTCTGACAGAAGATACAGCCTGTTGTAGTACCACAGCCTGGGGACATATATGTCATCTGCTGCTGTTCATGATCTCTGGGAGTCCTGGACCAGGTTGTGCTCCCCATTTTATGGACTTCTCAGGCTACCAATTTTAATTTACAAAGAGCTGATGTCTGCTCTGGGGGCCAAAGGCTTTGCAAATTCAAGCAGTTTCTCCAGCGTTGCCTTCCTCTTTATTTTGTTATTATGAGCCTGAATAAATGGAGATTTTCTTATATGAAAATACTTGCCTATGTGTTTTTCTTCAAATAGGACAGTTTGAGAGTAGGCAGGTACATTTCCAAAATACAATGTCTAATTAACAAGGGACACCAACACCAACCTCTTTGAGCTTTATAAAAATACAAGATAATAATTGGTACTAGGAACCCCAAATTTGGTGTGCAAACCCAGTGAAGCTAGTACCACAACATATCCAAAGCTGGGGTTCCTAGCACTAAGTGGTCCCAAATTTGGTTCAGAAAAAGTCATTCTCTGCTGCAGAAAAGTGCTTGACATTTTCTGAACCGATCTTGGGACCACTTGGTGCTAGGAACCCCATTGTGGTGCTAGTTCCACTGGGTCTGCACTCCAAATTTTGGGTTTGTAGCACCAAGTGACCCTGAAATACGGGGACCCAATGTCGGTCAACTGTGTCAATCTGCAGCAATGTCATTTCGGGACCCTCAGTGACCCCAAATTTTGGCTGAAGCTAGGGGGCATCTAGGAACCCTTAACTACTGATTTTGAAGTTTGGGGGACCTATGGCTGCAATTGGCACAGTGAGGCATGCAAATGGGCACAGTGAGACTGCAAATGGGCATTGTTTACCCTCTTCTTCACTTACAGTAGCTTCACATTTCTCACCCTAGGATTATACTCGAGTCAATAAGTTTTCCCAGTTTTTCGTGGTAAAATTAGGTGCCTCGGCTTATATTCGGGTCGACTTATACGCGAGTATATACGGTATATGGGATTGAGATGTTAAATCAGTACAGATAGATATATTATTCTATACACAATGACATGCCTCACGTAAAGTCCCATTTCCTTTCCTCCTCTTTGTGCAAAGTAAAGGGATGGAGGGGGCGTGGCCAGGACAGGCATGTGAGAGGACGCATCTCTCACAGCTCCCGCCATTAATCGATCCTCCCCCAGCCACCCGATTGATTTGCCACCGCTACATACAGCAAGCCTGTGCCCCAGAGACCCCTGTGAAACCACCGCCGGTGGTTCCTCTGCACTAGAGGAATGACCCGCAAAGGACAGGGAGAAAGTGCCGGTCCGGAGCTCCAAGATGGCGCCGCTGCGCTTGCTGTGAAGGGGACACCACGAGGCCAGGACAAACAGAGCTTCAAAACCAGTAAGCTACCCAAACCTCCTAACAAAGACCCCCCTAAGGACATGGTTTATTATGCTCAGAAATTATCTGGGTCTGTGGGGTCAGAACAGCCATCCCACTCTGGGGGTTCCCAGCACAAGCAAACCGGCATGCAGGCAGCCTCTGTCCCTGATCACTGGGGGGAGGAGGAGGGGGAACAGGCAGACAACATGCTGGAAGAATCCCAGGCCCCAGAAGCACAGGACACAGCACAGCCCACACTAGCTGATATCCTTAAAGCGGTGAATAACTGCACAGCATCTGTCAATACTTTAAAGGAGCAGTTTGGGGGCCTCAGGGAGGATGTATCACTGTTAAGGCAAGACCTGCAGAAAATCCGTGAGCATACCACTACTGTGGAGAGCAGAGTCAGCGAAATGGAGGATCATTTGCAACCCATAGCCCAGGATACCAGAGCAGCACTACAGTTGGCGAGGGATGCAAACGATCGCGCTGAAGATTTGGAAAATCATTTGCGACGTCATAATGTACGCATAGTGGGACTGCCGGAGAAGAAGGAGGGCAAGGATCCCACTGTTTTTGTTGAGAACTGGCTGATCGAAATTTTTGGCAAAAACACATTTTCGCCCTTCTTTGCGGTGTAGCGTGCGCACAGGGTGCCATCACATCCGCCTCTGCCTGGAGGCCCTCCTAGATCCATCCTGGTAAGACTACTTCACTATCAGGATAGAGAGGCAGTGATGCGTCAGGTGAGAGAACGAGCGAATATTCAACATAATGGAAGCAGAGTGTCCTTTTACCCGGACTTTTCAGCAGAAGTCCAGAGACGCAGAGCTAAATTCGCAGATGTCAAATGCTGGCTCAGGATCCTACAATTACCATATGCCATGCTGTACCCGGCTAAGCTTCGGATAACAGTGAGGGGCCAAGCACAGTTCTTTGAGTCAGCAAAAGAGTCCTCTGCGTGGCTAGAATGAAATGAGCAAGCACTACAAAGAAGAGCGCAGGAGGAAGATGACTAATAACTGTACCGTGAGTTGACTTACAGACACATATATTACTTTGATAACAGTTTCGTTATGTATAGGTAGCTCAGGGGGGATCTCCTGCAGTTAAGCTAAGACGATACTCCTGGGCTGGGGGATAAAATAATGCACACTACGAAGAGAGCAAAGAGGATTGAACGCTATGAATGCAAATGTTATGTTTTGACAATGACAGGTGATGACTGTCGCAAATAAAGCTGCAGCTGCCCTGTTGGCAGCCAGCGAGGTTCATAGACCAGTCGGTTCTGTAGTTACAGTCCGCCCCTTCTATTTCTTTGGCATTTACTGGCCACAAAATGTACATTACCAAAGACACAGGTGCTGAGCCTGCATACACATTGGAAATCGCAATGTACACAACCAGTGGAAGTTGAAGTTAATCTTGCCCGAGAGATTGTATGTATATTTGAAGGCACTCCCATCCTGTCAAGTGACTTTTGTTACTACTACGCATGGCTAAGGTGCCCATAGTATCGTGGAACAGGACTAAACACCCCCTTGAAACGTACCATGATATTTATGTGCTTAAAGAAGTTCCTTCCCGTGGTAATATGTTTTCAGGAAACGCACTTGACAGTAGAAACGGTGTGCTTTTTGAAGTACTCCTGGGTGGGGAAGGCTTACCATTCTACACATACCTCCTTTTCTAGGGGGATAAGTGTACTAATTCATGGAGCTGTGGACTACCAGGAATTTGACAGTGTCATAGATAAAGATAGGAGATTTGTGTTTCTTCATTGTAGATTTGATACATTGATATGTGTGTTGGCATGCGTATATATTCCTCCGCCATTCACATCAGCGGTGCTAAGGCTCCTCCTAACATTTTTGGATGGTAGGCCGGATGTGCCACTGTTAGTGATCGGAGATTTCAATTGCTGTCTGGACCAGGTGGCGGATAGACACCCCAGCCCTAGACCCTCTGCCCCCTGCAGGAGCACTCCCCTGGCGCGGTTGTTGCATGAGGTGGGCTGGGTGGATATCTGGTGGCATCGCAATCCGGGTGCCAGACAGTTTACATGTTTCTCCAAGTCATATGACTGTTTGTCTAGGATTGACCTGGGGGTCGGGAACTTGAGCATGCTCCCGTTTGTAGATGATATAGTACATAGACCCCGTAGAGTATCGAATCATTCTACTTTGGTCATCCAAGTCTTGGTGGCACCGCCGTCCACTTTGCCCAAAGCCCCCTTGAAGTTCAATGCATATTGGTTAAAATTGTTCCGCTCACATGAGGGGATACTGAGGAGCATGCAGGAGTTCTTTGACACCCAGGATCAGGACGCCTCCAGGATAGAACAATGGGATGCCTTCAAGGCTTATTTACGGGGAATATTGATAAGGGAAATGAACAAGGTGAAACATGAATCATCCGCCCTTAGGATGGAGATGGAGGCACGGGTTCAGGCAATGGAACAAGATAATGTTGCTAGCCCTTCGGATTTGACCAAGGAGGCATGGCAGGCGGCACTATCTGCCTATCAACACCTGCTTTCCTCCTCGGCTGAGAAGAAGAAGTTTTTCACAAAACAGGCGTTCTTTGAGGAGGGTGAGAAAACTGGTAGCCTTTTGGCGAGGATTGCGAACTCTCACCAACGATCGCCTGCAATAGGAGCCATTAGGTCTCAAATGGGTAATTTGGTGAGTCAGCCTGAATTGATAATGCAGGAACTAACAGGTTTTTATGAAACTTTATACAGTCCTTGCACAGCATATACCCAAGAAGACTTGGATCTATACCTGAGCCATATTTCCTTCCCCGAACTGTCCAAGAGTCAACGAGCACAGCTAGAGGCCCCACTCACAATAGAAGAGTTGCAGGAGACAGTTGGAGCCTTTCCCAACTGCAAGGCTCCAGGTGAGGATGGGATACCCATAGAGGTGTATAAACAGTACTCCGAGGAATTGGTGCCACAGCTGCTAAGGGTTTTCAATGAAGCTAGAGCAAAAGCTGTCCTTCCCCCTTCCATGTCCAAAGCAAATATAGTTTTACTGCTCAAACCGGGCAAGGACCCCGTAGACCCTGGGGCGTACCGTTCAATTTCGTTGCTTCAAAGCGACATTAAGATATTAGCAAAAGCACTGGCAATACGTTTGAACGGAGTGATAGCATCTATTGTGCATGATGACCAAGCTGGTTTCATGCCCAATAAATCTACCGCAGTCAATCTGAGGAGATTGTTCCTTAATATCCAATCCCGGGCAGATAATATGGGTAATAGAGGACTGCTGTCATTGGATGCTGCAAAGGCGTTCGACAGCATAGACTGGAACTACCTCTGGTCTATTCTGTTGCAATTTAGGTTCGGTCCTAACTATATCTCCTGGGTGAGGCTTCTGTAAAGCCAACTGCAGGCGGCCATTAGGAGCTCCGGCTCCTTGTCACGGAATTTTACGTTGAGGAGGGGAACAAGACAGGGCTGTCCCCTGTCCCCCCTCCTATTCGCCCTGGCAATTGAGCCGTTGGCGATTGAGATTAGGGCAAATCAACATATTACAGGCTTCTGCTAGGGCGGTATGCAAGAAAAGGTCATGCTCTATGCGGACGACACTCTACTTCTGCTGGGGGACACGGATACTTCCCTAAGAGAGGCCATGTCCACCTTATCCAGATTCGGAGGATTTTTAGGCCTACTCATTAATCGGTCAAAATCTGCTTTATTTCTGCTGGACGGGGACGAAACGCAGATAGTTAATCCAGCTTGCCCTATACCCTTAGCCACGACCTTTAAATACCTGGAAATTCACATTACAGCTAACCCAAGAGACTTTCTGCGTCTGAATGTCTCTCCCCTACTGTTGAGGTTCAGAGATAAGGTTAAAACTTGGAAATCACTCTCTCTCTCGGTGAGTAAACCTAATTAAGATGATACTTATGCCCCAATTATATTTACTTCATAATTCCTAAATGGTTATACCACTGAAAGTGTTTCATACTGTCAATGCCATCTTTCGAAATCTTATTTGGAAAAATAAAAACCCTAGGATTAAAATGGAACATTTACAGAGGCCTTAGGACAGCGGGGGATTGGCGTTGCGGAACCCATGGTTGTATTACTTGGCTGCCCAGCTGCAGCACCTCATTGGCATGTTTCCACAGGCGGGGGGGACAGAGATTGGGTCGCAGAGTTCTGCACAACAATTACTCCTACACACTGTGCTACGGGTCCTGTTCCCATGGCGCTGGAGGCACTTGCATTTGCTAAACCTCATAAGAAATACCCAACTTTCAACTTAATACAAAAGATATGGAACAAAGCTAGGCACATTCAGAGTGTAGAGGGTTATACTGAATACAGTCCCATATGGTTGAATGAAACATATACTGAATTGGCCAAGCTGCAGGCTGGAGCAAGGTGGAAACAGTTTGGAATTGCACATCTCAAACATATATTTCGTAATGGGGTGTTACGTCCCTTTGAGGATTTGAGGGTAACCTATGGTCTTCCATCCTCAATGTATTTTCTATATCATAGAATATATATATCATATGCAGTTTGGCCATGCGGTGGCAGTGCAGGGCTGCTCATCTGATTGGCAGCTGTCCCCCGACTCCTGTGTTTGGCCTTCTGGAGGATGCGGCCTCATCCAAAGGATTCATCTCCCAATGCTACGCTATTCTGTTGCAGTCCGTGATGAGGCGGCATCCTCTGAGGTTGAGGGAGAGGTGGGAGGCTGATGCCGGACAGTTGGATGGAGAGCAGTGGGAGAGAATATTTCTGGCAGTGGGAAAATGTTCATTAAATGTATCACAAAGATTGACCCAATTATACATTCTTTTAAGAACGTATTACACGCCTCATAGGCTTCACCTAATGAACCAGCAGCTGGACCCTACCTGTACTAGGTGTAAAAGAGACCACGGGAGTCTTATTCATATGCTGTGGCGATGCCCCAAATTACATACCTACTGGGCAAATGTAGTGACCACGGTCAACTCAGTATTTAAGGTCTTCCTTCCACAGGATCCAAGAGCTTGTCTCTTGGGTGCTCTGGAGGAATATGAATGGGAAGAACATTGCAGAGAGGACATACATAGAGTTTTATTCCAGGCAAGAAAATTAATTATGGTACATTGGAGATCTGAGGCTCCCCCCACTACGAAGGAATGGATTGAGAATATAGGTGCAGTATTGAGAATGGAAAAACTGGTATACCAACATAGAGGCAGTACACATAAGTTTGAGAAGTTGTGGGTGTTGTGGTTAGATGTACCAGGACTAGCCCTGTTAGACTTAGTAGCAGACAGATTACTGGGAATTAATGTTGGATGACGAAGGTGATATGTGAATTAATAAAGTGGAACGAGCGACATTAGGCCGGTAAGCTTCACAATTAGGTGTTTTCCTGGTTGATCTCAGTAATGATTTGATTAAACTGTTTGGTATATAAAGCAATGCATATGACAATGAGAAAAATGTATGTAATGTACCTTTGGAAAATGAATAAAAGTTTGTTGGATAAAAAAAAAAAAGTATAGGGATGGAGGCATGTCATTGTTCTAATATGATTGTGACAGGCCACATATTCTTATATATCTAAGGGTAGGCTAAAAAACAGGGCCACTATTCCTGGCTCCATCAGATTTTTATAATGATTTCCCATATTCCCTGGTTGACTGATATAATCTTTATCAAATGTTACCTAGTTCAATTATCACGCAAAAGCACTAAATATGTTCTTAAGGCACATTGATTATGACAAGCTTAAGAAGAACTTGTGTGTTACCCATACAGGGCAAAGCAATGCCTTCTACATCTGCACATACTCATCTTCCCTTTACTTCATCGACTGGGAGCAACCGGGAACAAAAAAACATTGCTTGGGGTATAGGATGAATGTGAATCATTTCTCTTCCTCCAACATGACAGTACTGGTTCCTGGTGAAAGACCCCCCAGCATTGTCACACGTAGGCAGATAATGTCTTTAGCCCTGTGTAAGCTTCAAGTCACAATTGGTGAGAACAGCAGTTAAAGTGTACATAAACCTTAACAATTTATATTTCAGATTTGCTCCCTCTTTGTCTACTAAATATACCTTTGAAAATATTTTGCTCTATCTGTTTAATATATGAAAAATATACTTGTTGAGTCTGCTGGAAATCTTGTGAATTGATACCTTCCTGTGTTCTCCTCTGATAATGTCTGTTATCAATTACATTGTTACTGGCCCTTTTTGTGGACTACAGAACTCCCCCTGTTATTATGTAGAAGAGGGGAGATGGGGGTTATTTTGTAGTCCTTAAACACATGTCCTGTCCTAGGCTGACAATGTTGTTCATCCATAGATACAGTACTGTGTGTTGTTAGAACAGGAAGTGAGTTACTTACAAGATCGTCATGTGAAAATAAAGGCAAAAAAGCCCAAAAGAAGAAAACGAATGCAGCCACCACATCTAAGGACTGGTAAGCTGCATTTTTTGTTCTTGAGTTTTGAAATGCTTTAAGCAAGCCTGTTACTTTGCCCTGCATGGGCATTTAGGTATCCAGAACTTTAAACAAGATTAGGCAACAACTCGGTGGGAATCCCTTGAGAGAGTACAACATTGGGGGTATAGTGTTGGCCAGCACTATAGAAGAAAAAGATTTGGGGGTACAGATGATTGCAAAATGAGCAAACAGTGTGACCAGGCAGTGAGAAAAGCAAATAGAATTCTAGGATGCATTACTAGAGGGATGATCAGCAGGAGAAAGGAGGTCCTGTTTCCTCTATATAGATCTTTAGTGAGATCTCATTTAGAATATTGTGTCCAGTTCTGGAGACCTCACTTACAAAAAGATATTGATAAGATAGAACGAGTGGAGAGACGGGTAACAAAAATGGTGAAAAAGGTCTGGGGGATAAAACATATTGAGAGTGACTTCAGGAACTTAATATGTATAGTCTGGAGTAAAGAAGGGAAAAGTGAGACATGATTGAAACCTTTAAATACATCAAGGGGCTGAATAAGGTTCGGGAAGGCAGTTTTTTCAATATGAAACCAAAATCAAGAACACGGGACATGACCTCAAACTAACTGGAGGGAAGTCCAAAACTAATCTTAGAAAGTATTATTTTATTGAAAGTGTAGTTGATGCTTGGAATAAACTACAGATACTCCTCCTTTAATGACTTACCTGTTTAACGACTGCTCGGACTTACGACCAGCTCTCCTGACCCGCGTAGGAAGGTTGCTCGGACTTACAACCAGCTCTCCTGATTCACGCAGGACGACAGCTCGGACTTACGACCAGCTCTCCCAACCCGCACCTAGGGCGTCATGTCATCACTCTGCATCCACTTTGTTCTCACTCCTGGCCTGCTGTTTTACAGGTATGTACTTTACTGTACTCGGTTCTCCTAAATGCCCCTTCCAGCATTCTTTATACTGTATTGTTTTATGTTTTATGTCTTTATGTAAAGTACTGTAATGTAATGTGTGCTTGTACTGTACAGGTATTGCCCACACCATGCTCGAAAAAAGAAAAAGCGTGCTTGCACCTGCAGAAAGTGCTCAGAAAAAAAGAAAAGCTATTGACCTTGATATGAAAGTGAAGATCATTAAAGACTATGAGGCTGGCAAGAAAGTTAAAGAAATAGCAAGTGAATTGGAACTTGCACATTCTACAATTTCACCAATCCTAAAGGATAAGGATAGAGTGAAGGAGGCAGTAAAAGCATCAACAGGATATCAAGCCATATTAACTAGGCAGCGGAAAGGCCTCATTCATGAAATGGAGAAATTGTTCGCGGTATGGATTGACGACCAAATAGAAAAAAGAATGCCAATGAGTCTTTTATTGGTTCAAACCAAAGCAAGCAGTATTTTTGCGAATGTGAAAGTGCACAAAGGAGAAGAATTGACTGAAACATTTACAGGAAACCACAGATGGTTTCAAAGGTTTCAACCTCCATAATCGGAGTATCAGTGGGGAAGCTGCAAGTGCAGATTTGGCAGCAGCTGAAAATTTTTGGTTGAATTTGATAAAATCATCGAAAAGGTGGCTACTGTCCAGAGGAGATATTTAACGTGGATGAAACTGGACTTTTTTGGAAAAAATACCCGAAAGGTCATACATACACAAAGAAGATAAATCAATGTCCAGTTTTAAGGCTTTTAAAGACAGGGTCACGTTGTTGTTGGGAGGAAATGTTGCTGGGTTCAAGTTAAAGCCTCTCCTCATCTATCCTTCACAGAATCCACATGCATTGAAGCAGGTTAGTAAGCACACACTGCCTGTTTATTATCGTGCACATAACAAAGCATGGATGACACAAGTTTTATTTGATGACTGGTCCATCAACTGTTTCATACCCTCAGTGAAGCATTACTGTCAGAAAATGGTGTTCCCTTTAAAGTTATCCTCCTGCTTGATAATGCCCCAGGCCACCTCCAGCATCTTGATGACTTACATCCAGACATAAAGGTAGTGTATCTGCCTAAAAACTGTTATCCTACAACCCATGGATCAGGGTGCAATAGCAACATTCAAGGCCTACTATTTGCACACCACCTTTTCCAAAGCTGTAGCAGCAACTGAAAATGATGAAGTTACCCATTGTGATTTTTGGAAAGCTTACAACATTTTACACTGCACAAAAAACATTGCATCAGCTTGGGAGGGAGTAACAGAAAAGTGTATGCAGGGTATATGGAAAAAACGCTTTTGTGAACAATAGGGAAGGGCTTGATGAAACAGATGTTGAAGTTATAAATCAAAAAAGTGTGCAACGTGACTTAGATGTTGAAGTGACAGATATTAAAGAATTTGGAGAATTTGTTGAGGGAGAGCTAAGTAATGAAGATTTAATAGAGTTGGAAGCACAGCAGCACTTAGAATAGGAAGAGGAAGAAACAAAGGAAACAATGGAAGACGTACAAAAGAAGTTCACAGTCAGGGGGTTAGTTGGCATGTTCTCAAAAGTGAATGCAGCTTTATTACAATTAGAGACTAAGGACCCAAATGTTAAAAGGTTTTCCAAAGTGGAATGGCAGATGAAGGAACTTATGCAATGTTATCGTGAAACTTATGACAAAAAAAAAATTACAAAGCAGTGCACCTTAACAGAATTTTTTTTGCATGCTACCCCTACCAGTTCTATCATTTCATTGTCATCTTCTCCCTCCTCTACAACTCTTGATGACCCTGCTGGTAACTCCAATGATGACATTGTCGACCTTGCTGGTAACTCCAATGATGACATTGATGACCCTGCTGGTAACTCCAATGATGACACTAGTGACCCTGCTGGTAACTCCAATGATAACACTGATGACCCTGCTGGTAATTTCAATGATGACACTGATGACCCTGAAGCACTATCACCCTTTGAAGGGTTTGATGACTAAAATGTTACTCTAAATGTCTACAGTATACATTTACTTTTTGGGCACTGTACATCATTGTGTCCTGCACTGTACAGTATTATTGTATATATTGTTGTTTATATTTTTGTTCTGTACTTATGCAAATTAAAACAACGTTATTGAGTTGGAGTTTTGTTTTTAGACCTTTTGTTTCAGAATACAGTACAGTACAGTAGTTAAGAATGCTTAAAATATTGATTAACCTTAAACTAGGTAGAGGGTTCATTACTGTAAGAGCGGCAAGGATGTGAAATTCCCTTCCACAGGCGGTGGTCTCAGCGGGGTATTGATAGTTTCAAGAAACTATTAGATAAGCACCTGAACGACCACAACATACAGGGATATACAATGTAATTCTGACATATAATCACACACATAGGTTGAACTTGATGGACTTGTGTCATTTTTCAACCTCACCTACTATGTAACATTGTAACTATGTAACTATGATTACTTGTGGCACCCCGTTTAACAACCGATTCCTTTAATGACCTCGTCGCTGGAACGGAACCTGGTTGTTAGGTGAGGAGTACCTGTACCAACAGAGGTAGTGAGACAGTCAACAGTAAATGGCTTCAAATATGCTTGGGATAAACATAGATCTATTGTCAGACAACAAAGTTAACGGAAAAAAAAACAAAACAATAAAGAAAAAAAAAATAGGTAGACTCGATGGACTATTTTGTCTTTTTCTGCCATCACTTTTCTATGTTTCTTTGATTTGCTAATACTGGAGAGGGCAAAATCTGGTGCAGCTCTGCATAGAAACCAGTTTCCAGGTTTTTTGTCAACGCTTAATTGAACAAGCTAAAGTTAGGCACTGGTTGGCTACTATGCACAGGTGCGCAAGATTTGGCACTCTCCAGTTTTAGTAAACTAATCCCAGAGTGTATGGGCACCTATAATTTCACTATATTGTAAATTTCACTTAAAAGCTATATTAGCAATGCTGGAACCCACCGATTTTCTGACAGGACAATAAACATTTAGGTTTTGTTACTACATAAAAATACAGAAAATGCTTAGAATTAGAAGCCATATTTGGCTTCCCTGTCAATTGTTCCTTAAAATGAAGAGAAATTACCCTGTAAAAACAGGAAACGGCTTCTGCTGTTTTTAAGAACTGTGCTGGCCAAAAGCTTCTTTAGAAACAAGATGTAATCTCTCTTCCCAAATATAGTTATCAAATGGTGGCTACAAAGGACTCCATATCGAACCATGTAGTTCTTTATGAAATAACAGTAGTTCTGATGCAACGCAGGATTCCTGTTACATCAGAGGGGGGCGGGGTCACCCGTACATGTAACTGGAAAACCCAGGCGTTTCCCCTTGTCAAAAGGGGGTAGGGTTACGTGACGGGTGGCCCCGTCCTCAGCTACATAAGAGCTGTCAAGCTAGCGCCGCGTCATTGCCTGGGTGCCTCCGGTGGAGGCAGGATCCTGTGCGTGTTCCTCACTGGAGTCCCTGGAGATCATCCATCACTGGAGATCGAGAATTGGATTACATCGCTGGAGTAGGAGCATGGATTTATTGTATTACATCGCTGAAATCTCTTTTTTATTTTTAATTTTTTTATTTTTAATAAAGGACTTGTCCGAAGCCGTCCCCTGTGGTTTTTTAACATTTTGACACTTTCTTTTTGTGAAATGGTAGGGGTACAATGTACCCCTTACCAATTCACATAGGGGGGCCAGGATCTTGGTGTCCCCGTTGTTAAAGGGGGCTTCCAGATTCCGATAAGACCCCCACAACCACCGGGCAAGGGTTGTGGGGATGAGGCCCTTGTCTCCATCAACATGGGGACATCCTCCCCATGTTGAGGGCATGTGGCCTGGCATGGTTTAGGAGGGGGAGCGCTCTCTCATCCCCCCTCTTTTCCTGCAGCCTGCCATGTTGCGTGCTCGGATAAGGGTTTGGTGTGAATTTTTGGGGGAACCCCATGCCATTTTTTAAAAAAGCACTAGCGCTAGCTCTTTTAAATGACTTTCTTTTCCTTTAGAAATGTCATTTTGCTCTCGGACTGTTATAAACACAGGAAACATGCGCTACTTTACAGGCATACTATAGACACCCCCACCCCCCCCCCCCCCACCAGGTACGAAATTTAAAGGAATATTTCACTTTTATTGTTTCACTTTAAGCATTATTAAAATCACTGCTCCTGAAAAAACAGCCGTTTTTTAAAAAAAATGTTTGCATTGATACATGTCCCCTGGGGCAGGACCCAGGTCCCCAAACACTTTTCATGACAATAACTTCCATATTAACCTTTAAAATTAACACTTTAGATTTCTCCCATAGACTTTTAAAGGGTGTTCCGCAGCTTTTTGAATTTGCCGCGAACACCCCAATTGTTCTCTTTTTTTTATCCAGAAAAATATTTTATTGAGAAAAACATGTAAATACATACACACACCGACTTCACATTTACATTTTGAAATGCTTATATCTGTCAGACATTCTACATTTGTGTGTCTTACTGGCTGCATTATTAAACTAACCTGTACCCAAACACCACCCAATCCACTGAATATCATTTTATTCATCACATACATCTGCATAATAAAAAACATTTGTCCATCCCTATCCTAAACAAAAGAAATAATTGAACCACATACGGTATTATGCCTTTATAAGATAGCCATAGTTATCCAATACTTAGGGTCTCATGTCCCAAATCCCAACAGTCTGCCCACGACCAAATCCACCGGGGCAAGCCCCGGAACATTCAGCCATGGTCCCCAGAGTTTCTCGAACTTCTGTGGGCAACCTCTGTGTTGGTATATCACCTTGTCTTTTCTTAACATTTCCCCCACAGCGTTAACCCATTCTTTAAGAGCAGGAGGCTCTTCAGAAATCCAGTGTTTCATAATTAGTTTCCTTGCCAGGAATACAGCTTTGGTAATTGCCACTTTAGTACATTCCTCCCATCCCAATTCATCTATCACATTGAGCAAGCAGTGCTTGGGATTCGTAGGCAAAGTGACCTGAAATACCCTATTGACAGTGTCCACCTCCCCTTTCCAATAGGGGTGAAGCTTTGGGCACCTCCATAGTAGGTGGATCAGGTCCCCATGTTCTCTTTTGCATCTAGTGCATAAAGGGGTGGGTCTAAGGCCCCTAGCGTATAACCTATGAGGGGTATAATAAACTCTTAATTTGATGTACAATTGTGTCAGCCTGTGTGCAACATTCAGGGAGCATGTAGGCACGGCCTGTAGCACCTCTTCCCACTGATCCCCATCCAACGGGCCGACATCTCTCTCCCACTTAGCAAGCATTCCCAAAGGATGTTTATTTAAAAGACTTTGCAGTAACATACTATAACACTGTGAAATAAACCCTTTGGTATTATTGGCTCCTGCAATCACATTAAACACAGGTGTATGTGAAGAAACCCAATCCGCAGATTTACTCTGTGCCTCTACTGCATGTTTTAATTGCAAGTAATAGAACCTCATAGACTGTGGTAGAGCAAATAGCCTCTGTAAGGTCTCAAATGGGTGTAGTTTCCCATTTTGAAAAATCTGCCTAATATACAACACCCCATATCTTCTCCATATCGCCCCATTCTGCATCTTAGCTAATTCTGGGTATGTGTCATTAAACCATATTGGGCTGTAGTCTGTGAATCCTGTTACCCCCTGCATATATTTAGTTTTTGACCATATTTTTTGTATTAAGTCATAGGTCGGGTACTTCTTGTTGGATTTCCCAAAGTTCATGGCCTCCAAGGCCGTCGGGACCGAGTCTTTTTTAACTGTATGGAGCATTACCATTTCTGAGGAGCTACTTGTGGGTCTCTCTTTTTCTGCACCAGTGTACATTGTACCTATCAGATGCTGCAGCTGCGCAGCTATATAATAGAGCCAGGGATTAGGGAGGGCTAGCCCTTCCTCGTCCTTAGGGCGTTGGAGGTGCTCGAGTTTAATCCTTGGAGAGCGCCCTCTCCAAATTAGCAGTCTGAACAAGGAGTTAATAATCCGGAAAGTTTTAAGGGTTATTACCATGGGTGTATTATGAAGTACATAAAGCAGTTGGGGCATAGGAATCATTTTAATCAAATTCACTCTGCCTGCGACCGACAGACATAGTGAATTCCATGTTCTAATCCTTTCTCTGAATTTTTGCAGCAGAGGGGATATGTTTAGTCTACCATACTCTCTTATCCTAGGCGTCACCTGAATACCTAGATATCTGAACGAGGTGGCCAGGGGTACTACACTATTGTCAGGGGGAGTGCTCCCCTCATCGATAAGCATCAAGGAGGATTTGGTCCAGTTAATCTGGAGTCCTTAGTATTGTCCAAATTCCAATATGGTTGACATAGCTGCATTGAGAGATTTGTCCACATCACCAAGCAAAATCATGGTGTCGTCGGCATATAGCATCAATTTTTCTTGCCTGTCGCCATATCGAAACCCGACAACTTCAGGATTGGCTCTTATTTTAATGGCTAGGGGTTCTATAGCTAGTGCGAACAGCAGGGGTGACAAGGGCCACCCCTGCCTCGTGCCTCTCCCCAAACTGAATGTGTGTGACATAGCCCCCGATGCCGTAATGGCAGCCTGTGGATTGTGATACAGCAGACGTACCCATGAGATGAAAACATCCCCAAAACCGAAGCGTCCAAGCACCCCCAACAAGTATTCCCACTCCACACTATCGAAGGCCTTCATAGCGTCCAGTGAGAGTAAAGCCCTCTGTCCAAGATTATCCGCCGCAGATTGCATATTCAAATAAAGCCGTCTTAAGTTTACAGCCGTAGACTTATTAGGCATGAACCCCGCCTGATCAGGGTGTATAATGGCCGTAATGGCTCCATTCAGCCTCATCGCTAGTACCTTAGCTAGAAGCTTAATATCGCTTTGCAAAAGGGATATAGGTCTATACGAACCCGGATCTGTTGGATCCTTTCCTGGCTTCAGTATAAGAACTATATTGGCTGTGGTCATAGAGGGGGATAAACGTCTATTCTCCCTGGAAGCATTGAAAACCATTAGTAGCTTTGGCAAAATGATGTCAGCGTATTGCTTATAAACCTCTATGGGAATCCCATCCGCCCCAGGGGCCTTGCAGTTAGGGAAAGCTGCCAATGCATCCTGTAACTCATCCAGAGTGAGAGGAGCATCCAGATCCTCCTTCTGACTCCTCGTGAGTTGTGGAAAGTCAATGTCACCCAAATAGTCTGCCAGTTCCTCCGAGGTATATTGCCCCGTCGGAAGATACAGATTTTCGTAAAATTTGGCCAGTTCCATTAGTATAAGGTCAGGGGTGTTTTAATGGCTCCTATTACAGGGGAGCGTTGTTGAGAGTTAGCTATCCTAGCCAAAAGACGCCCCGTACTTTCTCCTTCCTCATAAAATGCCAGCCTGGAGAAGAACAGCTTTTTCTCCGCTGTGGAGGACAGCAATCGCTCATACGCAGATTGAGCTGACTGCCATGCCTCCCTAGCCGAGTCAGTCGGTGTACGTATATAAGCCTCCTCCAGGGACCCAACCTGTCTCTCAAGTTCCTCCTTATGTTCTGAGGAATTCTTTTTCACTCTCCCTATCTCTGAAATAAGTAAACCTCTCAAATAGGCTTTAAAGGCATCCCATTGTTCCATCGGTGACTGCAGAAACTCCCGATTATTAAGGAACTCTCCCATGCTCCGCTCCATCTCATTCTGGGATAAAAATAATTTTAGCCAGAAGGCATTAAATTTCCATGGAGTTCTAGGTATCCCTGCTTTCGGGGATATAATCATGGTAATCACTAAGTGTGAGTGATCTGAGACACTACGTGGCTTATATATCACTTCCGAGACGGATGGGAGCATGGCCAGGTTACCCACAGCTAAATCTAGACAATGTCCCATGAGTTTTGGAGAAACATGAAAATTGCTTCTCATCTGGGTGTCTGTGTCTCCATATGTCTATCCAACCAACCTCATTAAGCAGTCTAAGCAATGGGGAGTCCTTCAGCGTGGCAGGAACCCCAGAACTAGGGTGCCTGTCCACGGAAGGACTCAGCCAGCAATTAAAGTCCCCCACAATTAGCAACGGCAGATCTGGTCTACCTTCAAGATAAGTCAGCAGTAACCTTAGTACCGCCACCGTAAACGGCGGGGGCACATACACACATGCCAGTATACAGTTTAGCATCCCAATCCTACAATGCAAAAAAACATATCTACCCTCAGTATCTATGCATGTATCAAATTCTTGGTAATCTATAGAATAGGGATGAGCCGAACACCCCCCGGTTCGGTTCGCACCAGAACCCGCGAACGGACCGCAAGTTCGCACGAACGTTAGAACCCCATTGACGTCTATGGGACTCGAACGTTCGAAATCAAAAGTGCTCATTTTAAAGGCTAATTTGCATGGTATTGTCCTAAAAAGGGTTTGGGGACCCGGGTCCTACCCCAGGGGACATGTATCAATGCAAAAAAAACTTTTAAAAACGGCCGTTTTTTCGGGAGCAGTGATTTTAATGATGCTTAAAGTAAAAAAAAAAAAAGTGAAATATTCCTTTAAATATCGTACCTGGGGGGTGTCTATAGTATGCCTGTAAAGTGACGCGTGTTTCCCATGTTTAGAACAGTCCCTGCACCAAATGTCATTTTTAAAGGAAAAAATCTCATTTAAAACTGCTTGCGGGTTTAATGTCATGTCGGGTCATGGCAATATGGATGAAAATCAGTGAGACAAACGGCATGGGTACCCCCCAGTCCATTACCAGGCCCTTTGGGTCTTGTATGGATATTAAGGGGAACCCCGCACCCAAATTAAAATAAGGAAAGGTCCCTATATACTCTGAACAGCAGTATACAGGCGGTGCAAACAAGACAGGGACTGTAGGTTTGTTGTTAAGTAGAATCTGTTTGTAATTTTGAACATTTTTAATGTGTTTAGCTCCAGCCAAAAAATCTTTTCTAAGCTTTTTGGAAAACATAGGGAAGGGTTATCACCCCTGTGACATTTGTTTTGCGTCTTTCCTCCTCTTCAGAAGATTTCACCTCACTTTTTTGTCCCAATGAAAAATGTTTTTTGAAAATTTGGGTTTTTTTGTGGAACAAGGATTGGAAAGCATCAGTGGAAAGGAGAAATTGTTTTCCCATATTAACTCTTACAGGAGAGAATTTCCCTTCCTTAGGGGTAGATTTCATCTCACTTCCTGTTGTCTCCTTCCGTTTGCAAGTAGGAGTCGTTTGTAAGTTAGATGTTTGAAAGTAGGGTCCTGCCCTATATACTCAGCAGAAATTTGGGCCTTAGGTGTTGCTGTGGCCAAAACACTGTAAGCCCTCACAGGGCCCTGCTGTGAAATATTAGATCAAGAATTGTAATTACATGCCCCTGTTGAACAGGAGCTGAAAAATTAGGCCTTAGGCACTGGTGCTGGTGCCACAACACTGCAACCCCTCACAGACACTCTAGTTGGAACGCAGGAACGAGCCCTGCTGCAAAGTATTGCATCAAAAATTGTAATTACACGCCCCTGTTAGACAGGGGCAGAAAAATTGGGCCTTAGGCACTGGTGCTGGTGCCACAACACTGCAACCCCTCACAGACACTCTAGTTGGAACGCAGGAACGAGCCCTGCTGCAAAGTATTGCATCAAAAATTGTAATTACACGCCCCTGTTAGACAGGGGCAGAAAAATTGGGTCTTAGGCACTGGTGCTGGTGCCACAACACTGCAACCCCTCACAGACACTCTAGTTGAAACGCAGGAACAAGCCCTGCTGCAAAGTATTGCATCAAAAATTGTAATTACACGCCCCTGTTAGACAGGGGCTGAAAAATTGGGTCTTAGGCACTGGTGCTGGTGCCACAACACTGCAACCCCTCACAGACACTCTAGTTGGAATGCAGGAACGAGCCCTGCTGCAAAGTATTACATCAAAAATTGTAATTACACGCCCCTGTTAAACAGGGGCTGAAAAATTGTGCCTTAGGCACTGGTGGTGGCGCCCAGAACCAAAAATGTTCTTACAAGCTATCAGCGTGATGATTGAGGAGGAAGAGGATAATTACTCAGGGATAGTCACTCAGCATCAGCATAGGCAGTCTTTGAAGGGATCTGAGATTTCAAAAAAAATTATTCGGTTACATCTGCATCAGGTGCTTGGTAGCTGGTGGTGATCCAAGACTGATTCATTTTTATGAAGGTCAGCCGATCGACCGAGTCGGTGGACAGACGCACCCTGTGATCGGTTACCACGCCTCCAGCAGCACTGAATGTGCGTTCCGAAAGAATGCTGGATGCAGGACAGGCCAGTAGCTCAATTGCATACTGTACACGCTCTGGCCAGTGATCCATCCTCAAGACCCAGTAACCCAGAGGATTTTCGGTGGGAAAGGTGTCCAAGTCAGATCTTGCCCCTAGGTATTCCTGCACCACGTAAAACAGATGCTGGCGATGGTTGCTGGAACCAATCATACCTTGGGGCTGCGGACTAAAAAATTGTCTGAACGCATCGGTCAGACGGCCACCTTCTCCACCGCTCCTTCTTTGACTGACCGAAGCCTCAGCAACATGTTGTCCAGAAACAGGAGTTTGTAACCTCCCAGTCTCTGGGAACGCGTTGCACAGACCTTTCTGCAAGGCCTCCCGAACCGAAGATGTTTCATCCTCTGCTCCCTCTGCGATGGCAAGATAAGGTCCTCAACCTTACCCTTGTAACGTGGATCAGGGAGGGTTGCCAGCCAGTAACGATCCCCCTCCTTGATACCATGAATACGAGGATCCTTCCGCAGGCTTTGCAGGATCAGGGAGGCCATGCAGCGTAGGTTTGCTGAGGCATTCGGTCCGGAGTCCTCTGGGTCACTAAGGACAACAACGTCCGCAGCCACCTCCTCCCAGCCACGTACAAGTCCATGTGTTCCTTGGGACTGATCCCTTAAAGACTGCTGATGCTGAGTGCCAGGCTCCACCTCCATACTGACACAATCTTCCTCCTCCTCCTTCTCCTCCTCCTCGTCCTCTTCCTGTGTGATCGGCGGGCACGCAGGAACACTGTCTGGATAAAGGGGGCCTTGAGAGCTAAGGAAGTCCTCCTCTTCCTGCCTCTGTTCTGCCTCAAGTGCCCTGTCCATTATTCCACGCAGCGTGTGCTCCAACAGGTGGACAAGGGGGACAGTGTCACTGGTGCATGCACTGTCAGTGCTCACCATCCTCGTGGCCTCCTCGAATGGTGACAGGACAGTGCATGCATCCCTGATCATGGCCCACTGGCGTGGGGAAAAAAAACCAAGGTCCCCTGACCCTGTCCTGGTGCCATAGTCGCACAGGTACTCATTGATGGCCCTCTGCTGCGTGTGCAGCCGCTGCAGCATGGCCAACGTCGAGTTCCACCTGGTGGGCATGTCACAGATTAGGCGGTTCTTGGGCAGGTTAAACTCCTTTTGGAGGTCCGTCAGCCGAGCACTGGCATTATATGACCGGCGGAAATGCACACAGACTTTCCTGGCCTGCCTCAGGACATCCTGTAAGCCCGGGTACCTGCCCAAGAACCGCTGCACCACCAAGTTAAGGACGTGAGCCAAACAGGGCACATGGGTCAGTTGTCCCTGTCGGAGGGCAGAGAGGAGGTTGGTGCCATTGTCGCAAACCACCATTCCTGCCTTAAGTTGGCGTGGCGTCAACCACCTCTGAACCTGCCCCTGCAGAGCTGACAGAACCTCTGCCCCAGTGTGGCTCCTGTCCCCCAAGCACACCAGCTCAAGCACCGCATGGCATCTTTTGGCCTGCGTACTTGCGTAGCCCCTTGAACGCCTACGGAGCACCGCTGGTTCCGAGGAAGAGGCCATGGAGGAAGAAGAAGAGGAGGGGGTGGAGGAGAGAGGTGTGTCACAATCAGCATTTTGGAGGCGTGGTGGCGGAACAACCTCCAACACTACTGCACCTTGTCCTGCATCCTTCCCAGCTGCCAGCAGAGTCACCCAATGCGCCGTGAAACTTAAGTAACGTCCCTGTCCATGCCTGCTGGACCATGAGTCAGCGGTAATATGCACCTTACCGCTGACCGCCCTGTCCAGCGAGGCATGGACATTGCCTTCCACATGCCGGTAGAGAGCCGGAATCGCCTTCCGTGAGAAAAAGTGGCGTTTGGGTACCTGCCACTGAGGAACCGCACATTCCACAAACTCACGGAAGGGGGCAGAGTCTACCAACTGAAAAGGCAGCAGTTGAAGTGCTAGCAATTTTGCCAAGCTAGCATTCAACCGCTGGGCATGTGGATGGCTGGGAGCAAACTTCTTTCGGCGGTGCAGCAGCTGGGGCAGGGAAATTTGCCTGGTACAATCTGACGTCGGTGTACCAAAAGCAGATTGCCCACAAGTACTTGGCTGTGACACACCTAATTCTACACCTTCATTCCTCTCACTGCAGGTCTCAGAGAGGACTGAAGGTCTAGTGGGGTTGGAAATCTCAGCTGATGAGGAGCAAGGAGAGATCGTCTTTGTTCTTTGGTGTGGGTCTTTTAGATACGCTTGCCAACGAACTGCATGGCAGGTCAACATATGTCTGGTCAAGCATGTGGTACCCAAGCGGGAGATGTTTTGGCCACGCGAGATACGCTTGAGACATATGTTGCAAATAGCAGCGGTGCGATCTGATGCACTCGTCTCAAAAAAGGCCCACACCAAAGAACTTTTTGAATAACGCGCAGAGACTGCAGCGCCCTGCACATGTGGAGCTTTGGGGTGTGATGCAGTCAATGTGCTGCCCTTAGGCTGGCCCCTGGAGGGCATCCTGCCTAGTTGGTGATGTGCCACCTCCTCCTCCTCCTCCTCCTCCTCCTCCTCTCTCCTATCAGGCACCCACGTTGAGTCAGTGACCTCATCATCCCCTCCCTCCTCATCACTGGAGCAAACCTGGCAGTATGCTGCAGCAGGGGGAGCATGACTGCCAGATTGCTGTCCTTCTTGGGCACCCCCTCTGTCCGTGCTCATGTTACTGCCTTCATTGAGCTCAGTATCATCATCAGAGCCTTCCAAACGCTGGGCATCCTCCTGGAGCATGTACCCAACACTGTGGTCAAACAGTTCGAGGGAATCCTCATGAGGACATGGTGGAGCTAGGGAAGGAGTCACTGATGACATTGAGCTGAGGGAAGAGGCCGCTGCTTTGCCAGACAAAGCACCCTGGGCATGGGTGAGAGAGGATGAGGAGGATGAGGACGGCTTGGTCATCCACTCGACCAAGTCTTCCGCATGTTGCGGCTCAACACGGCCAGCTGCCGAAAAAAAGGCCAAGCGTGTCCCATGGCCACGTGCTGATGAGGATGCACCGTCTCCACGACCAGCACTAGACACAGAGCCTGCTTGCCCTCTCTTATTGGCTTGTGACTGTCTGCCTCTCCTTCTTGGCCTTCCAGACATACTAATGGCCTGTAGCTGCACTAAGCTGGGATAGAACACCTGTAATTTTCTTAAGGTAGCTTTATATACTGTAACCAGACAAGCCTGCCTGTCAGTAGGAAGATAACAGGAACGGATCTAGCTGAACACTGTGAGCAGGACGCACTGTACTAAATGTAAATAGTCTAGCTGCCTGACCGTGGTACTAATAGGATCAAAAAGAACACCTGTAATTTTCTTAAGGTAGCTTTATATACTGTAACCAGACAAGCCTGCCTGTCAGTAGGAAGATAACAGGAACGGATCTAGCTGAACACTGTGAGCAGGACGTACTGCACTAAATGTATATAGCAGGAACGGATCTAGCTGAACACTGTGAGCAGGACGCACTGCACTGAATGTAAATAGCAGGAACGGATCTAGCTGAACACTGTGAGCAGGACGCACTGCACTAAATGTAAATACCAGGAACGGATCTAGCTGAACACTGTGAGCAGGACGCACTGCACTAAATGTAAATACCAGGAACGGATCTAGCTGAACACTGTGAGCAGGACGCACTGCACTGAATGTAAATAGCAGGAACGGATCTAGCTGAACACTGTGAGCAGGACGCACTGCACTAAATGTAAATACCAGGAACGGATCTAGCTGAACACTGTGAGCAGGACGCACTGCACTGAATGTAAATAGCAGGAACGGATCTAGCTGAACACTGTGAGCAGGACGCACTGCACTGAATGTAAATAGCAGGAACGGATCTAGCTGAACACTGTGAGCAGGACGCACTGTACTAAATGTAAATAGTCTAGCTGCCTGACCGTGGTACTAATAGGATCAAAAAGAACACCTGTAATTTTCTTAAGGTAGCTTTATATACTGTAACCAGACAAGCCTGCCTGTCAGTAGGAAGATAACAGGAACGGATCTAGCTGAACACTGTGAGCAGGACACACTGTACTAAATGTAAATAGTCTAGCTGTCTGACCGTGGTACTAATAGGATCAAAAAGAACACCTGTAATTTTCTTCAGGTAGCTTTATATACTGTAACCAGACAAGCCTGCCTGTCAGTAGGAAGATAACAGGAACGGATCTAGCTGAACACTGTGAGCAGGACGCACTGTACTAAATGTAAATAGTCTAGCTGCCTGACCGTGGTACTAATAGGATCAAAAAGAACACCTGTAATTTTCTTAAGGTAGCTTTATATACTGTAACCAGACAAGCCTGCCTGTCAGTAGGAAGATAACAGGAACGGATCTAGCTGAACACTGTGAGCAGGACACACTGTACTAAATGTAAATAGTCTAGCTGCCTGACTGTGGTACTAATAGGATCAAAAAGAACACCTGTAATTTTCTTCAGGTAGCTTTATATACTGTAACCAGACAAGCCTGCCTGTCAGTAGGAAGATAACAGGAACGGATCTAGCTGAACACTGTGAGCAGGACGCACTGTACTAAATGTAAATAGTCTAGCTGCCTGACCGTGGTACTAATAGGATCAAAAAGAACACCTGTAATTTTCTTAAGGTAGCTTTATATACTGTAACCAGACAAGCCTGCCTGTCAGTAGGAAGATAACAGGAACGGATCTAGCTGAACACTGTGAGCAGGACACACTGTACTAAATGTAAATAGTCTAGCTGCCTGACCGTGGTACTAATAGGATCAAAAAGAACACCTGTAATTTTCTTCAGGTAGCTTTATATACTGTAACCAGACAAGCCTGCCTGTCAGTAGGAAGATAACAGGAACGGATCTAGCTGAACACTGTGAGCAGGACGTACTGCACTAAATGTATATAGCAGGAACGGATCTAGCTGAACACTGTGAGCAGGACGCACTGCACTGAATGTAAATAGCAGGAACGGATCTAGCTGAACACTGTGAGCAGGACGCACTGCACTAAATGTAAATACCAGGAACGGATCTAGCTGAACACTGTGAGCAGGACGCACTGCACTGAATGTAAATAGCAGGAACGGATCTAGCTAAACACTGTGAGCAGGACGCACTGCACTAAATGTAAATACCAGGAACGGATCTAGCTGAACACTGTGAGCAGGACGCACTGCACTGAATGTAAATAGCAGGAACGGATCTAGCTGAACACTGTGAGCAGGACGCACTGCACTGAATGTAAATAGCAGGAACGGATGTAGCTGAACACTGTGAGCAGGACGCACTGCACTAAATGTAAATACCAGGAACGGATCTAGCTGAACACTGTGAGCAGGACGCACTGCACTGAATGTAAATAGCAGGAACGGATCTAGCTGAACACTGTGAGCAGGACGCACTGCACTGAATGTAAATACCAGGAACGGATCTAGCTGAACACTGTGAGCAGGACGCACTGCACTGAATGTAAATAGCAGGAACGGATCTAGCTGAACACTGTGAGCAGGACGCACTGCACTGAATGTAAATAGCAGGAACGGATCTAGCTGAACACTGTGAGCAGGACGCACTGCACTAAATGTAAATACCAGGAACGGATCTAGCTGAACACTGTGAGCAGGACGCACTGCACTGAATGTAAATAGCAGGAACGGATCTAGCTGAACACTGTGAGCAGGACGCACTGCACTGAATGTAAATACCAGGAACGGATCTAGCTGAACACTGTGAGCAGGACGCACTGCACTGAATGTAAATAGCAGGAACGGATCTAGCTGAACACTGTGAGCAGGACGCACTGCACTGAATGTAAATAGCAGGAACGGATCTAGCTGAACACTGTGAGCAGGACGCACTGCACTAAATGTAAATACCAGGAACGGATCTAGCTGAACACTGTGAGCAGGACGCACTGCACTGAATGTAAATAGCAGGAACGGATCTAGCTGAACACTGTGAGCAGGACGCACTGCACTAAATGTAAATACCAGGAACGGATCTAGCTGAACACTGTGAGCAGGACGCACTGCACTGAATGTAAATAGCAGGAACGGATCTAGCTGAACACTGTGAGCAGGACACACTGCACTAAATGTAAATAGTCTAGATAGAAGATAACAGGAACGGATCTAGCTAAACTGAATACAGTGTATATATATATATGCAACACCTGGGATGCATATATATACACAATACACTGTAAGTGCAGCTAACTGACTGACTGTTCTGCCTAATCTATCTAACTCAAATCAAATGACACTGTCTCTCTCTCTCTCTATCTCTCAGCACACCGGAACACACACTACACAGGGCCGCCGTGCAGGCGGCCTTATATAGTGTGGGGTGTGTACTAAATCCCCTGAGCCATAATTGGCCAAAGCCACCCTGGCTTTGGCCAATTACAGCTCTCTCTACTGACGGCGCTGTGATTGGCCAAGCATGCGGGTCATAGTGCATGCTTGGCCAATAATCAGCCAGCAATGCACTGCGATGCCGCAGTGAATTATGGGCCGTGACGCGCCACACGAATTTGGCGCGAACGGCCCATATCGTTCGCAATTCGGCGAACGACCGAACAGCCGATGTTCGAGTCGAACATGGGTTCGACTCGAACACGAAGCTCATCCCTACTATAGAACCATGTATCATTACACTCACACCCCTTGAATATGAGGTGTGGGTGGAGTGATATGCTTTCCCCACCCAAGCATATTTAAGACAACATTTAGTTTCAGGTGTTAAATGTGTCTCCTGCATACACAAAATCATAGGGTGATATTTTTTCAGACATGAGGAAATCATCATTCGCTTAAGAGGGGAACCTAAGCCCCTGACGTTCCATGAAATTATTGGCAGTTCAGCCATTTGGCAAATCTTTGCATGATCATAAGGAGTAAGGCAGTTCGGGAGTCGTGGCAACCCAATTCCTGATCTCAGCTACTTCTGACGGGCAAAACAATATTAGAGGATCCTCTCCCCATGTGTGGGTTGTGTTCCAGGGCCACGCTTTCCGTTTCTGGTCCGAAAGAACAGACCTTAATCGCATGTCCGTGGCATCAGTGACCAGTATTGGTAATATGCAGCACTTCCAGTATAGAAATCTTCGGTAGTGTATACTTTGGTATAAGCAAAAAACGTATAAAAAAGAGAAAAAAAAGAAAAAACAAAACCAGGCTGTCAACAGGACACGCCCATACAGTTGAAATTGAAACCATAGCCAACATGGCTTGCTCGCTTTATCTCTCACGTAGAAAGAACGCATTTTCTCTTGCCTACTTCACAAGATAGCTCACTGTTCGTGTAACTATATCAAAGTTCCCAGCAGCATAAAGCAAAAACATTCTCCAAGGTAGAAATGGGTATAATTATAATACCAAACTGCAGGATTCCACGGAGAATATTAGCCCTGAAGGGGAAATAAGTGAGCTATTGATAAATTCACTTTGAAGCTGTATGTTGGGGTACCAGAAGACTTCCGCTGTTATGCGTGTCATGCAGGTCTGTCCTCATCTTCTCTGTCTCGTTGTCTTAAGGCCTGTTCATTGCGGTCAAGCCACATAGCTGCATCTTGGGCTGATTCAAAGAAGTGGGCCTGTCTGTCGGCGGTAACTCTCAGCTTAGCCGGGTACAGCATGGCGTATGGAAGCTGCAGAGCCCGTAGGCGTCTCTTCACATCTGAGAACTTGGCTCTACGTTTTTGTACCTCCGCAGAGAAGTCAGGGTAGAACGACACTCTGACCCCATTCACCTGGACATTAGCTTTTTCTCTTGCATTCCTGAGCACTGCTTCTCTGTCTCTGTAGTGCATAAGCCGGGCAAGAAGGGGTCTGGGGGGGGCTCCCGGTTGTAGCGGGCGACCTGGAGTTCGGTGCGCCCTCTCTACCATGAAGAACGGGGAAAAGGCATCTCTGCCGAATATCTCAATCAGCCAGGCCTCTATGAATGTGGTGGCATCCTTACCCTCCGTTTTCTCCGGCAGGCCTACGATGCGTATATTATTGCGTCTTAAGCGATTTTCCATGTCGTCAGCTCTGTTGTTGGTGTCTTTAGCAAGTTGATAGGCCGTATGTGCCTCACGAGCCACTGGCGGGAGTTTGTCTTCGATATCACTTACTCTGCTTTCCACAGCAGTCGTGCATTCTCTGATTTTCTGTAAATCTTGTCTTAGCAAGGATACATCCTCTCTCAGCCCTCCAAATTGCTCTTTAAGAGTATTCACAGAAGCCGTGCAGACATGCACAGCTTTAAGTATGTCAGCTAGAGTTGGCTGCTCAGTCTCTTCACTGTCTGTATCTGTGTATAGAGGAGGGGGCCGTTCTGCTGCATCATCCACTTCTCCCTGCATGTCAGCATAGACTGTGTCCTGCTCTCCCCTCTCATGTGCTTTTGCCTGGGACAATGATGCAGACCCCCCTGCTTCTTGCGCTCGGTGCCCCCCCATCTTTTGGGTATAGTACATCATATCTCTCTGGTATTCCTTACCCTGTAACTTCTGCGCCTTCTTGCTAGCCGCTTCTTTGTGTCTTTCATTTCCCCTCGGTGTGCACTGTGCCAGGGCCGCGGCGGCGCCATCTTGGATTTCGGAGGTCATGTTTTCCTCCTTTTTCTTAGCTTTCCCTCTTGTGCACAGGGCCGGTGGATGGTCCGGGAGGGTGAGCGGGTCGGTAGCCAGCTGGAACGCCGTTTTTTGGCACCGGATCGCTGCTGGGAAAGGATCGATTCGGTGTGCTGAAGTGGAGCTGTGAGAAACACTTCCTCTCACATGCCGATCTTGGCCACGCCCCTCACCCCAATTGTTCTCTAGTCGGCAAACGGGCAAACGGCCAATGTTCAAATCGAACTCATGTTCAACTTGAATAGATAGCCCATCCCTAGTCATGATAAAGTACAAAATCTATTTTAGCTAATTGTAGTAAAGCACAAACTAGTAAAACCTGAATAAAACTTGATCTGTTCTGAGAAGAAAAAAAAATCATCCTTCTTAAGGCCCGTAAACACGATATGAAAGTTGGAAGTAAAATTTCGTCCGACTAACGATCTGCCGATTTTCGGAACATTAGTATGGTGCTTTCGAAAGCCGTTTTTTCGTCAGACAAAAAGCTGGATGTGCAGACTATAAAAATTTTTGTCGTACGTGAACTCAACGTCCAATTTTCATTTACCTAGTACGGTTTTCGTCCGAAAAAAAATTGTAAGCGCAACGCATGCTTAGAAACTAAAGAATACATACAAAACTTGTCAACACATTACGTCACTTCTGAAGTTGTATTCTGTTGTATGGGAATTTTCGTATAGTAAGTAACCTCTTCACTTTCGACATGAGATTAGCATGCAACAAAAAACGGACGTTCGATCATCCAAAAATCTGATCGTGTCTACGAGGCTTTAGTCATAGCTTCTCACTATGAGCTTTAATAAAATGTTTCCTATCACAATCCTGTGCACATTTTAACACTGATCTAGAAAAGTGACCAAATTGCATAAAAAAGGGTAAAAGTATGCTCATTACGGGCTAAAATATAATGTTTCCTTAGCAGCATAACCACTTTCAGCATTATGACCTTAACAGAAAGGCCAACATCTTTTCGAAGATTGTTGTAAAGCATGTAGTCACACAATATGAAAGCATCAAAGCATTCCATCTTGAATGAAGAGGAGAAATTAAAAAAAAAGTGAACAAGAAACATATTTTTACATGATAAGGCAGTACTGTAGATGAACATCATGGATTTTAACTTAAAAAACTCGAGATCAGCTTTGGGTTTGGGTCATTCAGAGTTTGAGAAAATAGCATACTAATAAGACAATTCATCACTATGGGTTCTAAGCAGCCTTTTGTCAGTGTGTGTTGGGTGAGATGACAGATAGCTGTTGCTATACTACTACTTGAATAGTACTGCTTCTGAAAACTGTTATATTTACAATCAGCCACATATGTGTGTTGGAGACTTGGCATCAATAGGGGTAGATCCAAAATACTCTGCAGGGAAACATAGTTGTTGTTATACTAGTACTGCAGTGAAGAGTCCATTTACTCACCATGCTTAGAAGCATGAACATGCCCCTTAAACTCCTTTTACCACACTCCCTGGGTATCTAGGCGAACTCTGAAAAGATAGGTTTCTCTGCTTTCCTACCTCAGCAGCTCAGAGAGGTCACACTTGATCAGACAGAGGTAGTTGGGCAAGCGATCTGCATCCAGGCTAGAGGCCTTCCACTGTCAAAACTGGTTGTGGCCAGCTAGGCCAGAGACTATTGGTAGGCAGCATCTCCAAAAGACCCTACTACTCTTGGATTACCAGAGTATCCTAGTTCCAGTGGCATGGTGCATTGCGTTTGGGCCTTTGATGCCTCCAGCTGTTCACCAAAGTTACCAGAGCTACTTCACTGTAAGGGATGCTGTCTATGAGGATAATCACAAATAGCTGTGTTCTGTGCTGCTTTACTAAATAAAAGTGAATCTCAGCTTGATTCGGCAAGTTTATGACAATGCTGCAATGAGTCGTTCCAGGTTTTTTGAGTAGCATGCGTGCTTCAAGAGCAGAAGAACATCATTGGAAGACGACGAGAGAGCAGGAAAACCTTCAACAAGCTTAATCCCCCAAAATGTTGAAATCATTTGGCAACTTGTGTATGATGATCGTCGGAGAACAGTCGCGTGTTCCACTCAAAACATCTCGAACGACTCATTGCAGCATTGCCATAAACTTTCCGAATCATGTCAAACGTCTTTCTCTTTCACATTTGTTCTTTGTGCTAACTTGCTGTCCATGATGAAATAGCAGACGTAACGCACGTGGTCAGAATAGCACCAGTTGCACAGCTCCCAATGTACACAGGACAATGTCTTTTGTAGGGATGAGCCGATCACCCCCCCGGTTCGGTTCGCACCAGAACCTGCGAACGGACCGAAAATTCGCACGAACATTAGAACCCCATTGACGTCTATGGGACTCGAACGTTCGAAATCAAAAGTGCTCATTTTAAAGGCTGATTTGCATGGTATTGTCCTAAAAAGGGTTTGGGGACCCGGGTCCTACCCCAGGGGACATGTATCAATGCAAAAAAAACTTTTAAAAACGGCCGTTTTTTCGGGAGAAGTGATTTTAATGATGCTTAAAGTAAAAAAAAAAAAAAAGTGAAATATTCCTTTAAATATCGTACCTGGGGGGTGTCTATAGTATGCCTGTAAAGTGGCGCATGTTTCCCGTGTTTAGAACAGTCCCTGCACCAAATGTCATTTTTAAAGGAAAAAATCTCATTTAAAACTGCTTGCAGGTTTAATGTAATGTCGGGTCCTGGCAATATGGATGGAAATCAGTGAGACAAACAGCATGGGTACCCCCCAGTCCATTACTAGGCCCTTTGGGTCTTGTATGGATATTAAGGGGAACCCCGCACCCAAATTAAAATAAGGAAAGGTGTGGGGCCACCAGGCCCTATATACTCTGAACAGCAGTATACAGGCGGTGCAAACAAGACAGGGACTGTAGGTTTGTTGTTAAGTAGAATCTGTTTGTAATTTTGAACGGGTACATTTTTAACGTGTTTAGCTCCAGCCAAAAAATCTTTTTTAAGCTTTTTGGAAAACATAGGGAAGGGTTATCACCCCTGTGACATTTGTTTTGCTGTCTGTCCTCCTCTTCAGAAGATTTCACCTAAGTTTTTGTCCCAATGACAAATGTTTTTTGAAAATTTGGGTTTTTTTGTGGAACAAGGATTGGAAAGCATCAGTGGAAAGGAGAAATGTTTTTCCCATATTAACTCTTATGCCCTGTACACACGGTCGGACTTTGTTCAGACATTCCGGCAACAAAATCCTAGGATTTTTTCCGACGGATTTTTTCCGACAGAAAATTTTATCTCCTGCTCTCCAACTTTGTGTGTCGGAAAATCCGATGGAAAATGTCCGATGGAGCCCACACATGGTCGGAATTTCTGACAACACGCTCCGATCGGACATTTTCCATCGGAAAATCCAACCGTGTGTACGGGGCATTTCAGGAGAGAATTTCCCTTCCTAGGGGTAGATTTCATCTCACTTCCTGTTGTCTCCTTCCGTTTGCAAGTAGGAGTCGTTTGTAAGTTAGATGTTTGAAAGTAGGGGCCTGCCCTATATACTCAGCAGAAATTTGGGCCTTAGGTGTTGTTGTGGCCACAACACTGTAAGCCCTCACAGGGCCCTGCTGTGAAATATTAGATCAAGAATTGTAATTACATGCCCCTGTTTAACAGGGGCAGAAAAATTGGGCCTTTGGTGGTGGTGGTGGTGCTGGTGCCACAACACTGTAAGTCCTCACTCGCTCTTGGTGGGTGCAGAAATGGGCCCTGCTGTGAAATATTAGATCAAGAATTGTAATTACATGCCCCTGTTGAACAGGGGCTGAAAAATTAGGCCTTAGGCACTGGTGCTGGTGCCACAACACTGCAACCCCTCACAGACACTCTAGTTGGAATGCAGGAACGAGCCCTGCTGCAAAGTATTGCATCAAAAATTGTAATTACACGCCCCTGTTAAACAGGGGCAGAAAAATTGGGCCTTAGGCACTGGTGCTGGTGCCACAACACTGCAACCCCTCACAGATACTCTAGTTGGAATGCTGAAATGAGCCCTGCTGCAAAGTATTGCATCAAAAATTGTGATTACACGCCCCTGTTAAACAAGGGCTGAAAAATTGGGCCTTAGGCACTGGTGCTGGTGCCACAACACTGCAACCTCTCACAGATACTCTAGTTGTAACGCAGAAACGAGCCCTGCTGCAAAGTATTGCATCAAAAATTGTAATTACACGCCCCTGTTAAACAGGGGCTGAAAAATTGTGCCTTAGGCACTGATGGTGGCGCCCAGAACCAAAAATGTTCTTACAAGCTATCAGCGTGATCATTGAGGAGGAAGAGGATAATTACTCAGGGATAGTCACTCAGCATCAGCATAGGCAGTCTTTGAAGGGATCTGAGATTTCAAAAAAAATTATTCGGTTACATCAGCATCAGGTGCTTGGTAGCTGGTGGTGATCCAAGGCTGATTCATTTTTATGAAGGTCAGTCGATCGACCGAGTCGGTGGACAGACGCACCCTGTGATCGGTTACCACGCCTCCAGCAGCACTGAATGTGCGTTCCGAAAGAACGCTGGATGCAGGACAGGCCAGTAGCTCAATTGCATACTGTGCAAGCTCTGGCCAGTGATCCATCCTCAAGACCCAGTAACCCAGAGGATTTTCGGTGTGAAAGGTGTCCAAGTCTGATCTTGCCCCTAGGTATTCCTGCACCATGTAAAACAGACGCTGGCGATGTTTGCTTGTACCGATCATACCTTGGGGCTGCGGACCAAAAAATTGTCTGAACGCATCGGTCAGACGGCCACCTTCTCCACCGCTCCTTCTTTGACTGACCGAAGCCTCAGCAACACGTTGTCCAGAAACAGGAGTTTGTAACCTCCCAGTCTCTGGGAACGCGTTGCACAGACCTTTCTGCAAGGCCTCCCGAAGATGTTTCATCCTCTGCTCCCTCTGCGATGGCAAGATAAGGTCCACAACCTTACCCTTGTAACGTGGATCAAGGAGGGTTGCCAGCCAGTATTGGTCCTTCTCCTTGATACCACAAATACGAGGATCCTTACGCAGACTTTGCAGGATCAGGGAGGCCATGCAGCGTAGGTTTGCTGAGGCATTTGGTCCGGAGTCCTCTGGGTCACTAAGGACGACATGGTCCGCAGCCACCTCCTCCCAGCCACGTACAAGTCCATGTGTTTCTTGGGACTGATCCCTTAAAGACTGCTGCTGATGCTGAGTGCCAGGCTCCACCTCCTTACTGACACAATCTTCCTCCTCCTCCTTCTCCTCCTCCTCCTTGTCCTCTTCCTGTGTGATTGGTGGGCACGCAGGAACACTGTCTGGATAAAGGGGGCCTTGAGAGCTAAGGAAGTCCTCCTCTTCCTGCCTCTGTTCTGCCTCAAGTGCCCTGTCCATTATTTCATGCAGCGTGTGCTCCAACAGGTGGACAAGGGGGACAGTGTCACTGATGCATGCACTGTCACTGCTCACCATCCTCGTGGCCTCCTCAAATGGTGACAGGACAATGCATGCATCCCTGATCATGGCCCACTGGCGTGGGGAAAAAAAAACAAGCTCCCCTGACCCTGTCCTGGTGCCATAGTCGCACAGGTACTCATTGATGGCCCTCTGCTGCGTGTGCAGCCGCTGCAGCATGGCCAACGTTGAGTTCCACCTGGTGGGCATGTCACAGATTAGGCGGTTCTTGGGCAGGTTAAACTCCTTTTGGAGGTCCGTCAGCCGAGCACTGGCATTATATGACTGGCAGAAATGCACACAGACTTCCCTGGCCTGCCTCAGGACATCCTGTAAGCCCAGGTACCTGACCAAGAACCGCTGCACCACCAAGTTAAGGACGTGAGCCAAACAGGGCACATGGGTCATTTGTCTCTGTCGGAGGGCAGAGAGGAGGTTGATGCCATTGTCGCAAGCCACCATTCCTGCCTTAAGTTGGCGTGGCATCAACCACCTCTGAACCTGCCCCTGCAGAGCTGACAGAACCTCTGCCCCAGTGTGTCTCCTGTCCCCCAAGCACACCAGCTCAAGCACCGCATGGCATCTTTTGGCCTGCGTACTTGCGTAGCCCCTTGAACGGCTACGGAGCACCGCTAGTTCCGAGGACAAAGCACAGGAAGAGGCCATGGAGGAAGAAGAAGAGGAGGGGGTGGAGGAGAGAGGTGTTTCACAATCATTAGCATTTTGGAGGCGTGGTGGTGGAACAACCTCCAACACTACTGCACCTTGTCCTGCATTCTTCCCAGCTGCCAGCAGAGTCACCCAATGCGCCGTGAAACTTAGGTAACGTCCCTGTCCATGCCTGCTGGACCATAAGTCAGCGGTAATATGCACCTTACCGCTGACCACCCTGTCCAGCGAGGCATGGACATTGCCTTCCACATGCCAGTAGAGAGCCGGAATCGCCTTCCGTGAAAAAAAGTGGCGTTTGGGTACCTGCCACTGAGGAACCGCACATTCCACAAACTCACGGAAGGGGGCAGAGTCTACCAACTGAAAATGCAGCAGTTGAAGTTCTAGCAATTTTGCCAAGCTAGCATTCAACCGCTGGGCATGTGGATGGCTGGGAGCAAACTTCTTTTGGTGGTGCAGCAGCTGGGGCAGGGAAATTTGCCTGGTACAATCTGATGTCGGTGTACCAAAAGCAGATTGCCCACAAGTACTTGGCTGTGATACACCTAATTCTACACCTTCATTCCTCTCAGTGCAGGTCTCAGAGAGGACTGAAGGTATAGTGAGGTTGGAAATCTCAGCTGATGAGGAGCAAGGAGAGGTCCTCTTTGTTCTTTGGTGTTGGTCTTTTAGATACGCTTGCCAACGAACTGCATGGCAGGTCAACATATGTCTGGTCAAGCATGTGGTACCCAAGCGGGAGATGTTTTGGCCACGCGAGATACGCTTGAGACATATGTTGCAAATAGCAGCGGTGCGATCTGATGCACTCGTCTCAAAAAAGGCCCACACCAAAGAACTTTTTGAATAACGCGCAGAGACTGCAGCGCCCTGCACATGTGGAGCTTTGGGGTGTGATGCAGTCAATGTGCTGCCCTTAGGCTGGCCCCTGGAGGGCATCCTGCCTCGTTGGTGATGTGCCGCCTCCTCCTCCTCCTCCTCCTCCTCCTCCTCCTCCTCCTCTCTCCTATCAGGCACCCACATTGAGTCAGTGACCTCATCATCCCCTCCCTCCTCATCACTGGAGCAAACCTGGCAGTATGCTGCAGCAGGGGGAGCATGACTGCCAGATTGCTGTCCTTCTTGGGCACCCCCTCTGTCCGTGCTCATGTTACTGCCTTCATCGAGCTCAGAATCATCATCAGAGCCTTCCAAACGCTGGGCATCCTCCTAGAGAATGTACCCAACACTGTGGTCAAACAGTTCGAGGGACTCCTCAGGAGGACATGGTGGGGCTGTCACTGATGACATTGAGCCGAGGGAAGAGGCCACTGCTTTGCCAGACAAAGTACCCTGGGCATGGGTGAGAGAGGATGAGGAGGATGAGGATGGCTTGGTCATCCACTCGACCAAGTCTTCCACATGTTGCGACTCAACACGGCCAGCTGCCGAAAAAAAAGCCAAGCGTGTCCCACGGCCACGTGCTGATGAGGATGCACCGTCTCCACGACCAGCACTAGACACAGAGCCTGCTTGCCCTCTCTTATTGGCTTGTGACTGTCTGCCTCTCCTCCTTGGCCTTCCAGACATACTAATGACCTGTAGCTGCACTAAGCTGGGATATATATATATATATATATATATACTGATACTGCAGCTAGCAAAATCAACTGCCTGCCTGTAGTATGAGAACACCACCAACCTTCTACAGGTAGCTTTAGCTGAACACTGTGAGGTGGACGCACCCCACTAACTTGTAGGTTTAGCTGAACACTGTGAGCAGGGCGCACTGCACTAACTGTAAATAGTCTAGCTGCCTGACTGTGGTACTAATAGGATCAAAAGAACACCAGCAATTTTCTTCAGGTAGCTGTAAATACTGTAACAAGACAAGCCTGCCTGTCAGTAAGAAGATAACAGGAACAAATCTAGCTGAACACTGTGAGCAGGATGCACCCCACTAACTTGTAGGTTTAGTTGAACACTGTGAGCAGGACGCACCGCACTAACTTGTAGGTTTAGCTGAACACTGTGAGCAGGACGCACCCCACTAACTTGTAGGTTTAGCTGAACACTGTGAGTAGGACACACCCCACTAACTTGTAGGTTTAGCTGAACACTGTGAGCAGGACGCACCCCACTAACTTGTAGGTTTAGCTGAACACTGTGAGGTGGACGCACCACACTAACTTGTAGGTTTAGCTGAACACTGTGAGCAGGACGCACCCCACTAACTTGTAGGTTTAGCTGAACACTGTGAGCAGGATGCACCCCACTAACTTGTAGGTTTAGCTGAACACTGTGAGCAGGACGCACTGCACTAACTGTAAATAGTCTAGCTGCCTGACTGTGGTACTAATAGGATGAAAAGAACACCAGTAATTTTCTTCAGGTAGCTGTAAATACTGTAACAAGACAAGCCTGCCTGTCAGTAAGAAGATAACAGGAACGGATCTAGCTGAACACTGTGAGCAGGACGCACCCCACTAACTTGTAGGTTTAGCTGAACACTTGAGCAGGACGCACCGCACTAACTTGTAGGTTTAGATGAACACTGTGAGCAGGACGCACCCCACTAACTTGTAGGTTTAGCTGAACACTGTGAACAGGATGCACCCCACTAACTTGTAGTTTTAGCTGAACACTGTGAGCAGGACGCACTGCACTAACTGTAAATAGTCTAGCTGCCTGACTGTGGTACTAATAGGATCAAAAGAACACCAGTAATTTTCTTCAGGTAGCTGTATATACTGTAACAAGACAAGCCTGCCTGTCAGTAAGAAGATAACAGGAACGGATCTAGCTAAACACTGTGAGCAGGACGCACTGCACTAACTGTAAATAGTCTAGCTGCCTGACTGTGGTACTAATAGGATCAAAAGAACACCAGCAATTTTCTTCAGGTAGCTGTATATACTGTAACAAGACAAGCCTGCCTGTCAGTAAGAAGATAACAGGAACGGATCTAGCTGAACACTGTGAGCAGGACGCACTGCACTAACTGTAAATAGTCTAGCTGCCTGACTGTGGTACTAATAGGATCAAAAGAACACCAGTAATTTTCTTCAGGTAGCTGTAAATACTGTAACAAGACAAGCCTGCCTGTCAGTAGGAAGATAACAGGAACGGATCTAGCTAAACTGAATACAGTGTATATATATATATATATATGCAACACCTGGGATGCATATATATACACAATACACTGTACGTGCAGCTAACTGACTGACTGTTCTGCCTAATCTATCTAACTCAAATCAAATGTCACTGTCTATCTCTCTCTCTCTCTCAATGAACGCCAGAACACACACTACACAGGGCCGCCGTGCAGGCGGCCTTATATAGTGTGGGGCGTATACTAAATCCCCTGAGCCATAATTGGCCAAAGCCTCCTTGGCTTTGGCCAATTACGGCTCTCTGTTCAGGCAGCGCTGTGATTGGCCAAGCATGCGGGTCACAGTGCATGCTTGGCCAATCATCAGCCAGCAATGCACTGCGATGCCGCAGTGAATTATGGGCCGTGACGCGCCACACGAATTTGGCGCCAAAGGCCCATATCGTTCGCAATTCGGCGAACGGGCGAACAGACGATGTTCGAGTCGAACATGGGTTCGACTCGAACACGAAGCTCATCCCTAGTCTTTTGGCATACTTACTTCTGAAGGTCAGTGCTCCCTGTGATTGTGCGGGCAGCCTTGTGCTGACATCTGTTGTCGTGTTACAAAACTAGTCTAAAAACCTTTTGACATCACCTCAAAAATAGAATAATGCTAAAATGAATTAAAAAAAACAAATGAAGTGTTTGAAATCCCCTGCATCTGCCTCTCAACCAGAGAGGGATATTCCTCTGGTGTAGTTTACAGACCCCCAGAACAAACTTGTTGATTGATGAGATAACTCAAATGTCATTGTAGGGAGGGGTTTTAATTATGGGATCGTAGTCATAACCAATAACAAGTTACATAGTTACATAGTAGGTGAGGTTGAAAAAAGACACAAGTCCATCAAGTCCAACCTATGTGTGTGATTATGTTTCAGTATTACATTACATATCCCTGTATGTTGCGGTCATTCAGGTGATTATCTAATAGTTTCTTGAAGCTATCAATGCTCCCAGCTGAGACCACCGCCTGTGGAAGGGAATTCCACATCCTTGCCGCTCTTACAGTAAAGAACCCTCTACGTAGTTTAAGGTTAAACCTCTTTTCTTCTAATTGTAATGAGTGGCCACGAGTCTTATTAAACTCTCTTCTGCAAAAAAGTTTTATCCCTATTGTGGGGTCACCAGTACAGTATTTGTAAATTGAAATCATATCCCCTCTCAAGCGTCTCTTCTCCAGAGAGAATAAGTTCAGTGCTCGCAACCTTTCCTCATAACTAAGATCCTCCAGACCATTTATTAGCTTTGTTGCCCTTCTTTGTACTCGCTCCATTTCCAGTACATCCCTCCTGAGGACTGGTGCCCAGAACTGGACAGCATACTCCAGGTGCGGCCGGACCAGAGTCTTGTAGAGCGGGAGAATTATCATTTTATCTCTGGAGTTGATCCCCCTTTTAATGCATGCCAATATTCTGTTTGCTTTATTAGCAGCAGCTTGGCATTGCATGCCATTGCTGAGCCTATCATCTACAAGGACCCCCAGGTCCTTTTCCATCCTAGATTCCCCCAGAGGTTCTCCCCCCAGTGTATAGATTGCATTCATATTTTTGCCACCCAAATGCATTATTTTGCATTTTTCTACATTGAACCTCATTTGCCATGTAGTCGCCCACCCCATTAATTTGTTCAGGTCTTTTTGCAAGATTTCCACATCCTGCGGAGAAGTTATTGCCCTGCTTAGCTTAGTATCGTCTGCAAATACAGAGATTGAACTGTTTATCCCATCCTCCAGGTCGTTTATGAACAAATTAAAAAGGATTGGTCCCAGCACAGAACCCTGGGGAACCCCACTACCCACCCCTGACCATTCTGAGTACTCCCCATTTATCACCACCCTCTGAACACGCCCTTGTAGCCAGTTTTCAATCCATGTACTCACCCTATGGTCCATGCCAACGCACCTTATTTTGTACAGTAAACGTTTATGGGGAACTGTGTCAAATGCTTTTGCAAAATCCAGATACACCACGTCTACGGGCCTTCCTTTATCTAGATGGCAACTCACCTCCTCATAGAAGGTTAATAGATTGGTTTGGCAAGAACGATTCTTCATGAATCCATGCTGATTACTGCTAATGATATCATTCTTATTACTAAAATCTTGTATATAGTCCCTTATCATCCCCTCCAAGAGTTTACATACTATTGATGTTAGGCTAACTGGTCTGTAATTCCCAGGGATGTTTTTTGGGCCCTTTTTAAATATTGGTGCTACATTGGCTTTTCTCCAATCAGCTGGTACCATTACAGTCAATAGACTGTCTGTAAAAATTATGAACAACGTTCTGGCAATCACCTGACTGAGTTCCCTAAGTACCCTCGGATGCAAGCCATCTGGTCCCGGTGATTTATTAATGTTAAGTTTCTCAAGTCTAATTTTAATTCAACTGTTAACCATGTAGGTGCTTCCTGTGTTGTGTCATGAGGATAAACACTGTAGTTTTGGTTACTGAAGCCCCCCGATTCACTCGTGAAGACTGAGGAGAAGAATAAATTCAATACCTTTGCCATCTCCCCATCCGTTGTAACCAGATGTCCTTCCTCATTCTTTATGGTGCCAATATGGTCTGTCCTCCCTTTTTTACTGTTTACATACCTAAAGAATTTCTTGGGATTTTTTTTGCTCTCCGCTATGTGTCTTTCATGTTCTATCTTAGCCATCCTAATTGCACCCTTACATTTCTTATTGCATTCTTTATAAAGTCTGAATGCTGAGGATGATCCCTCAACCTTGTATTTTTTGAAGGCCTTCTCCTTTGCTTTTATATGCATTTTTACATTGGAGTTAAGCCATCCAGGATTTTTGTTTGCTCTTTTAAATTTATTACCCAATGGGATACATTGGCTAATGCCCTTATTTAATATACTCTTAAAGCAAACCCATCTCTCCTCCGTATTCTTTGTTCCTAATATTTTATCCCAATTTAGGCCTTTTAGCAAGGTTTGTAGTTTAGGGAAGTTGGCTCTTTTGAAATTCAGTGTCTTTGTGTTCCCTTCATGTTTCCTATTTGTGTGATTTATACTGAAACTAATTGACCTGTGATCGCTGTTACCTAAATTGCCCCGTATTTCCACATCTGTGATCAGGTCTGTATTGTTGGTAATCAGTAGATCCAGTAATGTTTTATTTCTAGTTGGTGCATCTACCATCTGACCCATGAAATTGTCCTGCAAGACATTAAGGAACTGGCGAGCCTTAAATGAATGCGCGGTTCCCTCCGCCCAGTCTATGTCTGGATAATTAAAATCCCCCATTATGATAACACTTCCCATCCTGGCTGCTAATCCAATTTGTGATAGGAGATCCATCTCCACTTCCTCCCTCAGGTTAGGGGGCCTATAGCATACTCCCAGTATTATTTTCCCCTTAGCTTCATCCCTTTGGAGCTCTACCCATAAAGATTCCACCTCCTCCCTAGCTTTCTCAGTGATGTTATCTCTCACATTCACTTGTACATTATTCTTGATATATAGGCATACCCCTCCCCCTTTTTTACCCTCTCTATCCTTGCGGTATAGGGTATACCCTTGAATGTTTGCCAGCCAATCATGAGAGCTGTTGAACCAGGTCTCTGAAATTCCCACAAAATCCAAATCCTCCTTGTACAACAGTATCTCTAGTTCACCCATCTTGTCCGCCATGCTCCTGGCATTAGTGAACATGCCACATAGTTTAGACCGGTCGCATATTGTCCTCGTATTGGGTGTTTCAAGATTGCAACTAGGACTTGCTACTATACTCACCTTGTGTTTTTGTGCTTTGGTTAACCTACCACTAATGCCCCCAATACTACCCTCTGGAATATCTTCCGCGCTGGCTATCACTGTCTCTGGACCCTCCCCCCCATCGCCTAGTTTAAAAACCCCTCTAACTTTTTGGCCATCTTCATTCCCAGAAGATCTGCACCCTCCTCATTTAGGTGCAGTCCATCCCTTCTATAGTACCGGTTACCGACTGAGAAGTCGGCCCAGTCCTCCAGGAACCCAAATCCCTCCTTACTACACCAGCTCTTCAGCCACTTGTTTACTTCCCTAATCTCCCTCTGCCTTTCTGGTGTGGCTCGATGTACCGGTAGTATTCCTGAGAACACTACCTTGGAGGTCCTTTTCCTCAATTTAGCACCTAAATCCCTAAAATCGTTCTTTAGGACACTCCATCTGCCTCTGACTTTGTCATTGGTGCCAACGTGCACCATGACAGCCGGGTCTTCCCCAGCCCCTCCCAGTAATCTGTCCACAAGTTCCGTGATGTGCCGAACCCGAGCGCCCGGTAGACAACATACTGTTCGGCGCTTCAGGTCTTGGTTACAGATTGCCCTCTCTGTCCTTCTAAGAATTGAGTCCCCTACCACCAGAATCTGTCTTTCCTTTCCCTTTGCTGCCCCCCCACTCTCACTGGAGAAGTTATTCCCCTGGCAGCTAGGAGAGTCCCTCATCTCCAGCAGTGCTGGTCCCTGACTGGTTTCACCAATGTCACTCAATGGAGCATACTTATTGGGATGCTCCAGTCCTGGATCGGCCTCTCTGGCACTTCCCCCTCTACCCCTCCTGACTGTCACCCATCTACTCTTTGCTAGTGCCTGCACCTCTTTGTCTCCACCCACCTATGTGCTGGCCCCTGCTGGCACCTGCCGTGTACGTTCCTGGCTCACCTTTAGTGACTTGAGGGACTTCTCAGTGCTGACAGTTGCTTCCCCAGATTCAGAACCTGGGCTTCCAGGGAAACAATGTGCTTACATTTTGCACAGCAGTATTCGCCCTCGATCGGATGATCAAGGAACGCATACATGCGGCAAGATGTACAAAGAGTCGCCTATCCACACCCGCCGGGCATCGTACCTATTGAATATAGTGAGGATTTGGGGATTTTACCCTGTCCAAATTACCTAACAGCTAGCTTCCTGGCACTAATACTCAAGACAATACACATGTACACAACAAGACAATACACAGGTACACAACAAGACAATACACAGGTACACAACAAGACAATACACAGGTACTCACAGACCTACGTGCACTCGCAATACACAAGTATACAGTACACAATACACAAGTACTAACGATCCACACACACTACTCAACACTCAGATACTCACACTACACAGGTACTATGACCCCTGTTATAACCTCCTGTTTTAAACTCTGTTTTTTTATCTCCCACTTATTCCAATTCCACTTACACCAAGTACAGCTTCAGACTGAGCACGCTCAGACTGAGTCCTACAACCAGTTAAATAGGCACCTGTGAGCAATTAACCACACCCCTTAATTGATGGAACCAGAGGAAAAAAAAAAAAGCTATTTAAAAAGTGACAGCAAAAGGCAAATTAAAAACTAAAAGGAAAAGCCCCAAAAATGCAACCCAGTAAACGAACAGCAAACAAACAGCAAACAGCAAACAAACAGCAAACAAACAGCAAACAGCAAACAAACAGCAAACAAACAGCAAACAAACAGCAAACAGCAAACAAACAGCAAACAAACAGCAAGACTTGTACACTCTAACTCTGTTTTTTTAACTCCCACTTATTCCAGCTCCACTTACACCAAGTTCCACAGCTTCAGACTGAGCACGCTCAGACTGAGTCCTACAACCAGTTAAATAGGCACCTGTGAGCAATTAACCACACCCCTTAATTGATGGAACCAGAGGAAAAAAAAAAAAAAGCTATTTAACCGGTTCAATGCCGGGCCCTTTCACCCCCTTCCTTTCCAGACCAATTTTTAGTTTTCAGCGCTGTCGCACTTTAAACGACAATTGCGCGGTCGTGCGACGTTGTACCCAAACAAAATTGACGTCCTTTTTTCCCCACAAATAGAGCTTTCTTTTGGTGGTATTTGATCACCTCTGCGTTTTTAATTTTTTTGCTATAAACAAAAGAAGAGCGACAATTTTGAAAAAAACACAATATTTTTTACTTTTTGCTATAATAAATATCCCAATTTTTTTTTTTTAAAAACAAATTTTTTCCTCAGATACGTATTCTTCTACATATTTTTGGTAAAAAAAATCGCAATAAGCGTATATTGATTGGTTATAGCGTCTATAAAATACGGGATAGATTTATGGCATTTTTTAAAAAAATTTTTATTTATTTTTTTTACTAATAATAGCGACGATCGCGATTTTTTTTCGTGACTACAACATTATGGCGGACACATCGGACACTTTTGACACATTTTTGGGACCATTCACATTTATACAGCGATCAATGCTATAAAATTGCATTGATTACTGTGTAAATGTGACAGGCAGTGAAGGGGTTAACCACTAGGGGGCGGGGAGGGGTTAAATGTGTTTCCTAGGGAATGCTTCTAACTGTAGGAGGCGGAGACGCACAAGGGGAGGAGACCGATCAGTGTTTCTCCATTCTGGGAACACAGATCGCTCTCCTCTGAGCTGACAGGACGTGGATCTCTGTGTTTACGGCCGGGTTAACGGGCAATCGCGGGTGCCCAGCGGACATCGCGGCCGCCAGGCACAGGCATCGGGTCCCGAGCAACGCGGTGGGTGCGCCAGGTGGCCGGGAACCCGAGGCCGTCATATAACGTCCACCCAGGATGGGAGATCCCATCTGTGGACGTCATTTGACTATAGGCGGGTAGGGAAGTGGTTAAAAAGTGACAGCAAAAGGCAAATTAAAAACTAAAAGGAAAAGCCCCAAAAATGCAACCCAGTAAACAAACAGCAAACAAACAGCAAACAGCAAACAAACAGCAAACAAACAGCAAACAAACAGCAAACAGCAAACAAACAGCAAACAAACAGCAAACAAACAGCAAACAGCAAACAAACAGCAAACAAACAGCAAGACTTGTACACTCTAATGCCCCGTACACACGGTCGGACTTTGTTCGGACATTCCGACAACAAAATCCTAGGATTTTTTCCGACGGATGTTGGCTCAAACTTGTTTTGCCTACACACGGTCGCACAAAGTTGTTGGAATTTCCGATCGCCAACAACGCGGTGACGTACACCACGTACGACGAGACTAGAAAAGGCCGGTTCAGAACCAAGCGCGGCACCCTTTGGGCTCCTTTTGCTAATCTCGTGTTAGTAAAAGTTTGGTGAGAGACGATTCGCGCTTTTTCAGACTCGTGGCTTTCAGATCGTTTTCTGACGTTCAGTTTGTGCTTGTGGGTTTGTATCTGCTCTTCAGTGTGTGCAGTCAGTTCGTATCGGAGTTTTCTGTGTGATCTTGCCTGCTCGTTGCTGTTTTTCAGGTCACTCTTCACAGGCCTTGCTGTTCTTTAGTGCATTCTGTTACTTCGTTCTGAGCAGCCGACCGTTTTCTAGCCATGTTTCGTATGCGTACTCCTCGTAGAGTTCGTGCTGTGCGGGGGCTTGGTGTTGGGGTCCTGACCTTGACACAAGTCCAGTCCATGAACAGGGTGGGGAGGAGTTCATGGACAAAGAATTGGTTGCTTCAGCGTGACCAGTTCTGTCATATGCCTTTGCTCCGTGAGATCCGTGAGAATAATCCTGATGATTTCAGGAACTTTCTCAGGATGACGGACCCCGTGTTTCACCGTCTGTTGGCTTCGCTGACCCCCTATATTAGCAGGCAGGATACCTGCATGAGGCAAGCCATCACTCTGGAGCAGAGGTTGGTCGCTACCTTGCGGTATTTGGCCACAGGGAGAAGCCTGCAGGACCTCAAGTTCTCGACAGGCATCTCCCCCCAGGCTCTGGGGATCATTATCCCAGAGACCTGTTCTGCCATCCTACAGGTCCTGCAGAAGGAGTATATGAAGGTAAGATTTTTATCATTTTATATCACATTTTATTGTATTGAATGTTTGCTAATATATTGTATTTCTTTCCTCATTCCCTAATTACCATGATTGGAATATGCTGTGAATGTCCCCTTTGTTCTCATGCATGCTGGATTTTTATGTAATTATTATTTTAGGTCCTTCATACATATTTGCCCTTCAATAACCTCTCCAGCATGGTGTCCCCTGCCCTATATTCACCTCATGTAGTCACTTAACAATGTATTTTATCAGCTCCATAGTAGTGCTTTACCCCAAACACCCCCTAAAATGTTTGGAAATGTTATTTTTGATTTAAATTCAGGCAGAGGGCCAGAGGCTTTTTTTTGTGGTGTCCCCAAATTTTTTGTAACCCTCCCCCCCCAACTGCTAAGTCAGCTGATCCCAATTCTCTATCCTCAATCATCTATCTGCTGACTTTGCCAAACCCATACACACTATACCCATCTCTTTACTGGTCAGATTTATGGATGAATTCCCCAAAGCATGTAGTGCAAGGGCCTACCTGTATAATTTCCAATGGTACTGTTTAAAGTTCTTGTATCCTATTATGATCTTGATAGGTAATAGCAGAATGTCCAAATGTGCTCAAATGTGTACAGTGTGTATTTATATCTTTGTATTATGACACTTCTTACCTGTCCAGTGGGCTGCCAATAGTGTAACTAAGGAGGGGCTGTTCCAAGTAATACCCTGTATTTAGGCTTTCATCTCTCAATGAAGTGAAGAGGGTTACCTGTCCAAGAGTTCCCTCCCCTATAATGTTAGAAATGGCCCATGAGAGGGGGGGAGGGGGAATATGATAGGTGTACCTTATACTTTGTTGTTGTAAAATTCCCCTTAATAAATGCTATCTGGAGGTTGACCCATAATGTTTGTGTCTAATCTGCTTGCCATGTTTCTGTGAAAAAATAGTAATGTTTATTGTTTTTTCCTCAACAGTTTCCTTCCACGCCACAGGAATGGCAGACTGTGGCCTCCCACTTTGCCCAGCGGTGGGACTTTCCTAACTGCGGAGGGTCAATTGATGGGAAACACGTCCACATCGTCCCACCACCCAACTCGGGGTCGTACTATTATAATTACAAGGGGTTTAATAGTATAGTGATGTTGGCGGTGGTGTCGGCTAATTACGACTTCTTGTATGTGGACGTGGGGAAGAATGGCCGGATGTCCAATGGTGGAGTGATCGCCCAGACGGAGTTCTACAGGCGTCTCCAGAATGGCAGCTTGGACTTGCCACCTCCAGAGGACAATGTTGAAGGTCTCCCATTTGTGTTCGTTGCTGATGAAGCGTTTGCGCTGGGGGACCACCTGATGCGGCCATTCCCGATGAGGACCCTCACCCCGGAACAGAGGGTTTTTAATTACCGGCTGGCCAGAGCCCGAAGAGTGGTGGAGAACACATTTGGAATCCTGGCCAGCCGGTTCCGACTATTTCTGACACCCATCCATATGGCGGAGTATAAACTGAACCATATTATACTGGCGTGCTGTGTTCTCCATAATTTTTTAAGAAAACATTCAGCCAACTATGCTGGCTCAGTTGGGCCTGAGGCCGGAATACCAAATACATCAACAATGACGGCGCTTGAAAGCGGCCGTCCTGGCTTGCCCTCCCTGAGTGCCCGTGATGTCCGGTTACGATACCTGGAGTTCTTTGCGGGTAGGGGGGCTATCAATATGCCAGACAATCTGTGACACCTTTTTCAAATAAAAAACAACCAAAAGCAATTCTTGGTGGACATTTACTGCTTGTGTTTGTTTGAGCTGACCCTGACAGAAATGTGTTGAGTGCAGAAAATGTCGTGATTGGGTAACCTTATAAAGAATAGTGTTGGCTGGTACTTCCTAAATGCAAAAACACATTTCACTACAAGTGCACTTGCAACTGCACTGAACCTGCACTTGTAGTGCAAAGTGTATTTGCCCTTAGGAAATAACCCCCATTTTGTATAAAACAGCAATTACATCACCCCAAAAGTGTTGTAGTGTTGAGACAATAATCCACACATTCTTGAGTAAGGCACTTTTTTATACCTGCACAATCACATGTGCATTTACCAAAGGTTTTTAAAACAAAACAACATGTTTGTTGTATAACAATTTTTTGGGGGGGGCATTATCAAAAATCGAAATATCCATTTCAGATAAAACAGGCCTGTGTAAAACCAACAAGAAAGCCAAAAAACTTGAACTTACAAAGTTCACATTAGGTAAAACCTGAAGGCTATATCAGACATCAGTATTTAGGAACTGGGTTTGATATAGCGTTCAGATGGGGGGAAATCACCCCTGGAAAAGCCAAATTTGGAAGATGCACACCAATTTACGAATGTCAACATGTGCTATCTGCCATCAGGGGGGATCAAGGGACGTGTTTTGGGGGAGCAAGCCCTTCCTCAACGCTACTTTATAATTGAGGAAGGGGTTGCACCCCCAAAACGCGTCCATTGATCTCCCGTGATGGCAGATAGCACATGTTGGCACACTGTGTGCATCCTCCAAATTTGGCTTTTCTAAACATTGTAACAATTTTAGTAAGATAAAACAGGTGATTTTGTGGGGTTTAAATTCGCCCCAAAACATCAATGATGTTATTATTTTTTTTAATAACATCACTGATTTGTTGCTGGATGTTTTGCAATTGGAGATTACACCCCATGATCTCCCCAATCAGTATCTGGGCACTTTCAGATGTAAAGCGTTCTGGATCCCGATCACCTAAAAAGAGATTAAGAACAAAAAAAACAGGTCTCAAAAATCTGCCACCATCCATCTCTTTTACCTGAGCCTGTGGTCACAGACACTCACCTGTTGTGGTGCCAATCTCCACCACATCTTCTTCTTCCTCCTGCTCTTCTTCTTGGGTTGGTATTTCCCCTTCTTCCAGGGGGGGGGGGGTCTCTGGTCTCCTCGGATGAGGGGTGTCCTCCGAGTCTTTTCTCCCCTATGTAAAACAAAAATGGTATAATTAGCACACAGATATTTGATGACAGAACTAGAAATAGGAAACATTGCTCGTAAGTGAGGTACAATTGTCTATTTTAGCCGAGTTCCAAGATGTATATTTTTTATTGTCCTTTGTCAAGCTGCAATACTTTACCTGTTTGGTACAAGCTTCACACATGTAACCCCCCTATAGTATACACTGGAGCATCAGTGTGCCCCCCCTAATAGAAATGGTGTTCTTGTGTCCCACACTAGTGCTCCAGTGTCCAGATGTGAAAACAGCTGCTCAGTGTCCTCTCCTTACACACAATCTAGTTGGCATTTCATTCTAGTAACAAACCCATCTACACAAACAAATATTTGGCATCCAAGTAGGCCCAAAAAAAATGTGGGAAAATGCATATGGCCTAAACAATGGTGTTCTAGAGGCCGAAAGAAAAATGTTTGATACAAACGAATAATGGGCCCATGAACATTAAAGTTGACCTTTTTAAACGTTACAATTACTAAAAGTATATGGAGCAGAACGAACGGAATAAAGACAGAAAGAATATGAACACAGCACAACTACTTACTTTTTTGCAGCACTCTCCGGATCTTTCGGTACTGCTCTGGCTCTCTCAACTTCAGGTCCGACCACCGCTTCCTGAGCTGATCTTTAGACCTTCGTACCCCGAAATTCCGCTCAAGACTCCTGACCACTTTACCAATGATTTTGGCCTTTCTGATGTTGGGGTGTGGGTAAGCCCATATTTTCCGTCATAGTCGGACTTCTTCATGATGTCTACCATCTCCAACATCCCCCCCAAATGACATATTTGTGGCCTTAAAACGTCTCCTTCTGGATCGGGACGTGCCTGGATCCGGGCTTTCTTCCTCCTCCTCCTCGTTGTTAAAATTATCACGCACCTGTTGTAACTCCGCCATCATGCTCTTCCCCCACTGCGCCGAACGAAAAGGGGCGGGGAATAGACTAGAAAGAACGTCAGGGGCGGGCAGAGTTACACGCATGCGCAGTGTGTATAAAGCGTAACACGCGTGCGTATTACGTACGATCTGTGAGCGGAGGAAGGAGCATTGGACGCGCCGATTGTAAGAACGAAGGTAAGAGACAAACTTGGGCCTATACTGCTTCTAGATTGAGGCCTATATTGTAACAAGATTAGGAGAGTTTGGTCTGACATTAGGCTTTGTCTTGTGTTGTGTCTTGCAGTGAATATGGATATCTTAATGAGAGATACTGACTTCATGTCACTATTCATTGATATGCTAAGTGAGCTGCCCTGTCTGTGGGAGATTACCCACCCCCATTTCAAGAACCAAGCAAAGAGGAAGGCAGCACTGGAGCAATTGTGTGAAATTGTGAAGCAGGTGATCCCCACGGCAGACATCACTTATTTAAAGATTTTCATTGGTGGCCTGAGGAGCACATATTTGAGGGAGCGCAATAAAGTCCTGGATTCACAGAGATCCGGAGCAGCAGATGACATCTATGTCCCCAGGATGTTGTACTACGATAGGCTGCATTTTCTGGCAGGCCAGAATGAACCCAGGCCATCCCTCTCCAGTCTTCCTTCCACGCTTCCTTCCCCCCCCGGCTGAGGCTTCTGACGCCCAACCTGGGCCTTCCAGGCCACATGTGGAGGAGCCCAGATTGAGCCAGGTATAGCATTCCTCTAAAAATTTCTGCTTGTCCAGTCAATGATGTTACCTAGATGTTAGTTGGGAGTACTAATTTAGGATTGTGATTGATGATGCTAAAACTAAAACCATGTCCCTTTTTCATACACAGGGAAGTCTCAGCCAGGAGGTGGCCGGGCCGAGCCGGCTGGCTGATATCAAGGTCCCTCCACCCCCCCTGAAAACAGAAAGTGGCAGTAGGACGAGTGCCCTAGAGGAGGCGGCTATCAGATTCTTTTGGAGGGCTACAGAGGTCCTGGGAGCACCCCACACCAGGCAGGAGAACATTGCTGCATTCATTGCCTATAAAATGCAGAGGATGGAGGAGGGCCAACAAGTCATGTGTCAGGCCCTCATATCAGAGGTTTTGGAGAAAGGTGTGAGGTGCCAAATTACACCTCACACACAGCTTTGGGATGGTCCTCCTCCTCCTCCTGCAGGTCCTCCTCCTCCTCCTCCCTCTCCTCCAGGTCCTCCCAGTCCTCCTCCAGGTCCTCCCAGTCCTCCTGCTCCTCCTCCTCCAGGTCCTACTCCTCCTCCTGCCACATCTCCAACTGCACAGCCACAGCCCGGAAGGAAGTGTGAAAGGAAGACCAGAGAGTGATTGCCCTGGATCCAGTCTGGTCGGCCAAAAGATGCAGCCTCTTGTGGTACCACAGCCTGGGGACACTGATGTCATCTGCTGCTATCCGAGTCTCTGTTAATCCCGGACCAGACTGCCCTCCCTTACATATGGACTCCTCAGGCCACCAATTTTGAGGTTTAAGAATTGATGTCTGCCGTGGGGGTCCCAAACTTCACTAATTTCTGCTGTTGATCCAGTGTTGCCTTCCTCTTTGTTTGGTTCTGATCCCTTAATAAAGGATTTTTGTTACTCTCCTATGTGTTTTACTTCAAAAATGACAGTTTGTTTGTGAGGATTCAGGTACATTTCTAATATAAAATGTGAAATGAACAAGGGTCACCAACAACAAACAATCTCCTTGAGATTAAATAATAAAAGATATCAATGGTGTTGGGGTAACTTGACACACAAAACACACACAAAAATATTCTGGAGTAAAAATAAAAATAACATTGAACAAAGATCAACCTTGGAAAAAATCCAAACATTAAAGAAAAAAAAAGGCTTAAAATCCAAAAAAAAAAAACCATAAAAAATATAAAACTAATAACAATATATTCAGTGAATCCCACTAAAAAAAACACAAATAAAACTTTGTGAGAAGTGTGTGTGAATATGAGCAGCAAAACTACTTAATTCTTGTCACATTATAAAGAAAAAGAGAGTGCGCTGTATTAAACCATTTTTTACATTGCAGCGTGACGAAAGTGCTGTATCCATTGCGAACGCTAAGTTTACCAGAACAAGCTGTCCCGTGTCGGAATTTCTTCTGAGCATGCGTGGCACTTTGTGCGTCGGAACAGGCCACACACGGTCGGAATTGACGCGATCGGATTTTGTTGTCGGAAAATTTTATCTCCTGCTGTCCAACTTTGTGTGTCGGAAAATCCGATGGAAAATGTCCGATGGCGCCCACACACGGTCGGAATTTCCGACAACACGCTCCAATCGGACAATGTCCATCGGAAAATCCGACCGTGTGTACGGGGCATAACTCTGTTTTTTTAACTCCCACTTATTCCAGCTCCACTTACACCAAGTTCCACAGCTTCAGACTGAGCACGCCAAGTAATAAGTAATATTTAATAACATGTTATAATATTTGAATGAATAATACTTCATAAAATACCTGTGGTTTAAATTGGCCGTGGTCTTTTATTTATAGGTATAAATTATAAATCAAGTCATATCAACTTTTAATCAGAAATAATCAACACACTTACCTGAGTTAAAATCAAATATAAAAACAGTATATCAATATAAATATATATAAATAGCTCAGCCATTTAAGCTCAAGCTATATAATTAAAACCAAAATAATTATCCATACGCCAGGCTCAGAATCTTAAGGAGCCTGGCATCCCCCCAAGGCAACAGCCAATTCAACACAGGATTGAAAATCTAAATTTAGAATGTCTAGAGCAGGAAGCAGGAGCTTAAAGCAATGAAAACGCAGGTTGACCCGCATAGAGCTAAGATGGAGGAAATGGAAAACAGGTCTCGCAGGAACAATGTACGGGTGGTAGGTTTACCAGAGCGGTGTGAGGGTCCCCATCCCGAAGAGTTTATGGAGAAGTGGCTTAGGGGAACATTCGGAACGGAAACCTTTTCGCACCTTTTTTCTATTGAAAGAGCCCACAGAGTGCCAACCAGGCCCCCGCCACCAGGAGGATACCCCAGACCAATAATCATGAAATTCCTCAACTATAGGGACAAGGTCACATTGATGCGCAGGGCTAGAGAGAAAGGGGATGTTTCATACAACGGGGCAAAAATTTTATTTTTCCCCGACTACTCCCCAGACCTGCAGAAACGAAGGGCTGAATTTAGGGACATTAAGCACAGACTACGGGACTACAAAGTAGAATATGCCCTGTTGTATCCGGCACGCCTGCGCATTACTGCCCTAGGGGCTACTCATTTCTTTGATACAACGACAGGGGTAACAAAATGGCTCGAAGATAACAAAATGACTTTACAGAGTTAGGGGTTCTATAAGGCTGGTTAAGTTATTACGTCTTACTTTGATTTGTTTTTTTTTTTTTCTCTTTTTTATTATCATATAGCGGATGGCACGGGGGGGGCAGGGGGGGGCGTGATGGATGGAAGCACGGATGAAGGATGTGGTTTTTCTAGGCTTATACACTTTAAGTATCGATCTGATGTTTTGGAATTGGGTTGGGGGAGGGGGGGAGGGGGGGAGGATCTTGGAAGTGTGTCACGATGCACCTGGTCAGTATATGAATGAGGAGTTTTTTTTCTTTTTTGAATGGTTGGAAGGGAGTAAAAAGGTCACATGCACAACCCTTAGGGCTGGCCTAGCTAGGCAGGAGGGGAGGACACGAAAAGGGGTGGGGAAAGGGGGGATGGGTCAGGTTAAAGTTGGGGGGGGGGAGGGGGGTAGGTCAAATAAAAGGAGGGGAGGGGGGCCCACAATAAATTATGGGGTTAGATACTGTGGGGAACGAAAGGCACACGTATTCAGGGGGAGAGGGTCTACAAAAATAAAGCACATCTACACATGCTGTTCACATTTACAATTAAAAAAGCATTGGAGGAGGGGGCGGAGCAGTCCCTGGATGTGGGGACCCTCGCCCCCTCACCCTATTTTTCTCTTTCTTTATTTTTAATATAACCATAGAGACCATGGCAAGCTTAGTGGACACAATTGCACAAATGAATTGCTTTTATCTTTTTGAAGGGTTAGTTTGTTGTTGTTTTTTTTCTTTTCTTCTGTTTTTGTAAATGCCATTTAAAACCTTGAAAATAGGTTCGTGGAATATTAGGGGTATGAGCGACCCGGCTAAGAGGGCAGCTGTATTTTTGGTGATGGAAAATTACGGTGTCGGACTGGTTTGCCTGCAGGAAACCCACCTCACTAACGAGACTAAACAGTATGTTCGGAGCAATAAATTCCAAGAACAGTACCACTCGGTTCATACCTCTTATTCAAGAGGGGTGAGTATCTTGGTGAGGAGAGGTATCTCATTTTCCTGCAGGGAAGCTAGGATAGACACGTTGGGAAGGTATGTTTTTCTGAGCTGTGTTGTGGAAAATAGACCCCTGGTGATAGCAAATGTTTATATCCCTCCTCCGTTTAAAACAGAGATCATGCTGGATCTGCTGGAGTTTGTGGATAGTATGGTGGGTATTCCTATAATAGCGGTGGGTGATTTTAATGCAGTTTTAGATAGCAACATGGATCGATTACCCCCTGTGTCCCGCGTGGAAAGAATTCCAGAGGGGCGATTAGCCCAACTGCTTGTAGAAATTGGATGGCACGATCTGCGGAGATCTTATAATCCAAACATCCGGCAGTACTCCTGCCACTCAGGGTCACACTCCACTCTCTCGCGCATAGACATGGCAGTAGGTAATAATGAAGCCATGCGATTAATAGGAAATATAGAATATAGACCGAGGGGAATATCGGACCACTCACCCCTGACTTTGACTCTAAAGTTAAGTACCGGAACCAGTCAGAAGAGGTGGACAATAAACCCACTATGGCTGGACCTGATCAGTAGTCCAACAGAAATACTTTCCAAGTTAAAAGAGTTTGTAACATTTAACTCAGGCACAGCACCAGTAAGAGTGGTGTGGGACACCCTAAAAGCATATCTTAGGGGACTACTACACCAGCAGGTCGCTATGGTAAAAAAAACATCAAGGGACTGGGAGGCGAGGGCCAGCAGGGAAGCCATGGAAGCAGAAGCGCAGTACGTGTTAGATCCAACCCCAGAAAAACAGGAGACTTGGCTCAACAAACAACAAGAGTATAAAGAGGTAATCAACAGAAGAGTAGAGAACAAGAGACTCTTCCAGAGACAAAATTATTTTGGGGAAGGAGAGAAAGTAGGCCGGATGCTTGCCCTTTTAATTAGGTCCAATTTACTCTCACCAACCGTCTCCTCAATTAAAACACCAGCTGGAAACATTACATCTGACCCGGTCGAGGTATTAGAAATTTTCTCCATATTTTATAGAGACCTGTACAGGTCCCGCCAGGGCTTGAACCAGCACGAGATGGATAGGTTTTTGGAGGGAGTAGATCTGCCCATGCTTTCGGAGAGGGATAGAAGTGAGGTGGATTCCCCTCTGACTCTGGAGGAGCTACAAAAGGCAGTCGCAGAATTGTCAGGCCAGAAATCTCCGGGCCCGGACGGGCTACCACTGGAGATTTATAGGAAGTATGGAGAGATTCTGCTCCCGGAGCTCCTAAAAGTGCTAGAGCAGACGATCAGGGATGGTAGGTTGCCCTTATCAATGTCAGAGGCTGATATAGTAGTGATCCCAAAGGAGGGGAAAGACCAATCGGAAGTTTCTTCATATAGACCAATATCACTGCTGTGCACAGATGTCAAGATCATCGCAAGCGTGCTGGCATCCAGGTTAAATAAATGTATTGACAAACTGGTGCACCCAGACCAATCGGGGTTTATCCCCGGTCGGTCCACCAGCACAAACATCAGAAGAGCTTACCTGAACCTACAGGTACCAACAGAGAATGTGGGATCCAGAGCCATTTTGTCTCTGGATGCTGCCAAGGCTTTCGATAGCCTAGAGTGGGAATACCTTTGGAGGGTGCTAGAGAGATTTGGATTCGGTCCTGTATTTATTAGCTGGCTAAAAATTTTGTATAATCAGCCAAGGGCAAGGCTCAAGATAAACGGTGAATACTCGGAAAGCTTCCCCCTCGAAAGAGGGACAAGACAGGGATGTCCCTTATCTCCTTTGTTGTTTGTGCTGGCCATGGAACCATTAGCGGGAGCAGTGAGATCATCCACGGAAATACAGGGATTCCAAAGAAAAGGGAGAGAAGAGAGAATAGCACTTTTTGCAGATGATATCATATTTTTCCTGGGGGATACGACTTCCTCGTTGGAGAAAGTGATGCATCTAGTAGAGGACTTTGGAAAGTTTTCGGGATTAGTTATCAACTGGGAGAAGTCATCGCTTCTACCGGTAGACTCAGTAGCCACCTCCACTCCAATTTGTCTGCCTCACCTGAAGACCACAGAGAAAATGAAATACCTTGGCGTGGTGCTGTCCAAGGACCCCGGTATGTTTATCAAGGACAACTTGATCCCCCTTAAGAGGAAACGTGATATTTGGAGCAGACTCCCCTTGTCTGTGGTGGGCCGAGCCAATCTGATAAAAATGGTCTGGATGCCGCAGTTGTTATACCTATTAGATAATTCCCCAGTTTGGATTGGAGGGAAGTGGTTTCAAAAGATCCAGTCCCTTTTTAGGGAATTAATATGGAAAAAAGGGCAGGCTAGGATCGGCCTACAAAAACTGCAGCGCCCCGACACGGAGGGGGGACTGGGGGTCCCACAACCATTTATGTACTATCTGGCAGCCCAGCTACAACAATTGGGAGGATGTGCCACTGAGAGAGGGGGAAACAATAACGTTAAAATCATTCTACAGGGGAATCCACACAGCTCACTAGTGGGAGCACTGGAGGCAGACTCGCTACAAGGAGAAATCCCGACATTTAAAATGATTACCAGGGTCTGGCAGGCAGCTAAGAAAACAATGGGGTACAAAGGAATATCAGAACATGCGCCATTGTGGAATAATAAGCAATTGCATGAACTATCAACAGTAGATAGGAATAGATTGTGGGAAAGCTGTGGGATAAGCCGGTTGATACAATTATACGAAGGGGATACTCTGAAATCCTTTGAGGACCTAAGACACGAGTATGGGATACCAAACCAGGCATTCTACAGTTACTTGCAGATCAGGCACGCTCTTAGCAAGCAGTTTAGTAGGCAACCCCCAGTATGGTGTAGGACCCCACTCCTACAGACAATAATTAAATCAGAGACTACCAAAGGCTTAATCTCAGAGATATACTTCCAACTAACAAAGAGAGGAAACATGAAGGCAGGCCTATCAGGGGGAAGGGGTAAATGGGCGGCCGACGTGGGGGAGATAACGGACGAGCAATGGGAGAGGATTCTCGAGTTTGGACCAGAGGTGTCGGTCTCTCCCTCACAAAAAGTCTCCCACTTGATGCTGCTACACAGATCTTACTATACACCGAAAAGGCTGCTTATGTTTGGCCGTAGAACCAATGATGAGTGCCCTAGATGTAGAGGAACAGGTGACCTAATTCACATGGTTTGGAGGTGCCCAAAACTAGTAAGGTACTGGACTGAGATTATAAAGAAAATAAACGCTACGTTTAGAGTGGACTTAGAGCCCGACCCCAAAATCTGTGTGCTGGGGTATGTCAGTAGTGGATTGAGGGATAGAAGTACAGCCGTAGCGATAGCAAGATGCTTGTTCCAAGCTAGAAAATTAATTGCACAAGCATGGCAATCAAGCACACCTCCAACCCCGGAAGTTTGGGCCGGGATGGTTAACTCCACAATATGGAGCGAAAGGACATTTTACATAAGGCTAGGCAATCACAAAACGTTCGCGAAACTATGGAACCCATGGATCCAAGCAATGCCATGCTCCTTCCCAGTGTTACTTTAGTGCCGAGGGCAATTACCTTCTCACTAAGGCAGAGATGGTGTACCATAGCCTAGAGACCCGAAGTTAAGAGAGAATAAGGGAAAATAATATCTAGACATAAGGTGTGCATCGGAACAGTGAGCGCAGGTTAATGGGGGGGGGGGTTCACTAGTTTGGGTAGTTTGGAAAAGGTTTAGGGAAGAGGTTTTCCCATTTTCATTATGCCACACTTTTGTATAATTGTAAATCTTATATACTGAATGCATAAAATTACGAGAAAAGTCTGAATGGCCACAATGATGTCACTCGGCAAGAGACAAATATGACCATCAATCTGAAAGATGTCTCTGAATTAAGGTAACTGAAGTGGCCAAAAAAAAAAAAGAAAAAAAAAAAGAAAAAAAAAAAAGAGAATGTCTAGAGCAACATCAGATAAATGCACATTGTCTGGTCTATAAAACCCAGGCAAACCACCCTCCAAGTTCACATGCCTAAAGACATACCATGAACCGAAGGCATGAATTTATCTAAAGCTCTAATAATTCCCTTACAAATTTTCTCTAGATATTTATGTTCAGAACAGATCAACCAATCAAGTCTAGGGATTATTTCAGAAAAAATTAACACAGCATCAGATAAAACAGCATGTAGGCATAACAGATCAAGCTTAATCTGAGAAAGCAATTCTAAGGTCTTACGTTTACCAAGATCATTACCAGATAAATGAAAAATAATGATCTGAGGAACAGGCCAGCAATCATGTAAATAAGACAGAACAGAATTTTATTCGCTCCAATGCATGCCACGTCTTCCATACCAATGAACAGCAAAATAACAAGGTAATCCTAAATTATTGCCATAGACTCTCCATTCAGCTCTCTTCTGAGCCCAAAAAATATAGGAGTGTCCAATAATCCAGATGACACATTGAGCATCTAAAATCAAAAACAAAAGTTAGGTCTAACATATGATCTATAACAGTTAGATCTCCAACCATCAATATCTTTAATCATAGATTTATTAAGACCTACCAAAGCTGCAGTAGTGGCCGCACCAATACGAAACGAGTGGGACGTAATTCGCAGATGTTCCAAACGCAATGCTTTTAGGCATCTACATAGAACAGCTTTGAATTGGTAAATAGTCACCGGAGTACCCGTGACGTGAATAAGCAATTGTCTAAAAAACACAGGTCTGATACTTAATAAATGCTGAACCAAAGTGAAAACACAATAACGAGCACTAGGATTCGCTTGCAAAGTAATCCATCTACCACGACCCAATTAATCAGTCTTACCATGATGAAGTATAACTTGAATACAATTTGTACCAACAAAAACATCACGAAAAAACAAACCTGATTCATCAGAAACTTTCAGCGGGAGCAATTCAGAAATTCGGAACGCCCCAAAAAAACATAAGCAAAAAGCCAAATTAAATAATAATGATTCATAAGGAGAAAAACAAACATCCTTAGAAACGTCACAAGGACGACCCAAAAGGTCAACAGAAATTGGCAATCTCGTATCAGCAATTGAGCGTTTCCTTTTGTAACCTTTCAAAGCATGCCTAACAGAGAAAAAGGACATACAAGATCTACTGCCTTGCATGCGCATGAAAAAGGAAACACCCGACAAAGTCTTAATGATATGAGAATGTGAATAACCACGAGACATCAACAAACTCAGAAAAGATAAAACTAAGTCTTCAGAAAAAGGGGGCTGAAGATGTCCAAAAGAAAGTAAAAAGGAACACCACAAAGACCACGCAGCTTTATAGGACGCCCACGTGGAATTCGCCAAAGAAGCCCGAATGGCAGTGAAGACAGGATTCATCGAAGTTCCCATAAGTGAGGAGGGCATAATAGGCCAGTAGGATCTGCATGTGGAACCAAAAGCCGGAATTCCTGAAACTCGGATAGGGACAGAGCATCAGCAATTAGATTGTCCTTACCAGGAATGTACTTGGCCTTAAGCCATATATTAAGGTTTAAACATTTAACCACTTGCCGACCGCCTCACGCCTATATACGTGAGCAGAGCGGCACGGGCAGGCAAAATCACGTACCTAGTACGTGATTGCCTTCCCGCGGGTGGGGGGTCCGATCGGACCCCCCCCCTGTGCCAGCTGCGGTCGGCATTTGGTTGGGAGCGATGAGAGACGAGGGGGAGACCATCCGATCGTGGCCCCCCCCTCGCGATCGCTCCCAGCCACTGACAAACATCCCCTGCCTCTGTATAGTACACAGAGGCAGAGGATGTGATGTCATCTCTCCTCGGCTGTCAGTTTCCGTTCCAGCGCCGAGGAGAGATGACATGTAAGTAAGTGCACAACACAAACACACACAGTAGAACATGCCAGGCATACATTACACCCCCGATCCCCCCCCGATCGCCCCCCGATCCCCCCCCCAATCACCCCCCCCCCTGTCACAAACTGACACCAAGCAGGTTTTTTTTTTTTTTTTTTTCCTGATTACTGCATAGTGTCAGTTTGTGACAGTTAGCAGTGGTGGGACAGTTACTGTAACCCCCCTGTAGGTCTAGGGTACCCCCCTTACCCCCCCTAATAAAGTTTTAACCCCTTGATCACCCCCCCTCACCAGTGTCGCTAAGCGATCATTTTTCTGATCGCTGTATTAGTGTCGCTGGTGACGGTAGTTAGGGACGTAAATATTTAGGTTCGCCGTCAGTGTTTTATAGCGACAGGGACCCCCATATACTACCTAATAAATGTTTTAACCCCTTGATTGCCCCCTAGTTAACCCTTTCACCACTGATCACCGTATAACCGTTACGGTTGACGCTGGTTAGTTAGTTTATTTTTTATAGTGTCAGGGCACCCGCCGTTTATTACCGAATAAAGGTTTAGCCCCCTGATCGCCCGGCGGTGATATGCGTCGCCCCAGGCAGCGTCAGATTAGCGCCAGTACCCCCCCTAATAAAGTTTTAACCCCTTGATCACCCCCTGTCGCCAGTGTCGCTAAGCGATCATTTTTCTGATCGCTGTATTAGTGTCACTGGTGACGCTAGTTAGGAACGTAAATATTTAGGTTCGCCGTCAGTGTTTTATAGCGACAGGGACCCCCATATACTATCTAATAAATGTTTTAACCCCTTGATTGCCCCCTAGTTAACCCTTTCACCACTGATCACCGTATAACTGTTACGGGTGACGCTGGTTAGTTAGTTTATTTTTTATAGTGTCAGGGCACCCGCCGTTTATTACCGAATAAAGGTTTAGCCCCCTGATCGCCCGGCGGTGATATGCGTTGCCCCAGGCAGCGTCAGATTAGCGCCAGTACCGCGAACACCCACGCACGCACCGTACACGCACCATACACCTCCCTTAGTGGTATAGTATCTGATCAGATCAATATCTGATCCGATCAGATCTATACTAGCGTCCCCAGCAGTTTAGGGTTCCCAAAAACGCAGTGTTAGCGGGATCAGCCCAGATACCTGCTAGCACCTGCGTTTTGCGCCTCCGCCCAGCCCATCTAAGTGCAGTATCGATCGATCACTGTCACTTACAAAACACTAAACGCATAACTGCAGCGTTCGCAGAGTCAGGCCTGATCCCTGCGATCGCTAACAGTTTTTTTGGTAGCATTTTGGTGAACTGGCAAGCACCAGCCCCAGGCAGCGTCAGGTTAGCGCCAGTACCGCTAACACCCACGCACGCAGCGTACACCTCCCTTAGTGGTATAGTATCTGAACAGATCAATATCTGATCCGATCAGATCTATACTAGCGTCCCCAGCAGTTTAGGGTTCCCAAAAACGCAGTGTTAGCGGGATCAGCCCAGATACCTGCTAGCACCTGCGTTTTGCCCCTCCGCCCGGCCCGGCCCAGCCCACCCAAGTGCAGTATCGATCGATCACTGTCACTTACAAAACTCTAAACACATAACTGCAGCGTTTGCAGAGTCAGGCCTGATCCCTGCGATCGCTAACAGTTTTTTTTGTAGCGTCTTGGTGAACTGGCAAGCACCAGAGGCCTAGTACACCCCGGTCGTAGTCAAACCAGCACTGCAGTAACACTTGGTGACGTGGCGAGTCCCATAAGTGCAGTTCAAGCTGGTGAGGTGGCAAGCACAAGTAGTGTCCCGCTGCCACCAAAAAGACAAACACAGGCCCGTCATGCCCATAGTGCCCTTCCTGCTGCATTCGCCAATCCTAATTGGGAACCCACCGCTTCTGCAGCGCCCGTACTTCCCCCATTCACATCCCCAACCAAATGCAGTCGGCTGCATGAGAGGCATTTTCTTTATGTCCTCCCGAGTACCCCTACCCAGCGAACCCCCCCAAAAAAGATGTCGTGTCTGCAGCAAGCGCGGATATAGGCGTGACACCCGCTATTATTGTCCCTCCTGTCCTGACAATCCTGGTCTTTGCATTGGTGAATGTTTTGAACGCTACCATGCACTAGTTGAGTATTAGCGTAGGGTACAGCATTGCACAGACTAGGCACACTTTCACAGGGTCTCCCGAGATGCCATCGCATTTTGAGAGACCCGAACCTGGAACCGGTTACAGTTATAAAAGTTAGTTACAAAAAAAAGTGTAAAAAAAAAAAAAACACAAACAAAAATATAAAATAAAAATAGTTGTCGTTTTATTGTTCTCTCTCTCTCTATTCTCTCTCTATTGTTCTGCTCTTTTTTACTGTATTCTATTCTGCAATGTTTTATTGTTATTATGTTTTATCATGTTTGCTTTTCAGGTATGCAATTTTTTATACCTTACCGTTTACTGTGCTTTATTGTTAACCATTTTTTTGTCTTCAGGTATGCCATTCACGACTTTGAGTGGTTATACCAGAATGATGCCTGCAGGTTTAGGTATCATCTTGGTATCATTCTTTTCAGCCAGCGGTCGGCTTTCATGTAAAAGCAATCCTAGTGGCTAATTAGCCTCTAGACTGCTTTTACAAGCAGTGGGAGGGAATGCCCCCCCCCCCCCAACATCTTCCGTGTTTTTCTCTGGCTCTCCTGTCTCAACAGGGAACCTGAAAATGCAGCCGGTGATTCAGCCAGCTGACCATAGAGCTGATCAGAGACCAGAGTGGCTCCAAACATCTCTATGACCTAAGAAACCGGAAGCTACGAGCATTTCATGACGTAGATTTCGCCGGATGTAAACAGCGCCATTGGGAAATTGGGAAAGCATTTTATCACACCGATCTTGGTGTGATCAGATGCTTTGAGGGCAGAGGAGAAATCTAGGGTCTAATAGACCCCAATTTTTGCAAAAAAGAGTACCTGTCACTACCTATTGCTATCATAGGGGATATTTACATTCCCTGAGATAACAATAAAAATGATTTAAAAAAAAAAAAAATGAAAGGAACAGTTTAAAAATAAGATAAAAAAATAATAATAATAAAGAAAAAAAAAAAAAAAAAAAAAAAAGCACCCCTGTCCCCCCTGCTCTCGCGCTAAGGTGAACGCAAGCGTTGGTCTGGCGTCAAATGTAAACAGCAATTGCACCATGCATGTGAGGTATCGCCGCGAAGGTCAGATCGAGGGCAGTAATTTTAGCAGTAGACCTCCTCTGTAAATCTAAAGTGGTAACCTGTAAAGGCTTTTAAAGGCTTTTAAAAATGTATTTAGTTTGTCGCCACTGCACGTTTGTGCGCAATTTTAAAGCATGTCATGTTTGGTATCTATGTACTCGGCCTAAGATCATCTTTTTTATTTCATCAAACATTTGGGCAATATAGTGTGTTTTAGTGCATTAAAATGTAAAAAAGTGTGTTTTTCCCCCAAAAAATGCGTTTGAAAAATCGCTGCGCAAATACTGTGTGAAAAAAAAAAATGAAACACCCACCATTTTAATCTGTAGGGCATTTGCTTTAAAAAAAATATATAATGTTTGGGGGTTCAAAGTAATTTTCTTGCAAAAAAAAATTATTTTTTTATGTAAACAATAAGTGTCAGAAAGGGCTTTGTCTTCAAGTGGTTAGAAGAGTGGGTGATGTGTGACATAAGCTTCTAGATGTTGTGCATAAAATGCCAGGACAGTTCAAACCCCCCCCAAATGACCCCATTTTGGAAAGTAGACACCCCAAGCTATTTGCTGAGAGTCATGTTGAGTCCATGGAATAATTTATATTGTGACACAAGTTGCGGGAAAGAGACAATTTTTTATTTTTTTTATTTTTTTTTGCGCAAAGTTGTCACTAAATGATATATTGCTCAAACATGCCATGGGAATATGTGAAATTACACCCCAAAATACATTCTGCTGCTTCTCCTGAGTACGGGGATACCACATGTGTGAGACTTTTTGGGAGCCTAGCCGCGTACGGGACCCCGAAAACCAAGCACCGCCTTCAGGCTTTCTAAGGCCGTAAATTTTTGATTTCACTCTTCACCGCCTTTCACAGTTTCGGGGGCCATGGAATGCCCAGGTGGCAAAAAAACCCCCCAAATGACCCCATTTTGGAAAGTAGACACCCCAAGCTATTTGATGAGAGGTATAGTGAGTATTTTGCAGACCTCACTTTTTGTCACAAAGTTTTGAAAATTGAAAAAAGAAAAAAAAAATTTTTTTTTCTCGTCTTTCTTTATTTTCAAAAACAAATGAGAGCTGCAAAATACTCACCATGCCTCTCAGCAAATAGCTTGGGGTGTCTACTTTCCAAAATGGGGTCATTTGGGGGGGGTTTGTGCCACCTGGGCATTCCATGGCCTCCGAAACTGTGATAGGCAGTGAGGAGTAAAATCAAAAATGTACGCCCTTAGAAATCCTGAAGGCGGTGCTTGGTTTTCGGGGTCCCGTACGCGGCTAGGCTCCTAAAAAGTCCCACACATGTGGTATCCCCGTACTCAGGAGAAGCAGCTAAATGTATTTTGGGGTGCAATTCCACATATGCCCATGGCCTGTGTGAGCAATATATCATTTAGTGACAACTTTGTGCAAAGAAAAAAAAAAAAAAAAAAATTGTCACTTTCCCGCAACTTGTGTCAAAATATAAAACATTCCATGGACTCAACATGCCTCAAAGCAAATAGCTTGGGGTGTCTACTTTCCAAAATGGGGTCATTTGGGGGGGGTTTATGTCATCTGGGCATTTTATGGCCTTCAAAACCGTGATAGGTAGTGAGGAGTAAAATCAAAAATGTACGCCCTTAGAAATCCTGAAGGCGGTGCTTGGTTTTCGGGGCCCCATACGCGGCTAGGCTCCCAAAAAGTCCCACACATGTGGTATCCCCGTACTCAGGAGAAGCAGCTAAATGTATTTTGGGGTGCAATTCCACATATGCCCATGGCCTGTGTGAGCAATATATCATTTAGTGACAACTTTTTGTAATTTTTTTTTTTTTTTTGTCATTATTCAATCACTTGGGACAAAAAAAATGAATATTCAATGGGCTCAACATGCCTCTCAGCAAATTCCTTGGGGTGTCTACTTTCCAAAATGGGGTCATTTGTGGGGGTTTTGTACTGCCCTGCCATTTTAGCACCTCAAGAATCGACATAGGCAGTCATAAATTAAAGGCTGTGTAAATTCCAGAAAATGTACCCTAGTTTGTAGACGCTATAACTTTTGCGCAAACCAATAAATATACACTTATTGACATTTTTTTTACCAAAGACATGTGGCCGAATACATTTTGGCCTAAATGTATGACTAAAATTGAGTTTATTGGATTTTTTTTAGAACAAAAAGTAGAAAATATCATTTTTTTTCAAAATTTTCGGTCTTTTTCCGTGTATAGCGCAAAAAATAAAAACGGCAGAGGTGATCAAATACCATCAAAAGAAAGCTCTATTTGTGGGAAGAAAAGGACGCAAATTTCGTTTGGGTACAGCATTGCATGACCGCGCAATTAGCAGTTAAAGCGACGCAGTGCCGAATTGTAAAAAGTGCTCTGGTCAGGAAGGGGGTAAATCCTTCCGGGGCTGAAGTGGTTAAATACTAACAATCTAAGCACAGCAAGTACAGGAAGAGACTTCGAAGACAAACAATTAAGAGCAAAGACAACACCCTTATTATCAGAATACAGTGAAATATGACAATTTCTAAAATGAATACCCCATAATTCCAAAGCCACTAATACAGGAAAAATTTCCAACAGAACTATATTAGACGTCACACCCGAATCTTTCCAAGACTTGGGCCATAAATCGGCAGACCAATGTCCATCCCAATAAGCACCATAACCGCAAGATCCAGCAGCATCAGTATGAAGGTTTGACGCTGAAGCAGAACAAAAGGGGGTCTGCCATAAACAACTGCCATTAAACCTAGAAAAAAAACGACGCCAAACCAGAAGATCGTCCCTCATTCCAGAAGTAATCCGCACAAAATGAAAAGGAGAAGAAATACCCGAAATAGCGTGATACAACCGTTTCGAGAAAACACGACCCATCGGCAACACTCTAGACACAAACGCCAAAAAACCAAGTAATGACTGTAAAACTTTCAATCTAACTTTACGTTTAGAAAGAACAAAATCCAATAAAACCTTAATTTTAACAATCTTCACATCAGGCAGATGAAATTTCATGGAAACCGTGTCAATTTGTATACCAAGAAATTCAAGGCAAGACGTAGGGTAAACAGATTTCTCATCAGCCAACGGTATACCAAATTCCCTACAAACAACTTTAAAAACCATAAATAAATATAAACAATCCGATGAACCTGCTTTACCAATAAAAAGAAAATCATCCAAATAATGCAATAAATCAGAAGAACCCGCACGAAAACTAACAAAAAAAAAAAAAAGTTCAAAATAATAACAAGAAAGCGAACACCCCATCAGGAGACACTTATCAAAGTAAAATTAATTTTGAAAATAGAATCCTAAAGAATTAAAAGCCAACGGGTGAATAGGAAGTAAACGAAACGCAGATTGTATGTCGGCTTTAGCAAGCAAAGAAGACGAACCAACGTTCCTAATTTTAAACAATGCATCATCAAAAGAGGAATATTGTACAGAACACCATGACGAGTCAATACCATCATTCAAAGAAAAACTGATAGGGAAAGATAGATGGTGAATCAACCTATTAGAGTTAGGCTCTTTTTTAGGAACAATACCTAGCGGTGAAACGCGAACATTTGCGAACGGAGGAGCAGAAAATGGACCCGCAATTCTACCTGCCTGCAATTCTTTATCCAACTTCTCACGAACAACAGACGCATGAAGAGAAACTGAAGGCAAATTCAGAAATATGCGACAACCAGTCCCAGAAAAAGAAGGCAAATGAAAACCAAACAAAAAACCATCACGCAAGACGATTGCTTTCAGAGGCTCTGGGTACTTGTGAAGCCAAGGCAACATGTTTAGAATTTTCACCGGAGTGGTGGCTTTTAAGAAAAAGCTCTTTAGAAGGAGCAGAAGCACTAGAGGACAATTTTTAAAACAGCGTGAAGCCGGGTGAGAACCAGCACAATGACTACATTCATGTTTGTATTTACAGTTATAAGGCCATTTACACAGCCCATCATTGAAATGAAAACAAACGCCCTGGCGATAAACAGTAGTGGGAGTGGAAGTATTAACTTTAAACAAAGGCTTTTGAGGCAACAAAAGATTAAGCCATAAGCCAACATCTTTCGAGCCCCATTTCATAGATTTGTGTACAGACAATTTTTGGCGAAAGGCCTCATCATAATAAAACCATGAAAAAACAGAGAAATTCTTGTATGCTTCTAAAATGATTTCGACATGTTGGAACAAACCTGAACACAGATCAGGACGTTTTTCACCAAGCATGCCAGCGTAAATGCAAAACACCTGCAGCCAATTATTAAAAGAGCGTGGCACAATTTTCTTCTTATCATCGTCTCTTCTATCACCATCCCTCCTATCCGATCGATGTTCATGATTGGACGGAAGCAAAGACAAAATGTCAACATACTCCCCAGACCAAATTTTGTCTTTCATTGTTTTAGTCAAATGAAAACCCAGGGGGGACAATTCACACGTTACAACTTCCTTTAAACAAGAATCCGGAATAAGCGGAGGAATCACCACTGCAGGAGCAGCAGGAGGCACAAGTGCAGCATCTACTGTTGTAGAGACAGGAACATTATGTGAGACAGACAAAGGATCCAGCCACACAGAAGCTACACTTGGAGTCGACTTGGGATGTTCAACATTAACTGAACTAGCGAGTGTAGATAAAAATTTAGAAAATGAACAAAACAATTCATTAAATTTTGAAGAATCAGCAAACTCACCAGAAGGATTGGAAATAATAGCATCGGCATTAATCGCTGATTCAGAGAGCATAGGCGCCTGCGAAATCTCACATACAGTAGATGTACGGTCAGGCACCATGGTAACACGATCAGACAGCAACGAAGGACCAGCAGAAGATGCGTGTGGCTGTAAAACACCTGAATCAAGAAAATAAACAAAATTATGATCCAAAAATTTTCTTACCACCGAACACTGTAGAAGGCAACACAAACCTTTAGTTTTACAAAGACGTTTTCTTCCACTGTGCATCTTCTCAGCACCAGTAACCACGACAACGGGATCTGCAGTCATAGAAAGACCCGCAGAAGAAGCCTGTGTCACTGTGGCAGAAGTATTAACACTAGAAAGGGTTAAAAAACAATATAAGACAATTAAGAACATTAAATAAAGCAATTATAGAAATATAAAACATCTAGCAGCAAATAACCTCCTATGATTGAATCTCCTATGAAGCATCTTCTTGCTTTTATAGGCTGTACGCTCGTGCCAGAGGACCGTTTGGGGCAACTATCAACCTCGATAACCAATCAAAGGTAAGTAATTTGATAATAATTATTATTTATTTATTTATTTATTTATTTAAAATAACTTAATTTAAATTTAAAATCAGGTCTGCCACGATCCCACAGGTGGTGGGGGCAGGGACATTTCATGCCCTGCCCTTCACCTTTATGGGTGACGTCAACAGGTGTGATATTAACTGGACTTCTCAAACTGCTATTACAAGCAGGAGCAGGGATGTAATTGAAGCAATTAATAGAGTTTCTCTGAAACAGTTAGTAAAAATCCCAACCCAAGGTGATCATATTCTAGACCTAGTATTGACAAATGGGGATTGTTGATGGGCAAATTCTGATGTTGAGGTGGGAAAAAATGTGGGTTCTAGTGATCACCAATGCCTTTGATTTGATATTAACACAAGAACTAAAAAATTCTATACAAAAACAAAAATTTTAGATTTTAAAGGGACAAACTTTGCGGAAATGAGGGATTTTTAAAAAAAAATAAATAAAAGGTTGGAGTAAAATGACAGTCAGTCAGTAATCAGTGGGCACTGTTAAAGTCTACCATCCTGGAGGTGACCAGATTATATGTCAGGCAAATTAGTAAGAGTAAACAGAAAAAAAACCAATATGATTAATTAAAGGGGTAAGTAGGATAGTAAAGTTGAAATAAATCAGCATATGGGAGATTTAAAGTAACAGGAGGGGTATAGCTGATGAAGAAGTGTGTAAACATTGACAAAAGGATGTCAAACATATTATCAGTGCTTCCAAACACAGAAGGAGCAGGAAATTGCTACATCCTTTAACAAAGGAGACAAAACCTTTTTAGGTACATAATCATTGGAAGGAAAAAATACAATGGGATAAATAAAATAAAATCTGGACACAATGTTTATGTTGAGGAAGACCTAGATGTAGTAAACCATTACTTCTGTTCAGTCTTCTCAGAAATAGATTGCACTAACAACATCAAGTTGGTGGATCATCTCGTTTCCAGTAATGACAGTTCTTTTCAGGATTTCTGGAGGTAGCAGAGGAACTGGCTCGGTTAAAGCTCAATAAAACAATGGGCCCTGATTATATTTATCTGAGTTCTAACAGAACTTTGCAGTATGGTTGTTGGTGGATCTTTCTAATCAATCTCTTTTAACAGGAGAGGTTCCCCATGACTGGTGGACAGCCAATATTGTACCTATTCACAAAAGGGGTAGCAAGAAGTTCCGGGGGCAGAACGAAACATATGTAGATCTATTTGGTGCAGCACCCCTCACACCCCCTGATGTACTGCATCCTGCATTGCCTGTTTACATAATACCACACACCTGACGGACTTACCAGAGGCTGTTGGTGTGCTGTGCTACGGGATTATCCTACTTCACTACAGTCTGCTGCTCTGCACCTGTCCTGTGCTCTGTAGTATCTCAGCAGCTGGGATTATCTACAGGAGATATTGAACACCCGTACTTCTCACACAGCACACCTGTAAGGACTTCCACTGTACTTGCCTGCTGAACGAACTGGCTGTGACGTTCTCTGGCTATTTCCACTAAGGACTATGGACCATAGGAACAACATATAATGGCTGCTGAAAAACCACAGAACAGTGAGTAATTTATACACAGACCGACCATATCGGCAGTATTCATGAGGTACCTAGAGGCTCTGGGACACTGTGGTTTAGTACTGGCCGGATCGGATGTCTATTATGTTGCCAGATATGTTTGAGCTTATGTTCTTTGAAGCTATGTCCTAGCAGTGACTATTTCTCTGCCATTCACCTTTGAAACCAAGCGGAGCAAGCAGTGAATATCACTTTTATTCCTTATGAGCTGTTCAGTAATGATATATACCATAGCATATTGCTGGGTATCATCTTAGCACCCGCTGCCTCTGTGCGTTTATCCTACAGGCATTTACTATTACCTGAGATTCAGGTCTTAATGAGGACTTACTGTGGTTTTTTGTATTGTTACAGGACTAACAGCAGGGCTTAATTTCATTAATCAGACTTTACATCCATCCCCCAGGTACAGCCATCTGTCAGAATGCACTGCATTTGCCCATAGTGACTTTAAGGTGCAGTGCTCTCCTCTCAGCTGAATCGGTAGATGTATGAATCCCCATTGTTTAGGTAACTATCTTTGCAGGTGTAGTCACCAGGGGTTTGTTCCATCTCTGTGAGGGGTTAGTGGCATAGCCACACATTCTCAGCACCTTGGGGAGATCTCGGTGAAGCAGTTCATAGGACTAGGAGGTGAGCGAATTGGTGGGGTTTGTAGGGTTGTTTGGGAGGGAGGTGGGGGAGGGATAGGACTGGGAAGTGTTCGCAACATGGTCTGTGCTGTTTTTATATGTACCGTACTATTTTTGCATATGATTAATAAATGTGATGGGGTAGTTTTTTGGGTGTACACAATTTTTTGGGGTTTTTTTCGTTTCTATGGTTATTTGCTGTGTTACACACCCTGCCCGCATGTTGGGCTGCACCATCTATCCTTCAGGTTCCCAGCTTTCTTTTTCTTTTTCTTTAATATAGCAAAGTAGAAGCTGGCAATAACACACCAGTGTGTTTAGCATCTGTTGTGGTCAAGTTAATAGAATCACTCCTAAAAAAGGATAGTTGATCACTTAAAAAAAAACACACACAACTTGCTGGACCCAAACAGCATGGCTTTACCGAGGGTAGATCATGTCAGACTAATCTGATTTAATTTTTCGACTTGTAGCACCCTCTTAGTATAGAGTAAGCTGCTAGGTAAAGGTGTGCCCAGCAGTTGGAAGGAGAACACGTAAGTAGTCTGAGGCCTGAGCAGCAGTAGTGTTTCTGGGTCCAGTCTTGCAGGAGGAGACCTCTGTGCAGGGGATCTGCTGCTGGGACAGGAGAGGTAGAGCAGCAAGCATGAAGACATCAAGGTCCCAGCTAGGGGGCCCATACAAAGATCTGTTGTCCAGGGATTAAGCTGGGTCAGGAAGCAGTTCATTAGAGAGAGCCATGAGAAGGTTGGTGGGAAGGACTTCAACTGTCCTGCGGTGTTGTGAGTCTACATCACCCTCACTAGGAAGAGCCTGTATATATCGGCAGGAAGCAACTGGTGATCCCGTGGCTAAGTGAGTAAATGACCCCTAATACTGAGGAGAAGTGACAGTGTGTAGCTTTTAATCTCTGAGGGAGTACAACTAGCAGCATGCATTAAGAATCCTGTGGGACAATCAAGTGCAGCAGCAATTTGTGAGGAGCAGCCATAAGTGCAGCCAGCAGAGTATGAAGCACAGCCAGAAGTTGAGGAGTCCTCAAGAGGTTTCAGTTGCAGTTCAACAGGGTCATCTCATGCTCTCTATCCCCCATCCAAGTTCCTGTTTCAGTAAATAAACCCTGGACTGCTTTCTAAGCCAGTGGAAGAATAAAGAAAATACTGCGTGCCTGGCTTGTGTGCTACAAAGGGGGAATAGGACCAAATTCACCAGCGGCTCTATAGTGGGGTCTGTTACAGACTATATTACTAATGTTTTGAACCAGGGTGGTGCTGTAGACATAGCCTATCTTGATTTCACAAAGCATTTGATACAGTTCCACATAATTAGTTAATACAAAGGTTGTATAAGCTAGGACTTCAGTTGATATACAGTTGGCTAAAGGATATATACCTGAATGTGGTTGTAAATGGGGTTCATTTGGAACAGAGCAGTCACTAGTGGTGGTAGCACAAACCTCTATACTAGGTCAAGTTATATTTAATCTATATGTAACTGAAACAACTATAGGATTGGTGGGTAAGGTATGTCTTTTTTGCTGATGACACAAATTTATGCAATAGGGTTGATATCCCTGGAGGTGTCTTTAATATGGAACATGATTTGGCATTGCTGGAAACTGCAGTTCAGTGTTTCTAAATGTAAAATAATGTACCTAGGGAAAAAGAATACCTTGAGAGAGTACAACATTGGGGGTACAGTGTTGACCAACACTACGGAGGAAAAGATTTGGAGGTACTTATTTCAGATGATTGCAAAATGAGTAAACAGTGTGGCCAAGCAATGAGAAAAGCAAATAGAATTCTAGAATGCATCACTAGAGAGGTCACCAGCAGGAGAAAGAGGTCCTGATTCCCCTATATAGACCTTTAGTTAGACCTCATTTAGAAAACTGTGTCAAGTTCTGGAGATCTCACTTACAAAAAGTTATTAATAAGATAGAACCAGAAATCCAGAGATGGGCAACAAAAATGGTGAAAGGTCTGAGGGACAAAACATATCAGGATAGACTTCAGGAACCTAATATCTGGAGGAAATAAGGGAAAGCAAAGACATGATTAAAACCGTTAAATACATCAGGGGGGTGAATATGGTTCAGGAGAGCAGTACTTTCAATATGAAGCCAAGAAGAAGAACGCAATAATTGAAGGGACATGAGCTCAAACTAGCAGGAGGAAAGTTCAAAGTTAACCTTAGAAAGAATTATTTTACTGAAAGGGTAGTTGATGCTTGGAATAAACTTCCAGCAGATATAGTGAGCCAGTCAACAGTAAATGGACTCAGGATAAAATTATTTGCTGTAGTTCTACCTCCCAAAAAATTGGATCTAATAACAACTGATATTCCAGGATTTTAGATCCATGTATACCGTTACTACCTCTGTATTCCACCTAGGAAAAAAGAGGAGTGTGGTCTTCTAGATTACCAAGAGCATATTATAGATGGACTAAAGATCCACAAGAATTTTGGACTCAATGGACTCCTCAAACATGTTTGGGACAAACATAGATCCATACTCAGACAAAAAAGTTAAACAACATAAAAAGCAAACTAAAAAAAGTATAAATTAAAAATATGGGGCAGACATGATGGACCTCTTGGTCTTTTTTTTCTGCTATAACTCCTGTCGGAACCGCTGTACTAACTAAGTTAGTGTAGCGATCTCCCCTGCTGAGCTGTTGTGCCACTGGTGGAAAACGCTGATCGGGAGTCGGTCGTCTGCTGGTTTTCCAGCATGCTCGTCTGACAGAAGCTGGCCAAACGGTCGGCATCTGTCAGACAGGGTGGCATACACACGGCTGAATGTCAGATGGTTATTTTTTAACCTGGCAATGTCTTCCAACATTCTGCTCATGTGTACGGGGCTTTAAAGCTTAACTCCAGGCAAATTTTTGAGCTTTGAGTTTGGGCTTTACGTTTTTGCAGCTTTCATTATTCTGCAGCTTATGCATGTTTTTGCTATCTTAGGGCTGGTTCACACCAGATGCAGTCCAGTGCAATTTTATTCTGCATCAAAAATGCATTAACAGTGCAGTGTGTTGCAGTGCAGTCACCAAAAGTACCTTCGGTATGGAAGGCATCTGGAAGGCAGTAAAACTCATCAAAAACACACCAAAACTCATATGTCCTCAATTGCTCACAATTGAGATGAAGAGAAAAAAGAGAGGGGGGAGGTGCACTGAAACGCATCAAAAATGCACTGGAACGCATCAAAAATGCACATACGGAATGCAGAAATTGTGGTGTCAACCAGCCCTTAAACTTGTTTTGCATTATTGCTTCTAACTTTGCACCTATTTATTAAACTGCAAGTTGCAGCTACTCTGATGATTTGGCTGAGTACACATTCTGTTAAACTTCTATACAGAACTACTGCTGAAAATATCTGCAGTATCTCACAAAAGTGAGTACACCCCTCAGATTTTTGTAAATATTTTATTATATCTTTTCATGTGACATCACTGAAGAAATTACACTTTGCTACAATTTAAAGTAGTGAGTGTACAGCTTGTATAACAGCGTAAATTTGCTGTCCCCACAAAATACCTCAACACACAGCTATTAATGTCTAAACTGCTGGCAACAAAAGTGAGGACACCCCTAAGTAAAAATGTCCAAATTGGGCCTAATTAGTCATTTTCCCTCCCCGGTGTCATGTGACTCATTAGTGTTACAAGGTCTCAGATGTGAATGGGGAACAGGTATGTTAAATTTGGTGTTATCGCTCTCACTCTCTCATACTGGTCACTGGAAGTTCAACATGGCACCTCATGGCAAAGAACTCTCTGAGTGTTGTCACATGAAAAGATATAATAAAATATTTTCAAAAATGTGAGGGGTGTACTCATTTTGTGAGATACTGTATATTTACAGTCAGTAATATATACATTGTGTGTTGGTGAGCAGATAGGAAGAGATCACGCAATCTTTGCAAAGAGAGATAGTTGCTGCTATACTATACAGTTCTGCTGAAAAGTGTTATGCCGCGTACACACGGTCGGACTTTTTGGCTATAAAAGTCCGACAGCCCATCCGACAGACTTTCGATGGACATTTGGCGGACTATTGGCGGACTTGCGGCAGACTTTCTAACGAACGGACTTGCCTACATACGATCACACAAAAGTCCGATGGATTCGTACGTGATGACGTACACCGGACTAAAATAAGGAAGTTGATAGCCAGTAGCCAATAGCTGCCCTAGCATGGGTGTTTGTCCGTCGGGCTAGCATACAGACGAGCGGATTTCTGGGTCCGGCGTAGTTACGACGTAAAGATTTGAAGCATGTTTCAAATCTTAAGTCCTTCAGATTTGCGGCTGGAAAAGTCAGCTGAAAGTCCGGGGAAGCACACACACGATCGGATCGTCAGCCGGCTTTAGTCCGTCGGCGTCCGTCGGACTTTTGTAGACGAAAAGTCAGACCGTGTGTACGCGGTATTATACCCAGTGCTGTAAAGTGACACATCATAGTGAATTGCAGTATGGGGGAATACATACTGCGCACCTCTCTTCCATGTTCATTGTTCAGTGTTGCTCAACATTACTGTGAATTGTAACGTATTGGGCAGTATAGTAAGAAACCCCTTCTGTGTGTTCAAAGCACATAGATCCAACAGTGCTTTCTAGGTCTACCTTTTTATGTGTGCCAGCAGCAACTTCAGCTGATGTGTATCTGCTGGGGACCCCCTTGCAGTTCTTTTGGTTAAAAAAAGAACAAATGAAAAAACAAGGTTGGGGTTTTTAGTGTATTAGGCTTAGTGTTTGGGTATTTATGTTTTAGGGTATGGGTTTAGTGTTTTAGGTTGTGTTATTTTGAGTGAGGTCTAGTTTATGTAATATAACTTTGCTGGGGTCTTTTTTCGGGGTCAGCAGCATGAACTTGTTGCTGACACATACAAAGCTGCCCTTTTTTTGCAGCACATCGCCGTATACTTGTGTGGTACAGCTTAGTATTCCAAATCAACACATTGTTCAGTTTACCAAGGCACAAAATACTCAATCCCCCTAATCCCATAGCCTCTAATAAAGGTAGGCAACATCCTGTATTCGTAATGTCTGGCAGGTGTAAAAGTAGAAGCGGTGATTCTGCAATTTCAGCTAGTAGTGGACAAGCAGGTTCTGCATCCGCAAATAAAAAAAATACACATAAATCATATGATTTCATTTTTGAAGTGAGAAGTGGACCCCATGGACTAACCTGTGTACTGGATGGACCACTAGTCGTAGCTTGCACGATATGTTTTATTTTTATCTTGTGATAAAACCTGCCTGGTCTCCCCTTTTGAAAATGTGGCCTTTAAAGCTGATTACATAGTGTGCGGCAAGTCTCTACAATGTCTAGCTTTTTTCCTGTAAAACTGCTGCCTAGTAAAAGCTGCTTCAAAGTGTACCTGGAGTCAGTATAATATTTTTGGGGGTTTTTTTCCTGTAAAATAATGAACGATATTTTTACCACTTCCTGATCGCGCCATAGCAGATTTACTGCTACAGAGCATCTGTTCTGTGCAGAATCACGTATATATACGTGATTATGCACTTCCGGGTAGGAGGCGCGCTCTGCCGAAGCGTCGCTTCTGCTGTGATTAGTCACAGCGGAAGCCGGCTAGTGCTGAACAATGCATGTCTGCCAGCACCTGCTGTCCAACCTCTCTCATCGAGGAGAGAGGCTGGACAGAGCTCTGCATATGTAAACAATGCAGAGCTCCGTCCTGACAGCGGGGATGGATGGATTTTCTTTCCCTGCAAAGCAGGGAAAAAAACCCAACACATCCCTTAGTAAGAACAGCACACATAGTACACACAAACACAGGCTAGGTACATATTTAACCATTTGATCACCCTAGATGTTTAACCCTTTTTCAGCCAGTGTAAATAGTATAGTGACAGTGCATATTTTTAGCACTGATCACTCTATTAGTGTCACTGGTTCCCACAAAGTGTCAGTTAGTGTCAGACTGTCTGTTGCAATATTGCAGTCTGCTACAGTGGCTTGCGAAAGTATTCGGCCCCCTTGAACTTTTCAACCTTTTGCCACATTTCAGGCTTCAAACATAAAGATATAAAATTTTAATTTTTTGTGAAGAATCACCAACAAGTGGGACACAATTGTGAAGTGGAATGAAATCTATTGGATATTTTAAACTTTTTTAGCAATTAAAAAACTGAAAAGTGGTGCGTGCGAAATTATTAAACTTTCAGCTCAGACAAGGAGAAGACTGATCAGAGATGCAGCCAAGAGGCCCATGATCACTCTGGATGAACTGCAGAGAACTACAGCTGAGGTGGGAGAGTCTGTCCATAGGACAACAATCAGTCGTACACTGCACAAATCTGGCCTTTATGGAAGAGTGGCAAGAAGAAAGCCATTTCTCAAAGATATCCATAAAAAGTCTCGTCTAAAGTTTGCCACAAGCCACCTGGGAGACACACCAAACATGTGGAAGAAGATGCTCTGGTCCGATGAAACCAAAATCGAACTTTTTGGCCACAATGCAAAACGATATGTTTGGCGTAAAAGCAACACAGCTCATCACACTTAACACACCATCCCCACCGTGAAACATGGTGGTGGCAGCATCATGGTTTGGGCCTGCTTTTCTTCAGCAGGGACAGGGAAGATGGTTAAAATTGAGGGGAAGATGGATGCAGCCAAATACAGGACCATTCTGGATGAAAACCTGTTGGAGTCTGCAAAAGACCTGAAACTGGGACGGAGATTTAAGACAATGATCCCAAACATACAGCAAAATCTACAAAGGAATGGTTCACAAATAAACGTATCCAGGTGTTAGAATGGCCAAGTCAAAGTCCAGACCTGAATCCAATCGAGGATCTGTGGAAAGAGCTGAAAACTGCTGTTCACAAACGCTCTCCATCCAACCTCACTGAGCTCGAGCTGTTTTGCAAGGAAGAATGGGCAAGAATTTCAGTCTCTCGATGTGCAAAACTGATAGAGACATACCCCAAGCGACTTGCAGCTGTAATGGCAGCAAAAGGTGGCTCTACAAAGTATTAACGCAAGGGGGCCGAATAATTTTGCACGCCCCACTTTTCATTTTTTTATTAGTTAAAAAAGTTTCAAAAATCCAATAGATTTTGTTCCACTTCACAATTGTGTCCCACTTGTTGGTGATTCTTCACAAAAAATTAAAATTTTATATCTTTATGTTTGAAGCCTGAAATGTGGCAAAAGGTTGAAAAGTTCAAGGGGGCCGAATACTTTCGCAAGCCACTGTATAAGTCACTGATCGCTGTCATTACTAGTATAAGGCCCCTTTCACACTGGCACGGGGGCGGCATCGGCGGTAAAGTGCCGCTATTGTAAGCGGCGCTTTACCATCGGTATTTGGTTTTACCCCCCGCTATCGGCCGAGAAAGAATTAAAAACCACCGCAAAGCGTCTCTGCAGAGGCGCTTTGCCAGCGGTATAGCTGCGCTGTCCCATTGATTTCAATGGGCAGGAGTGGTGAAGGAGCAATGTATACCCCTCCTTCACCGCTCTGAAGATGCTGCTAGCAGGACTTTTTTTCCCGTCCTGCTAGCGCACCGCTCCAGTGTGAAAGCCCTCGGGGAATATATACTGGAATAAAAATTCCAGTATATATTCCATTGTTTGTAGACGCTATGACTTTTGCACAAACCAATCAATATACACCTATTGGGATTTTTTTTAACCAAAAATATGTAGCAGAATATATATTGGCCTAAATTTATTAAGACATTTGATTTTATTAATTTTTTTTATTGGATACGTTTTATAGCAGAAAGTAAAAAATATTGTGTTTTTCTTTCAAAATTGTCGGCCTCTGCCTTGTCTTAATGAATAGAGTCAGTGATCTGTACCAATGAGGTATTATAAACTGTTTACTACACTTCAGTTTGTGAATGAACAGGAAGCTCTGTACAGAGCTCTTCCTGTACATTCACTCTGTGCTGCTAAGGTTGCAGAGTAAGGCCCCTTTCACACGAGGCAGACTCCGTTTCTACGGAGCCCGCCTCGGTCCGCCGGCTCTGCGGGAGATCTCTCCGTTGATCTCCGCTGAGCCGGCGGATGACAGGTCCCTCTCTGCTCACTGAGCGGGGAGGGGCTTGTCAGGCGCCGCTGCCGCCTATGGAGGGATCGGACGAAAACGGACAGCGTGTCAGCGACGGATCTGGACGTAGAGCCATACGTCTGCTTTTAGCGGATCGGACGGGGTCGGATGTCAGCGGACATGTCTCCGCTGACATCCGACGCTCCATAGGCTAACATGGATCGCCCGTTCAGGTCCGCCGTCAAAACTGACAGGCGGACCTGAACGGTCCGATCGTGTGAAAGGGGCCTTAGAGATTGAGGGCTGTGTCCTTAATCTCCTTTCTCTGTCTCAAAGGTGAAACATCAGAGGCCTGATATCTCACCAAAGCCCCACCAATGGGGCTCCTAAATAATTATATAACAAAGTGGAAAAATACAATTGTAAAAAATAAAATGGTAAAACATAATACAAAAATAAAATAAAAACTAAAAAATACTTAAACCAGTGGTGGAACTACCAGGATCGCAAAGGTCACACCTGTGAACGGGTCCTGGTGTTCCACACCATGGTGTCCCCAGTTGGGGGTCAGGGGGGCCCTTTACGCCTCTGTTATGTATTGTCCAGTAACAGCACAATATTTTTGTTTGGGAGATAGCACACTCCAATTTGAATTTCATGATAAAAACCTGTCTAGTCACTTATACATACATTGTGTTGCTTATGCATTGTTTATCTGCACAAAATTTCTGGCTATTGTTTGTGAACAAATGCACTTACATTTTTATTTCTTGATAAAACATACCTTGTCCGTCCCTCTTAAATTGCAACCTTAAAACTTTCTTATGTAATTTGTATTGATTGCACAATATTTCTGGTTACTGTTTTTAAAATTATACACTCTTATTTTTATTTTTTTATAACAGAGGCCCATATCTCCCCTTGAAATTGTGGACTAAATAAACTGCTTACATGATGTAACACCCTGATGTTTAGGCAGGGTTGCTATCAAATTTAGTTGCCAAGCGATAGTTGCCTTGGCCAATTGTTAGGAGATAAATTGATTCCTCTCTAAATCTGGACTTGTTGCACCCTTTCTCTTATGTCACTAGGTGGCACTATGCTAGTGGCATTAGATAAGACAGGGGCTTTGCAAGTTCAGCCATGAATGGATGTGGTGTCTCAGTCAATGGGCAGGTATTTTCTTTGGTCCCTTGACTTGCTGGGAGAGCCTATTTATTTGGGTGGAGTCAGGTGATCGGGGTTCTGTGCCACCTGGACGGCTGTCTGGGTGGATGTGTGTTATGCTGCCCCGGGCTGCTAGGCGAGAACCCTGAGGCCTATCCAGGAGCAGGAGAAGCAGCGTAGGGTTGGGACTGCTGGCTTGTAGTCCAACCAGAAGTAGTGGTTCCGCCGGACGGGGAACCAGCTGTGGTCGGAGGTAGAGGGGAAGCTGTCACCACTAAGGGACCATCCACCTTGTTACCAGAGACCACTTTGAGTAAGCTGAAGCCAGTACGAGAGCAGTCTTCTCTCCAGCCGGGGACAGTGAAAAAGTGGGAAAACTTCAGCAAGTGCCAAGTCAGGGACCCAGCGGGACAACAGGGGTGACACTTGAAGAGTATCTGTGAGTGCCAAGCCAGGGGCCCAGCAGGGAAGCGGTGGTGACACTTGAGGAAGATTCTGAGTGCTAAAAGTGGAAGAGCTCAGGGGATCCAGTGGCTATTGGATCTAAAGTCTAGTGAAAGACTGGGAGTTCATTGTGTGAAGATCCACAGTAAGTGATTGTGGAGTAAGTGGAGAATTGTTTGTGTTGCCAATAGTTGAATATAACTATCGTTAGTAACTGCTACAAGATTATTGACATAGGAGACATCAGTCTTACCTATACAGTAGTGGTGTCCGGCTGGAGGCCTTCACCTGTATAGCCGTCTATTCGGAGTCTGCCAATTATCATTGCATCTACTTAAGGGTGTCCTGGCCCTAACACTCTTTCCCCCAGTTCTGTTCAAGAGACAATAAATCTCTTTGCATTCAAAAAGTGTCTTGCGCCCACCATTTCATCTTACCCACCATGCCTTGTAACCCACTCTACACAGAAGAATGTCAGCTGTCCCTAACTCTGGAGGTCACCACTAGGACTCAGGGACCCAGGTCCTGGCTACAATACTGTGTATCAACTACGGTTTTACATCAAATATATATATGTGCAGATAATGCCAAGAGAGCTCTGTCACCATCCGCACCTCTGCGAGGCCAGTGTCTGAGATGACAGCCATAGCTGGCATGGAATCCATTAAACCTATTAAAAAATAAAATAAAAGAATACATATGCTGTATCTGATAATGATAACTAGAACTTTCAAGAACTGAGTGATCTTTTCCCTAAAGCGGAGTTCTACCCACTTTTGAGAGGTGGTCTTAAACGAAAGACCACCTCTCCACCCCTTGTTTTTGGATATTGAAATTTTTCCAATAGTACTTTTTTGGAACTACAAGTGTACTTCCGATTCAGTCAAGCCGCGGCCCAGGACATCAAGTCCTCTTCATCGGCGAGTATCCCCGTTGTCTTCTGGGACCTGTGTGCATCCCAGAAGACAAGCTGGCTATTCACAATGCGCCGCAGGACTCGCGCATGTGCAGTCGGAAACCGACAGTGAAGCCGCAAGGCTCCAACTGCCGGTTTCCCTTAGTTGAAATGGCGGCGCCTGCACCCGATCCAATGGACGGATCGGCCTCGGGGGCCGACATTGCAGGCTCCCTGGACAGGTAAGTGTCCTTATTAAAAGTCAGCAGCTACAGTGTGTTGTGGAAATTTTATGAAGATGTATTTAATTTGTATTGTCATAATGTCTCCCAGTATTAATTCTCCCGCATCCAACTCTAAAGAGCAGACTGGGGCAGACTGACGCTGGTTGAGATCCATCTGGTAGTGAAAAGCTTCTTAAGGATGCAAAGAAGTGTTTGCAGAGTGGGGATATGTCCGCCAGCGAATGCAATGCACAGACGATCCTCTGGGGGGGGGGATGTGTTCACTCTGCAAGGACATTACCAGTTATGGGGGGGATGCGCGCTTTTGTCTTTTGGTTTGTCTGATCAGCACATGGGGGGCCGTGGCGTGCCCCTGCAGATAATCTCCCATCCACAGGAATGGTAGTATAATCCCGGGTATGCATTGTGAACTGAACAATGCAGAGTAAGGATTCACACCAATGGTAAAAATGGGACTCTTTGACTGGAGACAGGATCCATGATTCCAAGACCAGCCATGATGATGGCTTACACAGGGGGCGGGAAATCATACACACTGCCCCTGCCCAGACACGCCCATAAGACTCCCCTAGTCATTGTTCTAGATTTGTAGAACTCCTACTGTTTGAAGGAATGCCTGTGCTTTATTAGCCGATTGTGAAACCATCCAGCTCTATTGTTAAGTACTATACATAAACAAAACTCAGGCTCTCCAGAGGACAGTCGAGCTGTGGAGATGAGGATGTAAGAATGGTGGTCATGTCTGTGTTACTTGGGAAGATACGGGAAACAGGGACATAGTAAGATGCATTATACCAAAAGGCTGAAAGTGAAATGGATTATGCGCAGCGTATAGTGAAATTTCCACGACAGTAAAAATGGCGGGCCAGTTAAGGAGAGAACAGAACCTCCTATGCATTGAATCAGGAGAATGGTAGTGCGGATCCCAGTCCAGGACATCAAATACTTTGTTGTCCTGAGGAAAAGGGGTAAGTTTTCTCTGTCTGTTGTGTTGGATGAGGTTCTGCTTTGCAAAAGAACTAATTTTTCATCTTTTGGTACAGTGGGGACGGAAAGTATTCAGAACCCCTTAAATTTAACACTCTTTGTTATATTGCAGCCATTTGCTAAAATCATTTAAGTTCATTTTTTTCCTCATTAATGTACACATAGCACCCCATATTGACAGAAAAACACAGAATTGTTGACATTTTTGCAGATTTAATAACCACTTCAGCCGCGGACCATTATGTTGCCTAAGGACCAGAGGACTTTTTCTTTTTTGGCACTGCGTCGCTTTAACTGCTAATTGCGCGGTCATGCAATGCTGTACCCAAACGAAATTTGCGTCCTTTTCTTCCCACAAATAGAGCTTTCTTTTGATGGCTTTTGATCACCTCTGCCATTTTTATTTTTTGCCCTATAAATGGAAAAAGACCGAAAATTTAAAAAAAAAACGATATTTTCTACTGTTTGTTATAAAAAAAATACAATAAACTCAATTTTAGTCAAACATTTAGGCCAAAATGCATTTGGCCACATGTCTTTGGTAAAAAAAAGTCAATAAGCATATATTTATTGGTTTGCGCAAAAGTTATAGCGTCTACAAACTAGGGTACATTTTCTGGAATTTACACAGCTTTTAGTTTATGACTGCCTATGTCATTTCTTGAGGTGCTAAAATGGCAGTGTAGTACAACCCCCCCCCCCCCCCCAAATGACCCCATTTTGGAAAGTAGATACCCCAAGGAAATTGCTGAGAGGCATGTTGAACCCATTGAATATTTATTTTTTTTGTCCCAAGTGATTGAATAATGACAAAAAAAAAAAAATTACAAAAAGTTGTCACTAAATGATATATTGCTCACACAGGCCATTTTGGAAAGTAGACACCCCAAGCTATTTGCTGAGAGGCATGTTGAGTCCATGGAATATTTTATATTTTGACACAAGTTGTGGGAAAGTGACACTTTTTTTTTTTTGCACAAAGTTGTCACTAAATGATATATTGCTCACACAAGCCATGGGCATATGTGGAATTGCACCCAAAAAATACATTTAGCTGCTTCTCCTGAGTATGGGGATACCACATGTGTGGGACTTTTTGGGAGCCTAGCCGCGTACTGGGCCCCGAAAACCAATCACCGCCTTCAGGACTTCTAAGGGTGTAAATTTTTGATTTCACTCTTCACTGCCCATCACAGTTTCGAAGGCCATGGAATGCCCAAGTGGCACAACCCCCCCCCCCCCAAATGACCCCATTTTGGAAAGTAGACACCCCAAGCTATTTGCTGAGAGGCATGGTGGGGTCATTTGGGGGGTTTTGTGCCACCTGGACATTCCATAGCCTCTGAAACTGTTATTGGGTAGTGAAAAGTGAAATCAAAAATTTATGCCCTTAGAAAGCCTGAAGGCGGTACTTGGTTTTCGGGGTCCCTTACGCGGCTAGGCTCCCAAAAAGTCTCACACATGTGGTATCTCCATACTCAGGAGAAGCAACAGAATGTATTTTGGGGTGTCATTTCACATATTCCAATGGCATGTTTGAGCAATATATCATTTAGTGACAACTTTGTGCAAAAAAAAAAAAAATTTGTCTCTTTCTCGCAACTTGTGTCACAATATAAAATATTATATGGACTCGACATGACTCTCAGAAAATAGCTTGGGCTGTCTACTTTCCAAAATGGGGTCATTTGGGGGGGTTTTGAACTGTCCTGGAATTTTATGCACAACATTTAGAAGCTTATGTCACACATCACCCACTCTTCTAACCACTTGAAGACAAAGCCCTTTCTGACACTTTTTGTTTACATGAAAAAAATATTTTTTTTTGCAAGAAAATTACTTTGAACCCCCAAACATTATATATATTTTTAAAGCAAATGCCCTACAGATTAAAATGGTGGGTGTTTCATTTTTTTTTTCACACAGTATTTGCGCAGCTTTTTTCAAACGCATTTTTTGGGGAAAAAACACACTTTTTTCAATTTTAATGCACTAAAACACACTATATTGCCCAAATGTTTGATGAAATAAAAAAGATGATCTTAGGCCGAGTACATGGATACCAAACATGACATGCTTTAAAATTGCGCACAAACGTGCAGTGGCGACAAACTAAATACATTTTTAAAAGCCTTTAGAAGCCTTTACAGGTTACTACTTTAGATTTACAGAGGAGGTCTACTGCTAAAATTACTGCCCTCAATCTGACGTTCGCGGTGACACCTCACATGCATGGTTTACATTTGACACCAGACCGACGCTTGCGTTCGCCTTTGCGCGAGAGCAGGGGGGGACAGGGGTGCTTTTTTTTCTTTTTTTTTTTTTTTCTTTTTTATCTTATTTTTAAACTGTTCCTTTTATTTATTTATTTTTTATCATTTTTATTGTTTATCTCAGGGAATGTAAATATCCCCTATGATAGCAATAGGTAGTGACAGGTACTCTTTTTTGAAAAAATTGGGGTCTATTAGACCCTATATCTCTCCTCTGCCCTCAAAGCATCTGACCACACCAAGATCGGTGTGATAAAATGCTTTCCCAATTTCCCAATGGCGCTGTTTACATCCGGCGAAATCTAAGTCATGAAATGCTCGTAGCTTCCAGTTTCTTAGGCCATAGAGATGTTTGGAGCCACTCTGGTCTCTGATCAACTCTATGGTCAGCTGGCTGAATCACCGGCTGCATTCTCAGGTTCCCTGTTGAGACAGGAGAGCCAGAGAAAAACACGGAAGACGGTGGGGGGGGCATTCCCTCCCACTGCTTGTAAAAGCAGTCTAGAGGCTAATTAGCCGCTAGGATTGCTTTTACATGAAAGTCGACCACTGGCTGAAAAGTATGATACCAAGATGATACCTAAACCTGCAGGCATCATTCTGGTATAACCACTCAAAGTCGTGAATGGCGTACCTGAAGACAAAAAAATGGTTAACAATAAAACACAGTAAACGGTAAAGTATAAAAAATTGCATACCTGAAAAGCAAACTTGATAAAACATAATAACAATAAAACATTGCAGAATAGAGTACAGTAAAAAAGAGCAGAACAATAGAGAGAAAATAGAGAGAGAGAACAATAAAACGACAACTATTTTTTTTTATTTAATATATTTTTTTTTTTTTACACTTTTTTTTGTAACTAACTTTTATAATTGTAACCGGTTCCAGGTTCGGGTCTCTCAAAATGCGATGGCATCTTGAGAGACCCTGTGAAAGTGTGCCTAGTCTGTGCAATGCTGTACCCTATGCTAATACTCAACTAGTGAATGGTAGCGTTCAAAACATTCACCAATGCAAAAACCAGGATTGTCAGGACAGGAGGGACAATAATAGCTGGTGTCACGCCTATATCCGCGCTTTCTACAGACACAACATCTTTTTGGGGGGGGTTCGCTGGGTAGGGGTACTCGGGAGGACATAAAGAAAATGCCTCTCATGCAGCCGACTGCATTTGGTTGGGGATGTGAATGGGGGAAGTACGGGCGCTGCAGAACTGGTGGGTTCCCAATTAGGATTGGCGAATGCAGCAGGAAGGGCACTATGGGCACGATGGGCCTCTGTTTGTCTTCTTCTTGGTGGCAGCGGGACACTACTTGTGCTTGCCACCTCACCAGCTTGAACTGCACTTATGGGACTCGCCACGTCACCAAGTGTTACTGCAGTGCTGGTTTGACGACGACCGGGGTGTACTAGGCCGCTGGTGCTTGCCAGTTCACCAAAACGCTACCAAAAAAACTGTTAGCGATCGCAGGGATCAGGCCTGACTCTGCGAATGTTGCAGTTATGCATTTAGTGTTTTGTAAGTGACAGTGATCGATCGATACTGCACTTGGGTGGGCTGGGCTGGGCCGGGCAGAGGGGCAAAACGCAGGTGCTAGCAGGTATCTGGGCTGATCCCGCTAACACTGCATTTTTGGGAACCCTAAACTGCTGGGGACACTAGTATAGATCTGATCGGATTAGATATTGATCCGTTCAGATACTATACCACTTATGCCCCGTACACACGGTCGGATTTTCCGATGGACATTGTCCGATCGGAGCGTGTTGTCGGAAATTCCGACCGTGTGTGGGCACCATCGGACATTTTCCATCGGATTTTCCGACACACAAAGTTGGACAGCAGATAAAATTTTCCGACAACAAAATCCGATCGCGTCAATTCCGACCGTGTGTGGCCTGTTCCGACGCACAAAGTGCCACGCATGCTCAGAAGAAATTCCGACACGGGACAGCTCGTTCTGGTAAACTTAGCGTTCGCAATGGATACAGCACTTTCGTCACGCTGCAATGTAAAAAATGGTTTAATACAGCGCACTCTCTTCTTCTTTATAATGTGACAAGAATTAAGTAGTTTTGCTGCTCATATTCACACACACTTCTCACAAAGTTTTATTTGTGTTTTTTTAGTGGGATTCCCTCAATATATTGTTATTAGTTGTCACATCTGACAGTTTTATATTTTTTATGTTTTTTTTTTGTTTGTTTTTAAGCCTTTTTTTTTCTTTAATGTTTGGATTTTTTCCAAGGCTGATCTTTGTTCAATGTTATTTTTATTTTTACTCCAGAATATTTTTGTCTGTGTTTTGTGTGTCAAGTTACCCCAACACCATTGATATCTTTTATTATTTAATCTCCAGGAGATTGTTTGTTGTTGGTGTCCCTTGTTCATTTCACATTGTATATTAGAAATGTACCTGAATCCTCACAAACAAACTGTCATTTTTGAAGTAAAACACATAGGAGAGTATAATTCAAAAAAAAATCCTTTATTAAGGGCTCAGAACCAAACAAAGAGGAAGGCAACACTGGATCAACAGCAGAAATTAGTGAAGCCTGGGACCCCCACGGCAGACATCAATTCTTAAACCTCAAAATTGGTGGCCTGAGGAGTCCATATGTAAGGGAGGGCAGTCTGGTCCGGGATTCACAGAGACTCGGATAGCAGCAGATGACATCAGTGTCCCCAGGCTGTGGTACCACAAGAGGCTGCATCTTTTGGCCGACCAGACTGGATCCAGGGCAATCACTCTCTGGTCTTCCTTCCACACTTCCTTCCGGGCTGTGGCTGTGCAGTTGGAGATGTGGCAGGAGGAGGAGTAGGACCTGGAGGAGGAGTAGGACCTGCAGGAGGAGGAGGAGGACCATCCCAAAGCTGTGTGTGAGGTGTAATTTGGCCCCTCACACCTTTCGCCAGAGCCTCAGATATGAGGGCCTCATACATGGTTTTTTGGCCCTCCTCCATCCTCTGCATTTTATATGCTATGAATGCAGCAATGTTCTCCTGCCTGGTGTGTGGTGCTCCCAGGACCTCTGTAGCCCTACAAAAAAATCTGATAGCCGCCTCCTCTAGGGTACTCCTCCTACTGCCACTTTCTCTTTCCAGGGGGGTGGAGGGACCTGCAGATCAGCCAGCCGGCTTGGCCACCTCCTGGCTGAGACTTCCCTGTGTATGAAAAAGGGACATGGTTTTAGTTTTTGCATCATCAATCACAATCATAAATTAGTACTCCCAACTAACATATAGTTCACATCATTGATTGGACAAGCAGAATTATTTAGAGGAATGCTATACCTGGCTCAATCTGGGCTCCTCCACATATCGCCTGGAAGGCCCAGGTTGGGCGTCAGAAGCCTCAGCCGGGGGGGAAGGAAGCGTGGAAGGAAGACTGGAGAGGGATGGCCTGGGTTCAGTCTGGCCTGCCAGAAAGTGCAGCCTGTCGTAGTACAACATCCTGGGGACATAGATGTCATCTGCTGCTCCGGATCTCTGTGAATCCAGGACTTTATTGCGCTCCCTCAGATATGTGCTCCTCAGGCCACCAATGAAAATCTTTAAAAAAGTGATGTCTGCCGTGGGGATCACCTGCTTCACAATTTCACACAATTGCTCCAGTGCTGCCTTCCTCTTTGTTTGGTTCTTGTAATGGGGGTGTTTAATCTCCCACAGACAGGGCAGCTCCCTTAGCATCTCTATGAAGACTGAAATGAAGTCCTGATCTTTCAGTACCATATCCATGTTCACTGCAAGACACAACACAAGACAAAGCCTAATGTCACACCAAACTCTCCTAATCTTGTTACAATATAGGCCTCAATCTATAGAAGCAGTATAGGCCCAAGTTTGTCTCTTACCTTTGTTCTTACGATCGCCGCGTTCAATGCTCCTTCCTCCGCTCACAGATCAAACGTAATACGCACGCGTGTTACGCTTTATATGCACTGCGCATGCGTGTAACTCCGCCCGCCCCTGATGTTCTTTCTAGTGTATTCCCCGCCCCTTTTCGTTCGGCGCAGTGGGTGAAGAGCATGATGGCGGACATACAGCAGGTGCGGGCTAATTGTAGCAACGAGGAGGTGGAGGAGGAAAGGGCAGATCCAGGCACGTCCCGATCCAGAAGGAGACGTTTTTAAGGCCACAAATATGTCGTTTGGGGAGATGTTGGAGATGGTCGACATCATGAGGAAGTCCGACTATGACGGAAAATATGGGCCTTACCCCAACCCGAACATCCGAAAGGCCAAAATCATGGCGAAAGTGGTCAGGAGTCTAGAGCGGAATTTCGGGGTACGAAGGTCTAAAGATCAGCTCAGGAAGCGGTGGTCAACTTTAATGTTCATGGGCACATTATTCGTTCGTATCAAACATTTTGCTTTCGGCCTCTAGAACACCATTGTTTAGGCCATATGCATTTTCACACATTTTTGGGGGCCTACTTGGATGCCAAATATTTGTTTGTGTAGATGGGTTTGTTACTAGAATGAAATGCAAACTAGATTGTGTGTAAGGAGAGGACACTGAGCAGCTGTTTTCACATCTGAACACTGGAGCACTAGTGTGGGACACAAGAACACCATTTTTATTAGGGGGCCCACACAGGTGATCCAGTGTATACTATAGGGGGGTCTCCATCTGTGAAGCTTGTACCAAACAGGTAAAGTATTGCAGCTTGACAAAGGGCAATAAAAAATATACATCTTGGAACTCTGCTAAAATAGACAATTGTACCCCACTTCCAAGCAATGTTTCCTATTTCTATAGTTCTGCCATCAAATATCTGTTTGCTAATTATACCATTTTTGTTTTACATAGGGGATAAAAGACTTGGAGGACACCCCTCATCCCAGGAGACCAGAGACCCCCCCCCCCCTCTGGAAGAAGGGGAAATACCAACCCAAGAAGAAGAGCAGGAGGAAGAAGAAGATGTGGTGGAGATTGGCACCACAACAGGTGAGTGTCTGCGACCACAGACTCAGGTAAAAGAGATGGCTGGTGGCAGATTTTTGAGACCTTTTTTTTTTGTTCTTTATCTCTTTTTAGGTGATCGTGATCCAGAACGCTTTACATCTGAAAGTGCCCAGATACTGATCGGGGAGATCATGGGGTGTAATCTCCAATTGCAAAACATCCAGCAACAAATCAGTGATGTTATTAAAAAAAATAATAACATCATTGATGTTTTGGGGCGAATTTAAACCCCACAAAATCACCTGTTTTATCGTACCAAAATTTTTTAAATGTTTAGAAAAGCCAAATTTGGAGGATGCACACAGTGTGCCAACATGTGCTATCTGCCATCACGGGAGATCAATGAACGCGTTTTGGGGGTGCAACCCCTTCCTCAATTATAAAGTAGCGTTGAGGAAGGGCTTGCTCCCCCCAAACACGTCCCTTGATCCCCCCTGATGGCAGATAGCACATGTTGACATTCGTAAATTGGTGTGCATCTTCCAAATTTGGCTTTTCCAGGGGTGATTTCCCCCCATCTGAACGCTATATCAAACCCAGTTCCTAAATACTGATGTCTGATATAGCCTTCAGGTTTTACCTAATGTGAACTTTGTAAGTTCAAGTTTTTTGGCTTTCTTGTTGGTTTTACACAGGCCTGTTTTATCTGAAATGGATATTTTGATTTTTCATAATGCTACTGCAAACATTGTTATACAACAAACATGTTGGTTTGTTTTAAAAACCTTTGGGAAATGCACATGTAATTGTGCAGGTATAAAAAAGTGGAAAGAACAAGGGGTTGCGCTAATACTGATCCCAATTCTCTATCCTCAATCATCTATCTGCTGACTTTGCCAAACCCATACACACTATATCCATCTCTTTACTGGTCAGATTTATGGATGAATTCCCCAAAGCATGTAGTGCAAGGGCCTGCCTGTATACTTTCCAATGGTACTGTTTAAAGTTCTTGTATCCTATTATGATCTTGACAGGTAATAGCAGAATGTCCAAATGTGCTCAAATGTGTACAGTGTGTATTTATATCTTTGTATTATGACACTTCTTACTTGTCCAGTGGGCTGCCAATAGTGTAACTAAGGAGGGGCTGTTCCAAGTAATACCCTGTATTTAGGCATTCATCTCTCAATGAAGTGAAGAGGGTTACCTGTCCAAGAATTCCCCCCCCCCTATAATGTTAGAAATGGCCCATGAGAGGGGGAATATGATAGGTGTACCTTATACTTTGTTGTTGTAAAATTCCCCTTAATAAATGCTATCTGGAGGTTGACCCATAATGTTTGTGTCTAATCTGCTTGCCATGTTTCTGTGAAAAAATAGTAATGTTTATTGTTTTTTCCTCAACAGTTTCCTTCCACGCCACAGGAATGGCAGACTGTGGCCTCCCACTTTGCCCAGCGGTGGGACTTTCCTAACTGCGGAGGGGCTATTGATGGGAAACACGTCCACATCGTCCCACCACCCAACTCGGGGTCGTACTATTATAATTACAAGGGGTTTAATAGTATAGTGATGTTGGCAGTGGTGTCGGCTAATTACGACTTCTTGTATGTGGACGTGGGGAAGAATGACCGGATGTCCGATGGTGGAGTGATCGCCCAGACGGAGTTCTACAGGCGTCTCCAGAATGGCAGCTTGGACTTGCCACCTCCAGAGGACAATGTTGAAGGTCTCCCATTTGTGTTCGTTGCTGAAGAAGCATTTGCGCTGGGGGACCACCTGATGCGGCCATTCCCAATGAGGACCCTCACCCCGGAACAGAGGGTTTTTAATTACCGGCTGGCCAGAGCCCGAAGAGTGGTGGAGAACACATTTGGAATCCTGGCCAGCCGG